>JBBPCY010000109.1:17617448-17632885 GCA_037974405.1 Brachyalestes nurse
CAACACACACACACACACACACACACACACACACACACACACACAAACACAAACATTCACGTATTATTTTACTACACATATTACATAATTGCAATACAGTATTGCCTGCTACCTCAGATACACACAGGTTACCCATTTCTGTTTTAGCATTTCACAAGATTCATACATACCAAGCTGTTTTAGTGCTTTAGTCTGGGTTTGTGAGGCGGAGGGCAGTGGCTTCCCTGGCAGTGGTGGAAACTATGGGTAGAAGATAAATTTATGCAACCTCTAGTACTGGTCCCATGTGCCAACAACATAACAGACTGATTAGAAGATTTTAAGGAACTGTTGTAATCATAAATCAAACTACCTTTAAATGTAGTGAATACACCTTTTTTGTTTATTTCACTTATGTTTATTTACACAGTAGTATGATTTAGACAAAAACAGTAGTATGATTAGACAAAAAAAGGTTTTCTCATGGTTGAAACTACTATTTTGAGAATGTTATTTAGCCCAAAGAAATGAGCATATTCTTTATTAAATATTATTACCAAACAGACTCCAAAACATTGCAAGAAATCATGCAATTGTATTGCCTTCACATAGATGCACCGTCAGTGTATTCTGTTGATTCTACACGTTTTGGAAAAGCTTCTCAGTAATAGACAGACAGTACTCACTATGACTCCTTGTAGTCCTGGTACATCCTCCTGAGAGAAAAGACTCTGCTGAAGCCAGTCCAAATCCTCATATGTTCTAAAAACACACACCCCGACACTACTGTGTGACTAAAGAGGAAGGGGGTGGGGTGGTAGGGTGGGGTTGAAAAAGTTTAGAACTAACTAACAGAACTAACAACCACTAACGAAATAGAAATCGTGCACAAGATGATGTGTAAGCCATGCAATTCTGTTAAAATTGTCATTTGAACCTTAACCACATGCACAAGTTTTAGTTTGGGTGACTATTAGCTTTTTGTTAGCAACATTAGCCCTTATAATTCAGAGAAACAAAATCTGTAAAAATTGTGTAAATCAGACTTCCGCCCAACTATTTCTATAACAGTGCGTTTTTTAAATGCATACGATTGCAAGGCTGCTCTCTCTACCTTCTGAGATGTGATGGCAAAAGTTAGCGAATCTCCATCCTGTGTGATATCAGTGACCTTGATACTGCTTGCATTCACACTTGGTGCTGGCTCTTCATTCGATCCCTTCAAAAACAACCACAAAACAAAAACAAAACAAGATCTGATGGCCCAATTATTGCTTGAATTATTGCATTGTGATGTTTCCGATTGTCAGAATTATTATATCACTAACTCATATTCTTGAATCACACAATGTCTCTGTTACACATTACACATTAAGGTCATATGCTTTCTCGTGCTTTCTCCACATCAGCACTTCCACACAGGTATCATTATTGTGCGTCCATTTGGTTGCAAGAATTGACTAAAAACCTTTTCCTTCAGAAACTCCTTAGATGGTGCTGCCCATCTTAGTCACCCATCTGCTCTCTCTCTCTCTGTTTTTCTGAGCAGATATAAAAGTAGATGTGGATGAATATTTAATTGTCAAATACTGTCTTCTGTAAGAGCTACTCATGATTATGCTAAATGCATTTGGCAACACAAATCTGGCAGAAATACATAAATATATTTCTGTATTAAAGTACAAAAACATTGCACAACCACGCACGTTTGTTGCTTGAGAGATTCTTTCTTTCTTAGATCTTTGATATTCTGCACTGCAGAGAGCAGGTGAGCTCACACGAAGATCATGTGATATCCCAAGCAAGTAATCCCAAGTTCTCACTCACCATTATCTCCTCAGTGTTTTGTGCAGAAGGACTTCAGACTGAATGACAAATGCAGAAAAATAAAGACAGTCAAACCCTATAACTCCCTTAGCAGATTAACTGAAAAACTCTTTCCCTTATAGCCCTTCACACACTCTCTTGTTGCTCTCTTTTTGCCTCTACAACCAAAATGCCCACACACACAATTGTGGAAAGCAGGATATCCTGCGAGGCAAAGTTCACAGAAGTCATGTGATGCATTTGTCCCATCCCATGTGTCCCAGTATTTGTTAATGTAAGTTATTATCATCTGTGTGCACATGTCCGTGTGTGGGGGTGGGTGGGATGAAGTGGGGGTGGGGGGGAATCAAGGGAGTCATTACTTAGCTCTGCTGTCTTCTGCAACATTACTTTAACTACTTAAACTGAATGTATGCAATCCTAGAATAAACTCAACAGGTTTAATGTTTTGGCACAGAAGATTTAACCATTTTTGTCCAGCCTCCATTGACCAGATGATGGCTGCAGTGGCAGAACATTTGTCAGAATTGTTCAGCACATCACAAAGCTTAGGGCTGTGTAATTCACATGCTATCCTAATGATCTGGAGGGAGGTATTGTTTTAATTTCAGTCCTGAGCTGAAAAACTATTCAAGTCCACTCCCAGTGTTCAGTGTCAGTGTGGAATATCCCTCTGTTTAGTGTAACACAGGCTAAATCTTGTCTAGGTTGGTAACAATAAGGAAATAATGTTACATATAAACGTGAAGGTCAGTTAGCAAATTGTAACACCTATACTTAGTTTGCTCCATTCCCAATTAAGTACATTTAGTAAATTAAGCCAATTAAGTAAATATTTCGTAGTAGCGACAAGATGCATTCCACCCGTGGTAGAGCAAGCATGCCGGTGATCTGATCAAAAACTTGCTTATTTTACAGTGTTTGAAGCACCAAAGTCAAGTTTTTAGGTCACTATTTCACTTTTATTTATATGCATTATACATTAAGCATCTGTGGAGTGTGCTGGACAAAATAGATCCATAGAAGACCCACCATACAAATTACAGGACTGGAAGGATCTGATGCTAAAGTCTAGGTGTCAGATCACCACATCACACCTTCACTGCTCTTGTGTAGACAAATGCTGTAACTGTAACTGGTATGAGGGGGGACATACACACTATTAAGCAGTAATGTTATGGCAAATTAGTGTATGAACACTATCAACATTATCGTTTGTCCACCTGTTAACAGATAGTGTTCAAATACACTTGTGGAAACTTAACCCAAAAAGTTTTGTTCTTGTTACTCCCTTTAGTCTTGTTATTAGAGAGTACAGAGTGAAAAGGAAGCGTATCTCCTGACAGAGGCCTCCTGCAAGCTGCATGGCCAGAAACTAGAATCTTTACCCACTAAAGGGAGGTGAGAAAAGCATCATTATCAGAAAAGTTTAACATTTAATGAAAATTTTCCATGTCTGTTTCCTTGTGACAGTATGATCATTACCTAAATAGATGATAGCAACTGTAGTGCGGAAAATGAGATCCATCTTCCTTGTCTAACTGATATATTCATTGCCAAAAAATACAGTAGGTATAGAAAAGAATCACCCTTCTCAAAATATTCATATTTTGTTGCTTTGCAGCCTGAAAATTATTAACAATTCACTGTCAGGACATTGTAGAACCACCTGTTTTAATTACTGCTTTCAGTCTCTCTGAATATTTCTCTACCATCTTTGCACATCTAGACTATTTACCCACATTTCTTTACTGTTCAAGCTTATTTATAGCCTTTACTCCGACAGACTTTATCCCTGAGATGTTTTGACAGCGTCTTGCAATTGTTTGCTTTCAGTTATAGTACAAAGCACTGGAATGGCTGTTGTTATGCTGAAGTATTCAAAATGATCATCCAGTTGGAAGCCAATTAGTATGGTGTATAAAAGGCATGATTAGTTACACCTGATCAAGTATTTTTAGGCGGGGTGATCCTGGATTTTTATTTTTTACTGAACTGCTATCTATTTTCACATGCAGTGAGTAATTACAGCTGGAATCATTTTTGTGTCTCCATTTCAGGCTGCAAAGCAACAAAATGTGAATATTTTGAAGGGGGTAATTCTTTTCTATACCCACTATATATGCATTACTTTTCTATACTGAATTTATCCATGCTACAGAGAGAATGACATTAAAATTGTTTTATTTTTTGGTAGAAAACAGGTGGTTATCTGACTGGCTTTGTGTGAAGGTCCTAGAAACAGGATATGCTTGGCCAAACGGAGAAAAACATTCAGCTCCATGGACGCAAAATTGAAAAGGAATGCCTAAAGGTACAGGAGAAAAAGTTTCCTGTAATAACAAATATATCCCCACACACTGTACATATACATATACAATGAACGATTTTGGCAAGATAAAATACAACTGGACCCATTTTACTTTTTCAGTTGGTAACTGTTTGTTACTTACAGGAATGTTAGTCACTGAGATTCTGCACCATGAGCTCTAATTAAAGATACAACCCTGTTCTGGTGGCCGCTGAACTGAAGGTGGCCCAGTTCAGAATGTTGCATTTGAAGAAGAGACATGACAGCAGCACTGCAGAGAAAAAAGGAGCTTTAATTCAGTGATATCAACGATATAGCCTGTGGTACAGGAAGCATCTACTATTGCCCAGATCCACTGCACAAATGAAATAAGATTAACTCTAGTCTTTTAGGTGTTTCAGAGCAGACTTGAACCCAGTTGCTTTCAGTGAAATAAACAAATGCTGTGACTGGCTTTTGTCCAAGCATTGTGAATCAATCACATTTCTGGTGCCCATTTTGCCACGTTCTTGCAAGTGTTCAGCAACGTCAAGTGTTTTTTGCCAACTGCTCTATTAGATAAGGAACAATGTACAGAGGAAAGAATAAAATGAACTTTTTCAAAAAGAGAGCTCAAACAGAGTTTTTGTAGAAGGATAAAAGGTCATCCACACTCTGAGCTTGTGAATTTTGCTGAGGCTGTGAAGTAGATGTATGCTGGCCCATAAAAGGTACATGTGTATATAAATTTTGTGTTTGTCTTTCGGTGCCACCCTGAACTGATCCCTCCTGCCTCTCAGACCATTTAAAGGCATGTTTTCCTTTCCCCCGGCTATCTTGTCCAGATCTGACTTGATTAGTCCTTTTCTCATCTGTGAAATATGTAGTGGGCGGTGCAAACTCTGAATCCCGTTCCTCCCGACGACGACTTGTCCACTGACCCCAGGTGAATTCTGTAGGGAAAAATAAGAAACAGTTTTATTATATGAATATCCAGACATGAACAACACCAAAATGTTATGCACATTTGCTCACCTTTGCCTTTGTCCCACTCTCTGACATGTGGTACCCCTGGTCTAGTGTCTCTCCTCTCTTGAATTTCAACCTCCACCTTCTTTACTGCAGCTTCAGGGGGAGGGGGTCCAATTAAATCATTGGCCTCAGCCTCTTCCTCATCCTCAGCTCCCTCAGCAGCAGGAGCTACAAGAAAGCAAAAATCAGATACTGAAACAGCCTGTACACATTAAAGACAAAAACATCATGCATTTAAATTATGAATATGCTTGTCCGATGTGCCAAAATGAACTGGATTATGTAAATGCTTGACTAAACTTTGAGCAACACAACGTCAAGAGAGGTACACAAACAAGTACCCAAGTAACACAGATGAGCGGCAAAGATGTGTCTCAAATGGAACTGAAGTACAAAATAGTCTATATGTCTGGCAAAGAGCCATTGACAAATCAGCCATGTATGCAGAATTCCATACTGGACGTATTGTGCACTACAGGTGAAGAAACTCAAATTTTATTAAATTAACTTATGGACCACACTAGAGAGGAAGCAGGGAGCCATTCCGGATTCAAACAAACAAATTATTGACATCTTAGTTGTTTAAGAGAGGGTACAAGGCTGTACTGGATTGGTATCAGTATTGCCTGATACTCCAATTTTACCCCACTGGGTATTAAAAAAAAATGGTATCGTGCCACCTCTAAAATAAATAATACTGTCTACCCTTAAACAACATACTCAGAATATACACATCAGCAAATTCTAAACTAGGTTTGTCTTTAACACACAAAAACACACCTTCTCCCTCTTCAGCTCCTGGTTCCAGCTTGCTTTTCTTTCCCTTCCGCATCCTGACTTTTGCCAGTCGAGCTTCAAGCAGAGCTTTCCTCTTGTCTTTCAGCTGCTCTCGTTTCGTGCGTTGCTCTGTAGTCTAAACAAAATTAACAATTTAACAGCATTTGTAGAAAAGCTGTTATAAATTGTTGTTGCTAAGTCATAATAAATGGTAATCTTGTGTGATATTCATAACCCTGTTTAAACATTCAGCCCAGTTAATAATTAAAGTAGCAATCTTTAAATTAATTCCATATAAACAATTCAACCAAACTCCCCACTATTATTTTAATAAAAGTCAAACTGAAAATTGCAAAATGAAACAAAATGTATTGTTACAGAAAATATAACAATAATAAAAATAATACTAAACAATAGATACAACTAATAATAAAAAATATCATCTATTTAGGTAATGATCAGATTAGCTGCAAAGATGAAAGTGCACATGGCTAAAAAAAAAAACTTTTTAGTTTTATATTTAAAACACAAGTCTTAAAATTTCTACTTGTTTCTGACAATGGCTTGTTTTTATGTTAATAGCATTTGCAGTTTGAATCAAATTATGATTACCTGATCTCTCAGCATATCCAAAGTTTCTCTCTGTTTTCTGCGCTGTTCCTCATCATGAGAAAAAGCAAAATATCCAACACCCAGCTCTCTGGCCTCTGAAATGAACATACAAATATTATTAATACCCACCTCGAGCATTCACACAGATATATCATAAGACATAAACATCATTCATCTCTCACCTTGATCTCGGATGTTTTCATAGTGAATGGGTCCCACGGGTCTCTTCATCTGCTCCTCTTCCTCCTTTTCCCACTGTTCCCTCTGCATCTCTCGCCTCATGTCCTCAGACAACAGAGTCCTGTCCGCACCAGTCACTCTAAAAAAAAAAAAAAAAAGAAAGATACATGCAATTATGCATAAATTTGGCATATATATTTTTTGTGATGTAAACAAACTGCTAACAAGTAGGTTCCAAATGTTTACACTGATATAAATAATACATTACTTTTTATTAAAAAATAATAATCATCAAGGGCTGCTTTAAAGACATCACTAAATAAACACAAAGAATAATGGTATGCACCATACCATGCTAGGCAAATTGTTACATAGTAGCTAAAAAAAGAACAGATTAAAGGCTACTACAACCACCCTGTGCTAAAAAGCACAGTAAGATCACTGCAATGTTCATGACTAACTAATTTTAAAGTCACAAAACAAATATAAAATATAAAAAAGCTGACACTTGTGTGTGAGAGAGAGAGAGACAAGGACTTAATACATATGTGGTATACTTTTTGCTCTGTAAATCTTGATCCATTTTCTGAAACTCTGGTAAATCTTTTCTCAAACACTTCCTTGATCTACCCAATGCATCAACATAGTCCACCCTAGGGAAAATGAGACAAAGAGAGAAAAATAACACTTATACGTTCCAAAGAAAGTGATCACTTATGAATGCCAGAGATACTGATCACATAGTCCAACAGTCATTATACCATTCCTCGTCTGCAGCCTGTGGAGGTGGGATTGGGACGTGTGTGTCAGATTCTTCTCCATCTCTGTCTCTCTTCTCAGCCTCTCTGCTGTGTGCCCCTTTCTTCTGCTCAATTATCTTCTGGGTGAAGTCAACCAAGTAAAGATTTTCAGTTTCCTCATCTAAAGAAGAAAAGTGCCAGAGTCTTTCAGTCTTTATACGTGTTTCTGTGTGAGGATGCCAACTGTTGATAAATCACAATAAAGAATGCCGCACATAGGCCATAAGATCATATTCGTAAACAAGAGCTGTCTCTACCTGGGAAATCTCCTTTAGTCATCTGTTCATACAATCGTGCCTTCTCTTCCAACTTCTGCCTAAGAGAATGTAAGGAAGAAAGACCAATGAGTGTGAGTGTAGTAAATAAAGAAAAACTAATAAAAAGCTTTGTAAGAAAGTATGTTTCACCTTGATTTGTCCAAGTTCTGTTCTTCCTCTGTAGTTTTCTCTATATCTTTCTGGGCACGTGCAGACACACCTTCATTCTGTTTGCTCCAAATACTGGGTTTCTACAGTGGAAAAAGAACACACAATAGTAATTCAGCTGATTATTTTAGATTAGACGTAGATATACCATTAGGTTTACTTGCCTTTGCTTTGGGGTGTGATTTAGGTGCAGTTCCTGCTTCCTGGGAAAGTCTTTCATGTTTGAATGCTTCTTGCTTCCGATAAAGCTCTGCTTTCAAGTCAACCAGCTATAAAAATGAAAAATCGCAATATAAGTGACATGTTGTTATATTTGCTCTGTACTACATCAGATTGTTTTGGAAATGACTCAAAGAATATAAACTTAAAATGCAGACTTATTTATTGGGCAGTGACTGAGCTTACTTTCATTTTATACACTGTCTACTGTTTGGGTGTTCTTGGACAGCTGTATTCGTGTACAAAGAAGCTAACATAAGATTAGGAACTGCTTCTACACATCACACTTGAATCTGAAGTCTATTGCTGTTGTCTCTCTACATTAAAGAGCAATCATAAGGTTGAAGATTCAAGAATAAACCAATAAACCCAGCCAAACTATTTGGTTAAGCTAACCTGATCCCCATACATAGCTGAAACCCTGTATTAAACATGACTTTAGGATTATATTTCACACTATATTCCATATTAAAATCTAAGTATTTTAATTATATGAATCTGAATTCTGACCTGATTCTGAACGCAATGTCATCTCTGTTGGTGTAATGGTAAGGCGTCCCAATACTTTTGCCCATAGTGTGCCTAACGTTACATGTTCCTTATGTAACAACCCAGTTAGAGCTTTACTATTGCCCTAATTTGCAAAGATACTGTGGAAATGCCCAAGTCTAACTACGTAACCGTGCAAACAGTACCAAAATAAAACGGACAAATACGGTTGACACTAGCTAGGTGGTTTAGCTTGCTAACAAAATCCTAAAATCAAAACAAGTGTTCACTCCCATACCCAGTCCACACCGAATGCCTATGGAAAAAAAGACGGTGTTCAAGACTTACCGACGATGCTGTGACATTATACTGTTTTTTCTTTTTATCCATGTTATCGAAGGATTTAGGTTTAAGATGTTGACATGTAAACCGCCATATTGTACATAATGTTGTGAAGAAGCTAGGCTAAAGAAACTCGACACTGCCCCCTGCTGCTGAGGGGCTTTAAAGCAAGAGAACAGAGAACAGTCATAGCCTGAGAGTGAGACCGCCACAAGTTCTCTGACTTGACAAAGTTCAAGTTCTCTGACAAATGTTATCAAAAAAGGGTAGTTGTTCTCTCTAAGCTGGTGTAGATTTATGAACCAAAATGGTTGCAAAATATATTATCCCTTGAAATGCAGCTGGTGGCTTTCTGGTCAGAGAGTTGTCACTGCCATTAAAAGTTCATGGGTGTGAATCCCGGGACTGCTAGTGACACCACTGAGATACCCTTGAGCAAGGTACCATCCCTACACGCTGCTCCCTACACGCTGCTCCCTACACGCTGCTCCACTTGGTGAATGGGTTAAATGCAGGGAAAGAATATCACATTGTTCACACTGTGTGCTGTGTGACTATAAGGGGCCACTTTATATTACTTGAATAACACAGCTGTTTTATTGCTGTAACTTCTTATTTAAGCAGTCGGGCTGAAACCAGGAACAGACTGGGACATAAAAACAGGGTTGTCATGATACTCTCATAATACTATACTAGCTCCGGTCTTATATTTACAATAGCAAGTAACACCACAATACCTGTTATGATCATTGTAAGCTTTCTACTAAATCTTCATTCCTCTTTCATCATTTTATCACTAATTTGTTGATGGGGGTAGTCACACATTTTTCACTGGCAAGCTGAATAGGCTGCTCTGAATCTCAGCGTCAGTGAACAGAGTAGATGCAGAGGGAGGTGTTTAGGCAGCTCCGTCTATGATAAGTATCTTTAATAAAAGTCTAGATTTGTCAGTAGCTGCATATTTGAAAAAAGGTTATAAAAGTCTGAAAAGTCTCTAAATCTAGCAATAGTCAAGTAGGTTTTATTGTCATTTTGACCATATACACACAGTACACAATGGAGTGTACCAGCACAGTGTAACATTTGTTTCAGGTGTTTTTTAATGCCTGGCCAAAAAAAATAAGTCAGTTTTCTATTATGTGGGCCTTTATACACTTAATTACTTATTATGTTGTTGTAGTGCATATAAAAGTAGCTTATGCACATCTTTATGATTATGTAAGCCTGCTACTAGATGGGGTGCTACAAAGAAAGGCAAATAGATACCAGTAAGAAAAGTCACAATGGAAGTATCAGGTCTTTGATGTTCATAGTGAAGCCACAAAGTAATTCAGGCATTTACTGTGTGCATTGAGGGTGTAGACCTGTGATCAGTTCTGAGAGATGATCAGCAGCACAGCTATGTCACTCAGGCTGTAATGTCCATTTTCCATTCTCCGCTCCCACCACCTGATATCCATCGCTAATGTGTACAAGTAATTGCACTGTTAACTTTTAAAAGCCAGTATCTCTTATCTTAAAACACACATAGCTATTTAGGCACACCATTAGTGTCAAAAATATTCACCACATTAAGAGACAGTGACATTCCGCTGTGTTTGTTTTTACACAGACATCTGCTTGTTAAGTCTTGATAAGCAGCAGACTATTTAAGAGTGAAGCTCTCTGTAGAGCGGATCAGCAGATACCAGTATCTTGAACTTGCTTGACCAGGTAAGACATACAGCCTAAGGAAACACATGCTGAAATATGCAAGCTGTGGACATGTTTTAGTGTTTATTTATACAGTGACTTTATTAGATGTATGTGTGTTCTATTGTGAGCAAAACTTTGTATCTCCAAACTTCATATTCTGTGTAATTTTACATTCTGAATAATGTGTGAAGGCAGACGATGCGAACACATACACACCCAGATCCAAATGTCATACTGTTATTATCTCTTCACTGGAGGTTAGTAGCTGCTTGGTTTCAGGAGATCCCAAGTGCCTGCTCAGGATGCCAAGCCAAAATCGTGCAGGTCATGTGATCTTGCTAATCTTTGGTCTGTCCCTGTGGGCTGAATGTGTCATGAGTGGATCCAGCTTCCTCAGCCCAACCCAGAAACCACAGGTGTGGTGCACACAGATGACAAACATGTCTTGTGTTTTCAGGATTTGTAAAAAAAAAAAGTGTGTATCTGTGTTGGAGATGATGTGATTTTTCAACCAGTATGTGTCTTTTAGGGCCGGGGAGACCGAAAGCCACCTCGAATGGGACGGCGGGCGGCAACAGAGCTAGAGGCTCCTTTTCCTTTGGAGGATAACCACTTTATGGTATGTATGTACTCACACATGCTAAGATATGAGTTACTTATATATCCAGACACGCCCCGATCTTTATATTATGAATGAAATGCAAGTGTATTTAATATCATGTAAACATATGTTATCAACTTTGTGAGGCCCTATTTAGGCCCTTTAAAAGTCCTAGATGTCATTTGACTGAAAACAATTTACATGGCCTAACCAGGTTTCAGTTATTTAATAGAAATGGAAAATGGCTCTGTGCCAGAGCTCTTTAGTGAAAGAGTGTGTGTAAAACTGCAACAAACAATAGTTCAAGTCTGTTACAAGCTTCAAATAAAACACAAGTTGTCATTTAAACAGTTAAAATGTTTATGTCTATTCTGGAACAGTCCAATAATGTGAGGAATGCTAATAGAAAATAGCATAAATGTAGAGATTTTATTAATAGCCCAAACTGAAGGCCTAGCTTTAAAAGTTATGGTTATATCTATTTTGTCCAGTGTACTTCTGGCACAATAGTCCATTTTTATACAAATTATAAGTGACCCTACAAGTATGTCTTTTGTTTTCCTTGAATAACTACCACATAAGTAGTATATAAGGTAGTAAACTGTACTTCCAATACACCATTAAATAGATTGTCACAAAGAAAGGATGATTATTCCAGAGTTAAGATTTGGTATTTCAGCATGCTCACAATATTACTTCACAGGATGGTGTTAAAACTATTTTAACTAGGGGAGTCAAGCGATTAAATTAAAATCTAATTAATTACAAGCTTTCTGATTTATTTTATATATCTAAATTAATCACACACATTTTTTGCTGTAAAAGTGCGTACGCTGCACTCGGCGTCTCCTGTGTTTCAATACAAATCGCTGGGTGGATAAGTGAGTGGAGGGACGAAACTAAAGATTTTTAGAAGTGGAGGGACACGTCTTCCCCTAACATAATGGTTCCGACGCCCATGCATACAAGGCATCTCAAGCCACAATTATAATCTATAATTAACTGTAGAATAACACCCCTTCACAGTATTTCTCCAGTGCTGTAAGTGACAAACTCAGCAGCAGAGACCATTTTGTCAGGGAGTTAGTTAGTCGGTCACAGGTAGATTTTGGGTTTGGGTCCTAGTGCCCGGTCCAGTGAGGCGGGCCGCTGGTATCCGTCTGTTCTGGCTCGGGCAGCGGTTTAGCCCCTAAATGCTAAGCATTGCATCGCGCGCACGGGGATCAGCCCCTTCCGTTCCAGTCCCCACCAACAGTAGGCTATGTCCCATGTCTCCTCACTTTCTCACGCCTCTGACTTAAAGAGACACCACAACATGCGGTTAATCAGCGTTAATTTTCTGTGATTAATTGGTCGACATTAACACGTTAATTCGACACCCATATTTTTTACTTTATTTATACTTCTGTTTAGATGAGCGCACCTTTTCAGCTGAGGGTATCTCTGAATGAAGGAGAATATGAGGAGTACGGCCCAATACTGCAAAAGATCCTGCTGGACGTCCTGGGTGATTCTCCCCCCCTAGGTTTGATGAAGCTATATCTTGTTTTAAAGACTTTTACTAAAATAAAACCTGAAAAATCTTTCTCATTTTTCTTTTTTCCCCCCAGAGTGACCAAACTACCATATTTCTTCAGCTGAGAGAAAAGACACAAAGAAGCACCAATCATCTATTTGAATGACCATTAGAAAATGAATAAAATCAAATCTGGGCTCTCCAAGACCTGTCTGTTATTATTTAACGGCCTAAAGCAATGGTTCTCAACATCAAGGCCCACCTATCTATCACTGCATGTTGTGAAGGCCCTCTTGGCCACATTAGATGATATTAAATAACCAATTGTGGACCGATGGCCTGTCTCGATTTTAGATTGACGGCCCAATCAAAAGCCTTCGCGGCCCAGTGGTTGAGAAACCCCGGGCCTAAAGGGTATGACTGATTTGCAAATCCTCAAATTCCTTACACAGTTAAGACAGACTGGGATTCAGGGTTTTATAGGGTTGGATACACTGCCTTTGGTAGAGGTGGGCAGTGGTATGTGATCAGTAATGTGGCTTGACAAAGCTGCATCACCAGTAGTTTAACTGGTTTCAAGCTACTTATGCATAGTACACTTTATTTTGCCAGACATGTGGAACTAGCAGGAGAGGAGAAAATGACCAGAGAAACCACAGTTAGAGTTAAAGGGAAAAAAAAGACAACATATCGATATCAATATATCTATTGGCTGAATCTGTATGAATTTAAAAACATCCAGATGAAGAAAACAATCTTCCAAAACAAAAAGACATGTCTCGAACAGATGCTGTCAAAACATGCTAATACCCACTAATATTTACTGTTCATATAAAGGTTTAAATCAGGTCACCTATATAAAATGTTAAGGTGATAAAAAATAGCTATCATATCATGTTGCAGGCGACTATGGATCTGTTTGAAGTAGTTGAAAAAAAAAAACCCATTGATCTGCAAACATTCTAGCCCTGCATGCCAGCTACAGTGGGTTTTTTTTTTTGCTAAAAAGGCCATATTACTCTTTTTAATGTCACAAAAGGATGCCTTTATTTATTCTTTGCGGTATTACAAAAACTACTTGGAAATAAAGTTGAGACACTGAAAATTCTCAATTTTCCATTCAGAATATATGCTATAAAAGTTTGGAATCTTAACTGCAGTATATCATTTATCCATACATATCTTCCTGTTGTTGGCAAAATACTGATGAAAGCACCATAAGTCAGGTTTCATGTAGTCTGGTACATAAAATAAATATACACAAACGTCTTTGTCCTATTTTATTGAAAAAGAAACATGAACATACGATGCACTTTTACACAACCATACACACTTATCAAAAGTATAACATTTTAAGTTTAACAGAACTATTTTAAAACAAACTAAATATGGAATATGAAAATAAAATAATTAACAGATTTCTTTTTTTCTTTGACATATCAGGCAAACACATATTAGTTTAACATTCTAATTTGAAAACAGAGATAACCCATGAGTTGATGTGTGTTCGTTTATGAACAATTAATTTAATTGTAACTTTAGCAGCAGAATGCACTGCCTTCAGGCCATGACAGCCACTCACCAAGGTAACAGGTGGTGGCAGCAGGTTGTTATGGTCACAAGCCATAGATGTGTGTGGTGTTCTGGCGAACTGTTTGGAACACTGTGGAGAAGAGCTCTCCCTTCAGCAGGCTGATCTCACGCAGAGTGTGTATGCCCATCCCAGGGTGAGCAAACCTGCAAACTGTCTTGGGCACCTATATAATAGGGATAATAATGAAGTTTTCACTATGACACATTTGAACCAAATACCAGTATCACAAAGATGTAGTGAAAGTACCACCAGGGTGTGGAAAGCGGTCTCTTTGTGACTACTACTGTCAGATGTGTAAGAAAACTTTAAGAACACACAAAAAGAATTTCTGCAGACATAAAATTGAACACTGAGTACAAGCCTGATCTGTACTAAAGACTCAAGACATGACCAAGCATCACTGGTACAGCAAAATTCAACCTAAACATGTTTGCACACATCAGGAGATGAATGACAGTAAACATGATTTTAAGAAGGAATCTGAATCCAAATAGACTATACTAGAAAGGGAAAGTGTGGTTGTGTGCAAATACACTTATAAACTACACTATAAAAAATTACTCATTAAAAAATGCTCAGCTCAACTTGACCTTGATCTAAAGCTGTTGTTTATTCAAAGAACTGGCCCAAACTCAGTCAAGGGGAACTATACTCGGGTCAGGCAGTAGACTACTTTAAACTAATTTAGCTACATGTATTTACCACTTGCATATGAACTGGAGGTCCTGTCACTGTTGGGAAGAGTTTTCTTGTCTTATGTGTCTCAAACCACTTGCTGATGTGGTTTATGCAATCGGATTCAGAGCTGTTTCAAATGTGCCACTAGTGCAAAACAGGGTCTAACACGAACACACACACGAACACACACACGAACACACACACGAACACACACACGAACACACACACACGAACACACACACACGAACACACACACACGAACACACACACACGAACACACACGAACACACACGAACACACACGAACACACAGACAGACACACACAGACAGACACACACAGACAGACACACACAGACAGACACACACAGACAGACACACACA
>JBBPCY010000109.1:17635592-17649040 GCA_037974405.1 Brachyalestes nurse
CACACACACGAACACACACACACGAACACACACACACGAACACACACACACGAACACACACACACGAACACACACACGAACACACACACGAACACACACCTGTCTGGGAAGAAAGTAAGGTGCATCGGTCTCCAGTAAGATTCGGTTGAGTGGGATTTTTCTCACTGCATCTCGGGCCTCCACAGCTCGAGGATATGTAACCAGAGCTGTGAATCCCACGCATAGATTCGAGAACTCATTTAGAAATGGCTCAATCACAGAGTAACTGTTGGTAAAACAGTGTCTGTCTCAAAGGTAAAGAGAAAACAAGCATTAGCAAATGTCTGTAGCTTTCAAACATGTGGGACAGAATGTTTTTATAGAAACAAACCTGTGAATCTTGTAGTCTCTGGGAACACACTTTTTCATGATTTCCAGCAAATCGTCATCAGCATCACGGCAATGTATTACCAGAGGCTTTCCTAGAGACACCGCTAATCGTAGCTGCCGCTCAAACACCTACACACAAATGCAGCACTTTGACTTTAAAGGTAAAGGATTAATAGGTTTTTTTTTTATAAAGGCAACTACAGTTACATACAACACTATCTACCTCAGCTCAGTCTTAGTGTTATACCTCTTTCTGTGTGTTGCAGTCAGTAGAATTCTTATGTGAGTAATCCAGCCCAATTTCCCCAAATGCGATGGTCTTGGGGTGACGCATGGCTCCCATGATGCTTTGCTCATAAGTGGTGTTATACTCCCTGGCGAAGTGCGGATGGCACCCAAAGGCACCCCATACTAACTCTTCTCCCAGCAGCCCCTCCCAGATGGCGTCCTTCTGTGTAATCCTCGGGTTGCAGAAATCAGCGATACAACCGCAAAATTCTTTGGGGAAACTGCTTGCATACTCATTCCGAAAGCTCCCGAAACTCCCACGGAAACCCAACTTTGAGTACAGCATATCCAGATGACAGTGGGTGTCAACAAATTCCAAGGTGCCGTTGTTTGAGTGGTCCAAGCCTGATAACCAGAGAGGCTCTGAGCCCACTGATGCCCTACGAGTGGTACAATTATCAGAAAGTGAAGTTCTTGAAGCAGAGAACTTGTATGTGTCTGAAAATCTGTGTGCCATTACAGGAGAGAACTCACACAGCCCCTTTGGAAATGGGGTGGGTGATGTAGTTTTGGTAGCCCTTATGGGCAGGGCATATGGGTCTGGAGACGAAGAAGCCTGTCGGACTGGCTGGTGTAATCGGACACCCCGACCCAAAGCCACAAGAGCACTATTAGGCAGACGTACAGTTCTGGAGGCTGAGGAATCAGGCGATTTGCTTTGAGGGGTCTGTTTTAACTGAAGCAACTCCCTCTGAGGCACTGAGGTATGCCCTAAGGTGTCTGTGCTCGTAACAGGAACTGATGTATGGTACGAGCTCAGGTTAATCCATGGCATGCCAAATTGTGTGAACTGTGGGGACTGCATAAATGCAGGAGGTGGATTAGAAACATATTCCAAAGGAGGTGGGCTTTCAGCATCTTCAATCATCTTCTTACTTTTTTTCTTTCGCTTTGTGTGGTGATCCAGAGACTCATCCTGTGAAAAGGTCTCCACCTCAACAGGGTCCTCAACATCTGACCATTCAGGAGATTCATCACCCTTGAGAACCATACTCTGCAGAGGGAGACCAAATCAAAACCAACATGATAATATTGCAATTTATTTAATGTAGGGATGAACAATACATCAAAAATCTCTTTTAGTACTTGACTTAGGTTTTTACAATACATTTTTTTATCTGAGTTTCTTGCTGCACACATGTGGAAAGCAATTAGGCAATTTTGATTTATCACCTTTTAATGCCTGAATGAGAATGAAGTACTTACCTCAGCAGCCATGTTTACTTTTCCAAGCAGTCCTCTGGGATCAATGGAGGGGGAGCTTGTTTTTGGAGTGTGTTCCTTCCTCATAGTTGAAGCCTGTTTTCCCTTAGGTGTGCTAAACTGAATGCCCTCTAGTTCTCCTAGTTCCACTGACCCAGAAGACACGTTGAAGCTGGAGGAGCAGTCCTCACTAGACTCATCAGACCCGGGACTCCCCCACAGAGTGGGCCGAGCCTGGCCCAACTCATTCTTCTGGAGTTTCCTAGGCGAGCTGAATGCTCTACGCAGCCAGCCAAACTTCACCTTTCCTGTGTCACTGCTCATTATGCTAACACTAAGAAATGAAGAACAAAGTTTGAGTAAAAAACGAACATAAAAATATAACTTTATAACACACCACATGCACCCCATGTGAATCTAGTAAAAAACAACTAAAAATTGTATGTGACAGTGGGCAGACTCACAGACCATATTCATACAGAAGTAAAATTAATTGCAAGAATTAAGAGCTACGCACTTTGCTAACCTTAATCGGCCTAACGTTAATTATCAGTACATTCCCACCGTTAGCTGGGTAGCTAACTTCCGCTAACTGTACAAACATGGATAAATTAACTCATAGCTCACTTAAATCACTTGTAAGTTATATTAAACAACTTCATGTTGTAGCTACTACTTATTCACATGACTCGCTTGTTGTATAATAAACAGCTACATATGTAATAGTAAGGATCGAGTCGTAAACGTAATTAGCACGCTAATTAATGCTACCTAGTCGCTCCACACAAATCACTATAACAAACCAAATTAACTTGTGTATCCCGATTGTTACATACTGTTTTTATTTTGTTTTCAATACTACAAATTATGAACAATTTAACAGAGATCTGTTAATTTTTCATTCGAACCGAGCTGAAGCTTCACACTCCCTCCCGAACGTCCACCTGGCCACGTGTCAGCAGCTCACAGCCCAACCAGAACAAACACTAAATGGCTTTTGTCTACAGGATTTTTCATTTCCATTTAATAAAAGGTATTTTTGCAATAAAAACCATTAATAATAGCAGTGAATCATATTGTAATATTTCTAGTGCAACGTGTGCAGTTTTTCAGCGAAAACACTACTGTGTGCAACTTATCTGGTGCTTTGTTCTTCTGCTATTAAGCAACGGAGGACACTCCAATGTGTACCTGTATATTGATTCATACGGTGTTTATACAGATATATCCACTATGTACATATATACATACATATATCTTATGTGTAAATACGCAAATATATATTTGGCTTAATAATGCTAATTCCCTACTTGGGGGACTAATAAAGTTTTATTTGATTTTCAGTTTTAATTAAAGATTAAGGAGCACATTCTAAATATGACCCTAATTTAGTCAACTGACAGAAAATGTCCGTTTTTGAGAATAATCTTTCTCCTGTGACTTCATTATTTTAGATGGCAATGTTGAGACACTCCAAAGTATTCCCTTTTCCCTCCTTTATTTTTTTATTTATTTATTTATATAACAATATAGGTGCATTTTTCCAAAAACGTACAAAATTGCTACTTTTACACCATAGAAAGACAAGTTTACAATAAGGCAGTTTAACTGATTTTTTTTCTTTCAAAAATGTGTTTGAAAATACAGCATTATTTCAGTTCTTTTTTGGGACATGTCTCTTATCCACTCTTATTTATCAGCTCCATTTAACATATAGGTGCACTTTATAGTTTACGATTACAGAATGTGGCCCTCATTTACTCTGTTAATAGGTGTAAGGAGCCCTGTGGAGACCACCAGTGAGCAAGTTATATTTGAGTGGTGGATAATTCTCAGCACAACAGTGACACTAACATGGCAGGTTAATGCTGACCTATAAGGTAAGCGGACACAGAAAAATGAATAACGAGTACAGATAGGCGGTGTTGCTAATGGCTTATTAGTGTATATTACAAAGGTGCTTTGTTAACACTGTTCAGGCAAACAACACTGCCTGCTGTTGGCTTTCATTACCTCCTTACCATCATTAGTTTAAGACATAAAGATAAACACTGATGTGTACTTGGAAATGCGTGAATAAGAGCAAGAGGCTTTGTACAAAAGAACACAGATTCTTTAAACAGACAGATGCTCTACGTTGAGAACAAAAACTGCATAGTTAAAATAAGCTTTGAAATAAAATAAGATTTTCAAGTGTCCGTTCCATTCTAGGTGGGATAAAAATCCCTTCCCTGCAAAAGCATGCATGCCAAATACACATGTGGGCACAGCTGGCACTTCAATCAATAACACAAGTGTTCAAGTGTTTTGTGCCTCTCTGTTCTGCAGGAGTCTCTGCTCTACTTTCTGGCTGATGCGTCGCAGGTCAGCATGGATACTGGGTCTCTGAGCAAGATCTTCCTGCAGGCAGCGAGCAATTTCTAAACGATGGAAATCATCACGGCACACCAGCTTCCTCACCACCTGCAGACAGCGATCTCTCAGAGAAAACACTGCGACACACACACACACAGGCGCGCGCGCACACACACACACAGGCGCGCACACACACACACACACAAACACATCAAGAAAAACATCCTTTACAGTCTGTCAAATGACCTAAAAATAAACTTTAATACACAGCCAGAAAGTGACATTGTGACCATCAGATTGATCCCGGAGGAAACTGCTTGTGCTACGACAGCACAGAGACATGAAGACAAGATCAGTATTAAATAGAGTCAACATATTCTGAAAATACTCAACTATATACATCATGCTATATACACAAGATGGTCAGGACAGTAAAAGAAGTGGCTATAAATATATAAAATCTGGGTACAAAGAGATACAGTAGCCACAACTCAGAGTCATCTGCTCCAGCTAAACAAATGAAAGCCAAAGCCACACATAGACACTCTGAGGTAGTGTACCTGGGAGTGTGATGTTGGCTATAGACACTTCGCCAATTCCTTGACTTGCGTTGGGTAAGTACATCTCCTTTTTGTTCACCATAATGGGATCATCAGATTCAGTATCTCGAACCATCCATGGGTGCCCTGTCAAACATCAACAGAAGGATGTCTTTAATGTTTTACACTAAATGGTTTACAGAACATTAGGATGTGTTTGCTTGTTCTCCGAACTAATTTTTTGACAAAAGTTCTTTCTGATTTGCATGTCCATAAAGAACTTCTCATAGATTAGAGTTTTGCCAAACTGTCAACTTGGAGGCCTGTTGCAATGCAAATTTTACTGCTCTCCCTGCTTTAACCCACTTATACAACTCTGTCAGGGGAGTTAGTTATGTGTTTGTTTGGATCAGATATGTTAAGACAGGGAAAGAATTTCATTATTAACATCAGAGAGTGAGGGTTGTTACACAAATAGCTTGATTCATCAAAGCACCCAGTAACTCACCTAGAGCTGTGATTGATCAAAAACACTGATTGGTTAGAGTGCTCATTTGCAAATTGTAGCTATCTGTAATATCAGTATTGCAGAGAAAGATACTGCAATAACCATAGAGCCAATATATTGTGTAGTCCTAATTTGTACAGTAACATAGATGTATGCAAGGCAGTCGGATGCCTTTGCAGAGTAATTTATTAATACCGGGATTTAAATCAACCTATAGTGTCATTTAATTTTAGATTACATTTCGCTTATGGCACATGCGTGCTTAAGAGTCTCGCAAAGAGATTGGTGTCCTTTTTGTTTTATGGCACAGAGCAAGCGGACAGTATAAAGTTGGCCTCATTCCAGTGTGTAAAAGCCCATGCCTTATTTTAGCTGTTTGTGTCGGAACTGAAGGGGTGAGCCGAGTTTAGTAAAGTGGGCCCTTATAGTCATGCGTATAACACAGCACAGCACACAGTGAACAAGTGTGAAATTCTTTCTCTGCATTTAACCCATTCACCAAGAGAAGCAGTGGGCCGCCAGCAACGCAGTGCCTGGGGAGCAGTGTGTGGGGACAGTCCCTTACTCAAGGGTACCTCAATGGTCCCACTTCTATTCCAGCAGTGTACCTACCGACCTCTCTACTAACACACCTAAAATCCTTTCAAGGTTTTAACACACATACATTGTCATGGACAAAAGATAAGGAAAAGGGGGCAAGGTGAAAATACAAAAATACATTAGGCAGACTTCTGCCCCTGACTTTACAATTATATGAGTGACTCTGTTTATTTCAAAATCACTTTCTGTCCTCTCCAATCAGTAGTTACAGTGGCGTCCAGTACGACATGGCACATGTAGCTATATAGAGTGCCCCCTTACTGCTTATTTAACTTAACTTGGTCCTCTTTCTTTGGCCATCAAAAATGTGCACAAAATAGTCTCTCATTTATAGGGGCTCTGTTCATATTAACATAAGAAACACTTTCATAATAATAATTTACACAAACTTGCAGTTTATTCATCTTAACTAGGTCCTCGCAGGGGCCAACTTCACTAGCTGCCCCAAGTACCAGGTACCAGGTAATTTTATGGTCAAATTCATTTATATAGCACATTATCATACACAAAAGGTTATTCAATGCACTTTACAGAAGTAGAATACAAAATAAAATAAAGTGGCCACTTTATTGTCACGTGAACACACCACAGCACACAGTGTGAAATTCTCTCTCTATATTTAACCCATTCACCAAGTGAAGCAGTGGGCAGCCAGGGATGTAGCGCCCGGGGAGGAGTGTGTGGGGACGGTACCCTGCTCAAGGGTACCTCAGTGGTGCCGCTAGCAGTCCTAGGATTCCAACCCAGGACTGCGGTGTACATACCGACCTTTCTACTAACACACCTACAATCCTTTCACGGTTTTAACAAACATACATTATCATGGACAAAACATAGGGAAAAGGGGGCAATGTAAAAATACAAAAATACAGTAGGTAGACTTATGCCTAACCACTAGGTATAACGGAAGAAATGAAAATGCAACAGAATTTCAAATATTTAAAAGAAGGCAGAGGAGAATGGTGCAGTTTTCAGTCGCTTTTAAAAGCTCGTTGCATTTGACGCAGATTTAAGAGACACCCACCCACATACGTATTTACCCTCTTCCCCGTCTGAGGTTTCAGGTCTCCGTAAGACTGTGGCTCTCCGTCAAAGTCGATCCAAACGAGTTTAACGGTCCGAGGACTGCGGTTACAGAAGACCACAGGAGCAGGGAGACGGCTGATCAGGGAGCGGACCAGAGGGAGCGGCCGCGGCCCGTCAACAGATTCCCGGGGCTGGGGCATGGTCCAGCACCGCACCGAGGCAACACTCTGATCTTCTCTACAGCTCTGACACACCACCACCCGACCAAAGGGCTACACAGCCGGTCACTTAAACTTATAAAGAGACCGGGTAGTTTATTAACCCAAGTATAAAAGAAGTGAGAATAATTACATTGCAGAATATAGCAGCAAAGCTACACACTGCCTGCGCCCAGTACGTGCTGTTTGTTTAGATTACGTCATCAATCTGGAGAAGAAGTCAGTCAGGCCAAACAGCTCCCTCTGTTGATCATCCTAAAGTGAAACTCTCATCGCAAGGTGTCCGTATAAGTAGCCTTATTGTCACGTGTGAACACACCACACCATAGCAGTCTGAAATTCTTTCTCTACACTTAACCCATTCACCCACTGAAGCAGTGGGCAGCCAGTAACACAGCGCCCAGGGAGCAGTCTGTGGGAACACTACCTTGCTCAAGGGTAGCTCAGTGGTGCCAGTAGCAGTTCTGGAACTCAAACCCACAGCCTTCTGATCGCAGGAACATCTCCCTAATCATTAGGCCATCAGCATAACTCACAAATTTACATCATCCACCACCTTCAGTTTAGTCTTTCTTTCTTCTCCTTTACTTCATACCAAGCTGCACGCATGAGTATGAGTTTAGTCTTTCTTTCTTCTCCTTTACTTCATTCCAAGCTGCACTGCATATTAAGTATGATTAATACAAATGGACATTCCAAAAATGATTTTATTTGCGTATTTAGTAGAACCGAACATCCTTAGACATCCTTAGATTCCCTTCCTGATGAATTGTTTGAACATATCTTTACAGATATATCAGTCAGTGGCCATTTGACTGTATGTATATTTTATTCGTATTATTATGGATATGAGTGACCACTGAAATATGTGCATGTTCTGGGTATCTGTGAAATGTATGTGTATCTGTACTCCATTTCAAGGAAATGTGAGGTCTTGCATTTATAATATTTATAATAGACATTTTGCAAAAAAGGCTGCAGTCTACATACCGACCTCTCTACTAACACACCTGAAATCCTTTCAGTGTTTGAACACACATACATCCAAAAACATTGTCATGGACAAAAGATAGGGAAAAGGGGGCAAAGTGAAAATACAAAAATACATTAGGCAGACTTATGCCCCTGATATGACTTTACAATGATATGAGTGACTCATCAAAATTACAGTCTGTCCACCCCAATCAGTAGTTACTGTGGTGTCCGGTACCACATGGCAGATGTAGCCATATAGTGTGCCCCCTTTCTATTATTAACCTTAACTATGTCCACTTTCTTTGGCCAATAAAAATGTGCACAAAATAGTCTTTCCTATTTACAGGAGCTCTGTTCATACTAACATAATACCAAGAACCACCATGTGATGACCCTTTCATAATACACATTTACACAAACATGAAACTATGTTAAGTGAACCAAATGTTGTCCTGGGAATCAATGTGTATGTTATCAAAGACACCACGCTGAAGTTTGAAAGGCAGCAGTATCTGTTACAACAGAGAAAAACAATGAGAAGAACATGTTCAGATTGTAAAAGCAGTAGATTTGAATTGGGTCATTGTGCCTCTTGGTCTGATTCTGCAAGGGAAACTAATTTACAAAGCAGTTTGTTTTTTTCTCCCTTTCTGGTCCTTCACTCCTCCAATTTTTATATTTCTCCATCTCCTTTTTGAACCAGTCAACACTATTTTCTCTTCTTTTCACGCTCTCTCTTCTTTTCCATTCTGGAGTGTGATGTTTCGGGTGGGGCGGAGGAGGACTGTGGCGGATGTTGTGTTGCGAGCTTAAATAGTCGCGGGTCATGCTGAGGTCACAGGCAGAGCAGGCGTGAACCCTCCACACCCTCCTCGCTCTGAGGGATTGTGGGTAGGAGAGCAGAGCGAGTCAGACCCCAAAAACGTGGAGGACTCAGATCCTTCTTCACTGCTGAGAACTTCCAGCCCATGTGAGAACCACATGTCCGGCACTGAGCAATCGTCCATGCATACCTAAACACACATTTCATCACTTTCATTTGGCACTGCATACAATTAAAAATCAAATGAATCATTAATATTAAAAAACAGGCATTTACAGTCACAGCATTTGGCAGATGCTCTTATCCAGAGTAACGTACATGGGTGTTGTAGTCCACAAAAAAACTCCTCCAAAAAAATATGTCCCTCACACTAGTAAACCTAGACTTAAATTAAGAGCTGCTAATAGACTAAGATTCTACCACAGATGGAGTTAGTACTGCAGCAAGGCCCTATCAGATCACACAGAGAGGACACAGAAGACAGGTAATTAATATACATTTTGACTAAAACCACTATGATCATAAATTGAAAAAGCAGTATTTCATAACGTGATTAAGTTTGGGAGTAATAAACATTCTCAATCAATCAATTTAATGTTTTGATTGTATGGTCAGTGTCCATAAATTTACAACTATGAACATTCTAATTGTAAATCTTCTACCAGTAGACCAGCAGCACCTAAGGATATAATAGTATACATATGCTTACCCAGGGAACCAGCTATGCAGTGTGGAGGGTCTTCCAATCAAATTGAGGTTGCTAGCCTTGTAGACAGTCAGTGTCTCATGAACATAACCATGCGGATTCACATAAGCAGCCATTGGCCCATACAGAGATAGGCTACAGAGAGAGAGGCAATAAATATGTGTATTCACTTTACCACAGGTACAATACTAACAAAAGTCAGGATAATTTTAGTAAATAGCAAACTCATCAAAGATCTCAGTGAGTTCTTTTTCTCTCTGACAAAAGTAATATATTTTTTTGCTTTTACAAAAGAAAACAAAACAATTATAGAAACACAAACATTGTTTTTGGTCATAATTATTCTGAGCACAATATCTGAATGTACTGAATCTGTTTCTTTCATTATTATTTATTCCTTAATGTCAGATGAGTCTTACCTGAAGATTTCATTCTTGGTTGTGATCTCGGTGTCCTGGCACTGCTTGCAGCACAGAGATGTGCACTGTGATAACAGGCAAAACAGAATCAAACCACTCAACCACGAAAATCATTATTTAATTTTGTTTCTATCTTTATCTCCAGTGTCCCTCAAACCAACACCAACATACTCTCTCTTTCTTTCTCTCTCTGTCTCACATATACACACACCCTGTCCATGATGTCTAGTTCACAGCGCAGTCTCTGAATGGCACTGCCGATCCTAAGCAGTTGCAGTCTAAGAGCATCATCTATTGGCAAACAGGCAGCCACCCTGTATGAAAAATCTAAGCAGAGAGACGCAGGCTCAGAGAAGGAATGCATTTCCTCAAACAGCATTTTCTGTAGAAGTGATTGCTTGCATAGGATGTGCTGTCCATTGGTGGGGCAGTATGTATAGTCCAGTATAAGTGTGCAAACTGTGGTTCAAATGTATATGTGTACCTATAGCATTTGTAGGCAGAGATTCATCTTTAAGGTTCTCATCCCATTCATGGAGCTGCTTCTTTACCCTGCTCATTAGAGTCTCCTGTAAAACATATCACACAATGATTATGAACAGACCATCCATTACGTCTTTAAGTGCATGCAGAGATGTGCAGTGTGTGGATGTGTATACATGTGGGGAGCAACTATAACATTTACAAAACTCACTGAGTCATAGAGGGCATACACCCAGGGAGGCCATGGAGTCATACTAGCAGGATACAGCTTTCTCTGAGAGAGAGAGAGAGACAGAGAGCATCACAAACAGTGAATATATCATATGGACTATATGTGTTCTGCCTGTTTTATATTTGAATATTTAGTTACCCGTCTGTAGGTCTGGCAGCGCTGCACTTGGCTTTGTGGTTGTGTGTGCTTGGCAGGTGAAGCTTGTGTGTGTACGTGGGACGACAGCTGAAGTGCACTCAGAGGGTCCAGTAGAATCCTCTCAGGCAAAATCTGCACCTTCGCCTGACGAATGCTTAGGAAAGACACACCACCTATTTAATGATTAATGCATTTTTTATGTCATGAATGTATTTTATATACAGTGCTGTGAGGGTGCTGATATCTCACCCATCTGCTTGTGTGCGAATGTCATGCACTCTGAAGCGCTGCCGCCCAATAGCTTTGATTTTCACAGTCTCTATGCCATATTCCTGCTCCTCGCGAAAGGCATAGATCTCTGCTGTTGTGCCAAACTCAGCCCTTAGCTCTCCTCCACTTGCATCAGGACTGCAGAGAAGTTCAATTTCTGATTTCTCAGTAATTTAAAAACACATCTGAAGCAACCTCCAGATTTTGCACTAAAGGATCAGAGGAATCCAAAGCAGAAAAATCTCTGAATTAAAACAAATTTTAACAAGTTTGTTTTGTTTTTCAGGGACGAAGTGCAAGTATACATGTTTTTCTAGATGTAGCATATTCCACATTATGGATTATCTTAAACACTAAACAAAAATTTAAATACATTATAGTCACCTTTCCACATTTGGTACTTTGAGTAGGTACAAACAACTGGAAGATTTGGCTCATGGAAAACCACATAATGTGAGTAGAGCCGGTACCATGCTGTGAAGAAACGACTTATTTGATTGGCAAAAATTCTGCATATTTAAGAAACTATGTGTCATGTTTCACGGTTTGTGTGAACTAACAAAGTCAAAACCTGGTCATTCTGCAGCATATTGGTGGAATTATCTTCTATTTCAGCACATTGAATGACCTTTTGTGTATGATAATGTGCTATATAAATAATCTTGAAACTTGATTATAGAGTTGAAAGTTTTTATGGTACATCACTTTATAAGCCATGTTAATAGGCTTACCTGTGTGCCAGCACGGCGAATGTGCGGTCGTGGCTGACCAGATTGCGGAACATGCTGACCTCCTGCGGTCGGAAAAGCTGGAGTGGCAGCGTCTGACCCGGGATCAGTATGAGAGCAGCATGAGGAAGAACAGGCAGGTTCTGCACGCTGTCCTCATCATGAAGAGTACGCCCATGAAACTCTTCCATGTCTGAACCCAGGTACTAACAAACACACAGTATTTTTACTTTAACAAGAATATCATCAATGCATCAATTCTGAACAATAATAACATCAGATAAAGACCCATTAGGTGAATTTGACTTATTTAGAGCTTGGAGGGTATTACTTTTGAGAGGAGTTTGGTCTCTTTCTTTTCCGTTTCTCTTTTCTTTTTCCGATTTAACTCACTGCATGTGAAGTTGGCAGGCTGGGGTCAAAGTTGATAATGCTGGGCTTTTCTGCATCCTCACTGTCACGATCCTCAGTTTCCATATCTTCCTCTTCCTCCTCCTCATTTTCTACAGAGGGAGAGAGGGGATGAGAGAGAGAGAGGAGAAGAGAGAAAGGGAGGGAGAGAGAGAGAGAGGAGAAGAGAGAGACGACAAGAGAAGAGAGGGGAAGCACAGAGAGACAGCGAGAGAAGGAGAGGGAGAGAGAAAGAGAGAGTAAAGGTAATAGGGTAATAAAGAGAACCACAAGCAGCAAAAGCAAGAGAAAAAAAGAGAGATTAAGAGGCAAAGATAGACAGCAAAAGAGACAGGAATTAGAAAGGGGCAAAGAGAGGCAGAGAGAAAGAGAATGGCATGGCTTTCATTTTCACTTTTCTGCAGAGTCAGTGTCTTGGTCAGTGTTTTGGTCCACTTTGATTCGCCAGAACCACAGTGTCCGATACTAATCATGGAGAGACAGACCACTGAACACACGCCTTCGTGGTTATTTGAAGCTCATCAGCCCAAGCCTGTCAGCTGTCATGGCTGTCTGACCGCTCTGGGATCAGACAGACAGCTCTGTGGCCTCAGCAGTGTTTATGAAGTGTAAAACTGCTGCTGCACGGAGGAGCAGCTGTAATCTACATCCCGCTGTGTGCCTGCATCTCAGAGGCGCGTTTTCAGCCCACTCACCAGGTACGAGCTGCAGCTGGTTGCCCATGTCGTCGTGGATGTTGTTGTCGCCTCCACCCCTCTCAGCAGCCATCGCCTTCTGTTTACACTCTACACCCAACGAGCTGCACGGGGCTGGAGTCGACCAGCTCCAAAAGCGTTTAGGGAAAGACGGCGCGCCCCCTGATGGGCGGAGGAGGGACCTATGCCACAGACCTGAGAGTCAGGTGTGTTTGCTGGAGGTAAAATCAAAAATAAAATAAAAATAAATAGTCTGCATTTATTCAGTTTACATTATAGTACACCAAAATCACTTTTAATATGTTGTGGTTGCAGCTTTGAGGCACATGTTCTAGTAGTGTGGTTATGTGTAACGTTAGTAGAAGCTAGTGAGAGCTGTGTGCTAAATTTTACCAACATGGTGCTTGCATTCCATTTGTTTTCAGCACCTGTGTGTGATCAATGTGGTACACACACAAATAT
>JBBPCY010000109.1:17650269-17680414 GCA_037974405.1 Brachyalestes nurse
CACCTTTGCATGTGTAATTAATTCAATAGAATAAGACACTAATAGCTTAGAGATCATGAACATTCCTGCCTTAACTTTTATTTAACTCTGTGAAAAATCCTACTTTGCCAACTATACCTGTTCCTATTTTCATCAGGAAAGTGCAGACCCCACCTTATTGCTGGTTTCTTTGTTTCTGTGTGTCTGTGGTGACATTGCATGTGCTTGTCTCGGCTGCTCGGCCCAGCAAACAGATGATGGCACTGGCCATGTGTTTGTGTGTCATGCTGCTGCTGTGTGCGTGTGTTGTTGAGTGTGTGAGTGATTATTATTCTGTGTTAGGAGTTCCTTGCTCTGCTACAGAAAAGGAGATAAAGAAAGCATTCCGTCAGCTGGCCTTCAGGTTCCACCCCGACAGGAATCACAGTCCAGATGCACAACAGATCTTTACACACCTTGCACAAGGTAAACAGACACACAGTCCCTCATAACACAAACTTATTCTTAAGTAACATTCATGCAACATTTGTTTCTGCCCTGGTTTGCTGTTTGCAAAGCCGAATTATAGACTGGAGTGAGTGCAGACTTATTTGCGTTTATAGCAGTCACAGTCCCAAAAACTGATCCTAAGTCAGTTGTTTAAAATAGCCACATATTTTCCCCAGTGATTTTATGTTCATGTACTCACCAGTGACCCATTTAAACAACTTTGTTCATAAAGCTCCTTTGGTACAATTTTGTTCATTCTTGTGTGAACCTTCCAAAAGTTGCACAACACTTGATTTTTATAAAAGGGATGTAAACTGTGGCGCCTTCAGGCTTAAATGTTATTTGCAACAGCTAATCTAATTGCTCTGCCCCTCTTTTGTCCAAAGCCTATGAGGTGTTGTCTGACCAAAAGAGCCGGAGACTCTATGACCAGACGCACCACTTGGCCCAGTGCAGCAAGAAGCCAGATCTGGGGGACAGTCTCCACAGCGACAAAAGTGGTTCCTATGGTAACAGTGATTACCTGTTCTTCAGTGCAGATGACCTGCTTGAGATGCTGGGAATGGAGGACGATTTATTCATGGGAGGAGAAGCTGATGTAGGTCAAGGGTGGAGTTACAATCTGTGGGATGAAGGTCATGACGAGGACGAGCAGCTCAATTTTATGTTTGATATGCTCTAGGATCTACACGCAGAAGTGTTTGGAAGTTGTTTTAATATGCAATACTGAAGCATTTTTGTTTAATAGAGTTTATTAGGATGTACTTTGATGTTGAGTATATATTCATTTTATATCAATTAAAGTGACTACAATGACAAATGTGAATTTTATTGAGTCCAATGTCCCAAAAGTATGCAAACTTAATGTCATTAACTATTAAAGCAGTTTTTTTGTACAGATTTCAGTGAATGAATGAATGCCTAAAAGCTGAACACAACATTAAAAGCAAAATGCAACATGACTGCATAGGCATGGCAACTAACTGTGTAGTGTAGCAGAGGAATGGTATGTGGTATCCTTACACTTTTCTGATCTTTCCTGTTTTTTCCAACTAATGTGATAATTTACACTCTTTCTGAGAGGTATATTGATTTTATTTTCTCTGAATAATCCATTTAGTCAAAACATTTAGTTTAGAAAATGTCACAAATGGAGTTGCGCCAACCGGAAGAAAACAAAGATTAAATTGGTGCCACTTAAGCTGTGTGATGAATGATGGCTGTAATGGCTGTTTTCCCTACCCTCAGTAATAGAGCATTAAAGCATGTTAATTCTGTTAACTTTTAGACCTCATAAGTTCTAATATTAAGACTTGATATTAGTTCTAATATTAAGACTTAATATTAAGACTCAGCTGGTTATTACGGTTTCTGTTCCGTGTGTGGTCATGAGCATTACATATTTCAACTGTTTTTACAGTAGCTTTACAGAAAAATGTACCACGTTGATGTAATACATCATTATGCTACATAAGTCATTATACAAAATACGTAGTGTATCATCATAAATGCTTGCTTTGTTCAAGCGAAAACATCTAATATGAAGAAATGTGAACATTCCACTCAGTGTCCAGCAGGGAGCAGAATCACCACAGACTTAAAACTCTAATCTTGTTTGTGTTTGTGTTTCAGCTATATCATGTTTGTGTTTTTCTAAATGGTGGACTGAAACTGCACAGTGAAATGTGAACATTTACATGTAGAAGAAAAATGAACACACTAATTCAAAACATTTCAATGGATCATAGTGAAGACAAGCTAAACATTGTCCAAAAGTGCAGCCTTAAACAAAAAAGATTTTCTTTTGACTTCTTTAGGACTATGTGCTTTGAGAGGCAGAGTGTATTGGAGTGTTGGAGGGTAAGGTGGTCACACTGCAGGCTATAAGCTTTAGCTCTCAGCTATCACCACAAACACCTCCGACTCCACTACAGCTTGCCTTGTCTAGTGTCTTGTAGTTAAACACACACACATTACCGCTGGAGAGAACAAATTTGTACACTACCAAAACGTTTTAATTACTTATCATATTTATAATGATTATTTCTTAATAACATATGTAGTGTAGACTGAAATGCTAAATACTAGACACCAGAAGGTATGTTGAGATTCTTTATGAGATATATCAAGCTACTGTCATCCTATCAGTTATCTTTCTTGTTGAGTGTGTCAGGTGCCTGGAGCAGATGGAAGAAGTGGAGCCTTTGCCACAGGGTTTGGTGACAGTTTCCATGACAACCTGTTGGCTTCCTCCCTACCTGATGATCTGTCATTAAGGGAAGTGTAGGTATAGCAGGTAAAAGTTGAGCTACTGTCTGAAAGAATATTCAGCTACAAACAAAAGCAAGTTTTCACCAGTTTTAATGTTTGAACATGTTGCAGGTGTAGTTGGTTTGTGCTTTTAATACTCAGTTATCTCATTTGTAACCTGTTTCACTCATTGTGTGTAGTTCCATTGTGTTTTAAGGAAGCCATCATTGTGCCCGTACCAAAGAAAACACCCGCCTCTTGCTTTAATGATTATCCTTGCTTTAATGATTATGTTAATCCTGCTGCCACCCTTGATCCATTACCATTTGCCTACTGTCCTAACTGTAACTGTAATTTGATTTTCTGGCCGGGAGGCCCCACACTGTGAGATCTGGTACTCATTTACATTCATTTTTAGGACTGGCAAACTTCGGTACTGCTGTCTCAGTCTTTGTTTCTAAATCCTGTTTAGACATGTCTGTGTTACCAAATATAACAACATCATAGTGATTGGACTAATGAGCAACACTGATTACAGGGCCTATGGGAGAGAGATGGATGAGCAAACCAGATGGTGACATGATAATGACCTCTCTCTAAATGTCAGTAAGTCAAACGCAATTGCTGACTTCAGAAAGATCAAAGAAATCACATTTTTATTTCCATCAGTCGGTCAACTGTTGATTTTTTTGGTAGCTCAAACCCCCTTTTTTAGATATCTCAAACACCCTCACTCAACACCAGCTGCATCCTCAAAAAAGTGCCGCAGAGACTGTACTTTCTGAGGCGTATTGAGAGATTTGTTATAGAACCAAAGCTCTTGTGAACTTTTAGGGTTGTACTACTGAACGTGTACAGACAAGATCACAGTATGGTTTGGCAGCATGGTTGCTACAAAACACTGTAAATACATCAGCAAAGCTCATTAGAATTACCACAACTCCATAACATCTCCACTCAGTGCAAAATGAAAGCCAAAACATCAGTTCGGACACCAGCCACCCTGCTTTTGTTCTGTTGTCATTCCCATTAAAAAAGGTTACTGCAGCATTAGGTCACACACCATTCGTCTCAGTAACATTTTTTTTCCACAGGTAGTCAGGCTGGTGAACAGCTGATGCAACAATATGCAATGCACATTGTAGTTGTATACTATGTAGTTAGTGTTCTGTATATTGTGTATATAATGGATATGTATGTGTGCATGGTGTGCATAATCTCTGTAGGTCTCTAGTGTCTTTTGTCCGTCTGTGCTGGTGTGTTGTCTTAAGGGACGCTAAAGGCCTAATAAGCAACAACGATTATCCCTCCATCAACCTGCTACCTCCCAGTAAAGAGTGACTAATTTTCCAAGAGAGCTGCTTTCCACAGGTAGAAACTTCACCATCAGGATCAGATTGAGAAGTCAATGATAAAGTTGATTTGCTAGATGTCTAAGAAGCAGAATAAGAATTCTTAAATATAATGTTTTTTTTGTTGTGTAGGTCAAGGGATTACATACTGATTGTGCAGAGTCAGTCAGCGTGTTTGCTTGTTAAATAAGAGGCAATATGTGAATTCATTTGAAGAAAATGGCATGAAATAATAAAGATGGAATAAGAATTCATTTGTTTATTCATTCATTTACAATTCATTTAACTTTTGGTAATACATGTCTCTTGTATCACATCGAGCAAAACCTGTTTTCAAGTTTTTATGAATTCAAAGCTAGTCTGTGTATCTCCTTGACGCTTCCCCTGGAGGAGCCCCACCCTTTCCATGACCTGCAGTGTTGATAGGTGATAGGTCTTCCTGTACATGTACAGCTGTCACCGCCCCATCCGACTGCCTATGGTTACGGATCTATAGCTGAATGAGTTCTTTCAGGGCAGGAATGGACGATAGCACTAATATTCATATTATGAATTCATAAAATGAATATTACAAATATTTGGAAAGCAGTAAACCTTACAGGGTAAATAAAATTCAACATAAGCTTCAACATAAAATTAACTGCATCGATTGTAATTCTAAGTAAAAAAGAAGGATTTTTCCTAAGTGTTAGTCACTTGATTATTCAGACTAAATGTGAAAGTGATAAATCTGTTTTAATCCTCTGTGTGCTTCCGATACGAATAACAAAAAACACAAATATGTTTAGAATTTTTCAAAAGCATAATGCAGTATTGCAGAGTAGCAACAGATTATGAACTACCCAAATGATTAATATTTACCTGCCTTGTTTAAGCCATTGATTATTGATATATATTCTCACTGAAATATATAATTTAGATGTGCTCCAATGATATGTGAAGGTACTTAGACATGCAAACATACACCAAAACATATGTATTTACACATGTATGTATACATACACTTAAACCAGACAGTACATACCTACATGCAGTAAAAATACATGTTTTGCTGTTAAATGCACTGAACACACACACACAGATGACACATATGCTGAATGTTTCCTGTTGGCTGTAAAGGGTGGAGTGTCCAGCCTAGGGTGTTTTTTCCCTTCTTTGTTCTAACTAACAACAGTCTGTCTGAGTGTGTGCATGTGCATGTGTGTGTGTGTAGACAGACCACAGTCTACCGCCGCATATGTGTTAGGATATATGTGTATGTGTGTGTGGGGGGTGTTCACACATTTTCCAGTCTGTAGATGTACTTTGGTGGTGAGTTAATGTCAGAGGACTTCATGATAAACAGATATGGCCTCTGAGTATATTTATCTATGTGTGTGTGTGTGTGTAAGTGTGTACATTTGAGTATTTGGAACAGGGTGCTGAAATTTCAAATTTTCATGGTTCATCCAAACTAGTCACTTGGGTGCAGCTTAGTGTCTTTTTGAGGTTCATTTTGTTTCGGGTCAGTGTGACAGGAACTGTAAAATGGACTTGTGTTTATCTGTGTGACCTGTAAATTAAACCTCTGAGGAATTAACATTTTAATACTTTTTAAACACATACAATGACAGAAAAGGCATAATATAGAAACTAGAACCTCATATGGAACCTGGAAATATGTGTATCATTACACCTCTATTATTTAGAGTCTGTAGATTCATTTGTATGTGTATGTGTGTTAGTGTGTGTGTCGGTGGCTTTTTAGTGTAGGAGGCTGTATGATGAAAAAATGGCCTTACTAATGTCTCCTGAAAGAAACTAAAAAGGCACAGAGTGACTTTACCGCAGAAATCACTTTTCCTAATGGCTACAAACGGGTGAGTCAGCAGAGTACAGCTGGATGCGATTTGAGTGGGATGCAATTGAAGGGATGTGTTCACGGAAAAGGTTTAAGTGACTATTGACTTTGAGTGTTTGTTATCAATGTTAGTCTAATCACACATTTAAAATCCAAAGTCTTGGCTGATTTAGGGTAAGTGAAAAAATATGTAAATTCATTTTTTCTTACCAAAAAATGCAGGCACACACAGTCATAGACTCCTCTCTTTCCTATTTTCCCAGATGATAGTTCAGTAGTATTCAAAATGGTCAGTTTAGTGGGAAAACATGTTAACGCTAAAAGGTTGTAGGAATGCATTTAGACCTAAAAATAAGTCAAGTTTTGTTGCAGCTGAAATACACAAATCTCACTCGCACTCACTTGCTCACACACACACACACACACACACACACACACAAATTTACTATTTTAGCACACACAGTCAGTGTTTAAATAGATCAGAATTCATATTTATAAGGACTTCTCTGATCCAATATCCCAATTTTTTTCCTTTTGTTCATTTTTGGAGGAATGTCAGCAGTGAAATCAGTTGTTTCTCAAAAAGGGGAAACCAGACAGGCACCTTGATTTATTTATCCTGTTACAGTAACATCTATGTTTGCCTAATTTAGGGTAACTTCTCAACATGTTTACCAATTAAAACCCCTTCTGCATGTCATGTGTGTTTGAATTATCTGAAATCTATCAGGGGGGAAATACACCCCTCCCCCGCCTCACTCCTGTACATACACAATTATTTTCTCCCCTGTTTGGACTCGTGCCCCAGTAGTTTATGGAAGGAAGGATATTTTATTAGGCCATCAGGACAAGGTCGTGACCTGGTGTAGGCCTATTGTACTGTAAAAGGTATAACAGAATTTAGGAGTTTTCATTGGTGTGCAAATCTGTTGTGTAACTTTTTGGATCTTTACTGTAAATGATCTAACTGTGTCCACAATTATAAAAAGTGACTACAACAACAGCGTTTTATAGTGAGATACAAGACAGAGAGCAGATAAACACCTATCAGTATTCAACCACGAGATTCCATCGTCTATAGTCTCAGTGCCCTAGCCAGTGCCTGTGTGTGTCTGGACGCGTGCAAAAGTGAGTGTGACTGAAAGTTCAGTAAGCAAATCCCCAGGAGATGATTTAATAGAAAGCCTGGCTTAAAAAAGGCTTAAAATGACATTTGGCCACTGGTCACAAACATGACTACATACTAGCCCACACAAGATAAGAAAAACAAATTCCCAGACACACCCACACACAAACAGCACTGGGGTCCAGGTACTGCCGGCTGTCTGCTACTGATCCTATAGAGCAGGATGTGGAAGAAGTGTTCCTGTTTACAGACTTCAAAAGTGTCCACCAGCTATTTAAAATACACTTTCAAGCAAAAGGGTGTGTGCATATGAGTGTGTTTCTATAGTGCTGTTTAAATTTTATTTTTGTTTTCTAGCAAAAATGTGCAATATGAGGTTTTTTTTAACTATATCACAGTATCCAGTGATATTTGAATTTACATTAATAACAAACTAATATGAATTAAGTTAATGAGATCTACTTGATTTCTGCAACCGTAAACAAACCATGTTCCAGTCTTCTCTTAAAGTGACACAAAAGGGACTCTCGTTAACCAGATAATATTTACTTAATCAATTTTAAACTTTTCTTTTAAAACAGTTTGACAATTAATTGCATTTCAGTTACTTGTCAGGTGTCACTTTAGGCCAACAGTGCACAAAAAATTGAATGGTTGAAAAAATCAGCCTTGCAACCGGAATGCAGGTATTTTATCCATAACATAATGGCATATAGATGGATGGATGGATGGATGGATGGATGGATGGATAGATACTGTAGTGTCTGCCGTACTGTAGTGTGTGTGTGAGAGAGAGAGAGAGAGAGAGAGAGAGAGAGAGAGGAAGAGGTTTTAGAGTGGGCTGTTCTACCTCTATTTTTGTGAGACTTATCTGGACGCTTTTCCTCAGGAAGAGGGAGAGGAGAGACCCCCCGCCCTCCGCGCGCCCCTCGCTCCAGCTTCACACGGCCCACCGATTAAAGTGACACGGAAAAACCTCCGGACTGATCGAGCTTTAAAAAAGCAGCATAACAACCGCTCGCATGTCCAGCTGCTCGAGTGTGTAGCGGTTTGCTGCGACTAAGAGAGACAGACCATGTGCCAACATGAGCGAAGGTGAGTTCATTTGTATGTGTATGTGTATCAGTGCGTTTTTAACAGTTTTTTATTTTATTCTGCGTTAAGGTGCTTATCAATGTGAAAACTTGAGGGGACACTGAGTCCGATAATTTAATTACTGGGACATATGTTCCATTGTTATCTGTATATGTAACAAGAAACTTGAAACTTGACTGAGATCTATAATTCCTTAGTTTTCCTCATCGCATTCAGATGAGTCCTCTGCAGATGTAAAAGAGCGAGAGGATGCTGTGAATTAAGTTGTTTATAACAAATATATATATTGTAATCAACTTGTTGCACTGTATGCAGTGTTTGTCCTGTTACATGTAGTAGGCATTTGGGATAAGAGTACAGACTTGAACAGGATTCAGAACTATAAAGATTAGCATGGGCTAGGACTTGGTGCTATTTGGTTGCCTTATGAAGGGTCTCAGCATAGAAAATGTCAAAATGTCAAAAAAGAATGGTAAAATAGGGCACACACACAATAAGCGTGACCTATAGCCCGTCAGTGGACGGAAGTTCAGCCAGTGGATTTGTTTGAACTCTGTTATACGTAACACCCTTTCAAAGCCATGTGAAGTAGGTAGTGGTGAACATGATGTAACTCTTTAGATTAATGTATTGATTGCCAATTTAGCCAGACAGTTGGTGCTCTGTAAAAAAAAAAAACTTTCCTAATGTGAAGACAACCAATCATATGACATTTGACTTTTGGTGGAAGTTTCTTTAATAGAATAATAATATTATCATCTTTAAGTATGTATTTAAATATATTCCAATGCATGTGTTTTGTGTGTTTCAGAACTACGGGAACATTACCTAAATCCCAGATCACAGATTCATGTGAGTCGTTCTGAAGGCCAGCTTGGTCCAGTGCCTGGAAAGTGTGGTCACTACCAAGGATGTAAACCAGCTATTGCCCCGAAACCGACATCAAACTCCAAACAGTTTCACCGCTTAAATAATTACCTGAAGAAACACAGTAATAAAAACCTGAATCTTGCTCATTCAGACACACGGAACATCCATAGGAAGCAGGTAAATGGACAGTGGGAAGAATCAAGACATAAAGAGGACTTGGAACAAAAAAGAGAGAAGTCAGAAACATGGAATGATGTAGAACATGAAGAAAAGCCCGTGCAGTGGGAGGAGTTTATGGAAGCGGACAAGAAAGAACAAAACACCGGACTGGAACAGGGGGAGGAGTTAGGCTGTGGGGAGGAGCTGGCACAAGGCAGTGAGTTAGACTGGGAAGTGGGTTTGGATCAAGCAGAGGGGTTTGACTCTGAGGAGGGTTCAGTGGAACTTCTGTCTGACTCTTGCAGTGACAGAGATGAGGAAGTGCAAGGAGTGGCAAGACAACTGCACAGAGAAGAGGAAAGGGAGGAAGGGTGGGAAGTGGTTAGAAATGGTAAAACAGGATCACTTATGACTCCTGTTGATATTCAGTTTGCAATGAAGTCATCTCCATATGGGCTTAAAAATGTGCACAAAGGGCACAAAGATGGAATGAACAGGAACAAAGCTCAAATGTCTGTGACATTTTCTAACAATATCTATGATGATGGAGTTTTCCATGACAAAATGTTTTCAAATGGATTGTATCCAAGTCACATTTATTCGGATGGGATTGACACAGATGAACTGTGCCCAGACAGAATTGACACTGGTACCATGTTCCCAGACATGTGTGATGCAGGTGAAGCCTTGGCGGATGCAGAGGGGCTCTCAGAGTGTGATCTGTTTGAGCACACTGAACCATCTCAGACATTAGAGGCCGAGGAAGTGGGTGATCCTGGCGATACTGTGATGCTCTCTGTGGAAGAAGGTTCTGAAAGTTCAAACGAATCATTGTCTGCCTTTGAAGAAGAGGGAGGTGAAGAAGAAAAAAGTGAACTTTGTGAAAATGGTTTTGAATTGATTAGGAGCTCCTCTCAGGATTTGCACTCTGGAACTTCTCAGGATTCTCCACATTCAGGTTCCATGGTCTGTCCAAAGTCAGAAAGAGAAGCTGGAATTCTCTCAGAGTCCTCTCATCAGCCTTCCTCCTCTTTATCTTCATTCTGCTCGTCTGTGTCTGAAGTAACTTCTGATGAAGAGGGAAGAACTGAGGTTGTTCAGAGATGCTGGAGAGATCAAGATGAGGCTGAGCCAGAAACTGAGCAAGCTGTGTTGTCCCAGTGCAAAGAAAGTGACTTCATTACAACTTTTGAACTTGTTTTGCCATCCGTCTCTTCACCTGTACTGCCTGAAGAGCAGGAGTCACTGCAGATGTGTGATGAACAAGAGGAAAATACATCAAATGAACAAGAGTGTCAGTTAATCATGGCAAGAGAGAGCTCTGAAGTGCGCACAGAGGAGCATGTGTATGAGGAAACTGAGCCAAAATTCCAAACTAAAGCCTTCCTGCAGACCAGGAAGTATTTAATGACTCGTTCCATATCCGTTGACCCCCCTTCTAACAGGTTGGACCCAGTGAGCTCCACTGTATCAGGAAAGGAACGCTTGATGCTACACCCACAGTCGTACTACACAAATCACAATTTTCTTGGAGATAGTTTGCCTGCTCTCACCCGCTCGTTAGGATGTCTCTCGCCAGGAAATCCCCGTCCCCCTAGTGATCTAAATATTACCACCGTAGACATACCACCCCCATTCGAGCTGTCTTCCGTCACAAAGCGGCCGATACGAAAAAGCACACCGGCTCTGCCGACTGATGTGTCTGCCTCATGCAGGAAACTTGACTTTGGCTTCAAACGTTACTTCTTGCCGTTACGATTTCTGAGGAAATCTGAAAGAAGGAGTTTGGCAGATAATCGCTCAGTCTCCTCCAGGTCCTCATCAGAATCAAGTCCACAAGGTTCTTTCAAGAGGTCAAATTTAATCAGGCAAAATATGGGCAGCCCTGAGCTCTGCAGGGCACAAGATTTTTCACTACCATCAACGCCATCTCCCTTCCTTTATCAGAAGAATAAGGAGAGACAAGGCCTAAGCATACCTCTCAGTAACAATGTTATGTCTGCTACACCTAGTTCCTGGGACATAGATGACTTGCTTCACTCCTCCTTTACCAAACCTCTTCCCTTTTCTAAACCCCGCTCTTTCTCTTCCCCCAATGTTGACTCATCAGTATATGAGAATGTTTTAAACCCAAGTCCACACTATGAGAATGTGCAGCTCCGCCTTTTAAGTCCTTCTAATCACATCCAGCGAAATCAAAGTTCAGCCAATGACACTGATGGTTATGTGGATATGAGCAGTCTACCAGGCTTTCAGAGCAAAAACCAGTCATCTGATCAAGAGACGGAAAGGTACAATCTCTCTTTCCGAATATAAAAAACATCACTGGGGTAGATATAGAGAGACATACCTCCCAGTATATTAAAATCCATCACTAAATAAAAATGACTGGGTTAAAGATTGCCCAAAATAACTAACTTGATTGATACTTGATTAATCAGGATACACACACACACACACACATGCACACACACAAATTCCAACATGGAGCTGAGATTGAACAAGAAGCTCACAGTATAGAGTGAAAACATTCCTTTGCACATTCTAACCTTATTTCAAATAACCCTATGCAGCCCTCATTCAGTGATTTCACTAAAATACTTTGATTTAGTTGTTGTAACAGTATAGTGACTGCGTCAGGCTTTCACTTGTCTGTTAGATGGTTTAGTGTCATATTTTGCAAACATGTTGGGGAATGATATTTGTTGGGATTATGCAATTGAGTTGAACATGTCTGGCCTAAAACTAGAAAGGAAAACAATCATCTGTGAAAGATTAAAATTCTTGCTGTCATGAGACAGGCTGGTCAGACTGGTCAAGGGTTCATTTATCATCTTCATTCTCCCTCTCTCTCTCTCTCTCTCTCTCTCTCTCTCACACACACACACACACACACACACACACACACACACACAGATTTTGGGTTTTAGTCTCCCAATCAGATTTGACATTTTAATCTCAGAAGTATACATTCATACCTTCACAGCTTCACCCCTGCTGATTTTAACCCACTTTTTCCAGTCTCTTTTTAGTTCAGATTACAGTACTGATCACTGTAAATCTACAGGTGCAAGATGCATGTAATGTGCTACAGAATATGTATGAGTTTGTGTATGGACTTCAAACTCTGTGTGTGTATGTGTGTGTGTTTTAACTGTGTTTTCTCTTTTTAGTGCCTATACTATTTGCTCTCCGGCTGTGAGGTTAGATGGATCAGTGAGTGTCTGTGTAGGAGTGAGCTGTACTAAACAGGAGGAGAAAAAGGCAAGCGAAAGACTGGTACGCCTTGCGTGGGTGTGTGTGATAGTCCATGTGTGTACAACCCTGTGTGTCAAAGTAATTTTTTTACCCGTCTTTTCTTGTATTTGCAGACTGCCACTTGTTCCAAAGCATTTTACTGTGCCAAAGAGCTGCTGGACAGTGAGGCACAGTGAGTTTCATACAGAACATGTAATAATTATTTATAGGTGTGAAGTATATTAAGTTTATTTATTTACTATTTTATTATACTTTGAAGGAACCAGAGAAGACTGGTATATTGCCTGTGTGTGTAGATAAGTTTTTCTGTCATTGATTATTAAATGTGCTTTAATAATGATTAAATATACATAATTAGAGATTTTATTTTGAATGTTCTCTGAAATGATAAACAATGACAAATGTCATTTCTCCTCGTTTCTTTTATCTTTCTCTTTAAGGCATGTAAAGACTATAAAACTTCTGATTGAGGTATGTAGTCTTTCCCTGTGCGTGTTTATGTATGTTTCAAAATTCAGCTGCACCTAATGAGTCTATCATCAAGATATAGTTTCTGCATATTTCACATGCGTTAAAAGTTTTATTTACAATATATATATAACAAAAATGGTTCCAGGAGGAGCACCTTCACCATCAGCATTTATGACACAATTTACTCAGTTTGTCTGTTTTTAAAACTGAAGACTATAGATGCAGAGGAGAGGCTGAAAAGACTTTGGACTGATTTACCTGCAATTTACAACCTCCATCAAGACCTCTATACCCAACTGGAAACTCGCATCAAAGAGTGGTAAAACACTTTTTAGAGAATTACAGTGAAATATCCACATAGCCATTCACTTCATCCAGCCATTCCTTATTTTAATTGCTTCACTTCCTAATCACTTCTTCAGGGATCAGAAAGAGGGGATTGCTGACATCATCTTGTCCACGAAAGCAGAGTTTTCTGTTTTTTCCACCTTCATTAGTCACCATGACAGCAGAATGAAATCTCTGGAGCAGGTGGAGAACAGGGTAAGATATCATACGCACACATTAGTTTCTCACACACTGTCAGTATTCCAGTATATTATTCCAATGTGTGTATATGAGTAGTTGGATTTGGATTATGAGCAGTGTTAAAGTGCTGGCCGCTGATTATGGCACTGGTTATACCTATTAATATATTCAGCAGCAAAAAATCATATTCACACAGTTTTATACCTCAAATGGAGATGGTTAGCCAAGATGTTTGGTGTCCAAATTTGGCTTTAAGAGTTACAAGGCTGAGGTTGCTACCAAACACTGGACCTCAATACTCACTCCAAATCACCCTTTTTTTCAAACCTCATCCAGTTCTTCATTAAGGTAGAGTAGACTTGTGAGTGTAGTTTAGGATGTGACTTAACTGTGAGCTATGAAAATGAACAAAACTATTTAATCCAAAATTGGTTTAAGGTATTTCTGGTATAAATTGTAATGTACCTAGGGTCTCAAGAAATGAGGAGGTTATGAAATCTCTGACCAGCCTTTAAAAGCACTTCATCATTACGTATGTCAGGGCTACTGGACAATTGTCATTTAATTTAATCCCTCTTGTATCATACAGCGATGCTGTTTGGTTGTTCAAAAGTAAAGACTGATTTTACCCCATTTCTTTGTTGTTTTCAAATAATTCCTTCACTGAAATATATACTAGCTGTCTGTTGCTCATACCTGCTGTAATGTCCTTGTAAATAATATCTGTGTAATATCATTGTAACTCGTAGTTTCCAAGTGTCTGTCTTGGTCTTATGATGGCATTTTGAAGATTTGTGTCATCACCAAAACAATGCTCAAATACTTCAACTTGCTTGCAGTGGATTTTGTTGTATTAATAAAATACAATATTCAGGTACAAACATATCAGAGAAATCTAATCAAAATCTGCTCTGCTTCTTTTACAGTGCACTGGTAAATTATTTGGTTAATGAATGTAGTATATTTGGGTGACATAAAATTTTTAGCCTTGTAGCTCCACTGCAAAATTAAACAAGTCAATCAATTTAGGGAACAAAACGTGTTTTGACTGATTGACTGCATTTGTGGTAAAATTGAGTCTTCAGTAAAAAGTTCTGTGAACAGGTAATATGTAGACTGTGTATTTGTATGAATTTAGATTGGTAACTTTCTTTGGTCATCCATTAGAACAGCAGTGTCACACTCTCGTCCACATTGTCTCTGCCTTTCAGGAGTTTGACATGACCACCCTGAAACAGCAGCTGCTGCAGGTGATTGTGAGAGTTCTACAGTACCGCATGCTGCTAACAGGTAAAATATTAACCCGTTCCACTGTGTCTATTAGGTGTTACACACATTCCATACACACATACACACATCAGTTAGAAACCTGACAACAAGCAAAATATTCAGACCTTACTGTTAGCATTGCCTTGTCTGATTTTCTTCACTCTTCATTATCGACAAGTTTGTGCTTCAACTCAACATTTGCCTTGAAAAAACCTTGATTCAAGTTTGTAAATTTTTTGGGATGTTTGCTGTGATTTATGTATGTCTGTCCTTTGCCTATTTTTTTCAAACACATCTCTGTTAATCTTTACCAGATTACCTGAATAATCTTTCACCAGATGCCACCGAGTACAAAGATACGCAAGGTAGGTGAAAAGCACATCTTTAGCCACGTTTTTTGTGCTAGAGGGATATTTTGTTCCACAGTTAACATCCTATCAATCATAAAGAACCCTTTTTGCCTTCTATATAAGTGTATGTAAATCATTTTAGTCTATGCCTAATCTGAAAGGTAATTAATACATTGATGAATAAAGTGTCACTAATGAGCCTTGTGAGATTTATAATGTCATATATCAGTGCATTTCAGTATTGTCTGCCTCAGGCAGCCATTCAACATCACCAGCTAATTATCAAGCTCTTCGTTAGCTGGATCAGGCGTGTTTGAGGTAATGAATACCTGCAGTTGTGCTGTGCAGTGGGTGCCCAGGGCTGAGACTGAAAGCTGCTGGTGCTTTTCAGTCACTTGGGCCTGCAGACCAAGTCTGTGTTTATTATTCTTGTGGTAACCCGTTTTGGTCTTATCTCCCTAATGTATAATTCATGTGGAGGCCATTTGGACTCTTATCTCTCAGTCTGTGTGTAACTGATTGTCCAGCAGTATTTTAGTCCTCATATCTCTCTTTCACTTCCAGGCACGTAACCTCTGACCTTAACATTCACATTCTATTCACCTTGACAGACCTTACAGAGCTTGACTTTTCCTCATGCAGGCCTTTTTGTATGTGTGCATCTGTTGTATAATGTGCACTATTGTTGTGGATACACCAGTGTATGTCCGTACTATGTGATTCACACCTCATTGTTATTTTCTCTCTCCTTGTTTGCCTCAGATGCTTTGGCTGTGGTCTCAGATGTAGCTGATCAGGCAAAGCAGAACCTCAAGAATGGAGTGAGTATGCACTGTGTGCTAGGCTGGCAAGAGTACTGTATAATAGTAAAGTTATACTTAAGTAAATGCATGGAGTAAAAGAAGACTTAAGTGAAAGCCAAACATGTCTACGTTTAAACAGATCCAGGCGTATAAAAGTAAAAGGTCAATGTTTTAATGTAATAAATTTTCTTCATTTGGTGGTGTGTAATGCAGCAATGTGTGGTGCAGCAACTAATAGGTGGGCATACCACCTCCATTCCAACAAACTATTGGTAACGTCAAAGGAAACTAATTTGTCATCTAACCACAAAATAAGCATCTAGAGGCCACTGGAACTTTGTTTAGAACTGGGTTGTGTGGTCAGATGGGACAAAAATATTTTTGGTATCAAACTCTCATTTGGATATTTATACAGAAAAGAACTTCATTCCTATCTGTGATGTTTTCCTCCAAAGGTTCTGGAAACCTTGGTAGGCTACATGGCATCATGGACAAATACCTGAAAATCTGATGGCCTCTGTCAAAAAGCTAAAACTGTGTTGTGGTTGGATCTTCTAGCAGGACAGTGATCCAAAACATGCATTCAGATCCATGCAAAAACAGTTAAATGACCACAGAATCAAGCTTTAGACAGGCCAACCCAGTCCACTGACCCAAGACCTACTGAGAACTGTGAACTGAAGAGATTAGTCTATAAAAGAGGCCCGAGGACCCTGGAGGGGCTGGAGCGATTCTTTATCGAGGAGAAGTCTCAGACTCCTTGCTCTGTATTCTCTCATCTCATCAAGAATTACAGAAGATTTGTTGTTGTGTTGACAAAGGGAGAAAGCATAAAGTAATGCATGTGTGTTAATAATTGACATGCATGCTTTTATTTAAAAATATTTTTGGTAAAAGATGTTTTGTTTCCCTAGACCTTATTTAATTTAAAGTTTACATGTTCTCAGTGTGAACTAATAAGTCACAAAGACATTTTTTCATGATCTTTTTTGTACTCCTCTGCTAAGGATGCCAGTTATTACGGAGCTGATTATAATTGTTTTGTTCTATCTCAGGGGGATCTCCTGCGACTGGTCCATATTGAGCACAGTGTGTTAGGCCTGAAGAATTTACTAAGGCCAAGCAGGGTGAGAAGCTTAGAGCAACCAGCCACTCTTATCAGTGCTTCTCCTCTTCTATGTCCCGTCAATGTTAGTGATTTAAATCTATATGTGTGTGTGTGTGTGTGTGTGTGTGTGTGTATGTACTTTCTTTAGGTATTTGTGAAAGAAGGGACCTTGATGAAGGTCAGCAGGAAGAGCAAACAGCCTCGTCACCTATTCCTGGTATGTCATTCATTTTTTGGGCTAGAAGTGGTACAGACAGATAAATGCAATCTGCTTTGCTTCTTTCTCTGTAAAATAAATGACAAAATATTAACCAACGGAACCTCTTGTATTCTGACCTATTGTCTCTATGATTTTCCCACACTTGCAGTGATGTCCTTGTTTTTTTTAAGCATTGGATTTCCTGACAGGATGTTTTTTTACAACATGCTGTGGTGTTTGTGTGTGTGTGTGTGTGTGTGTGTAAGTGTGAGTGTGTGAGTAAGAATGGTAGAGACTAACATTTACACATGTTTAAAACACACACATCCTTGAATGATAATGAAATCTTTCAGCCAGTCATAGACTGTGTTATAGAATCATACATGGTGACAGTGGCAGACAGTGAGACAGCAGTGCTCAGTCCAAATCTCTATCAACATCTCATCATCTTAAGATTTCTGAATGTTACAATGTGTTTTTGATGCACATGCGCTTGGTCAGCATAAGACACTGAGATGATTATTTTTATGAGATGATTCTGGATTAAGATTTAACACAGATTTATCACGGTCATGTAACACTGCAGTCATCCATCATTTATAAAATGTCTGTAAAACTGATGTTATTGAGAGTAACCTGGGCACATGTGTAACTATGTCTACTTAAGAGTGTGAGCATATATTTTTTGTGTCTAGTCTTTTTAGACTTTAAAACTGCTATGTATATTAGTATTTGCTGTTTTGCACCAGGCAGGCAGTGAAAACATCAAAGTGTCTAAAACTGTCTGTTTTCATGTGCAGTAGTTAGGACAGTCATTTAGCAGGACAACTCATTTACAGTAGCCTTTTAGACAAAATTTGGTCTGAATGCACTTGTGCAAAACAAGTCTATTGTTAAGTAACTTGCTACTTCTCCTGCTCTCTTGTGGTGAAAATGTACCACTACATAAACGATTTAAGCAGATTCACCAAACAGGCAAATCTTACTGTTTACTATATGTCAGTTTTCTGTGTCTTAATTTATATACATTTGTCTATATGTGTGCTGATGTGTTGCCTCTGTTTTATATTGCAGATGAGTGATGTCATGCTTTACACATACCCCCAACAGGATGGCAAATACAGACTCATCAACACTTTAACACTGACAGGGATGGAGGTAATGTACTCACTGGGCTTTCAATGTAATATTGCTTTGTTGTATTGTAATATTTCATTTGAAACACCCAAGTTCTACATTTTTAGTTATCTTATGATTTCTCACTGACATCCTGTTATAATGTTCAGTTGCTTCATGTACTGTTTTCATTGCCATTTTCCAAACTTTTGTTTATTGTTAGTTGTAAGTAAATACACCCGTTCTGATTGGTTGCCATGTATTCAGAAAGTACTCCAGGCTGAAGCATTCCTTATATCTTCAAGATTTGCTGTAGTCTGAACAAGGTAGTCTGTAAATAAGCTGATTTTCATGATATCAGAAACAATGAATGACTGTATAGAATGGGAAGTGGACGGACAGCTAAAACAGTGCATACACACCACAACTCCAAAACATATACATTGTAAAACAGTAAAGAAATTTTGGTTTTCTATGATGCAATGACACAATTGCATCTTGCCACTCCCAGTTATGTTATAATTGTTCTTCTTAAACTCTCTCTCTCTCTCTCTATCTCTGTCTATCAATCCATCCATCTATCCATACACAGGTTACTAAACTGATGATAGATAATGCCCACAATGCCTTAAAAATTGAGGTGAAAGATACTAGTATTACTCTGTCAACAAGGCAAGTAACAAACACACACACACACACACACACACATATGTATATATAAATACACACACACACACACACACACACACACACACACACACACACACACATCCTCTGAATAAATCCATATTTCTGTTTGTAGCTCTTCTATAGAGAGGGATGATTGGTTTGTCACACTGAACCGGGCGATAGCTGACCTTGGATCATTACTGGGGACCCCCACAGGCGGTTTAGAGGTAACGGGATCTCTATTAACTCTAATAACTGCACACACAGAATAATGTCAGTGTTTACCTTAATTTTTTTATTTTTAATTATCAGTGCTGATAGGTAAATTGAACCATTTTGTTTTCCCAGAGTGTTCATTAAGCTTTCAAAGATTTCGCTTTTGAGTTTAGATTTGGGTCACGACTATATATATAGTTAGTTGTAATGATAAAATAGTGTAGTACTTTGCATTAAATAAAATGTTTTTATAATAACATGGTTCCTCTAGATATCTAAAATGGTTATTTACTCTTATTTGTTCCTATAATTTAACTGTTGGAGTTTCTGGCCAGTTAACACTTAGCAGATCTGTTCTTTGTTTGCCAGACATGAGAAAGGCCTTTATCTCGCTTCTCAGTCTGCATTTGTAAACGAGTTTAATTTAATTCCAGTTCTAACCGTAATGCTTAAACAGTTTGAAATGATCTTAGATCTGCTGCCAGATATGTCTCAGATCTGGCCAGACTAAGTGTGTTCTGTGTGGAACGTCAACAGCGCTCACCTTTGGGGACCTGGCAGTGCTGTGCTGGCAAGGAGGCACTGTGTAATACAAAGGAAAAGTGTGATCCACTCAGTAACAGCAAATGTGCATGCATTTTAATGCCAGGTATAAATGCTACAACAGGCTTCTTGTTATCTGAACAGCACAGCCACTGCTGGCTGTAAAAGGGGAACATAACCATTTTGTTCCAAGGAGGAGAGAGAGTGTGGTGTTATTCTTACACATGGCAAATGTTGTTAGAAAGAAGTTATCACTGAGATACTGAACTGTGAGGTATCAGAATTTATATTATAGTGTTTGGGATTGAGGAGTTTGGCATGGATTGTCTAAATTGGAACAGACAGAAACATTCAGTTTATCCCAAAGAATTACACATCTCCTGCCATCTCTCTCTCTGTGTCTCTTTCTCTCTCCCACATTCAGACCCACACACAATGACAAAAAGAGCAGTGTATCTATCTCTTAGCTTGGGAACAACAATAGAAGGCAGACAGTAAGATGGTGAAGCTAAGTGATGATATGGATATCTCTAAAGATGCAACATTAAAATGCCATACATTTTTATCTGTACACTCAGTCAGACCTTTGATCTTCCCTTAAGCCTTGTGTTGCCCTTGGTTACAGATTTTATGGGGTGATTTACAAATGACACTTGATTGCAAAGTACCTTAGGTAGTTTTTTAAAGTACTGTTTTCACTTAAAAGTAGCTGAATTCACTAATTAGAAAGGAGTAAAATTGTTGATTTTGTAACATTTCTGATTTATTTTCTTCATTCAGTTTGGTGAGAAGTCAGGGGCATGTCTTGGGGAGAATGCTCCGCCTCTGGTGTCTGTTGCTCAGGTAGCAGTGTGTATGAACTGCCCCGTCCGCTTCAGCCTCACACATCGTAGGCATCACTGCCATGCCTGTGGCAAGGTAAATACAGGAACACGCAGACAGGCACACACTCTGGGGACTCACAAAAGCGTGGAGCTTATTTTGTTTATGTTGCACTGGTCATAGGTTGTGTGCAGAGACTGCTGCAGAAATAAAGTCCCTCTGAAATACATGAAGAACAGGCGATCCAAAGTGTGTGATACGTGCTACAGTGAGCTTTGCAAGCGTGGTATGCTCCAAACAATTATGAATTCTAACACTACTCACAAAGTACCATTATTAGAACACCATGCCAGCCATGAAAAAAAATAGCGCTTCGTTACCAATGGCATGTTAATGTAGTTCAAAACTTCAGAGATTTTCAAATCAGTAAGGAAGAGAAACTTACTTTAGCTGGAATGGGCATTGACCAAATTGGGAGACACTGGCCAATAGTACAAACAATTGTTTGATAATGATTTAGATTTAGATCTTTCATTGAATGCATTTTTTTCAGATGAAGATGTTGCCATGGCAACAGAGAGCTCCAGTCGACCACTGTCTGCTGTTTTCCATAATATCCATCCCACCTGTCTGTGGAGGGGGCGCAAAGGCCACATGTCCTTCAACCATGTAACCCTTCCACCTCACCTAAACACACACGCACACACACACACACGCACAGATCTGTTTGTTTTTAGTCATTTCTATTCTAAGTGATTCAGTAAGGAATAAATACAGTCAGCATTATGCTCATATTATGAACTAGTTCATTTGCTTTTCTAGAAAAATAAAAGTTATTCTAGAAAATTGACTCTATTACACCAAGAGGTACAAGAAAATGCTGCAAAGTACACTTTGTACTATGTACATTTTTCCTTAAAAAAATAAAGGTGGTTAAGTTGTTGAAATGCAGTCATTGCTACATGCAAGATAACCCTACTGTGAACTAACATCAGACTGACAATCTCACCAAAACACCCCACATAAACAGGCAGACTTTGCCTAATATGCCTTTGGCAGTAGCCTACAGTATGAGGATTTGGTGTCATTACATAATAATATTTTTAAAAATCGGTTTACTTCCGTGTGTTGACATTTCATTCCACATGTATTTAGCAATGTTTGTATTTTGAGCCCTTAATGATCTCATAATCTCTGTATACAGAAGAATCAAGTGATACTAAGAAGTCAATCAAGAATCAAATGTGTGTGTGTGTGTGTGTGTGTGTGTGTGTGTCAAGGTGTCTGGGTCAGAGGGGGAGATGAGTGGATCTCTGCAAAGGAGTCGTAACAGTAGACGAAGCTGGAAGAATTTATGGTTCCTTCTCAAAGATAAGGTGCTTTATACATACCCACAGCCTGAGGTAACACACACGCACACAGACAAATAAACATATTTAGTTTACTAGTGGATCAAACAAATGTTCATCTAACATCACATTCACACCATGTCTCTCTTTAGGAGAGGGTTGCATGCGAGACTCTTCCTCTGTTGGGTTTCTCGGTGAGGCCAGAGAGTGAGGGAGAGAGCAGTGTGTTTCAGCTCTACCACAAATCAACACTCTACTACACATTCAAGGCTCAGGACACACACACTGCACAGAGGTGTCTCTTCATTTTGTTCTGTTAAATGATAAATAGACCAATACAAATTTCCTTGGCATGAAATCTCTTTACATTAACATGCATTAAAATGATGTACATTTTTTGCTTCTCCTATAAATGTGATTTATTTCAACATGGATTTTGTATTGACAGTGGCAGTGTAGTATAAAGATCACACTCATGTTTTTTTTATGTTGTTTGAAGGTGGGTGAGCGCTATGGAGGAGGCCACGGTCCTGTAGAAACTGCTGTGTTGGCACTTAACCACCATGAATCGCAAAGACGAAAGCTAAAAATCAGCCCCTGACAAATGGAGAATCCTGTAGCTTTATGACAACTTCTTGAAGCAGCTACCAGATATTTAAGGACATGCTCAGAGTTGATCTTCATAGCATGCCAAACCTCTAACATGGAGAAGCAACAGCAAACTGCACAACCCTTTATCTATATCACTGTTATTTTTTTGTTATCTTTCTTTAATCGTTATATTTATATGTACTTTTTATTTTGGTTCCAGTAATACTTTGTATTAGGAAATGTTTGGTTTCCTTAATAAATATACTTTTAAAATCAAAGGTTCAAACTTTATTGCCTATATCTAACACCCATTATGCTGTACAGCAGGTCAAATCTTTTAAAATTATACATGACAAAATGTCAGTGGTTTTAAAGTGCATATCACCTATGGAACTGTTACATATGTTGCTATGAAGAGTAATCCGTTTTTAATTAGAGATCAGACAGTAAATCACTTGGGCAGCAGCTGACTCCCACCTCCACTTATATCACTCTCTTGCTTGTGATACATATTTTTAGTTAGTGTGAGGCTGCTTACATTAGATCAGTTACTTGAAATATCTGCATATTAAGCAACAGTTATACAAGGGGGAACGCTTTTTTTAATTTTACTAAAATGTTGCAGTAGATGGTGCAGTAATGTAAACGGAATGCCTTGTTTTTAAGGACAGGTTTGAAACCTTTCTTGCAAACAACCTTTTTATGTCTGATATTACAGCATATACAGCTGGCTCCAAAGGTTTGAGGCCACTAATGGTAGTGCTTCTATGTTACATTTCTTCTCTTCATGTTTTATTACATGTGTCAGAATTACAATTTTTAAATTTAAATCTTTGAAATATTTGTACTGGTAATTTTGTATCTGTACCTCCCCTTTTTGCTTTCAAAATAGTGTGCATCTAACAGATGGCACGGACTCCACAAGTCTCTGCAAAAGCCTCTGATGAATAGATCAAACCCATCTGAGAGTCACCTGAACAGGAGCTTTAGTGACAAAAGCCAAAAATGAACCTTTTTGTACAGAGGATTTAACGTTGTCTGTATCACAAATCTGCTTGAATTTGAATAGTCACTTAAACAAAGTGCAGCATCTTGAATATTTATTTCTTATTTCATTTGTCATAACTTTTCTTTCTAAATTCTAAAACTGTTGTTTTAATGAAAGGAAAATCACATATTTCTGTCCAACAAAACCTCACAATTCCAATTATTTTTGTCAAGAATGTAGCTGTAGATCATTTCCTTTTCAACCAAGCAGGTGTATACCCCCTGTAACTCACCAACTGTTAAGACTGAGACCAACTGATTAAACAAGTGGAACCAGGTTGCTTCTGATTGCAGAATAAGTTCAGCTGGTACATGAGGGATAACAACACTTGTTCATCTTAAAACGATTTTTTTCAGTACCTACTATAAATCAATCAGTTAATACTGAGCAACTAATGTGTAAGTTATGTAGAGTGTAGGCCAGAGGTTCATTTCCATACTGTGCTCTGACTGTACTGTGCTGTGTGGCCTCTAGGTGGCAGAATACAGTACATCATCCATCCACTTATCAAGAAATTAGTGTCTCTAAATGTCATATTGCTCTGTCCAGCATATGTATGTCTATTTTATGTAACAGGCTGTGGCAGCATTACAGTTTGCACACTTCATCTGAGTGATGCCATCCTGTAATTAAACATGTTTAAAGAGAGTAATTAAAAAGACCATCACAGGCTTAAAAAAAGAAGAGAGAGAGTGGGAGGAGAGGAGAGAAGAGGAGGGGCAGTGCTGTCCTGCTTCCCAGCTCCCAGGAGACTACCTGACCCAGAACAGAGTGAGAGAGGGGGACGAGAAAGGAGTTTGTTTTCTGGAGTACCTGAAAGTTACGGACACCTTGCCCCAAATAAGACATACATTCATCATTTGAACTCGCTCTTTTCTTTCTACTTTTTCACTCCTGCGTCACACCCTTCTCTCCAGCCCTCCTCTTCCCTATCTGCCTCCCCTTTCCCATCCATTCTGTATTCCTCATCTTCACCAAATCCAGCTGACTTGCACCAGGTGGGCAATTTAGTGCCTGCAGCTTAAAAAAGGGACAAACGATAAATATGGACTTGGAATTCCAAAATACCTTACTGGGAAAAGATTAAATAAGAAACATTCAAAAAGTGTGTCCATCAAGTCCTCTTTCTTACTATTAGACCAAGTGAAGAACTTAATATACGCATGATCTCCAGACATTCATTAAGAGGGTACAGTATTAACATAAGTATTAATTAAGTGATTGGGACAGCCCTTGCTCTGTAGTTTATGTGTGAGTCTGCATGTTGCTGTGTGATGTTTGTGAGCTCTGCACTAAGAGTCTCAGTCCTGCTTTATAGTTGTAATTAGGTCACTGAAAGAGATGTGTACCAGTTAGGCAGAGGACATGCATGGCTGCAGCCATGTGCACTTTCATATTAGCAAGTGCTTGAACTGACTATGTATATTTGGACTAAGTTCTCTCTCTTTTTTCACTGCAGTGTTTATTACACAGCCCTTCTAAACCTGCTCTACCAGGGAGTATTTTGCCTACAATCACATCAGTAGCTAAAGCTAACATACAGACGTTTAGATTTATACAGAATAAAGAGCACTTGCTTGTTAATTTACATTATTTGGAAATCAAATTGCATTCAGGAAGATGCTATGTTTAATACAAACATTCCATAATGAAAAGGGATTTTGTTTTTGTATTAAAATTGACATATAAATACACAGAAACTCCAGTAATGTCTAAGACTCTATCTAGTTTTAAAAGCAACTCCAAACATCTAAAGTGTTTGTATGAGGTCTAAACATAGATTCTGAAGATGAGGTTATGAAAGCCAAAACCTTATATGAATTAGAGTAATGAATCCATTCTTATTTTCTGTTACATAATTACAAGTAATTGATGATCAGTCCCCAATTAGGCCGTTGAAAACCACACACTCCAGATCATCTCAGCTAATCATGCTAATTAAATAGAACATAGCATGACAATGTTAATGCTCCTTTTCCACACCAAACAGTGCACCAAAACAAAGGGACTTTTTTCCAGTTTAGATGAGCATTTCACGGGATAGTTTATGTACTGTTGGATGCATGAGTAACATTACATTTTCCATTAAAACCTGGACATTATACAACAGACATTTTAGAATAACAAAATTAATGAAAGAAAAGTTATGACAAATAAATAAACAAAGAAACATTCAGGATGCTGCAATGTTTCAAAATCACTACTCAAATAATGGATTTGTGGACTTTTGTATTCCACTGTATAGATGTCAAGTACAGTAATATGTGAAGTCTGAAGTATAATGGGATCAACACACTCATAGGATGGTTGCCCAGCTTTTTTTTTTACTTTGTAGCAAAAAGAAAATTACAGATGTGACACAAAACAATCTTTGTTTAATTTATGTCTTTGTTTTTAACATTCAAGCTTTGTGAAACGTATCCCCAAATAAATTCAGATAGACCATTTCAATTAATGGCAATTTATTTTCCCAGATCAAGTAGAGGAAAAAATATACATATTCACTCAACGTGGACAAACAGATTAAGGCATCATCTTGCAATTTGCATTTGTAGGAAAGTAGTCTGTAGTCTTGTTTGAAAAAAAAAACAAATAAGAAAAAATGCACATTAGTCTTCATTTAAAAGAAAGGACCCAACTTGGCTAACTGAAAAGAAACATGTCCCAACCGGAGAGTTGTCAGTTGAAACAATGGAAAGGATTATAAAACTTCTTTAATAAGGAAATTCACCACAGACTTTGGCATAAGATGTTGGTTGTTCCCAGTCAACTATAAGTAAAATTTTGAACAAAATGGAAAGGTTATAAAAAAGAAAATGTAAAATTGCACCACAAAAGACATCAAAGCATCAGGATAGAAGACTCAAAGCAATATGTCTTGAAATTACAAAATGCAAAACAAAACAAATGAAAAACAAATGGGGAGAGAGAGTCAAAAAAAGAGTCAGTGTTTGCAACCGGAGAAATGGGATGAATGAAATGGGATTTGCTCATGGAAAAGAAACAAGCACTAACACTTAAACAGAAGAGAACAAGGTCACAGTGGACTCAAGAGAAGCAACATGGAGTGGATGACTAGATGAAATTCATGATATTCAGTGATCATAATTCAGTGAGTCATGATTTTGCCAAAGAGATGATTGCATGTCAGGTAAAGGACCAGGGGCAATTATCTTTATTGATGGACAAGTGTACATTGACATTTTGGGCACTGATGAAGCAGTTCTGTTATAGGCATATTAGCTCAATGACAGGGACAGCAAATAGTCTGGATCTCAATCCCACTGAAACCATATAGCTGAAATTTTAAAAAATTCCATCCATGGTTCTATTGGGTAAAACTGATCTGTCAACCACTATGTGAGAAAGTTGGAACCAGCTTGATGGAGAATATTATTTATCATTGGTGAAGTCAATGATAGAGGAGGGTCAACGAAGCACTAATTGGGATTTTTTGGGAGATTCCATATTTTGGGACTAAATATAATGATGACGTTTTTGTTTTAGGTGCACAAAACCAGAATGTTCAGCTATTAAAGTTTTGTTTCATATCTGTGATTTACTCATTTGCTACTAAGTAAAGAAAGCTGGATGAACATCCTGTTAATGTGGTGATCCCATTCATTTTATATTCCATTATTTTTTGCCAGTCGTTGCAGTCAATAAAACCTAGTTAATAATAAAGTTATGTGTGTGGCAGAAATCATTTTTAAACAGGTGTGCACTGCCTGTGTTTTACATGTACAAGACAAATGCATACCAGAGAGAGAGAGAGAGAGAGAGAGAGAGAGAGAGACAGACACTGGGCAGAAGGAAGAGACAGAGAGACAGTAAATGAGGTAACGAAGTAAAAATAAAAGAATAATAAATGAAATAATGATCAACATAAAGAACAGAAGACAAAGGGGAAAAGGGGAAGAGACAGGGAGGGCAGTATTATCACAATGACATTGTCCTGACATTTCTGGGTCTTTAAAATGCCTTATACTCCTCTGCATTGCAGCACAGAGGGGGGAGCTTATTTCTTCAGGTAAAGCTAATGCCGTTCCCCTTCATATTAAAAGCATATTAAAACACACCCTGCAGATCAAACAGAGAGCTACAGTACTATACATGTTCATTAGTGACGCATAAGTGTTTGCATTCGTAATTCGTAATTCGCAAACATTAGTAATGTTTTGGCTTGTCCTCTGAAGTTACTTTTCTGGATATATTTGTGGAGATGACAGAATACGAGTTTTCATTTCCAATAATGATACTGAAACCTACTGAAACCAGTGACAGTAATGTAAATCCAACACGCTTTCTTTAAACACTTTTAATTGAAGCTTTTCACTTAAGATTAGCATCTAAAAGTAGGCTCATCTGGTCATCCCATGATGTTAGCATGTGCTATTTGAGGCTAGATTCATCAATGGACTGGATATAATCTTTCCCATTTTCTGCTGATATCAGCCCTTCATGGATAATTTGTGTTGTATGTATGTTGTCTCTATGTAAAACTGTCTCATAAAAATACCCTATAGCAAAAACACTGTGTCCTGCTAGCATTTTGTGCAGCTTCCCTTCCAGTCATGTTATCCTAAGACTGACCCAAACAGAAATTGATTTTTTTCCCCAACCCGAGCTGGCCTGAACAGTGGCTGTGATCAACCCCCGCATCATCAATGCAGGGCATGCCATGCAAGTAGCTGCTCTCTGTCATTATTATGACATAATTTAACCATTTGGGTTATTATAAAAAGGTGAATTGCTGCTCTCTGACTGCCCACTGCTGAGGTTAGTGCAAAATAAGAACATATTGTTGGAACAATGCCATGGAAAGTTCCCTAAAGAACTTTAAAAATCCAGTTGAAACCACTTAATTGAAAGGCTGTTTGGGAAACTAAGAGTGGTCCTTCACAAAGAACCATTTTTGACACCTTCACACAAGTGCAATTGTCAGTTCTTGTGATCAGATAGGACCCCTTTTTCCAGGCTGACGATTCTACAGGTTTATTCTTAGCCTGTTACTAAGAATGTGCTACTGTACTTAAGACCTCCACTCCTACTCAAACTTCGGTCTGTTCTAGGCTCCAGTTATTCTGTTTGGCTAACTCTGTTCCAGTATTCTCCAGGGTTTCTAAACCTTCTCCAGCATTTCTCTGCAATTGAAATGAAGGAGAAATGCTACTCTTTCTCTGCTCTGAGAGACAGAGAAGGAGAGGTGGCTTCTAAAGTTCTGCTGCTGAGCTTACACGTAGACGACATCACTCATCCGTCCTGCACAGAATGTTGTTTATAGAGCACTCCAAACCTGTGTGTGAGTGTATGTGTGTGTGTGTGTCTCCGTGTGTGTTAGAGAGAGAGCTTATGTAACAATAAATGTTTTACAAGCCACCAACACATTAAACCTGATTTTCCAAAGGGACCACCGTGGGAAAGCTCCAGAGGCTAAGATTTCGCACTTTCTTTACACTCTTCTCAAATGTGAATGAGTGGGTGATATTTGGATATAGCATGATGAAGACTCAACTTCATTTCGAGAGCTTACATCTGGTGCTGTGCAACATGCTCATAGCAGACAGGGCACAACAGTGGGTGAAAACTATGAGACTATGCATAACTCAGTGGCGAATCGTGACTAGTAGGGCTTGACCTCTGGCAGGGATGATAAATTTCAAACTATTGTCAAAAAACTTATTGGTATATACACATATATACTAACTAGGACCCATGACATCACCAAACCACAAACACAGGCTTTCTGTGTGTGTATATTTCAATTCTTTACACATTCTCTAAAGTGTGTGTATTGTGTATTTTATGTTTACATCATGCTTTAATGGGATAAATAAGATAAAGATTTTATATGGTCATTTCTTTCTTCAGCACCATGCTTAGACAGTTATGGATCTTATGCAAGCGTATAATTCCATAAATAAGAAAAGGTGTCCTCTTCTTTAAGAGTTCTTTAGTAAAAACAAAGGACATATATAGAACTATTAAATGGTTACATTGTTCTTTGACCGGTCAAATTGTTCTGCTTTATGATGGAGAACCCTTTGTAGGGTTCTATAAGGTACCAAAAAGGGTTTCACTATGCTATAACTCAAACTTTTTTACTACTATATAGAACACCAGTTTAATATTTTTGACCAGTTTAATATCTTTACATGTGAATTATTGGCAGCCATTTTTTTTCTTTGTTCCAGGACAGGGGAACTGCATTTAGCTAATGCAGTGATCTTTCAACCACACAGACAGTTTATTGAGTCTTCACTGATGAAGACGCCATCATAGCTTTCCTGTCTGCCTGTGGTTTAACTCCAGTTTTGTACTGGTCTGTATTCAAGTCAACACAATATGCACACGTGTGCGTCTCTTTTTTATATGATGCTGCCAATTCAGCTGGGGAGCAGCTTTGAAAGCCAAAACAGCCCCCTTACCACCCCCAGTTCTGCGCCAAACATCTAAACACACATGCACACACTCACAGATTGTGCTTTTCTCACCCACACACTTAAATCTAGGCCATACACTCCAGCACTGCGGACATACAGGGAGGGAAAGCAGGACACGGCTGCTCTCACGTACACACCCATTTAAAATATATTTCACAAATGTATACACGCTCATTATATATATATACATATACATATATAT
>JBBPCY010000109.1:17687524-17705701 GCA_037974405.1 Brachyalestes nurse
TCTCTCTCTCTCTCTCTCTCTCTCTCTCTCTCTCACACACACACACACACACACACACACACACACACACTCACACAAACATATCCCATATTTGTCTGCTCTCACTGCTTTGTTTAAGTATGTGGCCCGTGGCTATGAGGTGCAGGTAACGTGATCTCATTAGAGAGTGTATATGTTTGAGGGGAGTGTGGGTGGGTCTTTTTAAAGTGTGTTTCTCTGGAATGTCTTCAGTGAGCATGTCTGAGCATCTCTCCTCTCCCGCCTCAGCAGTCATTCTGTACTTCTAGTGTGCCGTACTCATTCTTTGCATGTCCGTTACATAGACCCATTTTCAATGTGTTTTTTTTGCTGTTGCTTTGCTGCACTTCAAAGGGAGTTACACTTTCCGTTTCTGATGTGGTGGTTTGGAGATACCTCAGACAGCATTGCTTTTCCTCTCAGAAGCCACATTCAAACCACTTATAAAACAACACTTCATGAACATGCTTGTTCGAGTGTATCAGTACACCATCTAAGAACAGCAAAGTATCAAGGCAGTATCAAGGAATTAATACTATTGCAAAAATGAAAAATTAATTTCATGATTATTGTTTTATTAGCATACATTAATTACATATTGCAGCATTCACCATTGTTTGTTTAGGACAAATACTAAAAAATAGTACACCTGGCTGAGATAAAACATCTGAGGTAGTGATCAGTGCTCACATATGTACTATAATAAAGCCACTAATTAATATCATGTTAATCCCTGTTGAACAGATTTACTCTGTTCACTTGGTCAAGTACTAAAATGTATGCAAGCTGGTGATTATTGTTCATCGAGATTTAGATGAATGAGTTGTTTTGCTGCTCTCCAGGAAGATGTGGTTTGAGACTGGCAGGAAATGATTAGGTGTGTATCATGTGTCAGTAAGAAAATACTCGAGCACCACTTCAGATTATTCATGCATCACAATACTGTTGTATTAATGTCAGTCACTTCAACTGATCTGAATGGTTTCAATCAGTGGAGTACTTGATGGGTAACTGGCCTTTATGCTGCATAAAAGATGTTGGCATATTGCACTTTTGTCTCTTTTCCCAGCTTCTGTTCTTTTCTGTTCTCTCTCACTCAGAGTCTCGTCAGTCAGTAATGACAGAGGAAGAAGCTCCGACTTTAAATCGGCGTCGTGGAGCCATTAAGCAGGCCAAAATTCACTTCATCAAAAACCACGAGTTCATCGCCACTTTCTTCAGACAGCCCACTTTTTGCTCTGTCTGCAGAGACTTTGTCTGGTGAGCTCTGCTTGTGTGTGTGTGATCACTCCACAAGGGTCCTGTGATGTTAGAAATTAATTTGGGATTAACACCAGAAACATGCATTTTTGAAGAGGTTCCATTTATTTCATTTCTCAGACTCGGCTGTGTGTGCAGTGCTTATGCTCTTGAGAATAAAGGTGCTGAAATTGTGCTTTGGAGTGCTTCCATAAAAGAACCACTAAAGAACTTTTCAGTGGGTGGAATATACCAGCAAACCATGTCTGTAGGGGAAAAAATTGAGCACACTTCTTACAGAAGATAATAGACAGTCCAGAGGCTTCTATTATAAACGTGTTTCAAGTCAACAGCTTTCCTGTTCTTTCCTAAGCACAAAAAACATGTTGAAATTGTCTGAGGCAATAAACCGTAGACTGCAGATCTTGAAAAACACTGAAATATTTCCTTAGAGTCATCGGCTGAAAGGTTCTTTTCCACACACAAAGCTGTGGCGTCTTTAAAGAACCCTTTTGGCACTTTTATTTTTAAGAGAGTACTTACAGTCTCCAGATTTATTGGTCAAGAAACTACAAAATCTCATACATGTGAAATGTATGAGAAAGCAGTTTTCAAACTTTTTTTTTTTTTTTTTTTTTTTTTTTTAATAAAAGCAAAGAATTTTCCTTCCTTTCGTTGCTTGTTCATTGCAATGCCCCCAGCTGGAAACATGGTGTGGTGAAGAGGACAGTTCACAAGTGAAGACCCAAGAATATCAAGGAACTAAAAAAGTTCTGCGTGAAGGAGCGGTCTAAGATCTCTCAATAAGTGTTTTCACACCCTGTTAGGCGTTACAGAAAATGGCGCAGTACTGTTATTGACTCAGTACTGTTGGTTCAGACTCCAAATATGAATATAATTTTTTGAAACTATGTTTAAAAATTGTGTTACTGAAGAAAAAAAAAAAAAAAGATTATCACACATTACGTGATTTTTTTTAACGTGTTGCCAATAATTACGGAATTGACTGTAATAAAATGGGTATTAAAAATATAGAAAGAGATTGATTTATAATGTATTAACTTTTATGTTTCAGGGGTCTTAACAAGCAGGGCTACAAGTGCAGACGTGAGTATTATGTGTCTGTTTAGTCTTAAGTCTTATTTTAAAAGTTTAAAAGGTTTAAAAGTTTAATTGTTTTTGCCTCACCAGAATGTAATGCAGCCATACATAAGAAGTGTATTGACAAAATCATCGGCAGATGCACAGGAACAGCAGCCAATAGTCGTGACACTGTGGTATGTGTAATACTTTCACTGTGTGCAGCGTTTAGATCTATATCATAGCTTTCATTGTGCTATTGTGTGTGTGTGTTCAGTTTCAGAAGGAGCGCTTCAAAATTGACATGCCGCACCGCTTTAAGACCTATAACTACATGAGTCCCACCTTCTGTGACCACTGTGGGAGTCTGCTGTGGGGTCTTGTCAAACAAGGACTGAAGTGTGAAGGTGAGTGACAGATTAAAACAACCAGAAAAATGACATAAAATAAATGTATTAAAATAAATAAAACAGATGGAGAGAACATGGCATGTAGAAATAAAAGAAAATATATTGTGTGTGTGTGTGTGTGCGTGCGTGCGTGAGTGCATGCCTTTACTTTTTTCCCCCCTCAGACTGTAGCATGAATGTTCATCATAAGTGCCAGACTAAAGTGGCCAACCTGTGTGGAATCAACCAGAAGCTTCTGGCAGAAGCCCTCACTCAAGTCAGCCAGGTGAGTTTAGTATTTGAAGTGGCACACCAAACTTGGCCAATAGTTATTTAACTAAAAGCTTTCATGCAGATTCTTTTTATGTTTTCCCTCACAGAAATCCACAAAGCGGTCTGATGCAAACTCACATGACTCTGGAGTTTACCAGGATTTTAATAAGAGCCCAGGACCTGATGTCACTGGTCAGTGTCATTGTGTGTAATGGTATTCATTAATGGTGATAGCTGTGGTGGAGAATACAACATAGATGATGGTAATGATGCCACTGTGCAGACGGGACTCCATATGGCCTCATCTGGGAGGGCTCCAGTCCTCGTCCTCCGTCTCGGATCACGCACCAGACACGTATCACTGCTGACCACTTCACCTTCCATAAAGTCTTGGGCAAAGGCAGCTTTGGCAAGGTACTGTCATCCTCAGTATAGATTACAGTTACTTTTCCAGAGAGGCTGAATCCCTTCTTAACAGATTATCTCTCTTTGGACAGTGTTCTCTCGCGCTCTGGCCTTAACACAGAACAATAGCATGCAAGAGCACAGAAGATAAATACAGTACAGACAATGGGCTGTACAAAACACTATACAGTAACAGTAGAAAGTAAAGTGGGTCAGAGAAACTCAGCAGCAGTGCAGGCATTATAATAATATTTGCAGTCAATGTGGACGTATAAAATGGAATAAGACACATTGTTATATGTCAAAGTTCATTTCTCTCTCTCTCTCTCTCGCTCTCTCTTTCTCTCTCTCAGGTGTTTCTGGCTGAAATGAAGGGCAGTGGCGAGTGGTTTGCAGTGAAGGCATTGAAGAAAGATGTGGTGTTGATGGATGATGATGTCGAGTGCACCATGGTGGAGAAGCGTGTTCTGGCACTGGCCTGGGATAATCCATTCCTTACACACCTTTACTCCACCTTCCAGACCAAGGTAACAAGGAACACACTAAAGAACTCCCAAATAAGCTACCATCACACACTCATTTGTCCATAGTTATCCATAGTTATACATTATCAAAGTCATGAATATGGTCACTTCTACTCTCCTATTTCACCATAATATTTACTGCATTGTCTGTGTTAGGAGCACTTGTTCTTTGTGATGGAGTATCTGAATGGAGGAGACTTGATGTTCCATATACAGGAGAAAGGACGCTTTGACCTCTACAGAGCCACGTGAGACAAATACACATGAATATACACCACAGAGTCATGATGTATTTATCTGAAGCTACTACTTCTCAGGAATCTTAGATTGGATTAGCTTTATCGTCATAAAAACACATTAGAAGCTTATTAGAGTTAGAAATCAGATGAGCAGCAGGACATGATTATCACTAACTTTTTTTTCTGTTGAAAGAAGGGGCAAGTATTTTATTTGCTCAAGCCGGCAAGGTCTAAGGTGTTGTTTACTTCTTTTCACCTCAGGTTCTATTCAGCGGAAATTGTGTGTGGACTGCAATTCCTTCATGGGAAAGGCATTATCTACAGGTGGTTATGTACATAAAGATATTTCAACAATTTCCTGATGATTTTCACAAAATGCAACAGCCAAGCAGTAGATCTACATTTTAAATAAGGAAAACAATTTGATTCAACATATTCACAAACTGCTTAAGAAAGAATGGGAAGAATAGTCAAAGAATTGGATAAAATCAATAAAAATCTCTTTTTTTGCGCTCTCTCTCTTGTCTCTCGTAGGGATCTGAAGTTGGATAATGTAATGCTGGATGGAGAAGGTCACATAAAAATAGCTGATTTTGGCATGTGTAAGGAGAATGTGTTTGGAGACAATCTAGCCACAACCTTCTGTGGGACGCCAGACTACATTGCCCCCGAGGTACAAAATAACGCACACTTCATACACCACTGACTTTAATGTTCTGCCTCCGGTAACAGTGTTACTGTAGCCTAGTGGCCTTTTTCAGAACATTCATTTTTGTCTGTGTGTATGTGCACAGATCCTACTGGGCCAGCAGTATTCATTTTCAGTGGACTGGTGGTCGTTTGGTGTGCTGGTGTATGAGATGCTGATTGGACAGTCGCCCTTTCATGGCGATGATGAAGACGAGCTGTTTGAGTCGATCCGCATGGATTCACCTCACTACCCTCGCTGGATAACTGTGGATACCAGAGACATGCTAGAGCGGGTACACACATGTATACATGCCAACACCACAGATTCTATATAATACATAATTCTCCTGTACAACACATTGTGTATTAATTATTCCAATATAAATGCATACCTTGAGACATTTGTGGAATCATATTTTCATTACCCAGTTTTTAGTCATCTCAAGACTGTCTCTCTCTCTTTTTTTGCCTTTATGTGCAGCTGTTTGAGCGTGATCCCTCTCGTCGTTTGGGTGTTTTGGGTTGTATCCGAGCTCAGCCATTCTTTAAGACTGTGAACTGGTCTGCTTTGGAGAGGAGAGAAATTGATCCTCCCTTTAAACCAAAAGTGGTAGGAGTTATCTTTTCTTTTCCTTTTTCTTTCTCCTTTTCTTTTGTAAAACACTTGTACACTTGTTTGATTTATGATTATGGAAATTCATGTATAAGTAGTGATCTATAAAAATCAGTTTGACCTGAAAATGCATAGACACCTGCATTAGAAAATTCTCACCTGATGTGTGAACGCATCAAATGTATGGACATGCTGAGAACTTAAAAACAAATTTAGAATGAAATTCAAGTGTGTTTCATGACAGAAGCCCAGGATGTGGTTCTCTGTGTCTTGTGATTGACCTCTGTTCTCCTCCAATTGCAGAAGGCTCCAAATGACTGCAGCAACTTTGACCGAGAGTTTTTAAGTGAGAAGCCTCGTCTCTCTCACTGTGAGAAAGGTTTGATTGACTCAATGGACCAGAGCGCCTTTGCTGGCTTCTCATTCATCAACCAGAGAATGGAGCACCTCCTACAGAAGTGATGGACAAACAACTCTTTCACCCAAGGATCCAGAACAATTATAAGATCAAAGTATACAGCCAGTGTTTTCTGTGTCACATACACATCCACTAACTCTCCCCCTTCTGAGAATAAAACTAGTTTCTGGGGCATGGATATTTATACTGCACCCCAAAATGATTATTAACATATATGAGACAACCTTTCCTTTGGTGCCTAGCAGGTCCTAAAAGAAAGAAGCCACAAGATCCTGTAGTGACTGAGTTTATAGGGGGTTAGCTGGTCCAGCTTGAGCATTTCATTTTAGGGTAAACCAGTCAGAGCAGAGTGATTGGCACACCCTTGTAAAGTTCATGTAGATATGACTTAGTTCCATTCAGTTAAGTAATTCCTTTAACAGAAGCCTATTCATTAGTGCAACATTAGATAACTAATCAATCATTCATTCTGTCCATGAACACCACTGATAAAGCCTTAGAGGTTGTTGAAGTACTTAAAGTGGCGAGCAAAGGAGCTAAAAGCATAGAGATTATGTACAGATACAGTTTAGTCAGTGTGTATGTGCATGCCACACTTTCTGGGTTTATCTTGTACAACATTGTGTTTTAATGGTATTTTCCGCTTTATGCAAATCTGCATTATTATGTGTTACGGTGCAATTCTTTGTGTATGTAAAGTTTAGAAAGGAAATAAAAACCATGCATTTTAAAAGTTACATTAATTATGCATGTTTGCACATGTGATTGACCTTAAAATAATATGTATAATATGTACCCTTTGTGTAAGTCTTACACCACAAATGTGTATGGTGTATAGTGAGAAGATGTATATATTTGATATAGGCTCTCTTGGCTTTGTGTGTGTGATCTGTCCGTGTGTATGTGTGAGTGCAGTGTGCATATTGTTTAAGCTATTTTTATTACGTGCCAATTAAACAGGAGTGTACAATCAAACATTGCTCTGAATTTTGTATGTATTATATTTCAAATATGGTATTTCTGTCAGCTAAAGAACACTGCTGTTTAAAAAATGTAAGCATTTCAGAATAAACACAAATGTATGACATATATATATATATATATATATATATGTGTGTGTGTGTGTGTGTGTGTGTGTGTGTGTGTACATGTATAGTGCATACAGAAAGTTTTCAGACCCCTTCAAGTTAAGACCTAAAATGGTTACATTCTTATTTTCTATAATCAGTCTACTTTCAGGCCTTTCCAGAGATGCTCATTTGCGTTCGGGTCCGGGCACTGGCTGGCCCGCTCTAAGACTTTCACAGAGTTTTCTCTGCAGTATGCTTTGGGTCGTTGTTCTGTTGGAATGTAAACCTTCATCCCAGCCAGATATCCAGAGCACTCTGAAAAAGGTGATCTCTGAGAATTGCTGTACATTTTTCTGCATCCATCTTTTCCTCTATCCTGACTAGTCTCCCAGTCCCAGCAAAATATCCCCACAGCATGATGTTGCCACCTCTGTGTTTGACTGTTGGCCCGTTTATTTATTAGGTTATGCTCAGTGCCTGCTTTCCTTCACATACGTCACTGGGAATTGAGAACAAATAGCTCAGTGTTTGTTTAATCAGACCAGAGGATTTTACTTGTCATAGTCTGAGAATCCTGTTTGGTGCTGTTTGGTAAACACCCAGCAGGTGTTCAGGTGCCTTTTTTGTGAGAAACGACTTCTGTCTAGCCACTCTACCATTTAGGCCTGATTGGTGGAGTGCTGTACTGATGGTTGTCTGTGTTCTCCCATCTGCAGAAAGGGACACAGGATCTCACTCAGAGTGACCATTGGTTTCTCGGTTACATGCCTGTGACCATTGGTTTCTCGGTTACATGCCTGACAAAGGCCTTTCATCCCTGAGCACCAATAGACTGACCCTTTGAGGCTACATAATGTATTACGCCAGACAATAAAATATTGAAAGTCTGTCGGTCACATTTGCTTTGTATTATTTCTAATGATTTGTTGAAGAGCAGCGTTTCCCTTATTTTTGAAAAAATCAAAGAGTGGGCCCAGACTGTAGAGTGTGTGTGTGCGTTTGTGTGTAGAGAGACCAAAGTGTCAAGAATGAACAAAAGGCCAAAGTCTGCAGGGCTGCGCTGTAAATACTGTATTTCTGGCAGATGACTTGTTCAACTATTGTGCCCTCTTGTGGTTAAACAACGAACTTCAAGCAAGCTTTAAGTCTAAGAAACCATTACCAGAGTAACGGGGAACGTTTTTAAAAGGTGACGAGCAGCTGCAAAGTTACACTGTTTATTATAGGCATTTAACATCAATCTAGGCGATATGATGACAAAATGTGAAATGTCAAAAGGACACTGAAAATCTCGTTTTTAAGCCCTTTTAGAAAATATTTTCTTGCACACATATATCATTACTTAGGGGTTTAATTTGCACACGTACAGATTTTATTTTGTAAGACCACAATTATTGCTACAATAACACCGTTTTCCTTATTCATGTGCTGAGCCGAACGAGGACGTGTAAATACTAATATTTTGGCGTTTATTAGGGGCATTATTTATGGCTTCTGGCTTCACATTGCTGTACGGTGTCCTTTTCTGGAGATGTCTATATCATGTCCACCCACGAGTTGTGTTACAATGTGATTTGGCGATCAGCGATTTTTGGCCACCTGCGTGTCTGGAGCTCCCCCTACAGCCGGAGCACAGTACTCACAGTAATAGGAAGCAGAGAACTAGCCTGGGAGAGTAGCTGCAGCAGCTTGTGTGCATTAACTTGCCGGTGTAGTCGTGTGTACATGTTAGCTTTATCATAAAGTAGCGCTGGGCAGGTTCTGAACAGCTAACGTTTTAACTCTTTTAAGCCCTAAATCAGCGAGTGGCAGGGAAGAAGACTGACCGGCTGGGCTGTGCTGCTCTGCAGGCAGGCGCGATGCTGCTGACCGTGTTTTGTGCACCGAAGGACCGTTCCGAGACAACTTTCGCCCTGGACGTCTCCCCGGAGCTTGAACTCAGGGACTTTTTGGCTCTTTGCGAACTAGAATCAGGAATACCCGCAGGGGAGATTCAGGTAATCATTATAGACCATGTCAAAAAAGTACTGCAACAACAAAAACCAGCAGACCAGCTAGCTGACTGACTGCCTTTAACTCACGTTAGCAGTTAGCCGTCCACACTGGGGTACCCGGCATATGAGTCTATTAATAGCGTGGTAAGCGGGACTTTACAGCCACCTGAAAACTCTAGCACACCCAAGCAGTCCGTCGTCGACTTTTACACCGAGTCTGGTCAGTCAATTCTCAGAGATTTGCCTTAACTAGCTTAGCTAGTTAGCCACGTGACCAGGTTAGCGAGTCAGGCTAGTAGTCTCGTCATCAGTAACTAACTACTGACATGTAAACACTAAACAGCTGTAAACACCAAACTGGCTTATAAATGAGTCCCTAACGCTCCCCGAACTTCGTAGAGAGAGAGACCGTGTAACGTTATATGACCAGCTCAGAAGCTTGGGGTCAAACTGAAAGTGTTTGGGAGTGAAATGGTATCCTGTAAAAGACATGGGGCTGTTTACTTCACTTTCGTTTCTGCTGGATTATGAAACAAGCCTGGACACTGTGGCGTTTGGCGTGTTTATACAGATGTAAAATGAACTTACGGAGATATTTTTGCTACCTGCAGATCTCCTATGCAGAGCAACCTTTGAGAGACCTCACCCGAGCCCTAGGGAATTATGGGCTGAAAGATGGAGATGTGGTGGTGTTAAGACAAGCAGAGAGAAGACCCCCCGCACAGCCAGCCTTTCCAGGTCTGATTTTTCTAATTATTCATTCTTGATAAACGTTCAGAAATAAACCCCATTAAGAGCCAAATCACAGGCACAGTCAACCATTCCAGGTCTGAATCTTGAGTCTTCATTCTTGACAGCGGGTTTTATTTCCATACAACCAAAGGTTTTGTACTTGTAGTATGGAGGGGAAAATTCAATTTCAAAACTTTCAGCCAGTTATGAGTTAAAAAAGAGTTCTGTGAAATATTTTTGGGTTAATTTTCCCCATTTGATAGGCCTGCCTCGCATTGACTTCAGCTCCATCGCAGTACCCGGTACCTCCTCAAACAAGCCCTCCACCAGACAGCAGCCCAGTAGTGCCCAATCACCCCCTGCCACTTCCCCAGCATCGTCTCCTCAGGGTTTGGACAACCCCTCCCTGTTACGTGACATGTTACTTGCAAATCCACATGAGTTGTCCCTGCTGAAGGAACGTAACCCACCTCTAGCAGAGGCCCTGTTGAGTGGTGACCTCGGTAAGTGCAGAGTACATTACAGACTGCTTAAGGGCAACCTGAAATCAAAATGCACCTATTTTACCTTGTTAGTCATTATATTAAGCACTGTTCATGACATTACACCATTTGAATGGCACTATTCTTGTTTTACCACAATGTTTAGTTAAATGGAATGACTTTAGCCTGCATCTATAACGTCATCTGAATTTTGACATTACTGCACCACAGTGGGCAGGGAAAAATGATAATATGATATCTTTTTTTTTTTTTCTTTTGGCTCTTCTCCCACCCCTCCTAATATTGAACAAAAGTGCTTTGTTAGCTCTCTGAACTGCTGTGTTTGACTCAGGAATATAGTATGGAAGGGAAATGCATCCTGACTTCCCATTTGCATTACTGTTATTAATTGTGATCAGGAAATGTTTTTTTAGGGGTGTCCATGAATAATTAAAGCACCTTACCTCTCTCAGAGCGCTTCACAAAGGTGCTGTTGGAGCAGCAGCAGGATCGAGCTCGAAGGGAACAGGAAAGAATCAGGCTTCTTACTGCTGACCCATTTGACCTGGATGCTCAAGCCAAGATCGAGGAAGACATCAGGTACAATAGAGGTCTCCAGGTAGTCCAGCTTTAGCATACGTTGTCAACCTAGCAAGTACTTAGAACGAGTCCGAACATGATAATGTATTTTGCTGTGACTTGTGTAAAATGTAAATTCAGAAAGCGATTAGAAAGCATTCGCTAGTTAAGCTTTTGTCACACATACATATTAGATATATTCAGTATTTCTATGACCCTTTTAATTTGTGCCAGAGTGGAGTCTTGAGTTTTACTGTCAAAACCAAAGGCAAGTGAAAATGGGCACATTAAAACTAAACTTGCTTCACATCATTGGAGCTAATGGTTTGTTTGACTCTTTTAATGCACTGAAGTTAAACACAGCTCTGAACTCCTTCCCACAAATAGTGCACCTGCAAGGCAGTGTGTGTCTCCACTGTGAGACAGTGTTGAATTTTTAACAGTTTCCTACATATTTCAGAAATTACAACAATTAAACATTAAAATAATAATAGTAAAAGAAAATGTTTCTTAAAGCATTTTGCTTGTGTAGTTTTGAGTTGACTTGCTTACAGGATGACATGTTACAAGTGATCCTGGTCCTATAAACAGTATGAATAGTATTTTGTTTCATAGGGAATTTAAATGTTTTTGGTAAATGGTGAACATGTGAAAGTGATCAGTGTGTGATGAAGAAATGTTGATTTAAATGATGCCCTTTTTTTCAGGCAACATAATATTGAAGAAAACATGACCATAGCTATGGAAGAGGCACCAGAGAGTTTTGGCCAAGTGGTCATGCTCTACATCAACTGCAAAGTCAATGGACACCCTGTCAAGGCCTTTGTTGACTCAGGTAGACTAGTATTCTTTAATTTTGTTTTAACTTCCTTGCTTGTGCCCAGTGTTTTTTTTTTAGACTGGTGTCAACAGTAGTGCTGTGAAGGGTGGTAACAATATGGTATCTTAAATGTAATGACTGCCTACACTGCAAACATAACACATTCTGTTTCATATATAGTTAAACATGTAATTACTGGTAATGTGTATTTTTCTCTCTCTCTCATCTTAGGAGCCCAGATGACCATCATGAGTCAAGCTTGTGCAGAGCGTTGTAACATCATGCGTCTTGTAGACCGGCGGTGGGCAGGAATTGCTAAAGGCGTGGGCACGCAGAAGATCATTGGAAGAGTACATTTGGGTATGGCATAGGTCTAAGAAGAATTGTAGACCTATTCTTGCATATTTGTATAGAAGGTTTTCTGAACACATTCTTTATTCAGCCTGTTTATATTATAATAATCGATTAACCATTATCTTTTGAAGGACTTATATTTTCCCATCTAGATCTATCTTATTGATTTAATTTTACACATGGGAAGTTTGAAACTGTGTTGCAAGTGCATTTGAAGCAATTCCCAAAAAAAAGTGTGACGAAAGAGAAAGTGTATCTGTACGAGCAAACTTTAAAGTGAACTTTTTTTCCCATACTTTTGTAGGTTTGGACAATAATGCCTCCGTTATATACTAGTTCCATATACTGGTACATAGTTTTGTGTTCTCATTGGCTGTACTATTGGCTGAGTGTACTATCAAATTTACTGTTTGGTATTTTTCTATTATGTGCAGCGAAAATAGTTTTGGATTATTTGTGCGCTTGTGCTCCAGCTCAGGTGCAGATTGAAGGGGACTTCCTGCCTTGCTCCTTCTCAATTCTGGAAGACCAACCAATGGACATGCTGCTAGGACTTGACATGCTGAAGAGACACCAGGTTTGCTCTCACATTCAGATATGTGAATATGGAAGAGGGCAGTGTTTAAAGTGTATATTGTTTTCAGTTTCTTTTTTAATCATTACTCCATTCTACAATAAAACTACAACAAAATAAATCAATATAATTACTCACACATATTACTTTACTGAGCTCAGCATTTTGATTAACCCCTAATTTTTAAAAAATTCCACTTCAAAAAATGTGCATGACAGTTTGTTGCATGTTTCATTGTCCTTTCATTTTGCTTGGCTATTTTTTACAGTGCTCTATTGACCTTAAGAAGAGTGTGCTCCTTATTGGGACGACAGGAACAGAGACGCGCTTTCTGCCTGAGGCTGAACTGCCTGATTGTGCCAGACTGGCATATGGGCAAGAAGGGCGAGAGGAAGCCCGGCCTGAGGAGATTGCAGACCGAGAGCTAGCGGAGGCACTACACAGATCCATAGAGGACAGCGGTGAGATGCATGTTTAGTGACAAGCTAGCATGCTTTACACTAAATAGACAAGCTAATGGGCTGTGCATGGACACAGGGAGTTACCAAGTGACCAAGTTAGAGACATTTGCATAGGATAGAATAGTTAATACTTTGTAAGATCCTTTAAAAAAATATTTAGAAGTATTTCCCTTGTAGGAGATTGATTGATCATGTGAGACAAAATTACATGAAGCATTTATTTACTGCATTCCTTTTTTTTGCTCTTCTACAGTTATTGAATTGAATTGATAATCTTTCAACTTATGGTTATTTTTAGCCAATGTATCTTGAGTTTGCTCTGTTTGCTGTGCAGCACTAGTAACATACCCTGCAAAAAACGTGATGACCAGTATGAGGGATTTTCAATAAAATTAAAACAGTTAAACCATGTCATATTCTGAGAAAATACATCAGCAGATGTGAACTTTTTGCAGAATGTACAGCAGTAATCTGGGTCGTTTCACATTAAACCCATTATGTGATAGGTGATCCTGCTGCATATGTGTTCATTCTCAAATATTACTGCAACTTTTTTTATTCACGATTGATTGGGCTTATGCTTTTCTCATCAAAATCTAGATCAAAATCTGTACTGACATGCAGTGATTATATCGTTCATTCATGAAATCCTCATACTGTACAACACCTTGTGAGATTTTATGGGTTCTCAGTTTCTGTGGATGTGTGTGTTTTCTTAAATTTCTGCTCCCCTTTGCATGCCTTGTGTGGTGTGTGTGCTCTAACCATGTGCAGGACAGAACTGATGCATATGGATAGACAGCTGGAGAGGGCCCTGCCTACCAGGTACAGCAGTCACACAAGGGCACTGGACATGCTCACTTCCATCATTCAATTTCATGTAGTTTCTCATAAACACTCCAAGTTGGTTGTCAAGTGGAGTGCTTTTTTGCAAAATTACACGAATTTAAATGCAGTCAACATAGAACTGAAATGAATAAAAAAAAAAACATAACCTTTTTAAAGATGAAAGTAAAAGTCTTGACTCTGTTATTGACCTTTAATATTCCTATTAAGGTCAAGTTTGACATTTTTGTGTTTAACCAAATTTAAACAAAAAATAGTATCACTATTTTAGCCTACCAGACATGAGCTTATGAAATTTGGTTTGCTCCTTTAGTAGTATTTCTTACATTCCATAATGGTATTAGACACTGAGCTTGGCTCATTTGTTTTTGTTTCTCCATTTTTTGCACTCTGATTAGCTGAACTCTGTTTGCCTGAAATGTCCTGAATACAACAACAAGGCTGATAGCTGGTGAATGCAGTGTGATAGTAATGTCTACAATATGTATAGCAGTGCAGATTGGTCATTTACAATTAATTTTTTTCGCAGGACATTCTGCATGCAGTTTGTGTAATATGCAAATAAGCCTTGTGGGATGCTGAGTTTTACTGAAAGTTTATTGACGTTAACATGCATGGTTTGCAATTTATGTGAATTCTGTTACATTGTTTTATACCACTGTATTCTTTATCAAATGTATGCCACACATGTTATATGCAAGCATTGTTTTGGCTTTCCTGATAGATACTGCAGATGGAAATACTACCTCACCACAGTCCCCACCACTCTCTCTTTGTAAACCTTTCTACATGCCCACAAGCTCCTCACCTGCCACAAGTCCTACTCAAAGTGTTGACCTGGAGTCTGCCCCATTATCCATACACCAGAGCCTGCCACAAGAGACATCATTAGGTCCATCTCAAACCCAGGGAGAAACCAAGCCACACATAACCGACACCTCTGGCATATCTGGATATAACCCACCTTGTGTCCAGGAAGAACCTACATCATCTCCACCTCAGTGCTTGACCGAATCCTCTCAGAATCCTGTCCATGGACTGGTTGATACCTTCAAACCTCAGTCCCAATCTGTGACTAATTCTACATTGCCTAACAACAAGGCAACAGAAGCTCTTATCCCGCCCATTGTCCCTTCTCAGGAACCACTGTCTAGTACTGTGTCAAAGGACAATGAAGTGACTAACCTTGTAACTTGTGAGGAGTCTGTGAATCAGTTCGATGTGGATGTTGAGGAGGACATTACCTTGAAAGAAACTGATTCTCCCTTTACCAACCTGAGTACAAGCTCCCAAACTGGAGCTCTGCTACAGGAAGTGGACATGGCAGATTCTACTGATGCAAAAACAATAGGTCTTGACATTCCTGATCAGCTCCAAGAAAGGGAGCAAGACAACAGTATAAAAAATGTTTCAAACAATCAAGTAGATGGACCTCCCCCTGTTTCTGAGCTGACCTTTCGTCACAGTCTTGCAGGGGCATCCAGCTCGTCTGAGCTGGCTCTTGTCCACTCAGAATTTGAGAAGAATATAGAAAATAGCTCTGCTTCAAAGAGTGCAGAGCTTTCTGAGATGGACCAGACAGAAGGAGAAAGCATTCCCTCTCTGGCTCAGGCCCTGAAGGAGCTTCATGAGCTTCTAATGTCCAACACTCATGCTCAGGCCGGTGGTAGCAGCTCGCTCTCTGCCTCACATAACACTACATCAAGACAGGATGCTGAAGGGTTGGACCAAAATCCCAACGCAGAGAATGTTAGTCTCAAGCCAACTATGGAGTCATCGTCTTCTCACACTGCCACTTCAAATGAATCAACTTTTGCCAAATCTGAACATGCTGCTCAAGCAGAGGGTGGTACATCAGATGTACCCATGTTAGGCTCCCAAGGGCAGGAAAATGACCAGTCTAGTGGGTTGAAGAATATCAGAGTTGATCAAGATACAACCCAAACTACAAATATGCCTGAAGGAAATCAGGTGGTTGAAAAAGGGATGGGGAATATGTCAGAGCCAGGGAAAGCATCCCCATCACATGGTTTTTTTGAGTTCAGGGAGGCTTCTGAAAGTCAGCAAGGAAGAGGAGATGCAGATTTGAGGACCTTGGGTACTGAACCCCCCAACTCTGCTGAACCATCTCAGCAGCGCCCCCTGTCTGTAACAGTTGGCTCTTCAGCAGACCATTCAAGCCTTGTGACTGTAGCGCCCTCTCCTCCTTCAACACAAGCCTATGAGCCAGCTTCTACCCCCTTTGCAGACTCCACCCAGCCTTCCACGTTGACCTTAATGGGACAGTATCCTGCAGAGCACATTCAGAGGATACAAGCGGCGGGCTTCTCATCTCTTGAGGCAGCTGAGGCACTTGAACAGGCCGAAGGTAGTGTGGAACTCGCCCTACTGGTGCTGCTGGCCAGAAAGATCACTGTGCCCACCTAGATCCATTACAGACATGTAATGGCAGCATTGATTTGGTTTCTGAGCCTTTCTTGTTAATGCAACTACCCCTCATTTGGTTTGAGTTTTATTCCTGAAAATTATTTGATTCATTTATATTTTTCTCCCCACACCTGACATGGTTTTGTCTTTCAGAGAACCTGTCTGCAATGTTCCTTGCCTTGCAAGAGTAACGGTGATGTCTGAGCATTTTACTTTTTCCCTTTAAGTCTTGCATGCCACATTTTGTGAGGTTCTAAAGAGTTGCTGGTTTTAAGTGTTTGGTCTAAGTGAGTTTAGACACTTTTTGATGAACATTTATGCATTAACGTGAATTTAATGCTAATTTTACTTAGCACAAAGAAAAGCTGTTGCTTTACCCATGCATCGGAAAGGAATGGAAGACTGCTGACTAGTATTGAAGATGAACACTGATCATTTTAATTTAAAGTGAGAAGAGCACTCTTTGGAATGGTTTTGAAAGCTCGGCTGTGGATGATGTTTTCGTTCCCACGCCATTACCCCTTAGATGATGTGGACAAACTGAGCCCAGTGGATTGTTCTGTCTCATATGAACATGTTATGCTGCATATTTTGGGAGGCTCTTATGAATGCATTAGCAAACTGATTTGGACTTTTCTGTGTCAGGATTTCACCTATGATTATGTGGTCAAATGTGCCTGATGTATAGCAGTCTAAGATGGATATTTCTTCTGTGTTAAGGTATATTATGAGAGAGTTTTAAGACCATATCTAGACCAAGTCGGTTTAAGTCTATGCCTGCACTGAAAATATTTTCAATAGTGCATCACCATAGGATTTGCAAGTTAGGCCACACCTAGGCGTAATCCTAATCCATGCCTGGAAAAGCGGCGCATAAACTAGAAGTGCATCCCCTGCCAGGAGCTTCTCCCTTGTTGAACTTGCAATAATTAGTTAATACACATTATTTCTCTTTGGTTTCTATTTTCTGATTATTTTATATTTGCCAATCCTGCATAACTTGACCATTGTGAAGTTATTTTTCATGTTTGAATTGGTTGCCTTTTAAACAATGGATTTATCTGACTTCATAAATCATTTACCATATTTAATCTTTCCATGTGAGTGTTAAAGATACTATCCTTAACAGTGTTCATCATTTAGCATGGGTGTTTCTATGATAAATGGAAAAGAGGAAGGGGAAAGTCATAAAGCTTTTGGTGGGCTATATTTTATCACCAGACATTTGTCTTTAATTTTCAGGGATTTTTCAGTAGTCTTCAGTGCTGTTTTACTTTGAAATATATTCAATGCAAAGTTGAGTGAAACTAGAGCAGTACAATAAATGGTGAAGAAAAGTTTGGGACTTGGTAATGTTTTAATCCATCTGCCATTACATCTTTCATTATATGGGATTTGGTGATTTGTGTGTCACTCTCTAAATTCAACATTTTTTTTAGACTACAGTAACATCGATTGGAAGTTCTGGCAAGCCCTGTCTAGCTGTCTTGAGTCATGTCTACCCTTTGTCTTTTTTTATTGTAGTCTCTGGGTCATGTATCAGCTGTGTTTAAACTTTTAATTATTTAGTTTCATCTTGTATACAATTTAAAAACCAAATAAAGGAAAACAGTGATTCTTTATAATTCAAATGTGTGTTTCATGGTGTAATACAAATGAAATAAATCAGTATGATTTGTTACTATTATACGTTATTTTTCTTATTTTGACTGATGTAAATTTGGTTGCTTACAGAAACCCAGTTTGGTTCTATATTGTGAGGAAAATATTTTACTCGCTTTTTTAAAACAAGAGTTTGATGTGCACCAGCATTGTTCAAAAACATAACTCCCACTCTCTCCAATCCACAAAGCTGAAAACCAAAGTATTTTTAGATACATACATGAATATACACATTCTCTCTCTCTCTCGCTCTCTCTCTCTCTAATTATATATCTATATATATCTTAT
>JBBPCY010000109.1:17710637-17724422 GCA_037974405.1 Brachyalestes nurse
TATTGGTTTATAATTTTGTGGTAAAGATAAGGTGTCTCCAAACAAAATGGCGCCTCAGAATTTTTCCTCTCCTCCACTGCAATATATATATATTCTAAATGACAAAAGTAATATATGCCTAAGTGACTACTTGCTTGAAGTATATATCACCGTTTCTGAGATTTGATGATTAGCTGAAACATTCAAAAGGCACCAGTAATACCAAAAGAAATTAATTATTTTACCTACAATGCACTGAGGAAAATGTCATAATGTAATTTATTGCAATAACAATAATGATTGATGCTTGTATTAAAAAGGTTATTTTACTTTTGTTTGTTTGGTGGTTTTTTTTTTTATTCCTTGCACAGGCCATGTTTGAACTGATCGTGTCAGAAACCTCCTATCAGAAGAGTTTACAAGTGGCAGTTGGGCTGTTTCAGGGCTCTACACAGCTGAGGCACACATTATCTTCTGTTCAGAATCATGTTCTGTTCTCCAATCTGAAAGATGTCTGCAGGGTCAGTCAGGGGTAAGGACAAGTGTATGTTAAATGTTGAAGTGTTTGTAATTTTATTTCATAGCGCTAGTGCTCTAAAACTGCTCATCTGAATTTATTTTTTTTCTGTCAGATTCCTTCTGGACCTGGAGAGCAGGCTGGGACAGAATGTGGTGATGTCTAAAGTTGGCGACATTGTGCTGAGTCATGAGTCAGCTTTTCGTCGGGTCTATGTGCCTTACGTCACCAACATGATGTACCAGGAGGCCCTGATTGCGAAACTTTTGTTAGTTCTGACTGTTCTGTTGTTTTAAAGGAATGGGTCATCAGAAATCTAATTTACACAACATTCCACTTATACCTAATGTAGTCACTCAGCCAATACATGTTGGGTGCCCAATTTTGCTTTTTCAGTTTAGCAATGGCGCTTTGACATCAGTGTAGTTAGTCAATCAAATTGCTTCTGTAAAAATACATGAACTTCATTAAAAAGAAGTTGGGGCACCACATCTAGGTCATTAGGGTGATGGTTTGTTGATGTGTTTTAGGACACAATATGACTAAGGTATAAGAATAAACATGTCTTTGCTACAGACAGCCATTTGTAGTGTTTTTATAAAACTATGTGGAGCTCCATATTTTGACTGTCATTATGACTAAAACTGATTCTAGATCAGCTGTCCAACTCCTGAGGTGATTTGTGATAACAGACCTGGTGTGGGTGGCAGTGTTCAAATACATGGTGAAGTTGTATTTAGTTTTATAGCTCATTGTAAGACACCCTCTGTTCTAAATCACATTGTGTGCATCACTTTAATGAAGAGTTGGCTGTAGTTTGAGTTGAGAGGTTTTGAGGGTGTATTTACAGAAAAGATTTGGGTGACTTTTGACTTCTACTGTTTGTTAGCAATAGCTTAGGTGCTTTATTAAAGAAGCAAAATTTAGACTCCTAACATGTCTTGGTTGATCAACTACATCTTGAGTATGTTTTAAAAATTGTGTAAATTTGACATTTACATTTAGGAATTTGTTCACATCTGAATTTTTCTCAACACCTGCTCTTGTGTAACAGGGCCCATTTCTGTTCAGGCAGGGAAATAAGAAATTTGCTTTGACTGTGAAGAAGCTGGAGAAGGATCCAGTGTGCCAGAGACAGACACTCAAGTCCTTCCTCGTACTCCCTTTCCAAAGAATCACAAGATTGAGGCTTATTCTTGAGGTAGGCTTTCTCAAGCTTCGGAATCAGATATATTTTAAAAAAGGTATGTTTTTTTATTTACTTGTCATTGATATCTTATGTTCTTTATCACTGGTTCAGAACATCCTCAAAAGAACTAATGAGGACTCAAATGATGTCTCCAACCTGAAAGAAGCGATTGAAGCTGTGCGACAGGTAAGCTTACGATTATTTGTGGGTTTCTTAATACAGCCTACAATATTAAAAATGCATATTAAATTGTTCGGTGCTAAGCCCTTATTCATCTGTCCCCACCCCAAAAGCTATGTAGATTTGAATGCTATAAAATGGTATTAACACTAACAATGTTTTTTTTACTCTGCTCTGTGAATTTTGTTCAATAAATACTAAGAAACTACTTTTGATCTGGGTCATGTAGATAGTGGTGGAGTGTGACAGCAATGTCCAGCGAATGAAGCGAACAGAGGAACTGGTTTCCTTGGGCAAGCTTGTGGACTTTGGCAACATCAAGGTCTAAATCTTCTCATTCTAATTTTGCCAAGTAATGTGCAACTGTTCTACTGATAGTGAATGTTTTTGTTTAACATTATTTACCCTCAGTCAATACCGTTAATCATTAGTGGACGTTATCTGATTCGGGCGGGAGCCTTGAAAAAGCTGACGGTCAAGAGTAGTCACAGCTTGGGCTCAACAGTGTCACGCACAGACATCTACCTGCATGTCTTCAATGACCTTTTGCTTCTCTCTATCAAAAAGTAAGTTCTTTATGGTTTTCTGTTTGATAGAACCTTAGCCAAACTTTTGAAGCCTAAATTATAAGTGAAAGAATTTCCAATAGGGATTTTCCACTGAAAAGATTTTGTTCAGGATGAGGCTTAAGCCATTTCCTGGAAACATGTGCATAGTTGCTGTCTTCCTTCTCCATGTCTTTGTGTTATTTATTCACAATTATATCAGTGGTCAGAGATTCAGTGTGCAGGACCATGCAGAGTTCCCTGCCCATGTTCGTGTGGAGGAGTTAAAGACTCAAATGTTGGGGCTGCCTCCAGACGCCTTCCTCCTCCGCCTCACCCGAAACAGCTTGAAAACTGCTGGTGCCTTTATACTTGCTGCACAGACACGGTAACGGATTATCATTGCTAGTCTCAGAGTTCCTAGTGCATTTCCCATAGTCAGTACTGTCAATGTTTTTACAGGCTTTGTACATGAAAGCTAGTAACAGTAACTTGCGGTGGATTTTGCAACATTTTTTTTTAATAATGCAGTAAGATGTAAAGGTGGCAGTGATATAACCAGGGGGTTTGATGTCTATAGTGCAAATCTAGCCAAATGTTTACTGTCCAAACAACCCATGGACATATGTCTTATAGTTTAGTTAATAATGGTAAATCTGAAATATTTGAATATTTCCCTTACAGTGCCCTGCTTGGGTCTTCTTGCCATAAATGTGTTCATTTTAGGCCAAAGCCTCATCTTAAAACTACCATAACTTGCAAATATTTTAAATTCTTCAGATGTCTAGTTCCTATCACCACCACTGTAAACAGTTTAGTAGTTTACTAGCATTTTACATCAATCCACTCTGAATGACCACTTTAACGATTATACACAGAAGTACAGTGGAACATCCCTTTAAATGTCAGGGTGTTAATGTCAAATTATGTATTCGTTTTCAGGCTGGAAAAAGAGACATGGATCCAGCTTTTAACTTCACAGAAAGGTACAGCAAGTATTGTAAACACCGATTTGCTGAAGGCAGTGCCTTAAATATCATTATAGACATGTGCACATTGAGTTTAAAATCTTACTTGTATATTCACTTCTTCCAGGTGTATGAAAAAAGCCTACTTGAAATGTTATGCCAGTGTGAAAACAAACCTGAATGTTATTTATACTAAATAAAGTTTGACGTGTAATATCAGTTGTTTCAGTGTTTATTTAATATATAAAAATGTGAATCAGAACTATTAGTCCTCCATAATTTATTTTCCATTCAGCGGCCACTGGTCTATTCCCATCGGTCCCCACGATGCAAAACTTCCTTCTTACTCAGAAGAAATGTTATCCTGGGGGGCAAAAAAAGAATTCACAATATTTAGAATGAGATGCCATAAAAAATATAAATAGACCTATGTTTGTAATTGTGGATTGCTCCAGAGAGTGTGAATTGTTGATCAGAACTAAAAGCATACTTTAATCAGAAGCTTTGGGCAGGGATTACATTTAATTGGTGTGTTGAATGAAAAACTAATCCTGAATAACAGTTATCTACTGTACTTCTTAAACAGTAGTAACTTTACCTGTAAAACCCCAAGATTCGACTGGCCCTATGTGACCGGTTGAGGAGACATCAGGTCAAAGTCTGACAGGTTCCTTGCTACCCAAACTCCTGCTGCAAACAAGCCTAGATTCACAAGAAGATTCCTAGACAAAGAGAAGGGAAGGACGTTAAGCATGTATTCTTAAGGACTGAGCCTAAAGATGGGTCTGCACCCAGCTACCTTAATCCTATCATTCAGGCTTGCATTCCTACTCACTCCCTTCACTCCTCATCTGGCTCTGCCATCCCTACACATGAGGCAAACCCTTCTCTGGTCGTCTGGTGGAATAGACGACCAAAACAGCAGAAGACAACCTTTCTATTCAGAGAGCATCTCTTCTCCTGACCTACCTTCTTACACCACATAAAAGATTTTATCACTCTTCTGGTGCTCACACCTTGCTTTGGATAAAAGCATCTGCCAAATGAATAATGCACATTTCTAAACATTGTGATATGCGGAATTATTGCAGCAAGGAAGATGAAGTGCAGTTCTATTAACTGTTTATGGAAAAATAATTGTTTAGGACTTACCTTTTTTGCCTGACTAGTATTTTACACTACATCAAGCCAAAAAAATGACTTACTAGATTTTATTGTTTGGATTTTAGAGGTCGGATGAGGCCTGACTCCTGGTGAAAGACATCCTCATTTGGCAGTAAACACCAAGGTTATACAGGCTTGCGGTTAATTAGATTTCTCATGACATACTCTTGGATCTAACTAACTATCGACTTGAAGGCTCATCCCTGTACATTTTATACTAATGTAGGAAACGGCGTAATTCCAACTTGATAAAAAACAGTCTCTGTAAACAAGAACACAAGTTACACTATATGGACAAAAGTATTGGGACGCCTGACCAATACATCAACAGGGACTTTAACACTGCATTAAAATACATAAGACTTCAATATGGAGTTGGTCCCCCTTTGCAGCTATAACGGCTTCCACTCTTCTTAAAAGGCTTTCCACAAGATTCTGGTGTGTTTCTATGGGGATTTGTGCCCATTCATTCTTAGCATTTATGGGGTCAGGGACTGATGTTGGATGCCTGGCTCACAATCTCCGTTCCAGTTCAAACCAAAGGTGTTGGGTGGGGTTGAGGTCAGGGCTCAGAGTTATTCCACATTGACCTCATCCAACCATGTCTTTATGGACCTTGCTTTGTGCACTGGGGCACAGTCATGCTGGAATAGAAAAGGGCCTTCCTCAAACTGTGTCCACGTAATGGCGTTGTCCAAAATGTCTTGGAATGCTCAAGCATTGATATTTCCCTTTACTGGGGGTAAGGGGCCTACCCCCAAACCATGGGTGCCCAGATCATTAGCGTTTAGCTCACTCACCTCCTGAAATCGTTTCTGTCCGTGGCGAACCTGTACGCGGAGCTAACCCAGCCCATAGCGCCAGAAGATCCTGTTTCTGGTTTCTTTCCTGCTCCACTCATTGTAAATCAGCTTCTTTCTTGATGTAGCAGTAAAAGAACAGATTGTCCCGACACGGTAGCAGCGTTAAAACCCCTAAAGAGAGAGAAACACGTGAGGAGGTGCTGCTTCTACGGGAAGCCGGGCGGCTCAATCCGAGACTATGCCTGTAACATTAAAACAGCTCTGTTTTGTCCCTCTGCTCTTTCCTTACTCCACACCACCTCCATCCACCAGGCTGAACATGGCTGCCACCAGGTACCGTCGCTTCCTAAAGTTATGTGAGGAATGGCCAAAAGACGAGACCAAAAAAGGTCGAGACCTCGGCATGTTTTTACGGCAGAGGGTGGCTAGTGCATTCCGAGAGGGTGAAAATACTCAGGTAAGCAAACGAAACCGAACCCGAGCACACAATTACGCGCTACAATTACGGTCACCTCTGGCAGCATCTGAAGACAACAGTGTTTTTCAATACACATTGTGGACAAAAGTATTGGGACACTTACTTCCAGTGAAGGGCAATCTTAATACCAAAATATTTTTGGACAACGCCATGCTTCCAACTTTGTGGAAATAGTTTGGAGAAGGCCCATTTCTATTTCAGCATGACTGCCCCAGTGCACAAAGCAAGATCAATAAAGACATGTTTGGATGAGGTCGATGTGGAAGAACTTGACTGGCCCGCACAGAGCCCTGACCTCAACCCCATCCAACACCGTTGAGATGAGCTGGATTGCGAGCCAGACCTCATAAATGCTCTACAGAATAAATGTGCACAAATTCCCATAGAAACATTCTAAAATCTTTTGGAAAGCTTTCCAAGAAGAGTGGATCCTGTTATAGTTGCAGAGGGGGACCAGCTCCATATTAAAGTCTATGTATTTGAATGCATAGAAGTCACTGTTGATGTAATGGTCAGACGTCCCACTACTTTTAATCATATAGGGTATACAAAATCTATTTTGTTAAAAAATGTTGTGTTGTGGCTGTGGACAGCTTATAAAAACCCAGAGCTACGTTCCTTAAAATAATTAGCAACATTATATTTATTTTTGTCTACCTTTGCATTTTTGCACGTGCAGCTCTCTGCTGGTAGAATTAAGTATCTGTGGTAATACAGTATTCATCCAGACTTGTGCTGTAGTTACTGCTGACCGCACTAAATATTGTCACGTTTGGTTGTTTTGTTACTCTTGGGTTTTTCTTGCACTCTCTTTTGTTCTGTCTGTTCTTGTGGTGGTGGTGTGTTCAGTTATGTTCTGTTCCTGTGTTGCACCATTGTCAAGGGGGCACATTGTTTCGCTGCACTGTGTATTGTGTGTGTATGGTTGAAAATCAGGGGATCCCTACTTTTACCCTAAACCTCAATGAAAGCCAGCATATATGCAAATATGACATTATGTAAAATTTGTTCTTAATACAGATCTCTGATCCAGAAAAATGTGACCAGATGTATGAAAGTTTGGCTCGCATCAACAGCAACGTTTACAAAGAGAAGGTGAGTTTTTGATGTGAGACAGGTTACAGACTTATAGGAGGCATGTCAGCTGTGGAAATATTTTAAGCTCTGTGCCAAGAAGCTCAGAGAAGATAAACAACTATTAAGTAAGCCTTTAGATTCAGCAACCAAAATAAGATTATTTTGTTGTTCAGGACATAGAAACTCAGGAATAAGGTTACTAGGTTACTCAGATGTCCTGGACTTTAAAATCTAAGAGCTTTTTAGGAGATTGGTTATAACATGTTTGTTATAATTGTCTATCAGTTGATGTATTATTACATTGCATGTTATGAAAATACTTATTTTTATTTCATATAAATTGCACAATAAAGCAAGTTTGTACATTTCTTATTTAAATTACATTGCTTGAAATATTTCCAGTTTCCACGAGCAAAAGACACAAGTTTTACTGGTGTGACAGTGGAAGAGTGTCGGATGTTATTAGCAACAGGTGAGATTTCACATTTGCTTTCTTTGTTAAAGAGAAAAGCTCATTTCTGAAATCAGTATTGGTCTGCACAGATGTTACAAATACTTGTTCACACAGGTTATTTATTTTTGAACTTTTTGTGCATGCACTCATTAGGAACATTTTTGTAATTCTGAAGTGCACCATGACCACAAATGGGCATTAAAATTCAAAAAAGCCTTTATGCATATAGATATAAAAACTAGAGATCGACCGGTATATCGGTTTACCGATATTATTCCCGATATTTAAGCATTTTACCATAATCGGTTATCGGTTTTGTAATATCGGGTTTACCGATAAACACTGCCATCTTGTGGGTGTTTTGAGAATTACGCCATTTATGAAAATAAACGAAGCAGGCTTACGGGGCAGAATGCTGAAAGACTCTGTTTTCTGCACTACCTAGTTCTGCTCAACTGGGAGTATTAAGCTGCTTTTTTTCAGGTGGCTAAGAATGTTACCTGTTTTTTTTTTCCCTCATTGAAGATTTTATTAAAACACTTTAGTAACCGTGCCCTTTTTTTAGTATTTGTTTTAGTATTTTTTGCACTTTCAGACCCCTCTATTTATTGGTGTATAAATAAGTTTTGATTTGTATGCAAGGAGGGAGTGATTGTTATAAGTAACTCAGTTTGTTCAGTTCAGTGGTGTTGTAATCATTGTGTCAAAAAAAAAGTATAATAGTAAATAAATATCGGTTCTGAATATCGGTTATCGGGAACATAAACATGCAAATAATTGGTATCGGTAATAAAAAATCAACATTGGTCGATCACTAGTAAAACCTACTGTATATACATACATACTGAGATTATATTATACAGTGATCTTAATATTAATTTGAGCTATTGTACAAGGTTGTTCATGTAACAGACCCAAGCATTATTTTGTTGTATCATTCACTTGTAGGAACTATGCAACATACGGATGAGGAAAAGAAGGGATTGTGGAAGACACTGATGGACCGGTTCTCCTCTAAACCTGAAGATGGACCTCCTGAGAAGCAAGAAAAGCAGTAATTTTACACTGTAAACCCTATCCTGTCATATTTTCAACTATTATTCTCGGTTATTTTAATACATCATGTTTGCTGCAGATTGCCAATATTACTGCTAGCCAACTGCATGCCTCACATGCATTGTAGAAGCATAATTGTATAGAATATTTAATGTCATTTTGTTTGTTTTGTGAACTATTAAAGCCACATTTTGAAAACAAGATGTTTGTGTGGAAATCTATAGCAGTTGCGAGCATGCTCTGCCTGACAAGTTCACACAGTCACAGTAATAGATTTGGGCCAATTAGGAAAATCCAGTATGTGACTGACATAAATATCACTGTTTTGGTACACATCCTCACACAGTGATGTAACTTTGTATGCATTTAATAACTGGGTGGATGGAGATGGACAAGAATGAAATAGCTGATGCTATTATTTTTTCTTTATTGAAAAAATCATGTCATTAAAATATTTTCATACAAAATGACCACAGAAGCAAACAATATTGTAGTGCAAAACTACTAATTTTCACACCTAAGAAAAATCACTTGGCAAACAATCAAAATCCCACAGCACTTGCATATGGTTAAAGGCAGACTTGTGATATTGGAATTAGTATGTGGAAGATTATAGCATGCTCTTTGTGTGTTATTTTCTTCTTTTTGTTCAGTCTAGTCTTCTTTAGTCTCAGGGTTGTCCCTCCAGATACAGTAGTTGAGGGAGGTGGCCAAAAAGAGCCAAGCCAGATATGGAGCCATGAGCAGAGTAGCAGTGCGGCTCACTGGGTACCAGGACACCATGGTGCCTGCTACTGTACCTGTGAGAAGAACCAGCTCTATCAGGGCCTGTAGGAAGAAGAGTATGGAAACTTCCAATATTAGAAAGCATATCACTTGACTTCTTCTGAACTGATTCAGTGTTTTACTTTGTAGATTTCAATATAGAATGCAATACAGCTCCCAAATATAGGGTATAGATTCATTAAACTCTTTACAGTACACTGTGCAAAAATATTGGTATACCATAATATTACCACTATAATGACATGCTGGTTACTCGAAAGTTTCAAGTAAAAACTATAGACTGTTACCAGTTTGATCTTGTGTGCTCCAAAAAAGATGGGGGTCCATGTCCAGTTCAGTGCTAGCTGCAGGCCATAGAGTCCCAGGGGGACCATAGCATCCTCTGTGAAACCTCCCAGCTCCTTCCACACCAGGTATGAGCCATACCTAAATCAAGTTTTAGAAAAAACATTTTTAAATAGAAGAAAGTGTTAAGCATGGTCACAACAATGATTTGGTCACACATTTTTTTTAAATAATTACTGGCTAATTGCAACAAATATATGCATACATAAGCATTTCAGTTTTGTTTTTATATGTTCTGCTTAGTCACTCTACATGACTGGTTTAGGCATATTTAATTTTAACATTCTATTAACTGGTTCAAAATTCACTGTATTCACTGACACAGTTTAATCAATTGTGGTGGATTGGCACAAACTAGAAATAATGGAGTTCACAATGGCAAGTACTAACCCCATGCCAGTGTAGAGAGTTGTCCATACTACTGGAAAAGCAGCATTAGGTGGCCTCCATGATGGCTTGTTAAGCGTAGTATACCAAGTCTTCACCTCTTTTCTTGTGATGTATCCTCCGTAGAGCCCACCAACATGTGGTAGGGCAGTAAAACCCAACAACGGAATCCACATCTCTACGAGACAGAAAGACCCAGAAATATCTCAAGCGTTAGTCCTGGAGTTCAACATAGTGATGATGCTTGAGGGAAAAAAACTATTTGTAAATAGTAGCTTGAGGCATGAGATCTGCTCCTGCTCATCTGCTATACACAAACGTCACCATCAAGCACATCATCCAGCCAAAGTCTTTCTGAACAAATGTTAAAGAAGAAGGTCACAGACAGTCAGAAAGGCTGAAAAAGCCACAGAGAACGGACTTTTATTGGACAGGCTGTGTGAGATCTAACATCTGCCACATTCCAGCTGACTGAGATTAAAATGTAATGGAACAATTGGACAAGACAACCATTTCTTTGTAGTGGCTGCTGGTTCATGCACATTTTGGTTCCATATCTTACTCATCTTTTTCTATGGCTCCTTGTCTATTGAGTCAGTTTTGTTAGAGCAGGGAATAAAATGTACACTGCACCGTTTATCAAATTAACTGGGATCAAGAACCATTAATATGTCCACAGCATGAGGTGCTTGGCATACTATTGGAAAGGTGGTAGTAAATACTGTCTTCATGCATGGCACATTATTCAGCATTCACAATAAATTCAGATATTCATATATTTTCATACATAATTTAATGCTTAAGTCATTCTGGGTGGATTTATGTGAAATTCACAATTTTGGAAAAACATCTCAAGTATATTATTTTATTAAATCCACTCATGGTGGAGAGATACATGCGGAGCAAAATAGCATCCCTCACCACAAGTACCACTGTAAATAGGGCCGAGATCTGAATTACTTAGTTCACATCTTTGCAGAATAGTTTCCCCTTTAACTGGGCTGTTTTTGCTGTGTGGCCGCTGCCTTTTGCCAACTCCCCTGGCCCAACCCAAATCCTTATCTGAACCAGTTTAAGGAAAATTGCCAACAGTTTGTGACCTGCCACCAAAGTCAACAAAGTGACTTCGCATTAAAATATTTTATGACAAGTGGTAATATCACTTTATTAAATGCCGAAACATAAGACGACACGTTTATCAGTAGCTAAGAAGTATTTTTCTGTGAGGCCATAGGGCCTCATGGCAAGCGTGTATAAGTGATATAAATGGTTAGGATACGAATTGTAGCTCGTTGCATTAGATTCTAGCGTTTCGTTTCATTCCAGGAATGTTTGTTTCAGATTATTACACGACAACAGTATAAACAGCATTTTATTCCTTAAAAACATTTTGTCATTTTATTCCTTAAAAACGTTTTAAGGCATTGTATTCCTTAAAATGACATGATGGTGCAAATTAAATTAATTAATGAACTCAGGGTGGCTGAACATGTACTGCCATTGCAAAAAAAAAAACAAGAACAAGGGTAGTATGCTTTTGATGCATTGACTGATACACAGCGTAAACAGTGAGCATATTGACATTAAATAAATGCTAAAGCTCTTAGGAAACATGTTCGTCTGTGTTTATGGCGCCGGAGTTATTGTTTATGTAACATCGCTTTATTCCATCATTTTATTTTAAGCAATAAAGTGATGTTTTGTTTAAAAACATCCAATTGTTCATTAAAAACACACATGAAAATGACTTGTTTCGTTTATATGATGTAATGGTGCAAAACTGAAAAAGTGAACACTGTTTGGCTAAACATGTAAACGTTATTGCATTTGCAGAAAATCATGTTTTGCTGCGTTGACTGAAACACAACGTAAAGAATTAACATATTAATATAAAATAAATGCTAAAGCTCTTAAGAAACCTTTTCTTCAATGTTTATCGTGCCGGAGTTATTGTAGATGAAGAACTTGAAGTGTTTAACCTTTGCAGAGCCACTTTTACATCACGTTTGGTGCTGGGGAGCTTCCTCGTTGTTAGGACACTGAGGTTACACTGAGGTTAGCTAGCAACCGGCACGCTCAGACAAACAGCAGCATTAATTCACACTCGTAATACAAATACAGCTTATTTTACAGCTCCTCGTGCCATTATTCGTCGTCTTACCTTTATTTGACAAGTTCAAATCCCCAGCAGAAGGTTTGGGTGTCCTCCCGACTGCAGTGACGTTGGAGTCCGGAGTTTTTAGATAACACAGAAGTGGGCGTGTAGGAATTAACGGAATGAGACGCCATAACCGTCGAGTTTCGTAACCACAAGAGTTGCCGGCGCAGTTCTCCTATCTGGTGTGAGACGACGTGCTCGACGTGACAACTACTGCAGAGAGTTCATGTACAATCTTTGCTGCCACTGTACAGCCACCGCTGCGTTTGTGTTAAGCTATTTTCACTCAGGTGTGCAGTTCCGCTGATCAGTAAATCATGCGGCGCACAGCTGCACATCACTCAGACTCTCCTCACCGCGGAGTATGTTTTACAGATCGGCGGAATGTCATTACTATATTTGACCACAAGGGTGTGTATGCACATTTAAACAGCCTAATTCGTAATAAATTATATAGAAGAAAGCAGCAAGTTTTATCAAGATTGTTTTGTATTAACTATTATTATTTTTTTATTAGATTATCGTACGTTATTGTATTATATCATTGTATTTTATTGCAGTGTCTGAATTAAATCAGTTAAAAACGGTAAGAGTCTGGTCCTAAATAGAGTTATTCTCTTAAAATGTATATACATAATTTAAGTGTAATACACAATGTAAAATGTACATACATAATAAAACTAATTATATAATTGTACTTTTTGTGAAGTAGTCAAAGCTTTCCGACTTCTACACTAAGATGTAATTATATTTTTGCAGCATTGTCTTTCATTTTTGGCCCATTCCTCTTTCTAAAACGTCTTCGGTTTTCAAGGTTATGAAGGTTATGAATCTGTTAAAATCACAGATTCAAAAAACCTCCAAAAGGGTTCAGTGGCATTCAAGTCTGGAAAGTGACTAGACCATACAATTGTTTTTGTTTTTTATAGTAACCGGTCAGATTATTTGTTGTGTATGCTTGTGGTTGTTTTGTCATCTTTTTGTTCACAGATCATGAAGAGCACAGATGCTTCTTGGTACAGTTTTGCAGAGAAGCAGCCCCTCTATGATGCTCCTTCCTCCATACTTCACTGTGGGTGTTATGTTTGTGGGATCATACATGCAACCTTTGTTTCGGGACAAGCTGAATTATTACCAAAGAGTTCTATTTTTGTTTCTGCCTGACTAGAGAACATTGTTCCCAAACAGTTATGGTCTGTGTAAATGCTTGTGGGCACATTTTTGATGCACATCTCTGTGCTCCTTTTTGTGATGTGTGTGTGAGGAACAGAGGGGAGATGTTACATATTGTTTTGTCTGACTGTTGTGCCCACTGCTTTCAACTCTTTCTGCTTTCAGCTGTTACCTCACTTATCATTAGTCTGAGATATTTACTATTTCAGCCCTAATGTATGGATATCTTTGCTTTGGCCTGTTCCATTTGGTGTTGCTGACTAATATTGTCCCTGGTAACTTTAGGAAGCTCTTTTGCATTCACTGTGATTGCTACTTGTTCTGTTAAAAAAATCGCAATGTCTTTTTAGTATTTAGTATTTTTTCAGCATTAATAGTAATACGAAATGTATGATTATATTAATGTGAATTCATATGAATGCAATTTATATTAATATAAATGTATACATTATGTCACGGCCGCCTCGTCCTCGCCTCGTAGATCCCGTTCCCCGTCTCCTGAATATTAGTTTCTTTCCCTCCTGTA
>JBBPCY010000109.1:17724522-17752843 GCA_037974405.1 Brachyalestes nurse
CACACTTACAAAACCTAATGCATCTAACTTGCTTGTAGAAGATGCAGCATAAGGAATAAGGTAGAATGTTACAGAATAAAACACAACCCAAACTGATAAAGAAAACCAGTCTTTTTCTATTAATTGTACACTACACATCTACACTAAAGGTAAGTGTATGTACTAGCCTATATATCTAAACGAAGGTGAAAACTGAATCGCGGTAAATGCAGCAGTTTGCTTTAGGCAAACATGGCACACACTTAAAACGATACAATTTTTAAATCTTTTCAGTAAACGTAAACATCGACATGCATGCGGCATGAAGAGTCTCCGTCTCCGTCTCCATCCGTTCTCCCGCCACTGATTGACTGTGATTAAGAAATGCTGCCGTTGCAGCAAGTACAGAAGTGACTTAACACTACTGGTAATTTCTGATAGGCTGTCATCTGCTAAAAACCAATCAAGTTTTAGAAAAGTGAGACAGTAACACACACTTTCAGAAATGAAGGTAACAAGTAACGAGAACCACGACAGAAATGTAGTGAAGTAAAAAGTACGGTTTTGTCTTTAAAATGTAGTGAAGTGAAAGTTATAAGTTAAAAAAAAAATACTCGAGTAAAGTACAGATACTCAATAACTGTACTTAAGTACAGTACTCAAGTAAATGTACTTCGTTACTGTCCACCTCTGAAAATGTACTACCTCTTCAGATGACGTTCCCTACTTTTTACTACCTTTTACTGGCCTTAATTTGGCCTAATTTAATTTACTACCTTTTACAACCCTGTGGCAATCCTGGTCTTTTCCAAAAGGCAAATATTCCCCTTCAGAGTCAGAATAGGTGAATAACATTCACAAGCAGTGCCGTATTGAGGACACCGAGGTCATGTCCTCGGTATTTTTTCCCGAAATTTCAAATTAGTCAAAGCTGAAATCCAGCAGTGATGATCAATGCCAAACACAGAACCCGGTCCGTGTCCGAATCCATATGTCGTCTGTATTTTCTCCCAATTAAATTCACATTCTCCGTCTAATCTCAAGTGAAATCTCCGCCTCTATCTGTCTTTGCAGGCAGCGGCACTTGACGTCATGTTACGCTACAGATTCAGAGAGTCGGAAAGCCGGCAGACTGATTCTATGTTTTTTCACTAATACATTGTAGTGTGACTTGAGCGAAATGCAGACATGAAGAAGAACTTGCATCAAACTAAATTAAGTTTTAAAAAGCCAACAACAGAAGGGCAGGGAAAGAGTAGGAGAGAAGGTGAGCCTGTGTGTTTCATTTGACGTTAGAATCTAGCGAAACACAGCAAACTACAACGTCACAGGCAGTCCTATAGGATTGACTTAAACAGGCTTGTTAGGATAGGACTTTTGCTCAACAAAATAAGTCCCACTTACAGTTACAGCCAACCATTTGACGAGCCTGTTTAGTCAGATATGCGCAGCCTGCTCATCTGACTCTGATATTTTACTGTGAACTAGCAGTAGGGTAGGCTATGCCATGGTTCTCGATGGCGTCGTTGTGATTGAAGTAGCCTAGATTGCCCATATTCAGGAGGCTCTAAAGATACAGAATCACTTACCTTATCCATCTATGAGATAGGCTACTGCCAGTTCAAAAACATATAATTCAATACTCAATAGGCCTTTTTACAAATATTGTGATAACAGCCGATAGCCTAATCATAAAAATAACCATAACCATATGCTAATGAAAAATGTGAAAAGTGTCCCCCTCAATAGCTTACTTATTTTTGCATGTTGTCAATCAAGGGATACAGCAGTAGGCTATTGCAATTAGGCTACCATTCATTTTTTCATTAATGTTTTCGTTTTGTTGTAAATTTATAAATTAAATAATGCATCTGTTATTAAGACTTGTTGTCTTAATGTTCAACAGATGAGAGAGGAGAGAGAGATAATCAGACATAGAGAGTCAAGACAAGAGGAGAGGGAAATATCAAGTGCAACACAGTCAGATGGTCCGACTCCGAGTGCATGTTCCTCCGTCTGTGATCCAGCTATGTATAAAGGCAAAAGTAACTACTCAGATGAGGGGGAAAAAAAGCATTCTATAATGTAGATGGACTAGGGACCACCAGCATAAATATCCTCAAAGTCAGTTTGGGACAAGGCTTCTGAGATACAATGGAGAATGAGGAAAAAAATACCCTTGGCTTCAGTACTCCCCATCTGAGAATGCTGCATATTGCTGTGTGTGCATATTGTTCTATAAACAGAAGGGGACAAACATGACATTCCAAATAGAAGGATTCAGGGACTGGAAGAATGCTGTCGGTGAAAAACGGGGAATAATCTCAAACCAAGAAAAGACACCAGGACATATGACAGCTTCGAATCTAGCCGAAAATGTTCTCTCTGTAACAAAAGGACAAATGGAAAACATACAGATTCTGCAAAATATATTAACAAGCAGTGCAGCTGGCAAACACCATTGGTGTTACACATGTGAAGAAAAGAATAGTGGTGAAACAGCAACACAGGGGCAATGTACTTGCCCAATCAATTGCAGAGCATTACAGGTTGAATTTATAGATTCCCTTCATCGATCATGTTACAAACTAATTGAGAACCCGGCTTGAACCAGTGAACCACTGCTTGCACTGAACCAGCCCTGCTTGCAGCCTACTTAGTGTCCGAGGCTTTGCCACAGCTCAGTGAGGAAAGAGAGAACCGTCTGTTGGCATGGTAAAAAAGAGGACTTGCCTTATCTTGACACTGCAGAGCTGGAAATACACAGATGGAAGCATCAATTCCAGAAATGCAATGGGCCTCTCCCTGCTACTGCAATAGAAACATTGCAGAATGGAATTTTACCCAAATGTTAAGTGCATGCTTTTGCTTTTCTTGACATTGCCAGTCACCACTTGCTCATGTGAAAGGTCTTTTTCTGCATTACGTTGACTCAAAACATGGCTTCGCTCTACCATGGGTGATGAGAGGCTATCTAGTCTAACTCTCATGCATGTCCTCCAAAACACTGAAATTGACCCCCATCGAGTGCTCCAGAGATGGGATGCTTCTGGCCACAGGAGAATTGTTACTTGTTTTGAAAAGAGGTGAGACTTAATGTAATCTAACAATATGAATTAACTATTATGACATGTGTTGCATGTACTACAGTTGGTGCTGTATTAATAGGAGGAAAGGGGAGGAATACTGATTAAGGCTGCACAATTATGGCCAAAATGATAATCACAATTATCTTTATCAATATTGAATTCAATATCATGATTATTCATCACAATTATTATTTTAGGTAAAACATTTTTATTCAAAATGAAACCTCAAATAAAAATAACTTATAAATAATAAAATTAACCCAAGACAAAGGGCTAACATGCACATGCATGCACGCACACGCTCAATTTTTTAGGCATCTTAATGAAGCCCTAATCTTTCGTACGCCCCCTGGTGTTTGGCTGAATATTGTGTGAGAAATGCTTGATTTGATTGCACGCTATTCAAATGTTTATTACCATCAAAGAATCTCAACAAACTCTGGGAGTCCTGCAAGACAGCTTTGCCATTCCAGACGACTTCATCAACAAGTTATTTCAGTCATTGCCAAGACGTATGGATGTGGTTTTCCAAGCTCATGGAAGTCAAACACATTATTCATTCTTTTTTCCAACGCACCATGACCTTATGTTCAGATGTTATTGTAGCATATTTGTGAATTCTAAATAAAGCATATGTATAATTTCTACATTATTTTTGTATATGACAAGACTTTTGTCCAGGCAAAATTTGACCTTTCTGTCCTAATTCAATGATACAACTCAATGAATGATGCAAAACTTTATTTTGGTATAATAAGCATAATCTAGAGGGCTTTGCTTTTCTTATAAGCCATTTCTGATTCCAACTGATTAACTACAAGTCAGGTAATTAGTTGTTGTTCCAACAACTTGGTTAAGTGACAAGACTTTTGTCAGACACTGTATAAAACCCTGTAGAACACTCTTTGTGTCACTATTGTGTCACTATTGATCCTGCTTAAAGCTCCACTTTCTACAGTACCAACAAGTTAGATCTTATGATGTTTTGCTTTACCACTGGACAGACCTCACTTCATTTTGCATGAAGGAAGGGATCATATTTTTTTACCCTGAAGACCCACAGTTATACCATTTATTAGCAGTCAGTTGTTGATAAATCCGAATTCTACTAGTGAAAGCTTTGAGGTTTGGATGAATAGCTGTCAAATGAACCTTTAATTTAAGGGCTGTACAATGTGACAATGTGTTCAAGATCAACCAAGTTTTCCCCACTGCCCCAGCCTTCTCCTCAAGCACAGTTGTGCGACACAAGTTGCATTTGAGTGTTTATGGTACTTGTAGCCCATCAGGTAATTTGAACACTATAGAATTAGTCCACATTTGTAAGCCTTGCAAGCTGAAAAACCTCTAAACCCTCTAAAAACCTTGGTGAGACAGAGCTAAAGCTGTTTGTTTATAAGCATAAATAAAGGCTGCTGTTAACTCAGTTAAACCTGCTTGCACCTGTATCAGTCAATTAAGTACAGCAGTCTTAATATTGCTAATATTCTGTACCTCAACACACCTGATTTTTGAGTCCTCCTATGAGCTGGATCAGGAGTGTTGAGGCCAGGGGAGCTGAAAAACCCGCTAAAGTTGTTTAGGACTTTTGGAGGCTGTGCAAAGATAGCAGTGTTGTACCAGTTTATATTTTGGTAAAATTAAATTCACATTCTAAATAACATTTTCCTTTTGGTTATAAACTCTGCATGCATTCGGGAGTGCCTCCTTCAGTGTCCTTTCTGGATGGGAAGGCACAAACGATACTTGAAAGCAAATTACGTCCCCTTGTGGTTAGCCGGAAAAATGACTGAAAAAAGAATTTTCTGTACTTTATACAAAAAGAATATTAAAATTCAAAGCTTATAAACGCAGCTTCTGCGATTTTTACTTTTTAAAATCTTCCGTCTCGTGAAACAATTTTTTTTTAGAAGTATTATTAAGTAGATGTTCCCTCCGTACTTCAGAACTTTAACTTGTCATGGTACAATTTTAAGCATGAAAGCCGCCTGTTAAAATGGTACAGTACTACCATGTAACCTTATTTGGGGGTGAATATTTCATTTCATTTCATTCCTTCATTCCTTTATTAGCTTGTTTATTCATTCATTTTTTCTTTCCACAATTTGAAAATGCCAGCTGTCCTTGTGTGAACATTTTCATTATTACTAGATCACTAAAAATGGTCCAAGATTATTTCTCTTTAAAATTATCTCTCTCATTATGGAAACCCTAATATTTTTCACTTATTCTGAAATAACAGAGTTTGATATGGTCTTTCAAGTTTGTTCACTTACCATTCCATACAATCCCTAATAGGGAAACTAAGATGCAAAAACGAGGAGTGTTCAACAAAGTGTTCAAAGTGGTCTTCAGGAAAGATACGTAATGTGAAAATTGGATCATTTAATGTCTATTAAAGACAGAAGTGTAAAAAGTCTGGGGAAGAAGAGGAACAAGTAATGGTTTCAACAGACAACCAGATGAAGCTTCTCACCCATATAATCTAGACTTCATTTACACTAACATACTAATTGTATATCTGTAATAAAGAAGAACACATGCATAGTGTGATACTGTCATAGGCACACTGGATTTGTTGTGATGTTTTGTATATTGCTGTTTGTTTTTCTTTGTGAGACAGAACTGTAGCCGTTTGTTTAGAAGCATGCATAAAGGCTACTGTTAACTCAGTTAAACCTGTTTGCTCCTGTATCAGTCAATGAAGTATAGCAGTCTTAATGTTGCAAATCTGTAACTCAACACACCTGATTCAACTCGTCAGCTAGTTTTGGAGTCCTCCCATGAGCTGGATCAGGAGTGTTGAGGCCAGGGGAGCTGAAACTGCAGGGCAGTGGGTCCTCAGGAGAAGGGTTAAAAAAACATTTCACTATAGAACAGCAGTAGTACTTTTGCCACATCTACCAACTTTTATCCAGCAATTATCAACATAAGATCTGGGTTTTTTTGTAGAAAAAACAAACATTAAAGCTCACATATGAGCGAGCAACAGCACCAGCATCACCAGATGCAGTTACAGATTTAACAGGATTAAATGAAAGAATGCAAATGATCCAACAATTTCTTTCCACTCAAAGGTGGTTCGTTTATGATGTTTGTGTGCAATTCTAAATTTGTAACTGGCTATTTTATTAAACAAGTTGTTTGCATGCTTTTTAGACCAATACATGTAAGTGACTTCTGTTCTATTTCGCTGCCCTCTATTTCCCCTCAGTCAGAAGTAGTGGAGTCAAACTGCTGTGGGCTGTAAATTCAAACAGTGAATTCAAAATGAGCTGATTCTGCAGTTTAACTGACGTATATGGACCATCCTAACTAAGCAATGAACAGTACATTTTGAAAGTTTAGCAGTGTTTACATATTGCAGGTTGGAAAATTCATTTTTTTTTCACAATGTGGGCCCTTTAACTAGTAGCTGGGTCTGTCATAATAATTACATATCACTTGACAGCAATTATACAGCTCAACAAAAAAAAAAATTGTAATCGTCAGAAACCACAACACACTTTTCTAAACCAGTTTTTTATGCTGATTTCAGATCTGCTTTCAGTCTCATCAGTTTTTTACAGTCACATCAACTTGAATTATGAGTAATATTAGATTTGCAATGGACTTGCATGCGTTTTTTGTTAAAGCGCAAGCACCAATCAAGTAACTGTCTCAATGTTTTCAGTGCGAAGTCAGACAGGCGCACACTGTGGCATAGATATAATGATCAGTGTCAGTCAGCTACCACTGTTTCTTCAAAAACGCTCAGCATATGATTATTATATGCTAATTATACCAACTATCATGCAATATATACCATAACTAGCTTCATCACAAAAACTGTACGTGCGGGAGAAACTAAACACATATTTGAAATCAGCATGAAAGACACTACAAAACCCACATAAACATATCTCTGATGATTGTGACCTATTGACCTGTGTTATTTCAGATGAATAAAATTATTTTCACATTTACAGGATTGCACAACTATACTGTGTCACAACAAGCAGAATGTGAGAGTGTGTTTTCTTCAAGTCGACTGAGGCAAATAAATATTTTTAAAAAACACATTCAGAGGGTAGTGTCTACTAATGTTTGTTTATTTGTTAGCTAAGCAGTTAATACTAATACATTTTGCAAAGAAACATAAGCTTTTGCTTGACTGACTATAATTTTTTTAGGCAACTGTGGATATGTGTGTGTGTAGGACGCAAAATCGAACAATTCAACCACTTCAGGCTTGTACTGTAATAGTTAAATAAAGTAAACAAAAAAGTATCAGCATTTATTTACATGACAAATAATCACCAATAATGAAATTTCATGATTAAGACAAGGCTGCTAACATATATATATATATATATACTTAAAAGCAGCTGGTTTTCATCAAATCTGAATAGCTCTACAGCAACTAGAGAGTACCCAAATACACACAAAAAGTAAAAATACATTACTTTGATGAAATGACGTCTCAAGTTCTTTTCCAAAAAAGCACAAAAGTACCAAACTACAAAACGACCAAAATCAAAACAAGAAAAATCTTGTTTTCCTGTTATCCTCCTTTAAAACGTATTGCCTTTTGCTTGTCTTTAATATATCTTTTGAGTGTTGATTACATAAGTACACACGAAAAACAATATTGACTTTAACCCTTTGGTGAGTTTATAGAACTGCAGTGGAACATCTTAGTACATCCAGCACAGGTGGTTTGTTGGGCTCGCTTCTTCTCCTTTTCATGTCCCCGCCATCTACAATAAAACAATAAAGCTCAGATGTGCAAGGTGTGACCAGTTCAAAACACCAGGCTACAGAATCTGTGAGCAATAGTACATAACAACACTAAACATCACTTGACACACACACTTAACTGCCATAAACAAAGAAAACTTACTCCCCACTGTAAATACTTGTTATTTATTCATATACTGTTCATTTTGTCTGATCCTGTTACTGCTGCTTGCTATTATTGCATAGTTGTTTATTGCTGTATATCTCAGAATTGTGTAATCCTGAAAATTATTATACTGTGGCACTTGGGATTTTTTTCCACTCTCTGTTTAGTCCTATCCTGCCTGCACTTATGTAGTCTGGTTTAGTTCGTTTTTGTTCTTGTTTTGCACTGTGGTCCGGTAAATATGTTTGAATATACACCTACTTGACGTGACCTTATAAGTAAACATTAATGAGTTACAAGTAGATTCACTTCCTTATTAATAGATTTGAGTAGGAGTTAAAGTATTAGTATTAAAAAAAAAGTCAAAATTTGACCTGAGTCTATGGAACTGAGTCAATGTAGTTACTAACCACATCTGGCGGTCTCCCCACCTGACTGGTCACGTGACATTTACTCTTTAATTGTTCTACGTCTTTTGCCCATTTGTCCTGCATCCCTACTGAACTTACCAAGGTGTTTATGAGATTTTAAAAAAGACACAAGAAAAACAGACACCTGTTTGGACGTGCAGTATGAGGACAGAGGGGCCTGTATGGGTTGGGTTTGTGTGTTCGTGTTCTTAGGGGCAGCAGCGGCAGCAGCAGCAGCAGCAAGGTGGGCCTGCACGGACTAAGAGCTGCTGCCAACACGTCATCGCCCTGATGCTAAAAAACACGTTCCCACCTCATCTGGGTCCTCCAGCGCTTTCTACCTTCTTGCCACTCCGGCAGCCCTCGTTGTCTGCCTGAACTCTCACCCTTTGCTGGTGGGGAAATGTCACAGAGAGGCCCGCGCCGCAGCAAGGGGGCGTCGAGGCGAAAAACAAGCGCCGTTATTGTTTTATTCCCACCCGGTTCGAGTAGAGGAGACCTCCCCCCGAAAGAGCGGTCCTAAACCCAGCGTCCACCACCATCACTACCACCTCCACCACGAGCTCCTCCAGCCGCCGGCCGCCCTTCCCCAGCGCCGGCCGCTCCGTCTCCGCCTCCGCCTCGTCTCGGATTCGCAGCCCCTGCCAGACCATGTGAGTATCAACGGGGCTCCGGGGGGCTTCCGCAGCGCGTGCGGGTCCGTAGCGCTGCGGAGACCCCCGAGAGCACCCCATCCGCTTTCCCCTGCCTAGCATCCAGCTGCAGCGGGGGGCCACGCTACCAGCCGCCCGTCTCAACCTTCCTCCCTGCACGGCACCCAAGTTGCTTCATGCTCGCTGCCAGAAGCCGTGGCGGTTATTTTTTTCATCTTTTTCTACTCTCGTGGTTTTGCATTGCTTTCTAGACAGAGTGACATTTCTGAAACCATGTTTGCACTCTCTCATTCCTTAAAAACAAATCCGGTCCGATTTTAGCCTACAAAAACCCGTTCATGATGCTTTTTCTTTCTTTCTTTCTTTCTTTTTTAACCCACAACCGTATGGCCGACCAGACAAGACAGCGAGGCGCGAGACTGCTAATTAATAGCTCATTTTATTGCGTAACCTTGAGCTCCCTGCTCCTCTTTTTTATTAATGCTGCCTGCACGTTTTGCGTTTGGCTCTGATTTGGAAGCGGCGAGGACCTGCTGCTGCATGTGGCGGAGAGCTGCTCGAGCCGTGCAGGCGAGCAGGGCAGAGATGTTAGTGTAGCACACACACGCACACACGCACACACACACACGGCTGTTCCAAGCTTGGCTGAGACAGAAGCCCGTGCTGTGTGTGCGTCTGATTTTGGATGTGAACGAACGTGGGTGCCACGAGATCGCCCATCGGGCTTACCCTTAGCATCAGAGCCGACCGTGGAGAGGAGACCCTCTCCTGCTGTTGTGTCCTGAAGCCCTGGCCTCAGTGACCTAGCAGCACATGAATGAGGGAGACTGAGCGTGATTGCGGTCTCTTTGCTGCACGTTTATTAGAGCTCCGCCACCTGCGTTACAATGAACCAGGTTATGCACATCCATACGGACAGGTTTAGTGTGCAGCAGTGACAGGCCTGCTCAGAGACTTCAGACAGGGACTGGGGCGTCTCATCACAGGTGGGTGGGTCGAGCCTAGTTACATTCAGTAAGTGACATTAAGGCTAGTCAAGTAACGTTTTGATCCAAATTAAACGTTGTCATCTCAGGTATATACTGTATACACAGATATGAGATGGTGTGCCCCCTATTTTACAGAGTACAAAAAGACACATAGGATATACATATATACATATTTAAATAAAATATAAATATAACCTCTAAACCAGAAGTTAAAAATATTTGCAATTTTAGTTCCAAGGGAAATTTTCCGTATTGCGAACATATTGCAAATGCCAACATTTTATTTCCGTATATCAGTGACAGAATCTTTTTACTATTACATTTTAGTTATTAACATTTAATTACTGATTCCTTTTCTGTGGCAAGTTTTTATTGTTTTATGAACTATGTCTCTTGTACTGATCAAAAGACAATAATAGTGACTTCAGTTCCTGTGTTGATGAATTCTGGATGCTGCACTTTTGACCTGCTACTTTTGAACTTGTTCTGAAGTTGTTGGGGAGAGATATTTTCCAATTAGGTGTCTTTAAGATGTCTTATCAAGTCATTTTGGTTTTGATGTAAGAATATTAAGCAAGTCTACCAACTCCTGACTCTCACAGACAGTTGGTTTTGGACATGGAGGAGAACACAGTTTTTCAAAACACCTACAAGTGATCTCCCTGTCACAGGCTACTTGATAATAGAGGCTATACGTTTGTTGTAAATACTTATAGGTGTTGCACTGTGCTGTAACTGATTTTCACGGTTGCTGAATTTCTGGCACAGATTTTTCAGTTTTACAGTGTTGAATTGTAATTGTTTTACAGAGCTGTGGTTACATGTTCAGAGAGGTTCCCACTACACCCGCTTTAAATTTAGATTCCAGGGCTTCTAGTACAGCACAGCTGAACTGTCATTATTCCGTCTTTGCATACTATGAAGTTCTAATCATCTTCAAAGCCAAATTTTACTTTCACAACTACAAGTTTAATGCAACTGTGTGCTTATGTTTGCTGTCTATGCACAGAGTGGTTTTAATATTACTGTTTTTTTATAGAAGGTCCACTATACCAACATTGAAGATAGTCATGTTATACTGTCAAGGACTCATTTAGTTGTGTCTGTATTTGTATTCCTTAACCAGAGATCTGTTTTACCTGTAATGTACAAATAATGGCAAATAAAGCTTTTGGCTGTGTAGTCATATGACAAGTAAGTTTTAAATGCTTATTTTGTTTGGAGTCTAGTATTCTAAGTTATAACTGAATTGCACTTCAGCATTGGCCCACAAAGTTTTGTATTGCTAAACTGTGAGTAAGAGGCCAATGCCCTATATAGCAAAAATAGCTTTAGCTTGCTTATTAAAAGATGACTGTAAGTCAGTTTGTCAAAAAGTCCAATTCAGATGCTGTTTTAGAAAGTGTGACTGGAAATAAAGCCTGCAATTTATGAATGGATCCTTAGCATTTATTTTTAGAACCACTGAACCATTTTTTGACATCATTCAGTTTATTTTTCAACATTTAGAAACTACAAAAGTGGATCTAAATGTATACTGTACACTTTTTGGTGCTTTTAAGTAACACACTATGAATCATGCTACACTAATTAGTGAGTGAAACAGTCAACGATGAGAAGACATTAATTTTGACGATAACTTTCTGTCAGTCACTGCTAATAGACGGCACCAGTCTTTTGTGAGTCAAGCCAGCAGCTTCATGTTGTCGCACAAGTCTGAATTTGGATTCTAGGACTTGAGTAAGTTCCACAGAGTTTGCATTAATATATGGTGTGAAGAGCTCAACAATGATAAACCTTTAGTTTAACAAAACTTTTACAGTAAACAAAACCTATCAAGGAGCCAGTAGATGTCCTGATGGGTGGAATTTGAACTAAGAGCTGAGTAATAGACTGCATTTATAATCCACTATTCAGAGCTGTAGCGGATGTACCACTTGAGAGATGGAAACGTCATGTAATTATACTTCACATCCAGTGGGAGCCTGGGGAGGTCTTGCAGATTGACTTTAGTTTCTTTATCTTAATCACAGCACACAAAGTTATGGATATCTCATCTGAAAGGAGGTCAGTATACTCAGAGGAGTCTCTTTTCTTCCATTTGTCAGGAGATATGAAACATTTGTGCGCTGGGACCTGGTACTCCTGCCAGCACACCTCTCCTCCGCCATGACCCCCAGCAGAGGATTCTGGGATTGACGTTAGCATCACTCCCACTGATGGCCTGGACCAGGTAAAGCTTCTTTTTAGGCGTTTGATGTCATGCCGTTTCTGTTTATGTCAGTCAACTGTTATAACTAAAACCATTTCTATTGTTGCATTATATTGCTAGCGTATTGTTGAACATGTAGAATATTGTCTCAGTGATGACCTGAACATTCTCTTTAATGCCTTATCTACTTCATATTACAGGTTTCAGCTAACCTGCTGAAGCTATGGGGAGCTGCTGGAGCTGTCTGTACAGAGACGCCATCCAAGACAACCACCCCACCAAATTCAAGGTACCTGCTAACAAACACAAACAATTTTAGGGTACATATTTAAACTCCACCTTTATGAGGTGTTGTAGTTTGAAATACAATTCAAATCAACTTCAAATGAAGTTTACATAATGATTCTGCCACAAAAATGATAGCTATTTTTTCATGTTAGTAATGTTTTAATGTTAGTATTGGCAAGCAGGGACTATAAAGTTTGTAGTGTTTTGTTTGTTTTAACCCTTTAAACACATCAGCTGTTCCAAAAATTAGTTCCTTACTCTTGTGAGCACATAAGTTACTCAGTAGTTTCATTGTAGTATCCATGAAACTCCCTGGTGGCACAGTGGTTTAAGCGTTCGCTTCTGAACCAGAAGATCACAAGTTGGAGTCTGTGTTTGGAGCAATTTTTGGTGGCCTGGTGGTTAGGGATTTGCCCCTGTGATCAGAAGGTCATGGGTTCAAATACCAGGACTGCCAGTGGCACCACTGAGCTACCCTTGCCCACTGTTTCGCTTGGTGAATGGGTTAAATGCACATTTTCGCACTGTTCACACTGTGTGCTGTGCTGTGATGCGTTCACGTATGACACATAGATTTTAAAACATGATAGCAGTTACTTCATAATAACCTAAATTAATCTGTATAATCGGTCATTATGTGCAGGTGACAAACGTAGATGATGAAGGGAATGAGCTGGGATCGGGGACGATGGAGCTCACCCAAACAGAGCTCATTCTGCACACACGCAAGCGGGATGCCATCCGGTGGCCATACCTCTGCCTGCGGCGCTATGGTTATGATTCCAACCTCTTCTCTTTCGAGAGTGGCCGGCGTTGCCAAACAGGGCAGGGTGAGTTCAGTGTTCTGCTAATACACTCATCCTGAATCAGCTAATGGTAGAGTGATCCATTTAATGAGGAAAAACTACTGCAAGCAAGTTGTCATGCTTACAGTCATCCAACTCGCCGGGGAATCAGCACTGCACATAACTGTTAAAAAGATTTTGATACTTCACCATGATCATTTGAATGTTCCAGAAATTCATAGCGATTCATTGTTATTCATAGTGACTATAGTGTCTGATTCATTGCAGCCTGTAAGAATTTTTTTTTTTTTCGCGAGATCAGGTTACTGGGCATGTGATGTTTTCCACACTTCTGACAGTAGAATAAATCTGGGGATTTTCTTTGGACTGAATTGGTTGTAGAATGACTATTATTTATTAGTTGATTCTGATCTTTAGTACTCTTCATTGCATATGCATTTTCTTCATTTATACAGCTCATTCCAATTGATTTGTCTGCATTTGCATGAAAAATGATAACTCCCAACTTTGGCTTTCACTGTGAGACTGTACTGTAGAAAGTGCTACTGTTCATAATAGCAGAGTGAGTGATGAACAGAACATTGTGGCACTCACACGTCTAGAGAACATAATTGTACTGTAAGTGAGATGAGGCCCTTTTCATTCTGCCTTGGTTGTTTATTTGACATAGATCAGTATTTAATCTGTATTTAAGCATTCTTTTAGTTCTATAGTTCTGTTTTCTTGTTGAAGGTGTGTATATGATAAAAGGGGAAATCACTGTATTTCTGTTCACTCTCACAGGGATCTTTGCATTTAAATGCTCTCGTGCGGAGGAGATATTTAACCTGCTGCAGGAGCTGATGCAGTGCAACAGCATTAATGTGGTGGAGGAGCCCATGATCATGACCCGACCCGGCCACGCAACAGAGATAGACCTGCCTCGAACTCCACAAACGCCCAATAGTGAGACACAAATACACACACACACACAGACACACACACACACACGCACACACACACACACACATGCACTCACAAATGCACACATGCATATTAACAGGGCCTACAGTTTAAAAGGATCTTCATCATAATTACATGTTTCATATTAAAAGTATTTATAAAAACAGGTTTGTGTTTATATTGCATGTACAGACATGAATATACCAATACAATTGTAAAGACAACCTCAAACATATTTTGACCCAAGATATATGAAACTGCTTATCAATAGTCAGAACACAGGAGGTCATATAGCACACCACTAAAATAGAAGTATTTACATTTATTTAAATAAACAAACATACCTGTAAATCAGTAACCTGTAAATCAGTAAAGTAAACTTTTTTGTTTCTGTGCCACTGTAGCTCCTGGGTTCCCAGTGCAGGCTTTTCCTAATGGATACCCTGGGTACCCTGTCAGTGCAGACTCATCACAACCCACACTCTCTGATGATCACAGACACACCCTCATGGGGATGGACGACCAGGTGAAGAAAATACACACCTACTGTATGCACACATTGACACAGAGGTTCACCACCACATAAAGAAAGAAAGCCTGCTTCATTTTTAAGAATTAAGAATCACACTTAAACATTTCTTATGGGTGAAAAGGATCTGCATGTATCTCTCTGTTATCTCTCACTTATTCTAGAATGAAAGAAGTTTAAGTATGCACACTGAACTCTATTAACTGCAGAGGCTAAAAGAAAAGCTTTTTTATTTGTTGAAAAGTATCTAACTAAAAACATTGTTTTTTTAATAAAAATAGCACAAAAATGGAAATACATATATACATAAATGATTCATACCTGATTATAAATGATTCATAAATGATTCATAACACTACAACCCACTTCTCCTGTGACTGCAGACACATACCTACGTGAACACAGTGAGTATGGAGAGTGACCTGTCCAGCCGCCACTGTGTCCACTCCCTGCCGGAGGTCCGGCCCACCCCCTTCCCTGAGGCCTCCTCCGTCTCTGCTGGCCGTGGGGGTCCAGTACCTGGTCAGCCTGGTCTACACTGTTGTCCAATGGACGACTCTCACAAGGACCCTCAGGTGTTCCTGCAGCCTGGAGCTCAGGAGGTGAAGTTCATGCTGGGTCCTACACCGGCGCAGCGCCACCTGATGGAGAGAGACCGGCACACACCTCACCCGCTCCGAGCACCGGACGGCAGTTCTGAGACAGAGGGGGAGGAGGCTCCGCCCATGCATGTGTGCAACACACACCCCTATCACCATTACCACCATCATCTGCACCGGCATCCTAGCATGGAGCCCAGTCAGCTAACATACGAAAACATTAACGGACTGCGAGGGGGACGCAGACAGCGGCTCAGTCCCAGCAGCGTGTCCCAGTCACAGTCTGTGGGCTCCAGCAGCAGCAGTAGCACCACGGGCGAAAGCCACCCCCACCCCCACCCACACCCACACTCACTCCCACTCACGCACACACACCCCTCCCCGCTGCCCCCTCAAGGCTACGGCTGCGAAAGGGTCACAGGGATTGGAGGTCACCGCCGTTCTGCGCTGCTCAACTATGAGAACCTTCCATCACTTCCACCTGTGTGGGAGTACCGCGCGCTTCAGCGCGAGGAAGAGGAGGAACAGGACGAAGATGAAGAAGATGATGAGTATGAAGAGGAAGAGGAGGAGGACTTTGATGAGTATGAATATTCAGAGGGGCCTGGGACCCCAAATGGATATCATCAGGAAGGAGGCAGTGGCGGGATTCATCGCGATGCTCTACAAAACTACGTCAACACAGAACAGGTCGGGAAATGTGTAGCGTTATCATAACACTTAGGGCTGTGTATAGCCATATGGATTACTTCTACTTGGTACTTTTACTTTTAATTTCTAGGGTCTGACCAATATGAACATTTTGTGACCAATACTAATACTGATTTTAAGAAGAGTTCTGATGACATCAGTGTGCATCAGTGTCAATGTGTGGCTTTCTCCCACAGTCCAAAGACATCTGTGAATTGGAGATTCCAAATTGACCATAGGTGTGTGTGTGTGTGTGTGTGTGTGTGTGCCCTCTGGTGGGCTGACACAGGTATGCATTTTAAGGCTGAACCAGACTGGTACCCATGGAGACTTAACTTGGCCCAAGGTACTAAGTATGAAACCCAAGCCAGACCCAAACCCAAATCTACTTACAGAGATGACTTATCACAGACTCACTTTTAGACGGACATTCTCATAAGTGTCTCATAAAATGTCATGCTGGAAAGCCTGGTATTTTATACATCTGCATCCATGTAATAACTGCTTTTTATCAGTTTACTTTTATGGAATTGCTCATTTTTCTTAGCAAAGAACATTATTCACTGTCCAACTGCCTCCTTAAGAAATGGTTAACACTCTTCAGGCTAACCTAACAAACAAAGGGAGACATCCACTGTGATATTGTCCAGTGGAAATCAGTATCCCACAATATTGACAGCTCACCAATATATCAGCCAGGCCCAAGTAATTTCCCCTTTACTACACATAGGCCAGACTGAAACGTCAGTTAGGTTTGTTATTACATTACTGACGTCAATTGAAGTAAAAGAGCCTGTTTGTACTAACTTAAATAACAGTTCCGTCTTATGTAAAGTGACTACAGCTGGAATACAGCCTGTTTACGTCTACAAACACCAGTGTTCTTCGGTAATATGATGTGCAGACACATACATACACACTCATTGATAAAATGTTGTTTCCCCACACAGCTACAGCCTCCACGACTACGGCATGCTTGCCCTCCCCATCCTCATCACCCTGATAGGGGCGGGCGGGTGTTCAGTTTTGACTTCCGCCGGCAGCGGGCAGGGCGAGGTGCGGTTGGTGGCCCCTCCTGCGAGCAGTACGGCCGCCACCCTCCTCCTCCCCCCTCCCGCCAACTCAACTATATCCAGGTGGACCTGGAGGCGGGGGGCTCGAGTTGCCCGGGACATGGAGGGGTTGGGGCTCAGGTGCCACAGAGACCGCCTCCTCTCAAGCGTGGAATGCCTGCTGCCGCAGCGCCACCCTCGCGGCGTGGTGAGTGCTATGCCGTTATTGACCTGCAGAAGACAGCAGCCATGTCTAACCTTCAGAAAGCTCTGCCCCGCGACGATGGCACCTCTCGGAAAACTCGCCACAACAGCACCGACCTGCCTCTGTGAAAGGAAATAAGGTGGACACAGAGGGAAAACGAGAGTGGGTTATGGGTCAGGGCGGAAAGCGGTGTGAGGGTGGAGTTCCGGGAGTGTTACTGTTATCCTCTCAATTGTGTTGGATTCTCTGTAACCACACCCATACGCAGCACATCTACACTCATACCAACTACATCTTGTCAAAACAGTCAGACGAAAGTGGGTATATGCTATAAGTATTACAAAGTCATGCAATTTTTAAAGGTGGTTTATACTGGATTGGTACCACTGGCTGGTTAGATCCATAATCCGTTTTGAACTTTTAATCGGCGTACAGTACACTGTACCATTGGAAGCCAGTTTGTGTAAATGATAGTGAATCATCAACTTATGCAGGATAGTTTATAGGCCCTATATCCCCTGATTTGCACACTAAAATATGGCCAAACCTTGCCTATAAACTACACAAGTGTAAGAGAAAGAGAATCTTAAGAATTGGTCAATCTCATTTGCAGAGCAGAAGTCACTCACATGGTTTCTGTTCCCATCGTCATTAAAGAGTTAGCTATATTGTTATTCATATTTAACACTTTCATTTAAAAAGAATTTTTAAATAGATCAGTACAGTTCCTACGTTCAGTTACTGTATGTGGAATCAGATGGCTTATAGTTTGGCACTCGAATATCAGTTTGATATAGAGTAATATCCAGTTCTCAGGAATTCACATATTATCAAACAGTAATCTTTCTAAACTGAGATTTAGAAGTGTTTACCAAAAAGATCGGCTGTTTAAAAATAAAAAACCTTTAAAAATTGCATCTAGATTAAGTAACAAACTGGTCTGTGTCTGATTGGCTGTATTTTTTCAGCTGTAGAGTATTAGGATGAGCTGTGGTTAACAGTGCTAAGCATCTAAGCTCATTTTTACACAGTAATGCTCAAGACCTGTCTGAGGGTCACCCTGTGTATAAATGGTCTTTAGAGCACGTTTCACCCAGACAGGAAACATTCCTAAAAATTTGATGGTATGCAGAACAGACAAGGAAAGTTTGAAAAAAAAATAAATAAATCAGAGACACAGAGAAGTTACGGGCTGACTGCACCCCAACCCCCCCCCCCCCCCCTCAAGTATTCACTTATGTGTGGGATTTATGTTTTAAGAATTAATGAAGTGCAAATCCAAGAGTGTATATTTATGTAAATCTATGTTTTTGAAAAACTGTATAAAGCATCATAGACATACATATGCAGAGGGAAGGACATTCATTATTTTTTTATATCTGACAAAAAAAATGTCATTCCGTGAGCCTTAAGTGGCAAGTCATATTTATTTGTTTAATTTATAATTATTTATATATTTATTGATTTGTTTATTTTTTGGTATTTGACTTTTATTAACAAGAGTAGATAACATTTATTAATTAGATGAATTATCTCAAAATAGATACTATAGGTGATAAGGGAGACCACGGAATCCAGCTTGCTACCCATAAAATGTTTTTAGAACTTTGATTCCATGCTAAAAAAAGTTACTATAGTATTATGCTAAAATATTATAGTGACATATTGTGCCAAACAGCTGAATATGTAACTGAATCGTGTGCCATTGGTGAATGTGAAATTTGAGGGCTAACTATTAACTGAAAATAAAGTGCAGCTGTATTCTACAACTTCACAAGGATGATAAGCTATTCAGGGCTACAACCTTGATGATTTAGGCATGTTTACCAATTCCTAATGAAATCCCATTTATACATCCCAGTGAAGGACAAGATTTTGTGTTTTATCTCAGATTTGTTGTTTAGTCTTGGATGTTTTGGTGTCAGTCACAGAACTCCAGTCTGGGTTCATATTTGTCTGTTCCACCTATAGTAGCAGGTAGCCTACTGTGTGTTGCCTTGCAGATACATTTGCACTATACTGTGAAAAAGACTAATGTGGATAATAACTAGAATTCTGTGATTGACAGATATTCTGATAAAGGAGAAAAATGCTCCATAGTGACAAGTGTTGATGGGTTTTTTCTATACCATGATTAAGCCTTGTTCAAAAGGAGAAGGAATTTTTAATAGAATATACACTACAATTCTCATGTAGAGAATTAGTGGGTAGTAGTTCCGTACCTCATAGAGCTCAATACCTTTTATTTCTTTTATTATTTTTAACATTTATAGATGATTTTAACTTCATAGATACATTCCCAGTAATGCGCTTATCACTCACATATAGAAGTGCTAAGGCAGAAACGTGTATATGAAATTTGTGGATAACTGTACTCTTTTATTTTTCCAGCTGAGCAGGGATGTAGACCTGGCTTTTCACACTGGAACTGGCAGCTATACTGTATTGGGTGCAAGTTCTTTACCAAATACAAAACAGGATGTTTAGAATGTGCGTAATCCCAGTCCAAAAACTGGACTATAAAACTAATTCTTTAGGACTATAGGACTATCTTTGAGTAACAAGCCTCCTTCTCTTATGTCACAGACAGAATATCAAATTTGAAAATACGTATGCAAAATGTTTCTTTAATGAAATTATATATTAGATACATGCTCAATGCATATTTCCACAATTTAGTTAGACACAATTTTCTATGTAATAAAGAGTGTTGCATCTCACTACAGTATAGCTGTTAGAGGGTTAAGCCAAATGAAAACAACATGTAACACTCACACAAGTACATTACAGTACATGTAATGTACCGTAAGAATGCGATGATAAACTATTTGGACACTTTTCAACACTTTTTGAGAGAATCAATCTAGTTTTAACATCTATATTTTTGGTATTATGGTGTGAAAAACATTTTTGCAATAACAGATATTGGAGTCATATACAAGTCTGTCTAAGTTGTGAGAGATGATGATGATCTGTGGCAAGAGGCACAGATTTCGCCACCTTTCAAAGAGGTCTTGATCAGCACTAGACGTGCTGTCTTTCTCAGGCCTTGTCTCGATATTCGTATGTTGTAGGTACCTAAACCGGGCTTGGGGGTGGGGGTGGGGTTGGGACTACTCGTTTTAACTGTGAGATAAGTGGGATCATAGGTAACCTGATTGTGCCATAGGTGATTTCTTTTTGCCAAACAATCTTTGAAAAGAAATATATTGTTTATTACCTTGTGGGAAAGTTAAGGTACAGTAGCACATATCTTAGAATTCTGTGTTTATGTTAATCGTCTGAGGTCTCTTTTAATTGTGAATCTTTTTTTCAGGGTTTTCCATGGTTATCATGAATTTTATTCCATTATCAGGGTCAATCCGAAGTAGCTTTTCGCTGTGAATCTCATTCGTCCTGGGTTGCACATTTGACCCAGACTAGTTGCACTGAAAAAATGTAATTGGGACATTAATGATCCAAAATTATTGTAGATCCCACTATAAAAGTCTTCAAAAGTTCAGCGTTCACTTAGCATTTACAACTGCAAGTATTTAGTGACTTAATTGCAATCTTTGTTTCGACTTTCCTTGTTGACTTGTTTGATGTTTTCATCAAAACAACTATGTACCTCTCCCTTGATGCAATGTCATACTTGGGATTTGCATTCATCAAGTGATAGCTGTATTTTCATCCCAACCCGAGATGAATTTTTCAACTGAAGAGAGACTGGAAGGGAACTTAAGTGAAAATCGAATGACTTATAAGGCGGCTGGGCTTCATATATTGTCTTAATAAGGCTTAGGCAGAGCTCAATTACTGTGACGTACTGTACATTAATGTGAATGTGTGCCAAACGTGTCTGAGTAAGAGAGAGAACGAGAGCGGCGCGTGCCTGGACTCTTTGTTAGAGCCTGCTGTTCCTGAAGCTCTATGAACAGTCTTACTCTCTGTATGAATGTAACACACAGAGATGAACTCGTAAAACGCCAGTTCGGGCGGTTTACACTTGATGTTTCTATCCTCGCTGATGAAAAAAAAAAGTGTTAATGTTTTGTCTTGAAATTTCAAAACTTTTTTCCAGTTGCTTTCTTTGTATACAGTATTTACATTTTCTTGTAAGTATGTATTTCCGTGTGTGTACATAACATATATATGGGTATGCTGTGGCGGTCAGCTTCTCCTGTGTTCGTTTACGCAACACACTACTTTTGCCACAGCTGTTGAATCGTAGGAAGAACAGTCAGTGCATCAAAATTGATTTCGTTAGATGGACAATGCATCATCGTCTCTGTACAAAGAGATGAACACTTCAGTAGTCTGTTGTAGTTGCAGTTCTGACCCTTCCCACCTCCTTACAATGCAAAACAGGCATGCCCCATATTGAATGTTATTTTCAGTTATATAAACCTTTGAAGAGGAAGACTTGTACAATAAAATGAATGTGATTAAATGTAATGTCAATATTAAAACTGGAACTGTAAGAAACTGCTTGTGTGTAGTTTGAAAAGTCACATTGGAAACAGGTGTAATGCTATATGTATTATATCTGTAAGAGTAACACAGCACTCTAGTGATCTCAGTGTTTAGCAGTCATTTCAGATAGTATTCTGACATCACCCATATTCACTATAAATGTCCATTTGTAGACACACTAGTGTAACTTACAGTTTATTCATTTTACAGATATGGGATAATGTACCATTAGGAGTTTTGCCCCAGGACTATTTATCGGTAGCATGGTCTGCTCATACAGGTGGGGAATTGCACCTGCAGTGTTACCACCATGCTACTTTTTATCAGCATTTATTAAATTAAAATTCATTCAATTAAAATTGAGATCTAAATATTTGTAGGACAGATACAGTATTATCTGAGCTCAATAAAAGTTAGCTGTAGCTGAATGTCTTACACTGTAAACCTTAACTGATATCCCTTTGTTTCTGACCTTTTAACCCGTCCCAGGGATCCTTGTTTAATCTGAAAATTTGACATTGATTTTTGAAGGTGATTATCATTTTAAGTGTCTGTAGTAATTAAGCCAATTATCTGCTTTAACATGTGTTATAATTATTTTTACAAGCTCTGTGAATGACCCATTTGAAAAAATGTAGCATCTTCAGTTAAGCTACCTTTTAATCAAGACTGCAGTCACAGGATTTGCACAGGAAATTTCTTCTGCTGAGCATCTGATAGGCATGTGAACTAGAGCATATGGCACCAAACTTCCATTTTTTTTGCCACACTCGACTTTTTAGATATGTATTGTTCTAAAAAGGGAAATTCTGATATTATCTGCACAGTGTTTTTAGCACATCTTTTACACATTTGATTATGTACTTAGTAGCAATCCGTTACTGAGTTTGAGAAAGTGTGTCCAAAAAGAAAAAGCACTAAATAGCGTGGGCCCTCCAGCAATGGTGGTTCGGAAACCTTCTCTAAGATGTGATATGATTACTTCACGCACACTTCCAGAGGTCATATAGCTGCTTCCAGTTCCAGGTTTAAAAGTGGCCTTAAAACTTATCACATAAATTTTTAAATATTGTATGAGCATTTTAATGTGTGTACTGAATATCTAAATCCTAAAATCCGTTATTTGTCCATTAGCTTTGCACTTGCTGAAGTGTCATAAATCTTCACATTAAAATACTGATGTGTTTGTATGTATGTATGTATGTATGTATGTGTCGTAAAAGAATCAAGATTATTGTAGCAAATAAATGTAGGTAGGCTTACATAGGTACAAAGAGAGGGATTACATTTATTGCACACACAGCCACATGGTGTGAATGTTATTGCTGTTAGCAGTATATTTAAGGATTTTTCACTGATTATTGGTAGAGTGAAGTAATACTGACTGGATGTGATCTAGTTTGTGAAAAAGAACATTAGATCTTTAATGTGCATCGGTATTTTCTTTAGCACTCTTTCTGTGACCATGTAGTGACACTTCAGTTTGTCAGTTTGCTTCAGTTTGAAAGGTCACTATAGTATCTGGTTAGCATAACTGAAGTTGATAGAGTTACAACTTAAGTGTAGAGTTCTTTCTCTCTCTCTCTCTCTTCTTTAACTAATCCCATCCTGTAGTGTTAAGGTTTCCTAGTCCATCTATATAGACAGTAATGACGAAACATCCGTCTTTAGTGTTTAGGGCTAAAACACATCTAGGGGAATGTTTTTTAAACTGCTCGGTGTTACATGGTAAAGCTGTGAGATCTAACTCTTTCCACTAGGTGCTGTCGAAGACTGCTGAATGAACAAATACTGCGACTGAAGATATGTCAAAGCTCGCTGAAATGTGTACTGTTGCAGGAATAAGTATGTGAACCCTTTGGGATTATGTGGAGTTTTACATGAATTGTTCATAAAATGTGCTCTGATCTTCATCTAAGTCACAACAATAGCAAAACACAGTCTGCTTAAAATAATACTACACAAACATATGTTTTCATGCCTCGCAGAAAATAGCTCTCAGAAGACCTACGATCGAGAATTGTTGACTTGCATGAAGCTGGAAAGGGTTACAAAAGTATCTCCAAAAGCCTTGATGTTCATGTGTCCACGGTAAGACAAATGGAGAAAGTTCAGCACTGTTGCTACTCTCCCTAGGCGTGGTCGTCCTGTAAAGATGACTGCAAGAGCACAGCGCAGAATGCTTAATGAGGTAAAGAAGAATCCGAGAGTGTCAGCTAAAGACTTACAGAAATCTCTGGCACATGCTAACATTTTTGTTGACACCTACAATAAGGAAAACATTAAACAAGAATGGAGTACATGGGAGGAGACCACTGAGGAAGCCATTGCTGTCCAAAAAAAATATTATAAAGTTTGCAAAAGAGCACCTGGATGTTCCACAGCACTACTGGCAAAATATTCTGTGGACAGATGAAACCAAAATTGAGTTGTTTGGAAAAAACACAACACTATGTGTGGAGAAAAAAAGGCACAGCACACCAACATCAAAACCTCATCACCACTGTACAGGGGCCTGTAAAGGTGCCAACTGGAACCAAAAATGGTTCTGTAGACTGATGCCATAGAAGAACCTATTTTGGTGCCACAAAGAACCTTTCCATTCATGGTTCTTTGAAGAACCATTTCTTTCAGTGGTTCATTGAATAACCTTTAAAGGTGCCTTAAAGAACCATCAAGAAAGGGTTCTTTGAGGATCTTTAATTGGTTTTTCAAAGAACCTTTTTTGCCGTCACTGCTGCTGAGTACAATTGTGGGTGTTGGGCTGAGTGGATCCTGAAACAGAAATTAAATTCTTGAGTATAGTTTAAATAAGTATAAATAACAAGTTTCCCAATGAAAGTATAAAACTGTAAAGCACTGGATTAGTTCAAGACTCACCCCCTCACATCCCAAAAATCTCAACATTATTTATGACGAAGAGATGAAAAGCATTTTCTTTGAAAATAGATGACAGGAGAAGGACAGCTGTGTTTACCATCTGATCTGGAAAATAAACAGAAATATGTAAATATTTTTTGGCCACATTTGTTAATACAAATCAGTAAAGGCCATTTGAGTGCCTTCATCAGGGGCTGAACGTCTTGCAGAACATACGCATTAGCACAGTAAATGTATACCTAATTAACTTTTCAGTGTAATTCAGTGTAAACTTCAAGCATTTATACAAAATCCCAAAAAATGCTGTTCAGTTCTTGAAGCTGCTAGCTTTGAATTATTTGAGTGCTAAAGAACTGATAGAGCATGTCTAGTTGCCATTGAACAACATTTTTTGGGATAAACATTACGTGGATGACTGAAAATCTTCATAGACATATATATAGAATTGTGGGTAAATCAGTTAAATCTAAAGTACATCAGTGCAGAGACAGTCAGAAAGGAGAAATGTCAGTCTGTCGATATTGTAAGGGGCACTGTGTTTACTAATGTGCTGTACGTAAAACCTTAAGAACAAATGTTTGAACTTTTCTATTTACAAGGCTTTTCTCTTGAATATTTAAAGAAAACAATGCCAGTTGTTTTCTCACAGTCTCTGTAAAGTTCTCTATAAGTTCTCTCAGAGCTAGTTCAGATGACTGGGGAGATTCAACATTTTCCTGGGTGACAGGATCACAGTCTGGGGCAGACTGTAATCCTTCTACCTGATATTTATGTTTCTTCCTTATGTGATTTTTCAAAGATTTAACAGACAAGAACCTTCTGGGGCAGTCTTCTAATCTGCAGACAATGAAGAATCCACATTCACTTTCATGGTATATCTGTTGATGTTTCAGCAGTTTTTTATATGTTGGTTTTCTTGTGGAGCACCGTGGACACTGATATGGCACATACATAGAAATGCTCACCTACAAAGACCTGTTGATAATCTGGCAATTCATTATCCTCAAGCCAGAGAGATACTTCTCCAACAGTCCAATGCTGAGCCATGATCTGTTAAAACAAAACCCATTACATTGTGTTATTCTGTGATATCAATTAATACTGAGACTGCAAAAACTAATTTTGTTTTTAAAAAAATTTAAATGTATTTTCTTGGTAATTGGTTGATAACTCTGTATACAACATGTGACAAATATCCATTTACCCTGTAGTTTAAAATCAGAATAAAGTAATAAACAAACTGAAAAGCAGAAACCAGATAAGATCTGGCCTTCTATTTTTCAAAACATTTGTCATCAAATTTTAACTGTTCTAACTGTTAAGCTTGCTTCAGATGAATACTGATTATTTAATGCTTTGCATTATGCTTTGCATTATCTGGTCTTGTTAATATAATGCTGGTGGTGTATGCTGGTGGATGAAAGAAATGTACAGAGAAAATGTAACTATATTACAAAAGGACATCTATCTTGGTAACATCAAATGACCATAGCATAATTTGTCAACTAGTCTCAAAATAAGTTATAAAGTAACAGTCAAAGACACACTTTCTCATGTGTCACATTTCTATTCATTCAAAACACTTCTGCATTACTGTATTTTATATAGCTCACTGAGAATTCAAAGTACAGGCTCATGTGAGTATTTAAAGTACATATCAGCTCTGCTGAATTTTTGAGTTTCTAAAGCAGACACAGAGACCAACATGGCGGAGCTCTGTGAAGTAGCCATTAGAGCTCACGTCACAACAGGCTTCAGGCACCATTTTAGTGACTTCAACAATATTATAAATTTGAATATCTGTCTAGCTGACATTAGGTTATGTACACAGCACGCAATATAACCACATATTTTAGAAGCCAAAGCTTCAAATTAATCGGGATAACCTTCATTTAATTATAACAGTGGTTTTGTTAGGAAAACAGTTCTGTATAACTTTGCTTCCCTTGATAAGAGGGGAAACCGTTAGCTAACCCAGGAAAAAAGTTAAATTAGCAGAGACCTATCACATCTTGTCATTTGTGTGTTTAACGTTAGAGTGAGCAACTAAGCCAACGCAAACGTCATCACATTAAAAATAATGATTCTACTCGTCAATGGTTAACGTATCTAACACAGCTAACCGTTACTGTTGGCATAACGTTAACAGCAAGCTACAATGACGAGTGACAAAAACAAAACAGTAAAAACATTTTAATGAAAATGTTTTACCTTTTCCAACAGTCCCAGAATCCAGAACTTCAAAGACCATCAGGTTCTGAAGACTGATATCCGCTTCGCTGTCACTGTGAGAAAGTGTTTTTTTTCCCTTAGAAAGTTCAAGGCCTTGCTCGATCTGTCTATCTCTCTCTCGCCCCCTCTCATTTATTTGGCTAGAAATACATATATTAATAAAATGCTCAGTGATGAACAAGTACTCAGATCATTTACCTAAGCAGTGTGCTTTGTCAAAACTAAGCATTCTACATACAAAATGTTACATTATTATAAGTGTTGAATGAACGTATTAAATAGTAATAATTGATGCATTAGTGTGTTCATCACATTGACTTTCTGGTGTGCAATTGTTATTTACTTATTTTATAATTTGACATTACATACTGCTGGGTGGTTTGTAAAGTTCACATTACATAATATTATCATTATGCTATATTTTCTAATTTATATAATATTCTGAAAAGTAATGCCTTAAAGCAGAAAATGGTAATACTCTATTAAAATTTAAAACTAAAGAACAGTATTTGAATGTGTCTATCCCCCGAGTGGATTGTGAATTTATTCACTTGCCATATTCATTCCATATTCTGTTACCACATTATTTGTGATCAGTTATATTTTTTTCAGTATATATTTTAAGCAAGTATTTCTAACTTTTATTTGAATATTCAGTATCCTGCCATCTGCTCTTAAAGGGTAACCCCCTGGTAACTCTTCGCGCACACAAACACACAGTATAATTCACACCCTCATTATAGTGAATTAATATTTATGCCATTTTACACCATCAAACTTAGATAGCTAAGCATGAACCTTTTATTCTTCAAAGAACCATTTGTAATAGCTGAACCATCCAAAAAATAAAAAGGTTCTTTGAGGTATGATGGTTCTTTGAAGAACCATAAAGGCCTCTGAAGAACCATTTAAGAACCATAAAAAAACCATAAAAAGAACCATAAAAAACCATAAAAAAAAGTGTAAAACATGGCAGAGGGAGCATCATGGTTTGGGGCTGCTTTGCTGCCTCAGGGCCTGGACGGATTGTTGTCACTGATGGAAAAATGAATTCCAGAATTTATCGAGACATTTTGCAGGAAAACGTAAGACCATCTGTCTGCCAACTGAAGCTCCGCAGAGGATGGGTGATGCAACAGGACAATGACCCAAAGCATTCAAGTAATTCAACAAAAGATTGGCTTTAACAGAACAAAATACGAGGTCCTAACCCGATTGAAATGCTATGGCATGACCTTAAGAGAGCGATTCACACCAGACATACCAAGAATTGCTACACTGAAACGGCTTTGTGCGTACCCCTAAATGGGTTGCGTTCAACAGTGCAAGTCACCGTTTCAAATCGCGGTGCGCTCACCGTATTTCACGGAGGAAGAATGTATGATCATCATGCAGGACTACGAGGAGCACAAATCAGTGCTGCAGT
>JBBPCY010000109.1:17760302-17783026 GCA_037974405.1 Brachyalestes nurse
TGAGCTCCACCCGGCCCACACCCAAGACCCCCCCCAGCGCCAGGGTGGATCTCTTGGGACTCTCCCTTTGAGTCCCCCAACCGTCCTCGGGTGCAGAGCCCCCCTTGTGCTCTTTACCGTCCCTTGGGGGGATGGCAACCCTTCGGCCGGGAGTCCGGCTAAAGTCCATGGGGCGTTGCCCTGTCTCTGGAGCTGCCGTACGGGGCAGGAGCCCCGTCTCTGGAGCCGGCGTGCAGGGCAGGAGGCCCGTCTCTGGAGCCGGCGTGTGGGGCCGGAGCCCCGTCTCTGGAGCTGGCGTGCGGGGCAGGAGCCCCGTCTCTGGAGCTGGCATGCGGGGCAGGAGCCCCGTCTCTGGAGCTGGCGTGCGGGGCAGGAGCCCATCTCCCAGGGCTCTTTCCTCCGCTCCTCCGGAGCTCCTGCAGACCCCAGTACCCCCCCCCAAAAAAATTCAGGGAGAGGCTCTCCCTCTCTGTAGGGCTCTCTGGCCGCCTAAAGGCCCCACTGGCCCTGCTAAAGGCCCCACTGGCCCTGCTAAAGGCCCAACTGGCCCTGCTAAGGGGCTAATTGGCCCTGCTAAGGAGCTAACTGGCCCTGCTAAGCTACCTGTGGCTGTAGGGAGGCGTCGTGGTGCTGGCGTTGGTGGCTCCCTCCGGCCTGAAGGGAAATTCCGCCGAGGGCCTGGAACGGGTCGCTGGGGCTGGGGCAGGGCCGTAGCGCTCTGCGGTGCTTCAGGAACTGGCACCACAGAAACAGGAGCAGGGGGATGCTGCGCGCGCGGACCCCGGAGGAGCGCACGGGCTGCTGGGGCAGCTGGCGGGCAGGCCTGAGACGGCAGCGTCGCGATCCGCCCCGCCTCTTACTCCTGCGAGCCGCGGGAGGACCGTCTCGCAGGAGTAATTCCCACGGCCGGAGCGAGGGCGAGAGGATCTGCGAACACCGCCGGGTCCACAATAGGCTGGCTATCTACCCACCAGCCTCCCCAGCCGATAATATCCTCTCTGTCCTCGTCCTCCGAACTCCATCCGCACAGGAGTTCCCTTGTCGTGTAGCTGCTCGCTCTCGTTGGCTCCGCCCAGGCCGGGGTCCCACCAACCCCACTCACCTTCATCAGGGAGGCCGTAGCGGTCCCCACAACGAGCTCTCTTGGAGCCGGTTCATCCCCAGCAGACCTCTTCCCTGGAGGCGGAACCCAGCGGTTCCCGTCCCAGATGACCTCCTCATCCACAACCAAGCACAAAACACAATCCCTTTAAATACAATAACCCCAAACCCCACAGACCAATAAACAAACACTTAACTCCCAGGTGAAAACACAAAACAGCTGAACCAAATAACACACCTAAACCCCCAACATAAACCAATATAACTAGGGGGGGACGTAACACTTGCAGGTGATGAAGACCTTTTGTAATAAAAAGTTTTAATAGTATGGTATGTATATTTTTGTATTTTCAATTTACTAATTACTTGTATTTTAATAAAATACATTTTCACTTCAGTATTTTGTATGGTTTTTTGTTACATTACCTGAACAAGTATTTGTATTTGTGCCCACCTCTGGTTATGCCTTTTAAAGAGCAATGGACATAGAGTCTATAGGACAGACGATGTGTAAATGCTTAAAATACAGTTTCCTTTCATGGCAAACCAAAGTTATCATCATATAAATATGTGTAGTGTATATTATGTATCATTATACATAAATAAAGCAAATGTAAAATTGCCGATTTTGAATACATTAATTTTGAGTCCAGATTTTCAACCGTAATATTTAAACCATGATATTTAAACCTGTGATCTATCCCACCACAATTAATACTAAAAGGACAATAATCCAGTACATACAAAGTAGGAGCAAAAGCACAGTTTATTAGAGAACAAATAACAATTTAGAATGTCAATATCCACCTACAGAGATGTAACAACAAGCCGGACATCCTGTCGATAAACTGCTCAGCAAACCGCATAGTAATTACCCATAGTTATACAGTTATTTAGAAACATCTAGCAGTAAACCCCAAATCGTATTTAACAGTTCTTCTACCATTTGAAACTTTAAACCTACTTTTAACCTTCACCACTTTGTTTATCAACTCAAAAGTCTACTAAGTACGCATTATTAAATCTGAAAGACAATGTGCTAACAATATCTTGAAATATATCCTCTAATGTAAAGTAAAGGCTGAAATTTTCAGAAAATACAAATAGAAACAGCAGTTCTATAAAAAAACATTCTCATCATGACCTAAGCTCTACAAGCCCTCCATATTATCTCTCACACTCTTCCAAATCCTGGTGAATTGCGTATGGCAAAATTCATATCAGATTTGAATTCAGCATATACTCCATGAACTGGAATGCGAAGAATGTTTTCGCAGGTATTTGGCTTGGCTTTCAAGGCTTGGCTTTGGAGAGAAACCCAGTGCAGGAATGCTGTCACACCCAGTGAAGAAAATAAGAATATCTTCCACAGAGACACTGTTTTCAACTGTAAAATATAAAATGACAGTTACACACATAAATTACCATGTATTTTCACAAAGTAATTGAGCAATATGCCCCTGCATAGAGATGCAAAAGTGATGTTAGAGAGGTGAGTAGTCTGATTCCCTTAAACCTGCATAGTTTTTTATTTTAAATGACACCGTGAAAGAATGTCGTTTGAAAGCTAATATAAAGGTAACATACTGATGCAGTTAAATATTTAGCAGTAAAAAAGATAGGACTTTGTAAAGACCAGAGCATGTGAGCAGAGCGGAATGGTGAGAATTTCCATTCCTCACTAATGAGGCTATTGGCTCCGCCCACTCTGCTCTAAGCAGCTCCACTATGTCCCATTTAATTTAATTTATAGTAATAAAAATTCATGGCTTTAGGAACAACACGAAAAATATGTGAACACTTATCGAAACACTCGAGCTAGCTGCATGCGAGAAACAGTTATGGTGCAGGAATGCGGGAATGCTGGACTGCGTGACAGGGCAGCAGCCAATCAGCAAGGAGAACTGAATAATACTTTCGGCTACTTTCAAACCTCACGCTTGTGAGTACAGCGGTATTACACAATCCCAAGTGCCAAAAAACTTAGTTATATTTTATATGGAAATGTAGCTGAATTTATATTAATATTTATGTTACAAAATTAGTCAATTATATATATTTTTTTTTAATAATTTAGCACTAAAATGCATGAAAATTATATATTGCCATGAAAAAAGCACAAAAAAATGCAAAGGATATTAATGCGAGCAATTATTAGTTTTGAAGTGTATTTTTGGTAAATATAAACTGTATTAAATAGCAGAGAAAACACTGTATTTTGAAACACTGTACCAAAAGCAAAACTTAATTCAGCATCCTGAAGATAGGCTTGCCAGAAGGCCAGGGTATGGCACTCTTTTTGGAATGCGTTACTCCCTCTGTCTGAGTGAATGATTTGGAAGAGGTTCTCCACATCAGCTGCTGTTAAAGCCTTTTCACAAAAAGGCACTTTAACTGCTCTAAAGAGCATCTAGGACTCCTAGACACTTTAAGCCATCTCTGAACCTAGTGAAAACGAAACAAATTGTAATGTGTTGTTCAAGTGATTTTGAATCTGTGGTACTGGAATCTGGAATTTCCATGTTTTATGTAGTGAGGCACCACAATGACTTCCATATTAAAAAAATGTACTTGCATTCTTTTCACATTGGTTTGTACTGAAACGAAAAAAAATACCTTTCCAAAGGTGCATGGGTCCGCTGAAGGACATACCAGTGAGCTAGGTCCAATGCAGTCTCATGTTTGTTTCTCAGGGTTACCCAGACATTGTGACCAGCAAGATTAATCAAACTGGCTGCCCATGCAACTGAATCTTGCAGTGTAGTGTGTAGTGTGTAGTTGCTATGTGCTGAATGGGCAGTGAGTACAAAGATTTCATCACAGTTCTGAAGGGCTAGTGAAAGATGGCTACTCCTAGAACCAGAGTTACATATAGTAGCTGCCATTTGTTCCTATGGAAAAATGCTTACCGACAGCACCTGTGACCTGGTTTCTTCATCAGTAATATGCTCAGTTTTAACCTTTACATTGTCTGGACCCTGTTGAAGACACTCATACAAGAGTTCAGACAGGAAACATGGGTTCTGTCCCCCATGGGCAATTGACATTGCCATGATCTGGCCAGCATAGAAGTATCCATTGTCTTTCATTGCTGTGGTTAAGTGAAATTAAACATCACATATCAAGAGGTTACATCAAAAATAATGCATATAGGTGGTCATAATGCCTCCTATGTGTGTTAGAACATACAGTTGAAAGAAAAAGTATGTGAACCCTTTGGGATTAAGTAGAGTTTTGCAAGAATAGGTCATAAAATGTGCTCTGATCTTCATCTAAGTCACAACAATAGAAAAACACAGTCTGCTTAAAATAATACTGCACAAACATTATGTTTTCATGTTTTTATTGAACATAACATGTAAACATTCACAGTGCAGCATGGAAAACGTATGTGAACCCCTAGCCTAATGACTTCCCCAAGAGCTAACTGAAGCCCGGAGTGAGCCAACCTTGAGTCCAATCAGTGTGATGATATTGGATGTGTTGCCGAAAGCTGTCCTGCCCTTTAAAAACACACACCAGTTTTGGGTTTACTGGTTTCACGAAGCACTGCCTGAGGTGAACCATGCCTCGCAGAAAAGAGCTCTCAGAAGACCTACGATCAAGAATTGTTGACTTGCATGAAGCTGGAAAGGGTTACAAAAGTATCTTCAAAAGCCTTGATGTTCATGTGTCCACGGTAAGACAGACTGTCTACAAATGGAGGAAGTTCAGCACTGTTGCTACTCTCCCTAGGCGTGGTTGTCCTGTAAAGATGACTACAAGAGCACAGCGCAGAATGCTTAAAGAGGTAAAGAGGAAACCTAGAGTGTCGGCTAAAATCTCTGGCACATGCTAACATTTTTGTTGATACATCTACAATAAGGAAAACATTAAACAAGAATGGAGTACATGCGAGGAGACTATGGAGGAAGCCATTGCTGTCCAAAAAAAATATTGCAGCACGTTTGAAGTTTGCAAAAGAGCACCTGGATGTTCCACAGCACTACTGGCAAAATATCCTGTGGACAGATGAAACCAAAACTTAGTTGTTTGGAAAAAACACAACACTATGTGTGGAGAAAAAAAGGCACAGCACACCAACATCAAAACCTCATTCCCACTGTAAAACATGGCGGAGGGAGCATCATGGTTTGGGGCTGCTTTGCTGCCTCAGGGCCTGGATGAATTGTTGTCACTGATGGAAAAATAAATTATAGAGTTTATCAAGACATTTTGCAGGAAAACGTAAGTCCGCCAACTGAAGCTCCGCAGAGGATGGGTAATGCAACAGGACAATGACCCAAAGCATACAAGTAATTCAACAAAAGAACGGCTTCAAGAGAACAAAATATGCCTTCTGGAGTGGCCCAGTCAGAGTCCTAACCTCAACCCGATTGAAATGCTGTGGCTTGAGAATAAAAACATGTAAACATATAATGTTTGTGTAGTATTATTTTAAGCAGACTGTGTTTTTCTATTGTTGTGACTTAGATGAAGATCAGAGCATATTTTATGACCAATTCATGCAAAATTCCACGTAATAAAAGGGTTCACATACTTTTTCTTGCAACTGTAGATGTCTTATGTAAGTGGTACATGAATGATATGGGCTTAACTTTATGCTGATCATGTAAAGATATCAAACATTTATCAATGTGATCAATATTTCCGATTCATATTCTATATCTGCTCTATATGACCAACGCATCTGCAGACACCTGCTTATTAAACATTACATGTGAAATCAGAGATAATAATAGGGTGATTTAACTGCATCCAGCCAGTGAGGTCAGGATAGTTACAGGACAGCTGTAGTCACACACACTATGTGATATGCTAACAGTGACTCATTCATGTTCATTCATGAGGACAGTGAGAACGAGCCGCCAATCAGCACTTAATACCCAGAATAGTAGCATCCAACTGTCTAAAACCTGTTGGGTTTATAAAAAAAATGTGGGAGTCTTCTAATATTTTTAGTCAGATCTTAATATAATGGGGAGAATGTGGTGGCCAGGCCCTTTTTGCATAACAATTGCATTAAATACAATTTACCAGCAGAAAGAAATGCAGCAGTATAGCAACAAAAGAGAAGCGAGGTAGACTGAGTACAAGTTGTGCTGAGGCTCTGGATCAGTTGCAAGGGCCTGTTAAGAATGCATAGAAAGACCAGCCAGGAATGAGTTGCAATAATTAAACCTCAGGTTGGCAGAGACGGAACACGCACCTGGATGCCTTTTCAAAAGGGTTGAATACTCTAAATGTTGAAGAGAAGAAACTTGCGTGACAGTCGGACTTGCAACAGAAGCTAACAAAGTGTCAGCCAGAATGACACTTCATGCATCTTCAGAGGGAATGTTCTTGAATGAAATTACAAGATCATGGCAAGGACCTGTATTTCCAGGGGTGTGGAGGGTGGAGAGAACTGAGGTATTATGTGCTGATGAGCGTAAATTATATGGAGAAAATCAGCATTTAAGGGTACAGACCTTGTTTGGTGTGGACCAGTCAACATTTTTTAATTAATTATTTTGAACGGATTCATCTACTGATTTATGCTGCACATTTCAAAAAACTTGCTGGCGAATCGTTTTGCTTCTGTTGATGCAGTTTGAAGTACAAAATATAAGTGGGTGTACAGTCAAACTCATCATTAGTAGTCAGTGTGTGCAAACAGACCATGGAAAATATAGGCATTTGCCCAACTACTCCAGTGTTTTTACCCATTGTTTATAGAGTGACTGGTTTTGCCTCAAATATTGTTTTTGGACAGGCATTAAGCCACTAAGAGAAGTTAAGTCAAGAACTAATGAAAATTAAATCTGTACTTACAGTGCTAAATCCAAGGATGTCTGATTTTACATCTTCAGTAAACAACAGCTACAGAATTTTTAAGAAAGGAGCATTTTGAATATGTTTCTATGAACTGAACTGAAGTGAACTGAACAGGATGTACATACATACAATACACTCTATTTGAACAGTGCCCTCCAGAATGATTGCCACCCTTATTTAAAGGGATGATGAAAATTATCCTTAATGTTTATCAGTATTGTTTGTTTTGTTTGTGCAACCTTTTTTGCCAGCAGGACAGCACTGAGTTTGGTAGCACCTTGTACATACTAAAATATATGTATGAAATAAATATACATAGATCCCCTCCTGGATCTGACACCTTATTATGGTGGAGGGGTTTGCATGTTCTTATGATCCCAGGAGCTATGTTGTCAGGGGCTTACGCCCCTGGCAGGGTCACCCATGGCAAACATGTCCTGGGTGAGGAGCCAGACGAAGAGCGGCTCAAGAGATCTTAATGAAGAAAAAGAAATTGCAGAAATGTTTTCCCTTGCCCGGACGCAGGTCACCGGGGTCCCCCTCTGGAGCCAGGCCTGGGGGTAGGGCTCGATGGCAAGCGCCTGGTGGCCGGGCCTATACCCATGGGGCCTGGCTGGGCAAAGCCCGAAGAGATGACATGGGTCCCCCTTCCAATGGGCTCACCAACCGTAGGAGGGGCCATGAGGGTCAGGTGCAGTGTGAGTTGTGTGGCAGCCAAAGGCAGGAACCTTGGCGACTGCAGAAGCTAACTCTAGGGACATGGCATGTCACCTCTCTGGTGGGGAAGGAGCCTGAGTTGGTGCGTGAGGTTGAGAGGTTCCGACTAGATATAGTTGGACTTACCTCAACGCATGGTCTAGGCTCTGGAGCCAGTCTTCTCGAGAGGGGTTGGACTCACTTCCACTCTGGAGTTGCCCATGGTGAGAGGCATCAGGCAGGTGTGGTAATCCCTGAACCCACTGGCCTGTGGGAGTCTGGAGGCAGTTGGCAGGTTCCAGCAGGCCAAGTGGAATGCAGCTTTGGCAGTCGCTGAGGCAAAAACTCAGGTTTGGGAGGAGTTCGGAGAGGCCATAGAGAATGACTTCTGGACGGCTTCAAGGAAATTCTGGTCCACCATCCGGCATCTCAGAAGGGGGAAGCAGTGCAGTGTCAACACTGTACATGGCAGGGCCGGGGCACTGCTGGATGAGCTGGACAAAGTGGCCAGGGAGACGGAAGTCTGGGTTTCCCTGCTTAGGCTGTTGCCCCCATGACCCGATTCCGGTTAATTGAGAGATAGTGGATGGATGGATGGATGGATAAATGAATAAATATACATAGATTACATATACATACATATATAAATGCATATATATTTGCAGTATCAAAACACTGGTATTATGATTATACAATAACAATAATTTTCACACTGTGAATACAGTGTTTCAAAACCATTGTTTTCTCCCCAGATCATGCAGTCCCTCTATGGAAATGCTGCACACAGTGCATGTTAGATTCACACAGTTTGTTCAAACTCAGCATTGATTTAACTAAAACACATCATGCACATCATGTGTTGTGCAACCTTCATAAATGCTGTTGTACAATCTCTTTAAAAGGGTGTGGTACATTTCAAAATGTTAGGTAATTTTACCTATTACGTGTGCTCACGAGTCTCATAACTGTGCCCCCAGAGAAGGTGTCGATTACAAGGACTCACATAGGGCCCCAACTATGAGGCATTCAGCCGTCAACATTCCAACCGCCCCCCACCGTATGCACATTTCTGAACCGCATAGGGACTGCTAAGAACTGCTAAGAACGTCCCTGCAGTTGATTCCTTACGGCAAAACTCATATGGCATAACAACTGAACAAGAGCCTGAATACTTTTATGTAGGAGTTTTTTGCACAAGTACATCGTCCAAAAAAGTACATTTATTTGCACACTCACATTACCGCTACTATGAGTTGACATTCATTAAATACACTTTATTTAGTATATATAAAAACATACAATTCTTACTGAGAAAATAATTTTTCAAAGAATTCTTGTTTGAAATATATAGTCAAGCATTCTTACAAACATCACAGCACAGTTCGGCTCAAGAGACATGACTCAAAGTTTGAGACCTTGCATTTTCACCTAATGGATGTTGAAAATAAAATAAAACAATACACCTAACCTGTGTTCCTTTCATTTTTAAAATATGTATGAATTTAAATATTAATACAATTATGTCTGTTCACAATGTGTGCCTGTAATAGGGCCAGTGGTGGAAAATAATTGCGGGAGTTGTTAGTTATGGTGAAGGTTAGTTGTCACTATGGTGAAGGTTAGTTGTGACACGCCCTCTGGAAAACTGGAAGACTACCCAAGTCCAGTCATTAAACATATTAATTCGTTTGACTTAATTAACCACAAAGACATTTTTTCACAAACTTTTTGTTTATCTTTTCCAAGGGTGTATACTGGATCTCACTGTGTTGGGCCAGCTCTACTTTAAAGTCATGTCCAGGTTAACTGTACAGTTTAGAAATGGCATTTAGATACTGAATATCAGCATACAATTTGGACCAGATGCTCTCACAACTGAATTTGCAAGTGCCTTTATCCAATGAAGGATTTATGTGGATACAGAGTGGCCTGCAGAGCTTTACTGAAACAGCAGGAATGCTTGGGAAAACTCAATGCTGCGTGCATTCTTAGTGTGGCTTTTATGTTCTTTTTATTTTTCTGACTAGATCATTTAATATTAATTAATTGGCTTACTAAGAAGTCTACATAGCCAATACAACCAGATTAAGCATTCCAGAAAGGCTGGAGTCCACTAATCTATAAGAAAATTAGACACATAGCTTCACCATGCTGTTGGGTTTCAGCTAGGGTGAATCAGATCACAGATCAACTGCACCAAATTTTGAATTGGGTATCAAACCTGTCACCTCTTTGTAGTGACCTTTTGATGAGGTGTCATACCTTTCACATTTTAACAGCTATTCCTAAAGAGGTTATAAATTATTGTCTTTGAATGACTGCATAATAGACTGAACAACGTATAGTTTCAAGAATTTAGTTTGTTTAGTGTTTTGAAGACTTTATCAGATGCATGTAAAGTTGGTTGTTTATGTTTGGGTGCGGTGCTTAGCAAGAAAATCAGACGCGCAGTATGGATACAGGTTTACCTTTACATTTTTTGTATTAAGCTGAGTTTAAAATGAACATGAAAAGTGTTTTGGGAGCATATTTGGGAGCATATTTAGGGTTTACAATATAAAAATTGGCATTTTAGGCTTTTGTTTATCCACATCACATATTCGTGTCTTTTCACTATACGCAGGTGCTCTTGGAACATAACCCCAATGATTGCCGGGGTGTTTATTGTACCTACATACATAAATAATTCAAATAAAATAGTTTAAAATTCATTAAAAAATAACAGTAAAAGCCCACTGCCCAAATGCCAAATATTTTTATGTATGTGTTTTTGCATGGTCTTTTGTATGTTTGAGTTTTGTAATTTTTACAATTATGAACAGAAATTATTGTGTACACAAGCTATTTTGGAATATCGTACCTCATTTCATCCTTTACTTCTGCCATTTATTATTTTAAACCGATTTCCCCTTATTCACATATGTAAGTCTTAAGCCATTTAGAGAGAAAAACAGAATGGGACGCTCTATGCCGAGTAATTATTCTGTCACTATGTTGGTTTATCAGGTGTCTATTCAGGTGTGAAAAATATTTGGCACATTTTGCCAATTTTAGGCATGTTACAAAACAGACACAGTCTCATGGGAATTTACAGGAATATAATGGTTTATTTACTGCTCAGTAGATAATGTAGATATAATTCCAGTTTATATCAGAGGTATCAGATATATTTCTCTTGGCAGTGTCTGCACAGGGTTGTTTCCTCTTTAAATAGACTCAAGCACACACATAAGACATCCTGTGCTCTCTGCCAAAAATGAACCAGTTGATGCTTGATTAATTATGTTACAAAACCTCAAAGTTTATGCTATGATTAGCTGCAAATATCGTAGTCTAAAGGTGAACCATCCAAAATCCAAACAATGTGTATCCCTTTGCTGTACATTTTAGCCAGACTGGTAGAAAACTTGAGACTAAAACTATTGCACTAAGATGATATGAGACAGTGGAAATGAAATGAAGCTTCTGTGCATCAAAAACTGTGAGAAAGCAGATGGTCTCACTGCAACCATAAATATAATTTTTAACCTACACATGATCTATTCCACTTCTTACAGTAAAACATACAGTAATGTCTTGTTGTCATTGTATTACATTTCATAGATTGCAGTTGAAAACAGTGCAAAAAGTAAAAAGTATGACAGAGATCAATGCAATGAATCTCTAGAACTACAGAACTTAGTAAGACACAAGACCCCAGTCATGAAGTCCCCTGTATTGAAGACAGCATTAAATGTCTGTTGTGTGTTAATCATGTTTTGATATTTGTCTTTGTCTTGTTTTGACATGTTTATTAATAAATGACTGATACAAAAGTAAGTGGGCAACTAAAATATTGATCACGGTTATTGATTCCGTCCCTGTATACTGTTCTTTTGTGTACTTTGACCCATGTCTGGACATATTATTTATTTGATTTTTGTTTTAACGAGTATGGGGTGTCCACACTGGTGAGGCTGCAGGTTGTCATTCCAATCAAGCAGGAGCTTGCCTGATTCTGCTTTAACCAGTTGGTCTCATTGCTTCATATAACTGATCACATAAGCTCCTGCTGTGTTGGAATGAAAACCTGTAGTCACACTAGCACTTGGCAGACAAGAGTAATCTATTGTCACATCTATTTGCAATTAATGTTACACTGTTCACATTTTTTTGATGAGCTGAGTCTCTAAGGCATATTATGCAATGCTGCACAATATAATTTGTTTAATAGTTACAGAAATAACACTGCATTTGCTTTGAGATTACCTATCAACTGTCCAACCTCTAATGTCCTTTGTTTAACTCATTTAAAAAATGAAACACGTTTCTAACATTTATTAAATTCAGTCTCATCTGTAATTTTCACTAACCTGAACAGAACATCAGGACATATTTAGGCATCTAAATGTACAGATTTTTAAAGTAAGGTTTTTTGTTTTGTTTGTTTTGCATTGCCTGATTTTCAAACTTTTCCAAAAATAAGTAGCGGAGCCCTCCGTGATACTCTGTGTCCTCAAGGCATGTCTGTTTTTGATTATAGATCACAGTCAAAGGCAATTTCCCTCAACTTAACTTCAGAGCATGCTGTACCACATAGGCCACAAAGTATTTTGAAATACTTTTGCCTACCTCCTCCTTCCTTTGTTGATAGAAACCTTAATAAAAATTGATTGTTGAATTGCTGGAATGTATAGGAACATTCCTTGCTCAAATAGTGTAAAGAGAGAAAACATATCCAGTCTAGATCACTGAATATAGTATGCAGTCCAATATGTCTGAAGTGTTATGAGTACAGTAATTAAGATGTCCACACTCATTCCTTTGAAAAACTAACTGATGAGATACCTTTACTGACATTGTGCAATGTGACTGAATTTACCGTTTCTAGTTGATTTTATGATGCATATAGTGGCATTTACAATAAATACAATACAAACACAATATTATACATGACACAATAAACACCGATGAGTAATATGCATGGGTACACTCAGCATGAGCTCAGTGTACAAGTTACACATAACTGTGTAAAGGAATATTTGATGGTGTACTACAGTTCTGTAAAAAATGCACTTACAGTACTGTGCTAAGGCCAAGAAAATGTTTCTGTTTATCTGGGCAGTAAATATGTTTACCTGTAAAACACTATAGACAACACTAGAATAGACACAAATAAACAAATACAGTAAAGCATAAAGATTCACCTTTGATTGTTTGTTGTTTAAGGTACTTATTGTTCATTAGAATAAAAGTAGAACAGGTCTTTTTTATTATTAGGATGGTGATTTTGATTATCATTATTATACATTTTTCCAAGAGTTAAGGTATTTGAAAAGTCTGTTTAGAATCAAATGACTCTTTTACATTCACTCATACATTTCCTGAACAGAGACACCAACATTTCTAGAAGCATATGTAAGATGAGAAATTTCAGGTCTATAGCATCCAACATTCTCAAGAAGACTGCACTATGAGGTGCTAAAATGTTACCTAAGTAACATTTGAACAGTCTGTCTCTGAAACTACATAGTATAACATATGAACAGTGCAGAAATCAGAAATTTTGTTGTCCTTTAAACTTTCTTTAAGGATTTCAGTGTGGCCTGTATTATAAGGTAAAATACAGTCCAAAAAACAAACTGAAAATTAAACAGACACTTTTACATTGGCACTGCCAAGACATCATCATTTTTTGTTTTGTACCCTATGTATTCAGACCTGGAACTCACAGCGCTAAAAAAACAGCTTTGTGAATGTGTGAAGTTCAGTAGACTGAACTAATGCATTCGCTAACAAAAACTCGCTCATTCCTCTCTGGCACAGCAGCCTGTGCTGTGTTCAACACCACTGTCTCAGTTTTTTTTCAGCTGATCTTCCTAAAATTGTCTCTGCATATATTCTGTAGTACTGAACTTAGGACACGATTTGGGTAAGGCCCTATAGCTTCACTGTCATATCCGACCATTATGCAGTATCTAATTTTTAATTTTTTCATCAACTGTTAACACCAGCTGCAAGACCACCTTTGGATCATTTTAAGAGACTGTGTTGCAATAGTGAATATGCACACAGTTAAATGTGGTAAGTGGTATGGCAAACTTGTTTAAAGCATGATGCTTGCAGAATTGTAGAGTGTGAGGCCATTAGAAGGTGACATACTGAAATGACTTGGGTAGAGAGGGAGGCCGTATCTGCTTGGCACAGGTGGGCAGCAACAATCCAGAATAATCAATACAAAGCAAAAATCAAACACATAGAAAAGCCCAATACAGAACACAACTTAGAGCTTCCCAGGAAAAGCAAAGACCTCCAATGAGTGAGGCCAAACTGAGGGGTATTTTTGAGTGCATGCCAGTAATGGGTAATGGGTAACACATCTACATCTGCTTACATCTGTAACATGACTGATAAAAGACCAAAAAGCATTAATGTAAATGTAGTGAATAAGTTGCAGATGTGAATGGTTATAAGTGGCTGAGCTGGAGCTGGAGACACAGTCCTATATGGGACAGTCCTATATGGGAACCTTGATACTATGGCAGACATTGAATGCTGAATGCTGATTATAAATTGCTGATTCCAATGACTGAATGTACTGATTCGGTATCAATACATTCTTGTTACTTATGTTGTTGCCAAATGTCCTATATATATTCATTACAATACAATAATATCTACTCAGAATCATCTCAAATGGGGGAAATGCTGGAACAGTTAAATGGCTAGTTCATTGTTGTTCTTAGAATACACTATGTCTCAGATTTAGTTTGGACAGAAGAAATGGACTAATGAAGAGCACTATCTCTGGACATCTATCTCTGCTTCAACACTGCTGTTAAAAGGATGGTGGGATGGGATAAGTTCGACAGAATCAGAATTCAACTTTTACTCTGGAAGTAACTTTTTCCCTCTCAAATCCGCTGTTCCTAAGCCATCTTTTCTGACCAGAAACTGCACAATTCTGGAACAGATCAACATAATTTCTCCTCTTTGGTTCAGACCTTGGCATTTAAGCCACACCCCCTCCCCCTTACAAGAGCTGATGAAGGCAGTCATGCTTCTGCATTTCAGCCCTCCTACAGTTTGTGAACCAACTTGGACTGCGTGACCATGGCAGGCTCTTCCAGGAGGCAGACGAATATCAGTTCCATTTCCCAGGAGCGAGGGGCATGGTCCAGCAAGCTGGAGTTTATTCTGACTGTTGCAGGGGCGATTGTAGGACTGGGAAATGTATGGAGGTTTCCATATCTATGCTATAAAAATGGAGGAGGTGAGATTATAATTATAGTTTGTGTTAATGTAACATTTTAATCATGTTTCATTCCAAACTGCTTAGAGTTTGGACCTTACATAAAAGTGTAGGCTATACAACAAATACCGATGTTTCAGCATTTTTCAGTACTGTGTGCTTTCACACCATACTTGACTGTAATATTTACTGCTACATGCATTATATTTAATTCATTATAACTCTCCCCTGCATCGACCATGAAAATAATGACTTATGTAGAACAGTTAACAGTTTGATGTTTGCATCTCAAATCTTAAATCTATGAAAGATCTTTGACATAAAAAACTGTTTTGCAGAATTACAAGTTTGCAGAATTAAAACAATTATACTTGAAATGAAATTGCTTCATGAATCTATATGATTTCTTTCAAATTTGATGTATCTGAACAATCAAATACCTTATGTTTTAGATGGTGTCTTTTCTGTATTTATATTCTGTCCTATGTACTATGGAATATGAAGTCCATATTTGAACATGTTTTATTGCCCTCCGACTCCTAGAAGATGTATTGCCAGAGATAAGCAGTAGGTGACGTTAAACAAATTTTAGGTATTTAGCTCATAAGGAAATAACACAGTATTTGTTTGTAGACTATCTGACAAACCTTTTCCCTGCTATCCAATAGTGTATATATACATATGGCATATTTTTTTTTGCTGTACCTACATGAATCAACTGGTACGCACCAAAATGAAAAGTTTTCACTGTGTCTCGGCTATGGTTCCGGGGGGTTGTGGGAGTGGTGCGCACAGAGAGGTCTGTGTCTCGGTCGTGGTTGGGGGTGGATGGGGTGTTGTGTTTGCGCTCAGAGGTCTGTGTCATGGCTGTGGTTTGGTTGGTCTTCGCCACGTAGAATTAATAAAACTGTTACATTTCTCCAGTATTTATTTTTTCTGCTGTGATTCTTAGGTGCATTTTTCATTCCATACCTGCTGTACTTGGTGACATGTGGGATTCCTCTCTTTATACTGGAGATGTCACTGGGTCAGTACACCAGTCAGGGAGGAATCACCTGCTGGACAAAGATCTGTCCTCTATTTGAAGGTTAGTAACACCACATTATCTCAATTTAATCTATGTATGAATTGCCAGAAGCTCTTTTGTCAAGCTCTTTTGTACTTTGTCTTCGACACAGTTTCAGCACCTTGATTTTACATGACTATACATTCCTAAACTCAGGGCATACTTTTCTTATGTTGAGCGCTCTTGACTGAGTGACAGATTAAAAAACATGTATTGACAGTGTTCCAGGAAAGTCCACACACACACACCAGCACTACACATTGCTATGTCCAGCTGTTTGATTACACACATATAGTAATGTTTCCTGGTTTGTTTTTAACAGGACTGGGATATGCCAGTCAGGTGATCATTGTGTATGGGAGCATCACCTACATTGTGATCATGGTCTGGGCCTTTCTTTACCTTCTGGCAGCCTTCAGTTTGGAGCTACCCTGGGCTAGCTGTAAAAATGCTTGGAATACAGGTACAGCAAATTGGTTTGCCAACAACAAAAACATTTAAAATAAGTACATTAACTTGCTTCACTTCCCACAAAAGTTTCACTTTAATCTCTTCTAGATACTTTAGTAACTTTAGCAAAACAGATTATATATATAATGTATATATATAATTCATTCACATGAAGATTCTGTCCATGGATACAGTGAATGGATACATTTTATATTGGGAGCCACAGTTTTTTGTTTCAAGTCAAATCTGAGCTCTGTAAAGCTGCTTTGTGGCATCGCCTGTTGTGAAAAGTGCTAAACAAATAGTCCAAGACCCCAGTGGGCAAACCAATGGCAAGAAATGACTCTCTCAAAGCAGAATTAATAATAAATAATGAGATATTAATCTGATGTTAGTTAATCAGTGGTAAACTAAACATATTGAGAGCAATGGTTACATTGTTAATTCTTTGGTAATGTAATGGCACAATCACCTTAGGCTTGTGTGTGGCTGCAACCCAAGGCATCCCATATTTTTGGCAGTTATTTCTATGGAGATTACAGCTGTTTGTGAACAACTGAACAGCTGTTTCAGCAATAGGTGCACTTACAGTAACTGATTTCACCACTTAGAAAGGGTACCTGGATATATCTGGACTTATAGTGTAACTTTTGTGCATATCTTTATCCCTGATAGTCACTGTGTCAAGGCTCTCAAAGAAAGGTTACTATTTTGCACCGCTGTTTTGTTCTAATGCACTTATCACTGTATGTGTGTCTGTTCATTTGTCTGTATTTTAGATGCTTGTATAGTCATCCATGGGAAGAATTCCAGTTTAAACTGGACATCTCCTCTCAATGCCTCCTCATCTGTGATGGAGTTCTGGCGGTGAGATACAACGAACAAATAAAAACAGTGTCAGTGTTGTGTGGTGACTCACAATGGGAAATGTACTATATATATATATATAATGTACTATATATATATAAACTAAGATTGGCGGGGAAAAAATGGCTGGCTTGTAACAGATAGCACAGAAATTACATTAGACAGATTCTTTCCCCAACAATGGGGAGAGGGAGGCGGGGAAGAGGATGGGGGTTTTAAGCATCCTTTGGTTTGAGAAAGGTGCTGTATAAATAGGATAAGTAATGAAAAGTTTAATGTAATATTTTTTACCATTGCAACTAATAAGTGTGTAATACAATGCAAGTACAAAAATGCACAAGAATTTGGGAACATATTCTTAGAGATTTTGTACATTATCAAGATTGTGACACAAACACTGGTACCTTTTGTATAGTCGCAGAGTGTTGAATCTGTCCACTGGGATAGAGAATCTGGGTGGAGTACGGTGGGATTTAGCCCTGATTCTTCTTCTGGTCTGGATTATTATCTACTTCTGCATCTGGAAAGGAGTGAAGTCCACTGGCAAGGTACAAATAAAAGATGTTGTAGTTTCACTATTCACATTTTCATTGTTTTATGCTTTTAAGAACAATTCTAGCTAGTAGCAATTTCCATTTTTGTTCCCTTTCGATTTTCAGTTGTATTGAAAAGGAGGGTCCACCTCAATGTAAACCTGAGGTTAAATAAATAAATGAAAAGGAATGATGGGAATGGTGATGATGACATTGCCCAAGATTGTATAGTGTTAATATCCAGCAATAATGTGTAGTTTGGTTATTTTAAATGCAGGCTGCCTACTTCACAGCAACATTCCCCTACGTGACACTTCTGGTTCTGCTACTACGTGGAGTGACTCTTCCTGGTGCAGCTGATGGCATTCACTACTATATGTACCCCAACGTTTCACGACTAGCTGATCCTCAGGTGAAGATCACTGAATATATTTACACCTTGCATTTGCTTATTTGAAAACTCAAGAGAAAATATAACTCAAGAGCTATAACTCAAGAGCTATTATGTTTATTTGTCTCCTGTAAGGTTTGGATGGATGCTGGTACTCAGATCTTCTACTCTTATGCCATTTGTCTGGGCTATCTCTCCTCTCTTGGCAGCTATAATAGTTATTACAATAACTGCTATAGGTGGGTGCACATAACATTAAAAAAGATTCATTGTAAACATACCTACTAGACTAACTGATTGAACTGAAAGTAGGTAATTATTTTCAGAGTAGAAAAAAATAGATAGATAGATAGATAGATAGATAGATAGATAGTTAGATAGATAGATAGATAGATAGATAGATAGATAGATTTGGAAATGTACATGACTTTATTGCAGTTGAAAAATAAGACATTATCATGACATGACGTACAAATATATTCATTGGTACATGATGGAGCCATTCCTCACAGTATATTGCATATAAGCATGTTTTTATTGTTCTTGCAGAGATTCCTTTTACTTATGCCTGTTGAACAGTGGGACCAGTTTTATTTCTGGATTTGCCATCTTCTCTGTGCTGGGCCACATGGCAAAGGAGCAAGGGGTGGATATCTCTCTAGTTGCAGAGTCTGGTACGAAAGTTAAATATAATTTGCATTTTATATCTACTACTACTTTTTTTCGTACTTTATTTATGATTATAGTATAATTCAATAACCAGCTCACCCTATGTAAATAGTAAAATGATAAATGTGATATTTGAAACTTATAACCCTTAAAAAGATCTACACTAAAAGTGTTTCACAATGCAAACAAGCTGAGGTGTGAAAGCACCCTAAGCCTCTCTGCTTTGAGTGAAGATTCATTACCCTGACTGTGCATCTTTATTTCACAGGTTAAATGTGGTTGATGTCAAATGTGGGCGAACTCACGACTTTTCGTGCAGCCATCACAAAATACAATTTAATCAAAATACGAGCTGTGATTTAAGGCTTTTCCTCATGCTAGGACAACGCTTCACTTTTTCGTGCTAGGACAATGCTTCTGTAACCTATGTATTTTAATGCGCAGTGTGTAACACCACCAGTATCTGCACTAACTGGTGACTGTTACGGTTAGGTTTAGGGTTAGGGTTATGGACTTTCCCCGTCTCACGACGTTTCTACCTGTCTTAACCGCTTTGCAAAAATCAACTCATTATTTCTCTCCTACTGTCCCTCAGTCACCAGTTATATTTTGATTAAATTGTACAGTATTTCGTGATGCCCGGGCTCTTGATGTAGTGTAGTGGGTAAAATGGCTGCCCATTAATCTGGAGTGTGGGGTTTAATTTCTACTCTGTGAAAACACATTAATACTGCAGGTGTTGTTGACCATTTGTAGGTCCAGGGCTGGTGTTTATAGTGTACCCCCAGGCAGTTACGCTGCTGCCATGGCCTCAGTTCTGGGCGGTGTGCTTCTTCACTATGATCATCCTCCTCGGTTTGGACAGCCAGGTTAGAATGAGCAGTCTAACACCACTCCACTCTTCTTCCCTTTCCTTCTTTCCATGTCGACTGCCCTCTTTCTTGTGTCCTTCAGTTTGTGGGGTTGGAGAGCATCATGACGTCAGTGACAGATGTATTTCCCAGGGTGCTGAGGCGTGGCTACCGCAGAGAGCTGCTATTGTTGGCACTCTGCCTCTTCTGCTATTTCGTGGGCCTTTTTATGGTCAGTGAGGTGAGAATCTACCAGGTTTAGTTTGGTTCACTTTTAGTTCACATTCATCACAAGGGAATGATTCTATCCTATGTTTTAGTTGAGTCATCAACACTCCAGCTGACCGAAGTGTATGTTTGAAACATAAATTCAAATGAACCACGTGTCACTAAGATTATGAAGTAGCAAATAATTTCTTTCACAGTCTAGGAAATTAAAGGTGACAATGAAAGTATATATGGCTTGGTCTGTCATTGCAGGGTGGTCTTTATATCATCCAGCTGTTCGATCATTATGTGTGCAGTGGTGCCACTCTGCTGTTCCTAGCAATCTGCCAGTCTGTGGCTATGGGATGGGTTTATGGTAAGCACCTGGCAACTTCCGTTTTGACACGTCTGTGTTTAACACTACAGTATTCAGTAACAGAAATGGGAGTTTCTTCGTTTAGCAGGCTCTAATCAGAAGGTGCCTCTGAACACTTCTGGACATGGTGTACAATATATCTTCAGGGGTACGCATGCTTTAAACAGATCTTTTGTCCAGGTGCTGAACGCTTCTATAAAAACATAGAAGACATGATTGGCTATCAGCCTTGGCCAATGGTCAAATATTGCTGGCTCTATGTGACTCCTTCCATGTGTTTGGTGAGAATGCTCTCTCAGTCTCCAGTTTTACCACCTTTCAAATGGTTTTATGCTCATGGCTGATGTAAATTACTGTAACCAATGCAATGCAAGTTTGTACTATGCGTTCTATAACCGAACCTGTGTTCTAATGTTGTTTCCTTTAGGGAACCTTCATATTTTCCTTGATCAGATACAGTCCTCTGAAGTTCAACAACACATACATATATCCATGGTGGGCATATGGGCTTGGCTGGTTCCTAGCTTTATCTTCTCTTTCTCTCATCCCCATCACCATGATCTACAAGCTTTACAAGGGCAAAGGGACAATTTGGGAGGTATGGTGAAAAAATTGCAGGGTTTACACTCTCATGTAAATATATCTTGATGGAACAGAATGGCTTAAAACTAATCATGTGTCTAGTACAAGGTGAAGAGCTGTTTAAAATCAAATATAATTTAAACTTATATGTTAATGTGTATATCTGTGTGTGTGTTTGTGTGTATGTATACTAGCGTCTCCAGCTTGCTTGTAACCCAGCAGATGATCTGCCTCAGCCACAGAGAAACCCAGCTGGACACTGCCCTCTTGTCAAGCCAAGTCAGGTTAAATAGGGTTCATTGCCATCTCCACCCCACACAGTGATATGCAACAAAGTTCCTCCAGGACCATGGAGCAACACAAAAAGAGCTGGACTGGACTACATTTCACAGAAAGAAATAAGACACTGCATCATGTGTCATACAGTACATGTTTGTCATAGCTTCACTTTCCTAAGTGTATTTTAAAAATAATCATCTTGAAGGTGTGGGCAGTTTTTATATGTATTTTGTGCACTTGAAAAAAAAAGAACACCAAAGGAGTAAATTTTTTGTATACAGACCATTAACTATGCATTTTGTACAAATATATACAACTACTGTATTTTATATATTTTTAATGTTAATCAATATAGCTTTGGGTATTATAGCATTGTTCATGTGCCATATTACTGCATGTGCCTTTTAGTTAAAGTACACAAAGAGAATTACAGATTATGTTATGTTTTTCAGATTTTGTCTCTGCCTACTGATGTCTGCTTGTGTCTGCTTATGGGTGACAAATAAAAAAAGAAAACAACAAAGTGTCTTAGTCAGAGCACTTCTACAACCATAGTAGGGGGATAAAACATCATTCTTCCAAAGCATTTAGTTAGTGTTTATATGGCGGTGGAGAGCTCTGTATAAGATACATAAGTACAAAATGTGGCATTCAACTGGACTCAGATCTGGTGACTGTGATCATGACTGGGATCATCCTAGAGAACACTCTCATCAGGATCATCAAGACAGAATTGTTTTATCATAATACACAGTATAACAGGGCCACAGCACCTCTCTCTATTGGGGATGAGTACTGTTCTCTTGGTGCAGGCAACATGTGACCTCACTCACTTCTGGAGTACATGGTGAAGGAGGTCTTATCTGACCGTATCACTTTTCGCTGTCTAATATAACTTCCCTGTTTGTCTAGTTGCTGACAGGCTCATAACGTACTGCACTGACATTCTTAGAATAGACATGCTTAGAGTAGAGAGTAGTACTCTCAAGTTTTTTCTCACATATCACATTAATGCATCAGCATGCTCACTGAATGTGTACTTTTGAGCATTTTCCAGTTCTGTTTACTGACACCTTTTCCACAGATCTAAATGCAGGTGTCACATTCATCACTGTTCCTTATTAAACAGCAGCCGGTTTAACAGTCTTTATGAATGAAGTTCCTGCCATATGTGCACCAATAATGAACCCTCTTTTAAAGTCACTCCAATCTTCTCCCCAAGAAGAATGAATTATTGATTGATCCAAACCAGGTATTTGATGGTAACTACAGGTAAAACTATTATGTTCTCACTACGCTTAAGTTCATGTAACTAAACCAGTATCATTTTTTTAACTGGTGGTCATTGCAACTGATCTTGAACTCAATATGGGCTTTTTTAATTAGATGAACACATTTTCTTTACATTTATGTTAATGTCGGGGAAATTTAACTTTTTACCATATAAGCATATATCCAGACTGAATCAGTGTATCCAATGTATCCTAAGAAACTTATATTGAGTTTGTGATTCTTATATTTGAATGATTCCTTCTTTAAATACCATATTAATGTGATTCTGCTGACTAATGGTTAAGGTTGTGAAGCCAGGCCTGAGCTGCTTAGGGC
>JBBPCY010000109.1:17791254-17822377 GCA_037974405.1 Brachyalestes nurse
TATCCAGGACTTGTTGGGAGAATCTTCAACCTGGGACCGCCCCAGGAAGAACGTTCTTCTCCTTCTTAAGAAGAAAACAAAGACTTTGTTTTGAGCGAAGTATCTTTTGTGAGTTTTGATGATTTTCTCACCTGCCCTAACAGTTAACAAGACATATTTTCAGGCTACAGCCTATAGCAGAATAGCAGTGCTTTTTGAATGAGGACCAGTTGGGACTAGGGTCATCGACATATCAAGGCACAGTAACAAAACCAGCCTATTTAAGAGGAGAAAAACAGGTTAGAAAAGTCTGGTCATGTGAAATAATGCTTCCATAAAAGTGAGAATTCGGAAAACAAAATAAAATACAGGAAAGAAAAATAAGGTAAGATAAACCTTTATTAGTCCAACAAGAGAGAAATTTGCATTGCTATAGCAGAAAGTGGACAGTAAAAAGGTAAGAGCATCATATACAATAGAATAAAAACTTTACCACACCACAGTAAAGTATAAAATTATACACTATACAAATAATAATAATAAAAAATGGACATATATAAACCTGTATATGTATGTATGTACACATGTAAATGTAGGATGAGGGCCCTTTTAAACAAAATGCAACACATTTTAAAAGTCTTAAACATAAGTGCTCTATAATCCCTTTCACATGTACAGTAAATTCAGTAAAGAGTTCAGCAAAAAAGCAGAATCTTTTATCAACTTGTGTGTGAGCATATGGCTGACATTCATTTATTTCAGCAGTCATTTTGTACCCATATTAGTATTATATCTTAAGGTATTCCTTGGCATATATTCCAAGGTGTGATAGATGGCCATTGGCTGTAAGAGATCTGACCTGGGTCTAGTCGCATCATGAATCTGTCTAGACATGATATGTCCAGATCAACTCAGAATAGCAGAGTCAGACACAAGTCAACATTTGACATTTGCGATCACTGCAGGGAGAGGGCTTCACACTTCGAAAATGGAATTCATGGAGTAGAAAGTTTACACACATTGTAGAATGTAACTGTGTATGTCTTTAGCATGAGGTACCTCATTATTTCCTTAAACTCTTAAACTCTAAAACGGCACTTTTACTACAAATGGTCAATTTTCCCATTATTTTTTAACATAGTTCTCTACCAACAACCTTACTTTGAGGTGTCTAACCTGCCATCATATGACACCACCTGGTGGCCTCTGCACCACTTTTTTTCAGTTTCAGTTCAGAACATCAATAAATGAAAGATACCAATTTATCAGACAAAAGTTTTTCATTAAATGCATTTATTTCATAAAATGTAGACTGTCCTTTAACTTTAAAGCAGTGTTTCATCCCATTGGCTGTCACAGTTGTCTGGTGATACACATTTGTATTATATCAGGTGGCTTAGTGAGTAAAATGTATGCCATTTATTGACTAATAAAAGTACTCAAATTGTGAACTTACTCTACATTGATTTATTAGCAAAGAATATTGAGTGTTTTTTTAGTAAATATTAAGTGAGTAACAAGCAAGTGTAGAAAATCTTAGTGTGTGCAAAAACATTTGACTGGCAGCGCACATCTACCTATTATTTATGACAACAGAAAAAGATCTGCTTGGTTCCAGATTTTAAACATTATGACTATCAACTAAATATCAATTAAATAGGGCATAACGGTAAACAAGAAGAAAAAGGCGTCACAAATTACAAACCAAGTATTTATTGTTAGAAAAGACTGTACAAAATAAAACATGAAGAACTGAGTCAGACATGTGTTTTAGTTAGGTAGAGTCACTCTCATTATCTTGATTTCCTCAACCGGACGATCTTGACTGTTGGTCTCCACCATCCCAATTCGATTGAGAACACCGATGCCCTGGCAGACTCGCCCAAATATAGTGTGCTTCCCATCCAGCCACTGTGTGGGGCCCAGTGTGAGAAAAAACTGACTACCATTAGTGTCTGGGCCTGCGTTAGCCATTGCAAGAATTCCAGCACCTAGACAAAAACAAAAACACTCATCAGTTTGTAAATAGCTACAAAACATCTCAGGTATTACAGTCAACATCAGATGGAACTGGTCTATACCCTTAGATTATAAACAATAATCAGCCTTTACATGTGCTGTGGTATCTGGCACCAGTACAAAAGCAGTTGATCCTGTCAGTTGCAAGGTGGGAGCTACACTGATAAGACTAACTTGTCCTGCACATCCCACAGATGCTAGATCAGCCTAAGATCTGGGGAATTAGAGGTCAAGTCAATACCTTGAACTCTGTCATGTTCCTCAAGCTATAGCTGAACAACCGAGTCCTCCTGAAAGTGGCCACTGCCATTAGGGAATATCATTGCACAAAGAGCTGGTTTTGGTCTCCAACAATTTTTAAGTAGGTGGTATGTATCAGGTAACACTCACATGAATGCCAGGTTTCCCCTGGTAAAACAATGCTTCAGTACCACTTTGCCTCTACTTGCTTGTTGTCTTCCAATAATGTATCCCATGTCTTACCCAGGTAAGCAACACACACTCAGCCATCCACAGTACAAAAAGGCAAATATTATTTATCTGACCAGGCCACTTTATTCACTTCCTCCATGGTCCAATTCTGATACCAACATGCTCATTGAAAGTGTTTTCATCTAATGACAGGTCAGCATGGGCATTCTGACCAGTTTGTCAGGGACAAACATGCAGCCACTGACAGGTTAAGCGAATAACACTGATTGTATTGTTACAATGGGATGTATGGGGATATATTAGGCAAACAGTCAGTTTGTGAAGTTGATGTGTTGGTAGAGAGGAAAACGGGCAGGTGGTTTTAATGTTACAGCTGATCAGTGTGTGCCTCTGGTTGAACATTCAACTACATGCTTATAAAAAAAGACACATTATATAATGGGATAATGTACTGTTTTGCATTGTGGCTTTACAGCAATCACTGGACATTGTTTTGTAGTTCCATTATAAAAATAAGCCTTAATATTAATAACTGAATAAAAACACTAGAGTTAAAGGAAAGGTAGAGCACGATTAGACAGCACATATCTTTTAGTAGCAGACATTCTCTAATATTGGTATCTGCTGTAAGACATCATAGGCCCAGTATTTCCCACCTGTGAATTTCAGCTCCGGGTGAAGTTCATCCTCAAACTGTTTTCCATAAATGGATGCCCCTCCACGACCTGAGGTCAGATATAAAAGATTTTAATTTAACTTGTGTTATGACTACACACTCACATTTAACAGCAAACTTTTACACAGCCATTGCCCAAAAAAGGCACCTGTTACATTCACAGCATATAAGCAAAAGGGGCTGCCAAAGCTGTGATGCTAAGCAGAGAATATTTTGTTTGCTTGTTTATAGTCAGTCAATGCATGTGTAGTTCTGATCCAACCCAGAAACCCAGAAAGTCCAAAGCACCCACCGAATCAGCACACATATAAACAGCAAATATCAATGGGAAGATTATACTCATACACCTGTGTCAACAGCTACTATGTATTATGTTTGTTAAGATATTGCCTCAGCGACACTGCATAATCAGCGTCCTGTCACCTTTTAATCCATAACACAAAATTTGGAATCCTGTACAAACTGAGCAGACTTACCCGTTCCTGTTGGATCGCCACCCTGGACCATGAAGTCTTTAATGATGCGATGGAATTTGATGTTGTTGTAATATCCTCTTCTGCCCAGTTCTGCGAAGTTCTTGCAGGTTTTAGGTGCATGATTCCAGTAAAGTTCCAACACAATTGTTCCCATACTGAAGATTATTAGAACAAGAGGGTAAGCTGTAATACCACTTTACAGATCTATTTAATCTTAAACAGTTATTATAGCAAAGTTTGTTATGTGACTCTCTATCTAACCTACACCAGCCAAGTGATGAATGAATATATCACAGCATATTTTACAGTACCGTACAGATTACACTGTAGTGTCGTTTTATAGACTTAATTTAGATCATTTTGTAAAAGATGTTAACCTAGACCTCCATATAAAAGTCCCACCATATTTAAAAAAAAAACCTATTGAGTGAGAGAGGGGGATTCCACACAGTGGTTTGATATGAAATGCACTATTCTTGAAAAGAAAAGTAACTTGCCGAGTCAGAGTTGTGCACAAGTCTTAACAGGAACCAGACGTCTGCATTTAAAGTTATTACACCAAGCTGTTATGATCATCAGTTTGATCTTTAAATGTTTATACCCAAAGTTTTTAAAATGTATTTAAATACATGCAGGGCCTATAATGCACAGTTTCTAGTTTTTTAGATTTACCATTATCAACACTACATGTGGATTCATAAGCAAATCACAATGTCTTGAATTGTGTTTAAGACATAAGGCCCTTAATTCCCCATCACCAGTACTGTAAAGAAATCTGAGCCCTTTACAGCAAAGTATAATGTGGATTTACAGATCAACGATTAACGTTACATATTAAAAGAGACTGAAAGAGTCAGACCCTATTGGAGATTCTCTCCATTCATTCAGAAATCCAACGTGTTCCGACTTACCTGGTCTCCAGTGAAACCGTCGGGGGCTGCCATGAGTCTGGTGGTATTCCTGCCATTACTGCTTGTATAAAAGATAAAGAATATGGGCAATATTTGACTAAATAATCTTAAAAAGCTGCTGCGAAACGTGATTAGGAAGTAAGTATGATGAAAAACAACCTGTGGTGGGAATAAATCGTATATGCTGCTCTCTGGTGGACTGGAGGAGCTTCTCCTCTTTCCCCGTGTTACATTTTTGCATGCTTGAGAGAAGCCCGAGGGCAAACCGCCTGACACTGAAAGCAGCAAGAACATAATGTCCTATTCTGATAGTATAATTAATTCAAAGGCCATCTCATACTCTGGACAGTAGAGAAAGGGCAGTTTAATGTAACGTTTAAACTAACGTTACTGGATGTAGCTAATGTAAGCCTAAATCATGGACAGCCCCCTAATATCAAGTAACATTACAGACTGCTAACTACTGGATCTCCCGACTGAAAAAAGGACCATTATTACCATTAAGGTTAAAACGCAAGGGTTTTGCATCCTAAAAAAAGAACTGGCTGGGTGGTTACCATTAGAAACCATTTGGTCCCTCCAAATACATTTGGAGCCCATTAGTAAACCATCAGATGTGTCTAGAACTAGTCACAGTTTACCTGTTGCACTATAGAGGTCCTTTAGAATGTAATATCAGCTCATCCGCTCACATAAAAAAAAACTATTACTATTAGACATCATTAAAAAACATCAGGATCTAATAAAACCATTTAAAGAGGATGGATTTCAGTAGGGCTTTAGGTACTGTAATAAAAAAGGGAAATGTGAAAATGTACACTTTTAATTTTAATGCATTACCTGCAGTAAACCATTACATTTAAATGGTTTTGTTGGGACCTGATGGGTTTTTATTGTTTTCAAAATAAACACAAAAACATAGAAATGATGAAACGCACAAATAATGGAATATTTAACAAGACACACACATTTGGATTAAACCACACTTTATTATAAAAATTGTTTTTTACATTAGATTTATATTTAAATATACAATTATTGGTTTTGTGTAAAAACAATCGGTGACATAAGAAAGTAAGAAAGAAGTAAGTTCCAAAAAAGTTTCCAATATTGGCTAATAGCAAGGAGGTCAGAATGTTGATCAACTTCCTTGTGATTGGCGGCATTACCAGGCAGTATTAGAGAGAGTAAAAACATCTAAACATGCCTGGTAAGACGTAAATCAGAGGATTTTATAAAGATGGACAGTCAGAGTGAAGAGCTCTGAGAAAACTGGAGTTTGTAATGAAACTGCAGAAGGAAAGAAAAAGACAGAGGAAGAGAATTAGAAGTAGAAGGCAGGCTGTGTAAAGGGAGTGGCTATGAATAAGAGAAGAGGTTAATAAACATGAACAGCATAAACATGAACAGTAGACTGGTAGAGGGGGGTTGGGGTAAAGTAAAGAAAGGTTTGGTTACATTAGAGTTTAAGAGCAGGCCCTTGGCAAACATTACCTGGAGCATGACATGGTTGTTAAAAGCTGGTTTGTATAACACCAATCCCATGCTGTGCTGAATTATTTCATCATATAAGATGTTGTTCCGACATTCTATACTCATCAGTGTTAAGCTGGGTGGTGGAAAATGATACATTCCATAAAATGGTAGTATAGAAAAGTAGTACTGCCTAATGTTGAGCTAGAATACTTAAACTCTTTCCAGTTCATTACCTTCAGACCTGTTCGGTTCACAAAGTTATTCATCTTTACAGTGATAGTGGCAACTTCCTCTTTCTTCATCATTGAGAGTAAAAAGGGAAGCTTTTTTCTCACACATATCTCAGGTGTCACCAACACAATAAAGCACTACAGGCAGGGCCGGATGGACCAATCAGAGGTTGACAGAGCTCGCTGATAGGGGTGTGTGCGTGTGTGTGAGGAGTGGGCCACTCTGTCACCAGCCAGTGTGACAGTCATCCTACGAGCACCTTGACGTAACAGGGCGGGGTGGAAAAACTAGTGGGTCAATTTGACACCTTTGACAAAAGCAAGATAAATGGGCGGGGGTCAGCAGGAAACCCAGTGTAGTCTTCTTTTAGTGTATCATTCTCTTCAAATACGTTCACACTCTCAGCTTGATGCAGTTTGCTGTTTGAAGAGAAAGTGTTTGCATGAACTGTTCAAAAAGAACCCTTTAAAAAAATGTTTCTGTAAACTAGACAACTGGCTTTTAAAATCAGTCACTTATAGTTTGCCACTTATAGTTACATATAGTTACACAGATCATTTATTCAAATTGTTGCTGTCAGAACAAAACTTTTCAGGTCTTAACTCTTAATGTAAATTTGCTGTTGGGTCAACAAAAAAGTCAGCTATTGTTTTCGAACGGGGTAAAAAGTATGAAAAAGAAAAAACTGAAGATACTGGTACGATTGTTTCCTGCTGTCGTGTCACTTCAGTCTCAGAATGCAGATTTTGAAATCATGTGTGTGTATAATGAATGATAATATCTATCCTTATGCGGAAACCTTGTTTGTCTTGTTGCTCACAGACGTCCCAGTGTGCATCATTACCAGACAGTGTTAGAACACCAGTGATCAGCCCAGCACTGCCGGGTAAGATGTGCCCTGAGAGCAGAGAGTTAACATCACACTGCTTAATCATTAAATACCACTTATAATCTTTGCTTAAGACATGCTTTAGTCTTCAGAGGCGTGCATGACTTAAGAATCTCACTGTGATACTGCACTTTTTAGTACTATTGGAACAGTGTATTTGTGTAGGGATAGCCATTTTGATGATGTCTGTGGAGGACCATCTGCATCATTACCAGGCAGTATTAGAGAATGCTAAGACATCCAAAACTGCCTCGTAAGATGGAGATGACCATCCTGTCTTGAGAAGATTTTTGCAGCCTGCTTAACATTTCTATCCATAAGAACCATCTCACCACGAGCTTTGAATGTGTGAACGAATGCGGTATCTCATCGTCTAGTCATTCTACCATAGTAGAATTGTGTTTGTTTATTGTCTGTCACTGACTAACTGATTACTTGTTTTTATCGTGAAGTTAATCTCTGTGTTAGATGCCTAGATGCCTTTAACTAAAATCACGAATCATACACTTTTTTATTTTAGTTTTATATTGTTGATGTAGGACCTCCAATTGTTTGCACTTTATTTAATAGGACCATGTAGTACTTGTGAGATCATGCCTACCAACCCATTGCAAAGTTACCTGAGGCCAATTAACACTGAAGTGTCCCTAGGGCAACCATCACCTTAGAGACGTCGCCAGGGATGCCTAAACTCGGGAGAGCTAAACTAGTTGGTTGCATCTTCATCAAAACAAAATTGTGTCAGCAGCATACAGCTCTGTTTTCGCAGTGGAACGTTGAAGTGGCATTGAAAGTGCTTAGTCATGCTTATCAAAATGGCACCTTTGTCACCTACACCTGAGCCCACACCTGACTGATCCCTCATCTGCATTACGTACTTGTCAGACAAGTTACTACTTAAATCAGTAGTTGCTACTGAAGCCATGATATTAATGAGACTTGCAGATACAGAATCCCAATAGTAATTGTTCTGCATTATTTTTTCTTTTTTGTTTTCTTCCTAGTTATTAAGAAAATGCATTACTCTCTCTCTCTCTCTCTCTCTCTCGCTCTCTTTCTTGCTCCCTGATATTCCTTCATCTGCATCAAAGAGATGGTGACAGGTGCTTACTTAGTCCGCTCACTAATTATAACACTAAAACGTGACAGAACAGGCCTGAGCAGTGTTTTCTGAAGCTAGTTAGGAGGACAAAAACTCAAAGAAAATTGAGCATGCTACATTTCAGAATTAAAGGTGTTAAACATAGAAAACAACAATAATATTCATGTTTTCAGTGCGTCAAATGGCAGTGAGAATTAAAACACTGCTTCAGTTATGAACTTCATGTTCTCTGTTTGTTATCTAAACAAATATAATTTTCTTTCTGTTTGTTTTGAACTGACCCAACAGGTTTGTCGGGTCATGTATGTTATAGTTTTTCTGTTAAATGTCTATATTTCCATGCATTAATACTGTAATCTAAAAGCCATTTAAAGTGTTTTACACACATTTGGAATTCAATGTACTGTTTAAAAAAAAAAATTACTTTTACCATACAAGTTTGAAAATGTAATGATGTAAGCAGTTGTTTAGACACATTATTAACAACGAAAAATGAAAATTTAGAAAATATTTGTTGTAATTAAGTTACCCTGTTGATTCTTGATGTGGTCACTCAGTATGCCGCCGTGAACAAGAGATGCCATTGTGTCACCGCGCCGTGCTGCTTTAGCCAAAGACGTTCACTTCCTGCTCCTTCCATTTGCTGAAGCATCGACTGCTCCTTCCATGTTGACCGAAAGTTCACAAACCAGTTTCAGTAGAGCTGCTAATGTTGTGGAGGGAATGAAAAGAGTAGAACAATAGAGGTGGAATCTCAAGTACTACTAGAAACTCAATCTCCTTAAGCTCCTGAAGCGAAGAAACTGCCTCTACAAAAAGATCTGGGTTTTCAGGTACACCTTGGAGCCCTGCCCAGGTATCGTTTTCACTCTGTGGCCAATCCCTGGGCTCCATGCACACACAGGTGTGTCTCAGACCCTGTGATTGGTCAGGTGACCAGAGAAGTCCAAGGTGTATGAGGTAAGCCTTTAGGAAACCACACCCCTTTCCAACGCTCTCTGCCTCAGTGCAGAATGTGCCTCAAAGCACAAGTCTGGAAACATCTGTATTTCAGGATGTTCTCAAAGGAAGAAAGAAAAAGAGCTGCTCTAGAACCACTGCTATTGCAGATAAATCACATTTGCTGTGGTAATGACTTCCAGCGCATCATAAAATGGGCTTAACATGAATATCTAAAGGTTATTTAATAAGAAATGCCTAACTTTTTTATTTGATTCAGGGAAGTATTTAGGAACCTGTCAGTCTAAAATGTTTGTGTCTAAATAAATCTCTCAAGCTCCTTTGAATCTCCTGAGGGATATTATTACATAACTATATGGAAAACTACACAGTTATTATTTTGTTATAAGCTTGAGTGATGAAAGTCTGGTTGACAGGCTGACCTGCCAACAGGTTCAAAACCAGGATATATTCACATAATGAATAATAAGCGATGGTTCACCTCTGTCTGAAATAAGTTATTTTTGACCTTTAACCAAGCAACGTAACATTGTCCAGGAATTAAAACGACACTGTGTTTTTTTATCCAGCTAAAACCAAAAACTTATAAATATGAGTCAGTGTGGAGTTCCAGCTGTCATGCCTTCATCTTTAAATGTGTTGTACAATAGTATAAAACTACAATATACTTTTAAAAGTAACAAATGTGTCAAGTTTGTTAATTAAGGAATTGAAACTACAGCTCTGAAAAAACATAAGTGACCACTGCAAAAATGGTTAGTTTCTCAGGTTTTATCTTTTAACTGAACAGCTTTGCCAGTTTTTAAGAACTGCTGACAATATTTCTCCTAATTCCCAAAATAAATATTGGTCTTTAAAGCATAATTTTAAAGGAAATAACAATACATCAAAATAAGAGAAATGATGCAGTGTTTACAGAACAATTCACAGAAAACAAATCTCTTTTTCACTCTCAAACAAAATGGCAATAATTACTTTTGACATACTTCTAGTAGTGTTTTGCCATCCAACCAGACACATTGTGAGAGGAGAGTGTTGATTACAGCAGTGTTTTTTTATTATTATCCTCATTTAATAAGATGTGATTCAGGTGATCACCTAATCAGTTCCTCATAAAGCAGAATGAGGAGCTTGTGTAGGAATTTAACAGACACTGGCATGGAACGGTTGTCACACTCATAAAGATGCTGATTTTAAAATAAATTGCAGTGGTCTCTTATTTTTTTACGGAGCTGTATATTAATTTTAATTCAACTCCACACCTCTGGAAAGGTTTGAAACTAGAGCACCAAAAAAATGATCAGATGTTGAATAAAAAAATCTAATGAATGTGACCCACTCCTGTTGCAAGTTGTCAATGCATCTACAAAATTTTAAGGTAACATTCCTCACGTTTGGCCTTTAATAGAAGTTAATAGATCAATTATTCCAAGTAATTTTGGAAGATTTATATTGATCCAACAATCATTAAATGTTTGTATTGACAATAATAACCCCAACCTTTTCCAGCAGTGACAAAAACAAAATAGAGCACCTACACACACACACACACACTGTGTGATGTCATATTGTTAGTTTGTGGCTTAGCTGAGTGTTTGAGTAGTTTGAACATGACAACACGGATACAAGCCTTAAGAGAAGTCCTGCAAATAGCTGAAGACAAAGAGCACAAAGAGTAGATTTTTTTTGGAGGAAAAAAATTCAGTATTGATATCCAAGGAGAAAACATGGATGTGTCTGTATAATCATGCATGCAGAGATTAGGTCTGCTGATAAATTATTATTAGGCCTGCTGATAAATTATTATTAGAATAACAAAAACTGTCAGGACAGTCTAACTAACAGTCATATATTCTACATGCACTGAAAATCACATAAGACACAGTACACTTCCCTGAACACAGGTATTGTCAGTACTTCTGGGACAGTAGCCAGTTGTGTCCTTCATTAAAAATAACGATTTAAACCAATCACAGAGGGCCTGGAAACTACAACAACCTGGGATGTAGTAAAACTGCGTTGTAACAAAGAGCCGAATGGATGTTAGCTTATCATGCCAGTATATTATTTATTTTTTTACTAACCGTTTTACTTTTCCCAGGTTGTTCCTCATTGTGTTGATTTGAAATACTTTTTATGGTTTTCAATTTTCCTAGTGTATTGTGTCTATTCCAGATCTATAGGTTGTGATGTGTGTAGTATTGCATTTAATATTGCATTATATTAGCAATATTGCATTTTTGCCATATCACAAGCACTTGGCTTCATTCATATGTTTGGTTATATTTTTTCCAGAATCTTATGTGTTTTATAAATTGGATAGAATGTCTGAGTTTACCCAGAAATACAATTCAGAACTGTAACCTGGGTGACAGTTGGCTGCTTTCCCTTCCTCTGCTCCTGCGGCCTGCTAATGAGCTCCCTGATGTCGTTTTCTGTGGCAAGAGAGAGGTGGGACACTGGGATCAGCTGGCTATCAAAGCAGCCTCCAGAGACCTCATGCAATACAGCAACAACAAAACAAGCTACCACTACCACCTCTATCACCACACGGCCCACTTGTGCAGAAAGACAGGGAAAAAGAGGCAGACAGAGGGGGGGAGTAGGGAGGGAGCCAGAGAGAGAGACAGAGAGAGGGAGAAAGAGGGGGAGGGGAGAGAGAGAGAGAGAGAGAGAGGGAGAAAGAGGGGGAGGGGAGAGAGAGAGGGAGAAAGAGAGAGAGAGAGAGAGAGTGTCTACAGGGAGATGTGGCTTGGGGAATTACTGATCAGAAGAGTTGTCAGGGTTCTCTGGCTCACAAACACTCCTTTGTCCCTTAGTTTGTTTCATCACTTTCTCCTCTGGGTAGGGGTATGGAAAAATGTGTGTGATATCTGTGGTGAAAATAAGCACAAGCAATGCTTGGCTATTAAAAAAATGCTTGGCGAGCCTGGGTACAGTAACAGTATTTTACTGTTTTTATCTTGTGTGTGTGTGTGTGAGATGACTGCATAAAGGTTAAAGCAACTGTTTGGTTTATAAACAGAACCACCCGTATCTTTCTTCTGGGCAGGCCTTACTTGCCTCTGGCTAGACATCAGAGTCTGTTTTCCCACTCTGAGATCCCATGAGATGTGCCAAGATTGCAGGCATAATTAGCTTTTTTGTCGTTGCCCCCAGAAAAACAAGTATTTCCAAAATGCCAACTTAACAGAAAAATAAAAATAATGAATGTAAAGCATTTTCATTCATCGTAGAAGTTTCACACATTAAGGGTGGCTGTTGTGTTCAAACGAATAAATTAAAAAAATCAATTTGGACACTGCCATTTCGTGTACTTGGTATATGAGTACCATAGCAAATTGTAGATTATCTAATTGTCCTTGATGCTGAGTGATTTTGATTTTTACTTTACTGAATGAATTGAGTATATCAACAATATAACTGTCTTGTGTTTGGGACAATGCAACCGTATGCCACCCAAAGCCACCTGTTATTTTTCATGATGTTCTCCAGCTGAGTTGCCGTGACAGTGACTATGTTGCAGACGTGGTACACACCTCTGCTCCTTATACTGAACATCCTGTAACCAAGCTATCTGGATAGACAGGTTTTGTGGAGGCTTCCCCTGGGTTTGTAAAGAATTCTGGGGCAGGCTCATGACTCATCCAGCCTTCACCTGGGTCCGAGTGGAGACTGGGCCTGACACACCCACCCAGTCCTAGACATACCAAACCAACAGTAATTTTGGGGGTCAAATCCAAAATTCTATATAATCCACACAGCTTAATCATACTGTTACTTTTTCTGTTTCCCAATGAATCTTATGGAATCTGATGATGCTAAAAAGCTTATCCATGCCTTTATTTTGTCACATTTAGAGAACTGCAATGCCCTTCTAGAACACTTGCTCATTTACAATACATTCAGAGCTCAGACTCCTCACTCATACTAAATGTACTTCATATATCACTCCTGTTCTTGTCTTCACTGGCTCCCAATATCCTTACAAATTCACTATAAAATATTTCTATATACTTTTAAAGCCTTTCATGGTCTTGCTTACTTTTATATACCTGACCTGCTACATCTCTACACCATGTCCCACAGATTAAGGTCAACAGATGGTGGTTTATTTACAATAACCAAATATGGACTGTCCTTTATGGGAGGTAACACCCAATTAATGAAATTCATCACCCAAAAACTTTAAAGATACTTCTTCTACTTCAGAATTCAAGAGTTGCCTTAAGTCACCCCGTTTCTCTTTGATTTATGACCATGTGTCTGTCTGTGATGTTGTGTAGTATATGTTATTTGCATGCTTGTTTTGTTGTTTCTCTGTAAAGCATTCCTGGGTTTGAAAAAGACACTATATATATATACTACTAACTTCTTCTTTTTCTTCTACTTGTTCCTCATCATCTTCATCTTCTTCTTCCTCTTCCTCTTCTTATTAGTATTATGATTACTATAATTATTATTATTAATATTATCATTATTATTATTTTTACTTATCTGCTTGATTCTGTCCACAGGTGTTTGATGGGCAGTTGTCCATACAACAAAACATGAAATGCCTTTACTATCAAATATAGTTTTATCCTGAACTCTCTAAGTTTGCCTTTTTGTTTTTGTACTAGAGGTTAATGTAGTCAACAAGTAATACAAGCACACACAAATTTAACTTTATGCAAACTGCATGCCCTGGTTCCGTTTGGTGGACCAAGCACCATTGAGTTTTGTGTCGGCTTGATAAGAACAATCACAACAGCTCTATTAAGCTAAAATATGGATCTTGTCCACAGTTTTATTAATCACATGGTATTCGACAAGGATTCCCAATCTCTCCTTACCTTTTTTGATTGCCTCAGTTTCTTATCACATAAATCACATAGTCAGATTGGCAAATATAGATAAGAATGATATCATTCAGTTATACAACATTTTTAGAATTCCTCTCGGTTTTATTCCAGCCCTGTAACTACACAACAATTTTCTATTATTTTCAAGTGTGACTATGCTGTTAAGAGGGATTTCTTTTTCAATTCCAGTTACTCCAGCTTTTGATCCCTTTGAAACAAATGTGGGAAATTTTGTAGATCAGTTGGTCACACCAGGGAAAGCATCAGAACACTTTTTCAAAACGATACTGTTACTGTATATTGTGTGGATGGAATGGTTGATAGATAGTATTGGTTGTTAATAGTATTTTTGGACAAATGTTTGGTCATTGGATGTAGTGATAGAAGAATCACTTAAACTGCACGAATACTACAAACTTTTTACTTTTTCCAGATTTAAAAATACACTCTTTGCCCTCTGTGTATTTTTGTCCTGTCTGCACTGATGTCATCTAGTGGCGTTTCTGTTTTTGTTCTTGTGTTGCACCATAGTCCTAGAGAATTGTCTCATTTCTCTGTGTACTGTGTATATGGCTGAAATTACTTGACTTGACTTGAAAAAGACCATTGACTTCACCTGCTCTTTTAATAACTTCTCTCCTGAAACAGCCATGCATTTCATGTGTATGCATAATAAAAGCAGAACAGTATTTTTCTCCTTTAAAGACATTTTTTTAATACAAGAAGGAGGAAGACAATCAATATTTTGTAGCTAATTGATTTTTTATATTTGCTACATTTCATATTCATCAATGTAAATCTAGCAACTGTAATTTCAGTTCAATCCATTTTTAGAGAAAAGAAAATAGTAGTATAAAATAGTAGTATAGTGTCACATGAGCAAGTTTGTCTGAGATTTGTTTTTACATGAACAAAGCCAAGTGTGATTTACTTGAGATGTGATCTAATGTTACATAGTGTTTGTATGTTCAGTAAAAAACTGAATACTCAAACTGTCTTCGCTAATGTGAATTTTTGCTGAACTATTATAGCCTGTTAGACTGTTCACTTATGACAAATAGACACTTTACACTAATTAGGACTTTGATGACATTGCAGTCAAATACATTGACTTTAATATGGAGTTGGTAAACGCTTCAACTCTTCTTGGAATGCCTTCCACAAGATTTTGGAATGTTTTTGTGGGAATTTGTACCCATTCTTTTATGCATTTATGAGGTCAGGCAATGATGTTGGATGAAAAAGCCTGTCTCGCAATCTCTGTTCCAGTTCATCCCGGAGGTGTTGGATGGGGTTGAGGTCAGGGCTCTGTGTGGGCCAGTCAAGTTCTTCCACATCGAACTCATCCAGCCATATCTTTATGGACTAAAAAGGGTTGATAGCGCTTTACTGCATAAAAGAGGCCTAGCCCAAACCCTGGAAACCAGGTGTGTCCCAATACTTTTGTCCATATAGTCTAAGCATGCATCCAGACTGTATGTGCAACAGTAGATGGCGGTACGGTGTGTGTGTCGAAGCTGAGTCATTAGATCCAGAAGAAAGACCACCAGTGGTCGACACGCCTCTTGGGATCAACTCAGTCGGAGAGCGCACTGTCCTTCAGCGCCGTCTAGCAGCTGTTTTATTGAAAAGGTAAGAAATATTTCTCTGTATTACAATGTTATCATCAGACAGGAGGTCTTATTAACCCAATGCTCAGGTTCATGTGTCTTAAAGTTTAAATTGAGGTGTTTTCTCAACACTGGTGACGGTCATTCATTCCCTGTCACTCCTACCTTAGGTTTGTGATGTATTTCATGTGTATTTGTGTAAGTGTGTTTGTGTAACAGCATTGAAGATTCGTCCTGGCTTTTCAGTGTTTTTAAAGCTGTTCTGTCCCCTGAAAAAGCCGAATACAAGCCCTGCTTTCCTCGGTGTGCCCGGGTCAGATGGGTTTATTCCCACAGCGAGCGTTTATGGATCGATTTATTTCCACATTGCGGCTCTTTCCTCTATGTCCGTTTTTCACTCTACCTCCTCCTATTATTAATTACTCCAGCCGAGAAAAATGCACTCATCTGTCCTGAGGATTAAACACCATAACGTCTGGGACAAGAGATTCTGTCCCAGAGCTCGACTGGACGGAGAATGGACCCGTCCATCAGACCATCAGCACTAATGCAGCGCCCAGCTTACTGCATGAGTCAGATGTGCCACATTATACTGCAGAATGGGCATGACAAAAAACCCTTTAAAATCCTTTCAAAATCCGTTCACACACAGCGAGAGAGAGAGAGAGAGAGAGAGAGAGAGGCTCTCTGTAATGACCTGCGAGTGACAGAGCTTAATCGAATTAGCGCTTAGGCCTAAGCGTTGGCTGCAGGTACCAAAATAGAGAACAGCCAGGACTCTGTTCGAAAGAGTATTGACATTCCATGCCGAAATAACCAAACCTGACGTGTCTTGATGTTTTGTTTTGGTTTCTTTTCTTAAAATGACATTAAAGGGAACCTTGCACAGTGCAGTAAATGTTAAACAGACCAAAGGTGCCTTTAGAGAAAGGAAACCTACAAGTTATTTCATTTTTATGCAATGTAAGAGTTTTTTTGTTCCAAAACATTGTGAACAAATTATATTAATGCAGTTAACTGAATGAAAACTAATGCAGTTATCTGAATTAAAACCACCTGCTTGGCAACAGTGAGGCTGTTATTTTGTGGGTGATAAATATATCATATATATGATGGTCATCATCTGTCAGATAAATTGCTAAAATAAATCTGAAACTGAAAAGCAGCATGGTATGTCATTATTACAGTATTGCAGGGTATTTCATATATTCCTACATTTTGTTTTGTTAAAAGAGATTAATGTTAGGTAGTATTTCCGTTCAGTGCATAAAGGAATCAGGTGCATCTAACAGTTTTATTTCTGAATGTACAGACTGTGCTAAAGCTCTTCTAAATCAGTGAAAGAGTTTTGAACACAGACACATAAAGAGATATACCTTAAATGATTTTTAACACAGCAGACATTTAAATGTGAGTGAAGACATTTTCATGTGAACTGAAAATCGATATTGATTTTAGAATATGCAAGGAGCATATGCTCGTTTGTCAGTGTCCTTACACGCCTCTGATTAGACATCAGAGTGTATTTTAGGGTGTAAATTCTCCTGATGGGGGTTCATCACAAGCACAATGTGTTTTTGTGTTCTGTGTGTATCTGTGAAACTAGTAAACTGTGGTACAGCAAGATCATAGAGCATAGAGTTGTCTGTGCTGCTGAAAAGTGAGGTTGAGTTTTTGTGTAATTTAATGTTCAGCATTATAACTGACCCAGAATTTACTGGGAATTTACAAAATGTGGTTTTATGGTAGCAAGGAAACATTTATACAAACTTGTGGTGTTAATTAATGCTATATTTAAATAATCTGTTCTGCTGCCCCTTATGGTCTCTGCTATTCTTTTTCAGCAACATGTCCATCTTGAAAATCCATGCCCGTGAGATTTTTGACTCACGAGGGAACCCTACTGTAGAAGTCGATCTTTACACAGAAAAAGGTGAGTGTCCTCTCGCGCTGTCCAAAGATGAGTCGACATTAACATATAAAATTTCTCCATTTAAAATATGACCCTGACTTGTATAGTTTCTTTACACCACTTGTTTTATAATTACGTCAGATGTTTTATACTGATCTCCTTTACTTGCCCTAACCTCTATTTGTTCTTGCCCAGGTCTGTTTCGGGCTGCTGTTCCTAGTGGAGCATCCACCGGCATCTATGAAGCTTTGGAGCTGAGAGACAATGATAAGTCACGATACCTGGGCAAAGGTGTGTACGTGTAAACGGTCACATTTGTAATTTATTAATATTAATTCATTATTCATTAATTAAATGTAATATCATGAATTAATATCGAACTGCTGGTAGACTCTTAGTAATGCTTAGAATAAAATCATATAGGTGCTTTTATAAAGTATTGATTAGCTTTGGAATTTTAAATGACAGCACGGATCATAATTTTAAGGCTGTGCTGTAACCTAAATAAGATTTATGCCAGTCTTACAAATAGAATCAGACTGGCATGGTTGTTAATAATGTGTTAATGTTTAAAAAAATAAGCATTATATACCTTGTCATTGACGAGTTAGACAAAACTGACACACAGAAAGGCTCCTTATCTCTCCTTCAAAGTTCTTTTGCAGATCTTGAATTTCATGTCCCACCGGTATATTTGCAATTTGTGAAGTTTTGTTTAAAGATGTGTTTACTGTGTATTGTATATTATAGTAAATACTATTATTATTAAAAAAAAGGTTTTAAATATTATTTTCGCCTCATCCAGCTGTTGTGTTCTATTTACACACAGAGCATGTTAACATTTTGCTTTCTGTCATTGTTCTACTCCCCAATGCAACTTTTTCTTTTTTTGTCTATTAGATTGGAAATAGCGACCTGTTAGGTTTACTGATTTTTTTAGTGGGTCCAGCTTTGTGTTACCAGGTAACTTTATGAGAGTTAATGAACTTTCAGCATGGTGAATGAAAACAAAATATAATATTATGTTTAGGGATGATGAAATTGGCAGCACAAAATATATTGCATGCCTGTAGATCTGAAATGTTGGTTGAGCATGTAGCCGTAGGACACTTGAGAGTGTCAGACATGAGACAGTTGGTGGTGACTTATACTGGTACTTGGGATGTAGTGTTTAATTAAACACATTAATCATATGGAATAGGAGGGAATGAAGTGGAATCTGTTGGATCCTCCACAGTTTAAGAAATTCACTGTCTCCTTTTCATCAGAGTCTGATCACTAATTAAACTGAGTGCATGCAAGGGAAGAGGGCTGATACTGGGATGTGCTTGTGACTGCAGTCTTTGTCTGATTTAAGCCTTTTCACCAATACCTTTCCTTGCACTTTTTATTTATGCATTTTTTTCTGAACCAAATGCAAACATTTCTGCAAAAAACAGTTATTCCTCCCTTATATGTCCTGATGGTCTATTAAATGTTATGTTTATCGATGGACTGCAGGTGTCTCTAAGGCTGTAGAGCATGTCAATCAAACTATTGCACCAGCACTGATTGCCCAGGTAGGTGAATGTTTCTCACCAAAAGACAGTCATGTCCTCTTTTTGGTAGTACACTTATGTTGTGAAGAAAACATTTCCATTTTGTTCTTTCCCTCTTTCATAGGAAATCCCTGTAGTTGAGCAAGAAAAGATTGATCAGTTCATGCTGGAACTGGATGGAACAGAAAACAAATGTAAGCTGTGCAGAAGATATAAATATACATGTTACAGATTAATCTCATGCATATTGAAAAATTACTATGGCCTCTCTAATAATCAAAATTTACTGTAGGTTATTTATGACACCAAGTTTATCTTAACAGCTAAACTACTGCTTCATATGTCAGGAATGTAGGAGTTTACTGTAACTCATCTCTTTCTATGTTCTTCTTTTTGCATCTCAGCTAAATTTGGTGCTAATGCCATCCTGGGTGTGTCCCTGGCTGTGTGTAAGGCAGGAGCTGCTGAGAAAGGTGTTCCGCTGTATCGCCATATTGCTGACCTTGCAGGCAACCCAGAGGTTATCCTGCCAGTGCCGGTGAGGAGGAGAGTAATCTGACGCACCACTAACTCTAGATAAAATCTGTATTTCCTTGCATTTTTACTTATTTTGACTTATTTGACTTATCTTAGACTAACAATTTAAATTCAAGCTAGTCCAACTTTATAGGTTACAAGTAATAAGTAACCTGATGGGCAGGCCTGCAGATAATATTGTCATGGAAAAGTCAGTTGTGTACCATTGAGAATGAAGTAATAATTAAATTAATATTCAGAATACCTTGTTTTTTTCAGTAGTGGTGATCAAACCAGGCAGATAACTTGACAAAAAATGCAAACAGATTATTTTATGTTATTCGAAAACATAATCTATATTATTATTATTATTATTATTACTATGAAAACGTGGAATCCGTGTGGACCATTTTGTCATGTATTTACTAACTTAGGCTAAGTAATAGATTGTGCTACACTTGCAGATCTCAAATGTTTTTCTTGCCTGTTGTGTTCCTCAAGGCGTTTAATGTGATAAATGGTGGCTCTCATGCGGGTAATAAGCTGGCCATGCAGGAGTTCATGATCCTGCCAGTAGGAGCCAGTAGCTTCAAGGAGGCAATGCGCATTGGTGCTGAGGTCTACCACAACCTGAAGAATGTCATTAAACAGAAGTATGGCCAGGATGCTACCAATGTGGGGGATGAGGGAGGATTTGCCCCAAACATCCTGGAAAATAAAGAAGGTAGCAGAGTGAATGATGAATTATGTTACTGTAGCACGGTATATTATGCTAAATAAATGCTGATGGAAACCAACTGCAACATCTCTGTATGATAAAGCTCTGGAGCTGCTGAAGAACGCCATCGGCAAAGCTGGATACACAGACGAGGTCGTTATTGGCATGGATGTGGCAGCTTCAGAATTCTACCGTGATGGAAAGTATGATCTAGACTTCAAGTCTCCTGACGACCCCAGCCGTTACATCAGCTCTGACGAGCTTGGTGATCTTTACAAAAGCTTTGTGCAAGATTACCCAGGTACTAGAACTTTAATTAGGCCTGAAATATTGGTCTGAACCAAAATATAGCCCTAGAACTTTCTCCTGAAGATTGAACCCACCTCACTCCCTGCTCACTGCAGCACTCAAAATCCGAATGGAATTGTTGACAGAATTAAATAATACATTCCAAATCACAGTATCTGCTAAGATAATTGTAGTGAGTGATAATGATAGCTGTTATCAGATCATGAATACACATTATGAAAATGGACAGCCTAATTGTCAATTTTTTTTTTTGGATAAACTTTAGACTACAGAAAATGGATTCTTTGTGCAACACAATAGAAGAACTATTTTTTCCTTAGAAAAACTTTTAATGTTTGATTCCTTAGAAAACCGTTTTGTAAAAAAGATGTGTCACTATAAAGAACCTTCCAAGTTTGCAGAACCTCCACATGAAGGTTCTCTAAAGAACACAAAAAGTGTCATAGAACCTTTATATTACATGAAGATTTTTACCATTATTATATATAATAATGTAGGGAAAAACAAAGAGAGTGATAAATGCAGGTAGAGTTTTGAACCAAACGCAAAAATGAAAAACCCATTGTGTAAAAACCCAGCATGAATGATAAGATGCCATCAGGTTCAGATAGATATGTCAAGCTCTGTTCTTATTCTGCTAAACTCAGAGTTGCTGATTTTGTTTTTCTAATTTGTAAGTTTTGATTTGAATCCACCTACCATTGCTTTTCTGTCATCTTTGATCACCTCTTTTTCTTCTAGTGGTGTCCATTGAAGACCCATTTGACCAGGATGACTGGCAGGCCTGGACTAACTTTACTGGCAGTACAGACATCCAGGTAGTGGGAGATGATCTGACTGTGACCAATCCCAAACGCATTTCCACAGCAGTGGATGAGAAGGCTTGCAACTGTCTGCTTCTCAAAGTAAACCAGATTGGTTCTGTGACCGAGTCTTTGCAGGCGTAAGTCCAAATCCCTCTATTCCATATTTAGGTTTAGCAGCTGCAAGAAAATAGGCATCAGCTCTGAGCACTGAGAGAATGCTTATCGTCACTGTTGGAGCAAAGCCTTATATCTCTGAAAACGTAACTTTACTGGAGAAGGAAAAACATTCTTAACTTTCAATGAGTGTTAAGGGAAGAAAATTTTATTTCACATCATTTTCAATGATTGGTATGATCTGATGTAAATGAACAGTTGGTATTTTGAAATTATGGTATTTATAAAATGAAAAACAAAGTGAGATATTTTGTTCCAACAGCAACATTATGCAAAAATACATCACTAGTTAGTGTGGGCTAGATATGATGATAGACAAATGAAATGGATCTCATTTGCATTCTTGCATAACTGTAGCAACAGCTTGCCATACTGAGTCGTGACTACAGTGTTAAAAGGAGCTGGTCCGGAAAAAGAGGCTGATATTTTCATTGCTTCTGTAAAGCATGATATTTCACCTTTATCAGTCAAAAAGAAAATATCTGTTTTTTCCATGGAACATTCAAACTTTAATGATTTATTCAAAACAATAATTCACCAAGATTACTAAATTACTTACTATTTACTCCTCAGGCTAAACCTGCCAAATTAAAATGGTGTCTCATTTGTACATCATTACTTTTAAAGGAAATAATGAAATAATTCTATGCTGTATTGCTGGACCTGTTAAATAAAACGCTCTGAAAAACAGAAACAGTAACAGAAAAACGGTAAACTGTCATTTGTAATTGTATAACAAACAATAAAATTGTAAATATATTATGTTAATCAGACCACACATTTTACCGTTTAATTGTATTCAGTGGCACTTAATATAGTATAAATACATATAATAGTATATAGTATAGTAGTATATAGTATAATTATATAAACTATTAGTGTACTGATAGTTTATACAGTACATAGAATCAGAATTTGATTCTTCTGCATTGATACCATACGAAGCTGGATAAAGCATTCAGACGTGTCTGGAGTGTCCCTACAATGTGACTGTTAATGCTGAAAACTGTTGGCTCTGATATACACTGTATTTGCCCTTAGCTGTAAGATGGCCCAGTCCAGTGGCTGGGGTGTGATGGTCAGCCATCGCTCAGGAGAAACGGAGGACACTTTTATTGCTGACCTAGTGGTGGGTCTGTGCACTGGTCAGGTATGAAGTGTTTTAACCTTTTATATAGACTCGGTTAAAAATGTGAATTGAGTGCAACACTCATTTTGCAAGATTTACAGTTGTGACACAATTTGCAAGAATATTTGGCATAAGTGTTTGTTACTTAAAGTTAACCAGCTTGAATCACAGAAATAAAGACCTGTTTTTTGACTGTTTTCTCATCCAGATTAAAACGGGAGCACCCTGTCGTTCTGAGCGCCTGGCGAAATACAACCAGATCCTCAGGTTTTTATCCGTATGATATTACTGCTAACACACAGAAAGATGATGAATGTAGATATGAGATGCTAGAACATTCTACATTGTATTTCGTACCGTCAACTGATGACAAGAAAGAACTGATGGTAAGAATGAATTGATGATGAGAATACATTCCAGGATTTCCACATAGTTTTCAGGCCATCCTGTTGACCATGCAAATCTGAAGACATTTACACTTCTTTAATATTCCACCTAAGCAAATTCTGACCAGCCTAGTTAAGTCCATGTTTAAGACTTTTAACATAGATACTGTTCACTTAAACCATTCCAGCTTGCTCAGTAATGTGAAAAAAAATCATCCAGCATTAAGTGTACTCTCCTTCTCATTATGATTTTAGTCCAGTATTAGGCAGTAGTCCTTATACTTATCATATAGTTGGAGAATGACAACAGACTTAACAAATGGCATGAAGCTAACATATTTTATTTCTTCCATGCTATCTACTCACAGAATTGAAGAGGAACTGGGCGATAAGGCTCGCTTTGCAGGGAGAAACTTCAGAAACCCACTGAATTGAAACTGAGCCACTGAGTACGCTTCAATGCACAGTTAGGGCAATATACAGTAAATTGTATGCTTGCAGTCATTTATAGTAAGCTAGAATGTGTACCTACGGAAAGCTCTATTGTATGTATGACAAGATTATAAAAGCTCAAAGAAATATGTAAAGCTAAATAAATAAGTAAAGAAATAAGAAGCAAAGTTTATGACTGTGGTCCAGTGCTCAGTGTGAATAAAATATTTACTGATTGTATTGATATAGAGCTTATTAACTGTATGTGTAATTGAGAATCTTGTGGCTGTGGATAGGATTAAATAAAATTGTACCTCAGAGATTTTTGTTTCAGAATGTGATTTTATTATGTGTAAATGTGTTTGGTTTTTTTTCATTAGTTCACAGGATTGTTTGACTGATATAAAATATGAAGTTAATATAGCAGATTGCTTAAGTGTAGCTTCACTTACAGTCTATGCTCAGCAGTGAAATCTCTAGCTCTTAGATTAGTTCTCCATGGCTGGTTTGAAAGATAATACATTACGTTACATAATGAATGTTGAATGGATGCGGAATGGACAGTGAGGGTTAGAAACTGGGGGGAGGGGGACAGTCCTACATTCAAGGCCACTCTGACACATTAAATGGACAAAAGGTGTTTCAATCATACCCATTGCTAGAGGTGTATAAAATCAAGCACACCAACACATTTTGGACAATGTCATGCTTCCAACTTTGTGGACACAATTTTTGGGGAAGGCCCTTTTCTATTCCAGCATGACTAAGGTCCATAAACACACGGTTAGTTGAGTTTGTGTGGAAGAACTTGACTGGCCCACACAGAGCCCTGACTTCAACCCCATTTAACACATTTAATTGAGATGAACTGGCCTTCTATACCAACATAAGTTGCCTTGACCTCATAAATGCTCTACAGATCGAATAAATGGGCACTAATTAACACAGACATATTCCAAAATTTTGTGGGAAACCTTCCAAGAAGAGTGGAAGCTATTATAGATGGAAAGCGGGGGAGGGCACCTCCATAATAAAACATTTGATTGCATTGTTATTAAAGCCCCTGGTTGGTGTAATGGTCAGACGTCCCAATACTTTTGTCCATGTGGTGTGAGTAAAGCGTTTGGAGGTGTTTTAAATATAGCTGCGCTTGGTGTATTGACACCGCTCCGAGAGGCTGTGGTGGGATTGTGCGGTTGGCTGGATTAGCCATTCGGTTTCACGGTTTGCTCGCTGCGCCCCCGGTGATAATCTAAAATATTCTCCTCCACATTCCGGGCGGCTTGGGTCCTCTCGGCCGGGTGTGGACGGACAGAGCGGACGGGGCGGACGGAGATGGGTCCATTAGAGACGGCGGCGGCGGCACATGCTCAGTTATGCTTATGGAAGGGGATCTCGGTAGGCTGTGCGTGAAGACTGAGGTCATCGGCTGAGCTCGGAAAAAATACTCGGCGTAGCCTCCATTTTGAGTAGTATGAAATAGAAGGAATAGCATAGTTTTGAGCCGCCGCGGAAACCAAACAAAACTGTAAACACAGCCCAAAGAGCCTCGGCCATGGACGACTTATTCAGTCCTCGAAGGTTTGTTGGCTTTATTTTTATTACTGAAGCCTCGTTTATTACACTCTTGCCATTTTTTGACGCCAGACAGCAAGTACTTTTGCATTCTGGTGTGAATACAGATGGGTCTGAACTTGACAGCTTACCTCGCTCGGCTAAACACGCAGGCGAGGGCTAAGCTAGCAAGGGGGAAAGGGGGACGAGATGCTGATTATCTTCCATGGGGGGTGGTCGTTGTATTTTGTGCTGCGTGCGTTTGTTAGTTGTGTTGAGATCTACTTTAATAGCCTAATTATTCTCGGGGGGAGTAGGAGGAAATCTCGCCGGTGTGTGTTTTATCTGTGGCGTTAGCAAAACACAGCTGAGAATAGCAGCACGACTTTCAGTGCAGATTCTCTCCAGGGTTTGGGACCGTGGGTGCTGTTGTGTGTCATTCTCTCTAATCTGCAAAAATGTACCCATTCGTGAAGAGCTCCATGTTTAAGCCCCTGTTTATATAACCTTTGGAGGGAACGGGGCCGGGCTCTGTAGATTGGCTACTGGAGGTGAGAGGGGTGGGCTCTGAATCGATCCCGCAGACCGCTGATAGGCAAACGACGTGTTGTGATTAACGCTAAAAATGAGGCGATTTAAAGAGGGTGGAAACGTCAACCGAGCGTCCGCCATGCCACGGAGCAAACTTTTCTCAATGTTTCAGTGTTTGAGTCTCGGTGTTTGAGTGTTTCTTAGTGTTTGAGCATTTCTCACTGTTTTTTATTGTTTCGCAGTGTTTGAGTGTTTCTCAGCGTTTCTGAGTATTTCTGAGTGTTTCTGCACGCAAGAAAGAGTTCTCAACTCATGTGTGTGCCTGTTCTTTATCACTAATACCATGATGTATTTCTCATCCGGATACAACAGTCCCGAAGCCACAATTATTTGTAAAGAACTTGTTGTAGACCTCGAATTAAGGGCACGTTCCACTTGACCCTTTAGATGCAAAATTCTCCAGAGCTCCGCTTATCTATGAATAGAAATATCACTTTTTTGTTTGAAAATGAGCACGACTTTTTTCTGCACATTTTCCCCCTTTCTGTATAAAAAAACCATTTGAAACGTTGCCAGTGTATCACTGTCATGGCATTAGATGCGTTTTCTCCTCTATGGAAGCTTTGTTTTCTGGACTGCAAAGCTTTGTGCACCATGTTTTCAGGACCTGAGCTGGAAAACTAAATAGCTCTTCTGTGTTTCAGGCAGCTGAATAGCACACAGGGAGAGATTCGAGTGGGTCCAAGTCATCAGGTGGGCGAAAAATGCTAAATATCCTGTTAGATTAAGATATTAAAGTCATCCAAACTGGTACTTTCAGCTGAATAGTATTATGCCCAGGTCTAATATTGTACTATGCCCAAAACAGTTGTGTATAGCCTATGTTTCTGACATCCATATAATATGCGCGCATGTAATTGTGTGAATTTTAAAAATTCAAATGTTGTTTGCACATGCAGGCCAAACTCCCTGAGTTGCAGCCACGTCCTGCTCCTGGTGCAGATTTGGTCACAGAAAAAGAGGAGCTGGTCTGGACGCCAGGAGTCAATGACTGTGATCTGCTCATGTACCTGCGGGCTGCAAGGTGGGTCTTCTTCACTCCAAACAACTGGGTTCTGGGGAAAAGCGATGAGTGTGTATTTGGCTGGTGTTTGGAACATGCCTTACTGTTTTGTTTATTTATTTTCCCTGTAATTAGGAGCATGGCAGCATTTGCAGGGATGTGTGATGGAGGCTCAACCGAAGATGGCTGTTTGGCAGCCTCCCGTGATGATACCACTTTAAACGCTTTAAACACGGTAAGTTTATTTTTTTTTCTATTTTTCTGTCAACATACTCTATTCTTATGTTGTAGTCATTTACTAACCCAAAACCTTCACAAGTCCTGAGAACGCTGCATGCACAACTGCTAAACTGGATATTTTTTTTATCCATTGATCCGTTTATATCTTCTCACTCACAAAAGCTATAAACCATGTAGTACATATTTGACGTGCAGTCAGTGGTTACCATTGCATTACACTCTGTGACATTACGGTGGTGTTGGAAAAATTGACTGTGGGTCTTCTTGTTAATGTGAAAATTAATTTTGTTAATGAGGTCTGTAATTACTGTAATGTTTTTGCAGAGATTTGGACAACATGATGGATAAATGTTTTATAGTACAAAAAGTCATATGGTTAAGTATTGATAATATTTAAAAAGTTTCACACAGGTTTGAAAGATGGAATGGTTTTATAAGGAGAGTTTTTTTTTATCTTCTCCAGCTCCATGAAAGTCAGTACAATGCGGCCAAAGCTTTGCAGTGCCTGGTGAAGAAACCAATACCTAAACTTATTGAGAAATGCTGGTCAGAAGATGAAGTGGTGAGCAATTATGTTTTAACGTCATGATACTTCCATTCATAGCAGTTTAAATAATTTGAATTCAGTCAGTTTATAAGGCATGGAGTTGTATCATACATTAGAGCTGATATAAAAACGGCAAACGCTGCAGTCTGGGCAGTTGTAGAGTGAAAATATATGTATCTATTAAGAGTTTCCTTTCTTTTCCTTTATTCTTAATTACAGAAACGATTCATCAAAGGCCTCAGGCAATATGGCAAAAACTTTTTCAGGATCCGCAAGGATCTGCTCCCCAGTAAGAAAACGGTGAGATTATCTTAGTTTCTCTTTCTAAAAAGATCACCCTTGAAAGGTCAGTTTAACTTTCATAATCTACTTCTGCCTTCAGGGTGAGTTAATTACATTCTACTACTACTGGAAGAAAACTCCTGAAGCTGTGGGTTCACGACCTCAGCGCCAGCACCGCAGGCAGCCTGCATCTCGCAAGGTCAAAACACGCAATGCTACAGCCGCCGCCAATACTACCTCTCGCACCTCCTCGAGTGAGTTCCTTATCACTTGTGCATTGCACCTGTTTAGCAGGGAGTTCGCTTCAAATAAGTGTCATGTCTGCTATCTCTCTCTCATCTCTCCGTAGTGGAACTCAGTTCAGCAAGTGAGGACGATCTGGACAGTGAGGATAGTGAGCAGGGGGGCAAAGGTCAAGCTTGTAGTCACTGTCTGACCACCAGTAAGTACATCTCACCAATCACCACTGGTTTTCCACAGTAATAAACACACAATAGTATGTTATGGTGTGTTCATTTATCATTCGTTAGAATCAGTAGATTCAGTAGATTTTTAATGTCCCAGACTGAATGTTTTTCCGCACTCCTTTTTCTTAGATGGCATGTTTCGATGCACTTAATAAGGTTTTTTTTTTCCAGTTTCTATAATGTAGCACTTGCTCACAAATGTACTATGGTATTATATTTAGCATTTCACTTCTGTGATATTAACATGTAATATAGCACACTTCCTTTTCTGTTATTAACTGTTAATGTGTAGGATATTTATAAATTGTTCTTTATAACCTAATTTAAATTTCAAAATGGCATCAGCTGACATTATGCCACCTTATGTATGTATATTAGGCCAATTCCAAACTTTTCAGAGGTTTTCATGGCTGTTGTTCCAGTCTTTAGTCTTAAGGTTTTATTGTGCTTTTATAAACCATGAATATTTAAAAGGAAGCTTCCACCACTTTGAGCATATTTTAAAGTGCAAAGGAGGCAGAGAGCAGAGCCTAAGGTTTAGGTACCTTCTGTGAATATTTGCATTTTCTTAAAAGTTATTTGTTCAAAGGTTATGAATGTTCATTTCACACTGTCACCCCTGAGACTGCGCTGTTTTTACTGCTGTGTTAGTTTTCTGCTTCTCATTGGCTATAATATCACCCACAGACTCTAAGGACTGGCATCAAGGAGGTCGTGATAACTTCCTGCTGTGCACCAGCTGCCACACCCACTTCAGCAAGCACAGACGCCTGCCGCCTGCGCCCAAACCCGCTGACCCGCCCTACCTGTTCAAACCTGTCCGAGAAGAGGAGGAGGAGGGGCCGGGCGGTCGGCACGGGATGAAGACGCGTCGCAGCAGAGCACCGGTGAGTTCTCAGTCCTCAGTAATTTTGTGTTGATGTCAGTTTTCTGTGCACTTTGTGTTGACAAAATGCTGTTTTGTTTAGTTGACTGCTACACAATATTTAATTATTGGAATTTTACATTTATTATCATTTTGCTATGCTGTTAAAATGTAATAACCGAGTTATATAACAAACTGTATAGTTTGCTGCATAACACATTACATTTACATTCAATTTACTTTCTGGAAGGACAGACTCCAGTCTGCATTGTTACTTTTTGTCATGAAATGACAAAAAATGACAAATTGCGAAGGATGTTCTTCCTTTTCATCAAATCTAAACCTCTTCTACTTGTAACTTGTAACCTGGTATCATTTGAAAGTTTAAAATTAATACAGTTATATATATGGATAGAAAAAAAATATATATGTAAACTTGCAAAATGCATTTTCTGGTGCTAACATTTAAAGGCTACTACATGTGCAGTGTTTAAATAATTACATCTGTTCCTAGATGTCTTCTCTCAGAAGTGGGCGGAACAGACTGACAGGAAGTCCTGATAGGGGCTTGTCTCCGTCTCATGATGATGCCCGAGCTAGTGGACACACCCCCAGAACTAGCTCCTCTGCCATGACAACCAGGGCATCCAGCGCTGACGCCAAAACCGGCGTAGTTGGGAAGGCCAACAAGGTAATCATTTTTATTTTTATTTCATTAATAATCACTATGTGATTTATGTATCTCTGGGTGAGTGTTTTATGATGACTTTTATGATAATTTTTTAAAATACTATTAACCTTTTGTTTTGCTATCTTTGGGTTTCAGAAGATAAAAGTAGAGACATCCCTGGTAAAAGGAGTGAAGAGACAGAGAGAGACTAGTGCCCCAGATACAGATGAACCAGAAAGAAAAACAATGAAAAGGCCCAAGACTCAAGTAAGTGGATCAGAGTAATGCCCACTTACTGCAGAATAGTTCACTAATGCAGCTGCTTAGACAGTAGGCTATTATACCTTGTCTTCAGATGTTACATGACAAGTTGTGCTAAGCTATGTACCTAGAGCAGGGCATGCCATAGGAGTAAGGTTTTATGAGTTGCCCCATTTTGCAGTTATGATGTTATGCAGCACTGTGCAGAAGTCTTAGTCCATCTGGAAAAAATATATTATGTTTTCATTTGTGTGAGTGTGTTAGCTTAGCATCTTCCAAACCTCTTCCAGCCTAGTATTTGTACTTATCCTCAAGTGTACCTTTTCTGTACTTGAAGTTATGTTATTAAGTAACCACAGGATTGGAATGAAATAAAGATATGCATTTACTGTATCAGTGTTTGTTTATTTGTATAATGGCAAAAATCTGTTTACTGCTCAGATCATTTATTTCTGCTTCTGTCCTTCAGGATGCTCCAGACTCGCAGTCTGAAGGAGAGGGTGAAGGCGAAAGCTCAGACAGCCGCAGTGCTAATGATGACGGCAGCAGCGATACTAAAGACATAGACCAAGACAACCGCAGCTCCTCCCCAAGCTTGGCCAGCCCTATGCAGGCCAATGAGAGTGATTCTGACTCCCCTGTCCCTCCACCTCCACCTGGGGTACAGACTCAAGTCCAGCAGACTGCTGCAGCACCAGCTACACCTGCCCCATCTCAGACACTGTCTCCTATACCATCCCAGCCATCACCCTCAAGCGCACCTTCCCCAGGAGTGCCCACCATCACCACTACTGCCACCACCACCACCTCAAGAGTTGTCGTACCTGTGGACGTTTCACAAGATGATCCATCTGTAATAGCTCAGAGAAGGGGTCAGAGGGGCCCAGAAGGGCCACCCACCTCCCAGCCTCACTCTGGGTCCTCATCATTTTCAGGACCAGGGGCAGGACAGGGCCAGTTCTTCCCTCCACCCTCTCAGTATCATCCTCACTCCAACCAGCTCCAGAACCATCCTGGATCACATTCCACTCATGGCATTCCCCCCAAACCTCTACACCTTCGAGAAAGTCTCCATTCTGCTCAGCCACCAGCATCCACATCTCAAATCAAACCCCCAC
>JBBPCY010000109.1:17824429-17840028 GCA_037974405.1 Brachyalestes nurse
CAGTCTCTTCTTCTCACAAGCATCCTCCTCCTCACCTCCCTGCTTCTCCTCCATTCCTTCAAATCCACCCCAATCTGCCTCCACCCCCAGCACTAAAGCCTCTGGCCTCTTTACCTGCTCAACACCCTCCCTGCTCTCAGCCTCCTCCACTCCACATCATGCCTCAGCCTCCTCCTCCTCCTCCTCAGCCTCCTGTGCTAATGCAGTCTCAAAGCCATCAGGTCAAAAGCCATCTTGCCGCTCCACCTCCAGCTGCAGCCTGTCCTCATCCTTCCCTCTCCCAGAACTTGCGTCCATTGCCTGAATCCTCTACTCCATTCCCTCTGTCATCCTCATCAGCTCCTGGCCCTGGCCCTCAACCCTCTACTTCCTCTGCACCAAACATTGCCACTGGACCCCCGCAAATGACCATCAAAGAGGAGCCAGTAGATGAAGATGAGGAGTGCAATGTTAGTCCCTCACCTCCTCGCAGGAGTCCCTCTCCAGAGCCAACAGTGGTCAATATACCTAGCCATGCAAGCCAGTCAGCAAGGTATATGCTAATTTAGTCTCAAAATTCAAAGTGTTTTTTATTTGGAAAGCAAAAGGTTTTCATATTGTTGAAGTTTGTTTTGATATATTCGCTGCCATCTGTTTCAATAACAGGTTCATCAAACACCTGAACAGAGGATATAACTCCTGCTCTCGCACAGACCTCTACTTTACCCCGCTTGCTTCCTCAAAGCTGGCTAAGAAACGGGAAGAAGCTGCCGAAAGACTCAGAAGGGAAGCAGAACAGAGTGCTCGTCAGGGCAGAGAAAGAGAGAGGGAGCGGGAGAGGGAGAGGGAGAGAGAAAGAGAGCGTGAGAGAGAGAGAGATTCAGACAGAGCTTCTGTAAGTTTTTGACATTTTGATTATTTTAGTACTAACATATGCTTTTGTTCAGAATGACATGTGAGATTCTAATCCAAACCTTTAGTTATTTCCTAAAACACAGAGTAATTTACTGGTTAAACAAATTTGTCTTTTCTTTGTTCACACTGAACTAAAACATTACAGCTGGAGGGCATTATGCTGTTGAGCAAGATAACTTCGTGTGGGTAACAAGACACCCAGTCTCAGTAATCAAATAATTATCGGAATAATTTATTTATTTTAGTTGTTTTAAATGGTTGTGTAAAAATCAACTGTTTTTAGTATTTAAAAGCACACAGATGGTTCTCATGGATACAAACAATTACAAGAAAAGTAAAAAAAAATGTGGCACATGGGCCACTATAATGGAAAAATACATAGTAATTAGATTTTTGAACATATCACCTGGTCCTAATGTTTGTGTACTTTTCCTGACCTACAGCGAGCCTCCAGCTCCTCCCATGATGGTCGTCTGAGTGATCACCCAATCCCCGCACACGCACAGCCAGGACGTGCATCGTTTGAGCCGCCTCCACCAACCACAGTGGCTGCGGTTCCCCCATACCTGGGCCCAGACACCCCTGCCCTGCGCACGCTCAGCGAGTATGCACGGCCACATGTTATGTCACCCAGCAACCGCAACCATCCCTTCTTCATGCCCCTGGGTCCAGGCGACCACCTTCTGGCCTATCACATGCAGAGCCTTTATGCAGCTGATCCTGCTCTCCGTGAGCGAGAGCTTCGGGAACTAAGAGAGAGAGAGATCCGAGAGAGGATGAAGCCAGGCTTCGAAGTCAAACCACCAGAGCTGGAGACTCCACTGCACCCTTCAGCTAATCCTATGGAGCATTTTGCCCGCCATGGAGCCCTGGCACTTCCTCATGTGGCTGGGCCACATCCTTTTGCCCCCTTTCACCCAGCCATGGAGAGAAGCATGGCAGCACCGCCGCGACCAGAGATAATGTACGCTGAGCGGTTGACGGCAGAGCGGCTCCATGCCGAGAGAATGGCTGCGTCTGCTGTTGCTGGTGATCCAGTTGCTAGGCTACAGATGCTCAATGTAACACCACATCATCACCAGCACTCACACATTCACTCCCACCTCCACCTTCACCAGCAGGACCCACTGAACCAGGGTAAGTTTCATGACTCTGATTGGTTCTGATTTACAGGTACTATATCATGAACACAAGCATCTGATAAAGCTAAACCTGAATAGAAATTAAACTTCCAAGTAAGTTTAATTTCTATGCTAAAACTTACAAGTCTGATGCTTTTCTGTTTAGTTTAAATGTAAGTATATAATTAATTGACAATAACTCTCCATTTTACTTGCCATATTGTCCGTTTCATCTTTGTGACCTATAGTTTATCCTGTCTTAAGTACGTTTTTTACATGATGATTATTAACATTCACTATACATTCTGTATAGAAAGATTTGAGTCTGAACTCCCAACCTTTTCTAGTTCCTGCAAAGCAAGGCCATTTACATAATATCTTAAAATATACACAATGTCTTCAAATTCATCAAAGTCAAAAATCTCTTCTACTTACAAATGTAAATGATTTATTGATTGAAAGTTTAGAAAGCTTTTAAAAGAATTCCTCCAATTATTTAAATGAACTACAAGTGAGGATTAATGTTAGATTTCACCATCCTTTTCTAATTATTTCTAATCTTTTAAGGAAATGTATGTTTTAAGAGCAGTGGAAGAGGAGTAGTTAGATCTCTTGATTGATCCATTCCTCTGTAATCTTTTCCGGTTTCAGGTTCAGGGCCTCATCCACTGGTGGATCCGCTGGCTGCAGGTCCCCCTATAGCACGATTCCCTTACCCACCTGGTGCTATTCCAAACCCTTTGCTGAGTGAGCTGCCCCATGAACATGAGATGCTGCGGCACCCACTCTTTGGTGAGTACAAGCTGCGTAGATTTGTTAACTAGTTATTTTGTATATGTGTCTAATAGTCAACACTGTGAGCAGGTGTTGACTATTCCGAGACAGTTACTGAATTCAGTAATAAAGTATGGTTCTTCCAGAACTGGCACTCAGTTTGCAAGAGGAGAGTCCAGAAGGCAGTTTTTTCTCTGCTGCCAGTGATATGCAAAATCACCTCATCCTTTACCAGCTGATCGCAGCTGCGACTGCTGAATGTCGTTGCTAATAAAATACCGTTCATTTCTTTTGCACTGTTAAATGACATCTAATTGAGTAACTTGTCAACTAGTAAAAAATAATAACAAATAAATTAATCAAAATAGTGCGTAATCATTATGATCAGTTGCTTATGCCACTTTTGCCCAAATATTTTCTTTGTGATATTAGGTGCAGCATTCCCTAGAGAAATACCTGGACCCCTGGGGCCCATGTCCGCTGCACATCAGCTGCAAGCAATGCAGGCGCAATCAGCGGAGCTGCAGAGACTGGCTCTGGAGCAGCAGTGGCTGCATGGACACGCGCACCTGCACAGTGCGCCACTTCCTAGCCAAGAAGACTACTACAGGTGAGCTGCAAAGACTTCACCCTTAAGTTTAAACATATTTATGCAGAAAAGATCTTTATAAACATTTAGTTACCTTTGTAAAATACAGCTGTGTTGCACTTCTCCATATCTAAATGTTTCTTTAGTGACTTTTAACACAACTTGGGGAGGAACTACTAATATTTTAGCTATTAGGGTTTTTAATATAAAAAGTAGGGCTGTAACGATACAACAAACCTATGATTCAGTTCGTATCACGATTTATGACCCACGATTTGGTTTGTTTTGCGATTCATTGGGGGAGGGGGGGAGAGGTTAGTGCTTAGTGCAAGCAGTACCATACGAGACGCCATTTTGTTTCGAGTCCTCATGTTTACCACAGAATTATGAATTAATAAACGCTTCGACACCGTTTCTTTTGCATTCAGTCTGTACAGAAGACCCCAGGTAATCGCCACAGGCTGCCGCAGAACTGATTCTTCAGCTACCAGTTCACCATTGTCCAAAACAAAAAATATCCTGAAATATCCTGAATTTGGTCTTCTGTATGTTTCTTCTTTTGTTTGAGCCAAAAAAATCGACCCAGAGTGTGCTGTCCTCACGACACGCGACTATGTGAAGCTAGACAGCCAGCGAACAAAATGAAAGAGATCTCCACACAAGGCTTACTTTTCTTGATTTTACAGAAGATCTCTTATATGTTTTTTCTTTAGAACTGAAATATACAGGAAAGGTAAAAAACATTACTAGCCAATACACTTAATGCCACACGTACTGATTAGCCTAGATTAAACACATGAGCATTACATTACATTGGCATCACATTTATCAACCTAAAAACAAGTCCAGCACACATCAGAGTGTTTTCTGAACACATTAATACTCACAAAGACGAAGGTTTCCCAAGGGACAAGCATTTATCGTGTACATGAGCTGTTTTCTCCCTTATAACTGCCGAATCACTTGTTCAAAACATTCCCGGAGAATTGCCAAAGATAGTTTCATGGCAAGAACGTTCACTCGCTCACGTACAATAAGACAAAGATCCTTTGGGGTACAGATGTCTTACCCCCTAGTGGCAAAACCGCGACACGGGTTCATGGACCTGGGTATCGCGATTTCGGTTTTGTATCATATATCGTTACAGCCCTAATAAAAAGGTATAATTTTGTTCTGTTTGTTTTGCATTGTTCTCATACTCATGTTGTGGTATTATCTGTTTGACAGCCGGCTGAAGAAAGAGGGAGATAAGCAGTCTTGAAATGATTGACATACACTGTGGACTATGGAGTGAATTCTGTATTCAGGGTATTAGCTCTGTTTTGTTTTTGTTTTTCTTTAGATAACCCTGTATGGGATCAGTTTCCCCCTTTTTCTGCACTTAAGAGTTTGTCCTACTTTGTTGTATTGTATGAAATAGCCTTTTCCAAGCACATTGAATTTGTTTTCCTTGCATGAATATTACTCAGCAGTTTTTACTGTTAAAAACCTAATGTAACTTTGTTACAGTGCTAAAGCACTAGATTTATTTAGTATTTGCGAGGTGCTGTCCAATATCCTGAATATCCACAATATAGCAAATATTTCAAATAAGATTGTAAATAGTATATGTATCAAATAATATATTACACGTGTAAATTAAAATGTTGCAACGGTAGATTTGGGCTTGAATAGATAAAATAACCTGTGTGCAAAAAGTGCATGCTTCACATACTGTATCATACCCTTTCTTTAACATCCTCTTTTCAGGTATATCTTTGAGGGGACACTCATATCAGTATATAACAGTAGTAGTACTTCTTTAACTGGCCTATATGTCACCTATATTCCACTGTCTTATCACTTTAAACATTTGTTTATATAACAGACAACAGGCAGAGAGAGAATAGTTTTGGACTGTTTATTGCAATACAAGTGAAACTGTATTAATAGCAAATAACTAATTCATTGACACCATGTCATATATCTCTGGATATAGTATTATGTCTAAGTAACAATATAAAGATAGCTGTGACAACAAAGTCGAGTGTCATTCTTATTTGTGTACATTAATAGACAGAACAGTTAGAACCATTAACACAATTACTCTAACACTACTGTTGTTAAAACCTATAAACCATTGCAAAAACTGAAATATTTTCTACAATAAAATCAACAATACTGAGAGCAATATGTATGTTTTGATAAAGAAGTGAGCTTATTTTAGTGCTATGGATCTTTACATGTATGCTGTACTTTCATTAATAACAAGTCTGTACGTGGACCTTCCATTGTTCATTTCCAAAACAAAAAGTGTCTTGTAAAAACAGGCATGTATGTGTGCATTTGTGCCTTAATTGAAAATTGATAATCCAATAGCAATACATTTCGTTCATTTCACCAATACGGCATTCAGCTGAGTGCAGTTGATCCACATGACTGCTGAGTGCTCCCTCTTTTTCTATATATTATTTTCCACACTCCGTTTTAAGGCTTGTCTTCTTCAAGCACAATATCAGTCAGTGTACAGCACTAAAGCTAAACTGTAGTATGTGTGACACTATTGACTGAAAATAAATGTGTGAATCAGATAGTCAAGCTTAAACAATATCTATTTTCCCTAAAGTTATTCTCATGGAATAAAAAACCTTCTAGTAATTCAATGTGACACCTTCAGTCATCAGCATGCCATGAAACACAGTTTACTAGACAATATTCTGAATCAGCACTGAAGTCAGTCTCCTTAGTTTTGTTTAGACTTCAGTTTGAACCTGGCCTACCATGACGCTTTCTGTTGAGGACACAACTTACCCATGCTTAGCACATCATAAATTCAGAATTCAGAATATCTGAGACACAAAACCAACCAGTGACTTCCTCTGGTCCATATCAACCTATGATCAAAAGCAGTATTTTTGTCAAACTAAGCAAATGTGTTTAGTGTGAGTGACACAAAGTAATGGGTTTTTGTTTTCCCCAAAATTGCAAACATCTGACAGGCTACACAAGCATAACGTCACTGAATTGCATGTGACTGCGTTATGTTTTAATATTGTGTGAATAATGTATATCTACCAAAATAATTTTGGTTACCACAAATTTGTGCAAAATTAACCCTTAGTTACATTGGCCCCTTCTGAGAAATTCTTGGAAAGCTACAAGAGCCAACATTGTGAATCATCTTCGGTAACTTCCCTTTTCACATATTTCCGCAAGTACTGGATGGCAGATATTGCACTCACGTTTGCCAGCAGAGCTGAGAATAATTTGAAGGGAAAATAATAAACATTAATTATGTGAGAAGGATACCTGCATAAATTCCTAAATGATGCATCTTAAAATCACCTTAGCAGCACCTTAGACTGTATAATATTGTTATTTATTGCTTTACATACCTGCTTTCCACATGTCTGTAGATTGTGTGTTAGATGATTTAAGGACCCAGGAAGCAAAGGCAATGCACACGAGGCACATATCTGCTTGCTTTATAGAAAAGAGAAAACTTTCTCTTTCTGTAAAAGAAATAACAGAATTTGTCTGTGGTTAGTGTCTCATTGAGATTCTACAGCACAGCAACAAGGATGCAGCTTCTCAAATCCTCATATTAAGGCCACTTGTCTTAAAAATATCCTAAAGGAATTTGCCAGACGGACACTGTCAGTAGATTTATGAAGTTGTTTACTTACTTGAAATTGATGCAGTATGCGGAACATGTTTCTGCTGTTCTACAAACGGTACCAGGGCCTTGTCCCCTAGGTGGAACAGATGTGGCATTGGCTGGGCTCTTGGGACATATGATGTTACCTTTTTTGCTTCTTTTGGGAAAATCCAGGAACTGACTTTCTGGCACCATCCGCGTCTTCTCAGGGAGAAAAGACTTCTCCAGTTTCTTCTCTGGCTTGTGAAAAAGTAAATGTTTGGTGCTCCCGAAGGACTTGTAGACCTTTCTAGCTGACTGCTAAAGGGAGTCATGACCCGTATTGGGGAATCATCGTCTTCGATATCCGACTCGATCAGCTCTTCTGCCTCTGAGAATACCACATCTCTCACTACTGAGTGTGAGGAGGAGAAGATGGGAACTGGAGCTGTCTGGTCTTGTACTGACGGAAAGAGAAGATTCCCAACAACAAAATCTGTGAAGAAGTCATCGTAAGTCTCTGGCACAGACAAAGTCTTTGAGGAATAAATTGTGACAACAGAATTGCATCTGTCAGGAGTCCTTGTTTGAAGACGTTCCCCATCAATGTCTTTGTTAAAAATCTCAGAGAAACTTAAATCATCATCTAAAATATTACCAACTGATAAAACTGGGGACGGTGTTTTCCTAATGCCTTCCAGTTCAAAAAGATTTTCTTTACAATCCATTTTGCACGTAAGAAGTAAGCTTTGTGTCGCTGGATACAGATAAAGAGGCATGCCATCCTGAGGACACATCATTATGATGTCTTCTGATTTACTTTCGTTGCTCATTATGGTTACATCAAGTTGTTGTTCTGGTAAGAGCCTTGGCATGTAGGTGGATTCCAAAATACTTTCCGTCTGCTCTTTGACGTTTTGAGGCTCAGGGGTCGGGTTTGCACTTGTGTTTATTATTTGTAGGAACTCTTCATCAAAATCAGAGAACGTTGAAAATTCACAGCTCGAACGGTCTGGTTTGGAGTCGTCCACCTGTGTGAAATAATCTGAGTCTGCAGCATCATCCACCACCAGATCCTGTAGACTATTATCTTTTGAGTCCAGTAGATTGCTGTCTCCAAGGTGACCATTGCTCTCCTGATTATCACCTCCGCTCAAAGGGGACCTATTATTAGCTACTCTAAGATGTAAAATGTCGTTTATTGTCAACCTTTCCATTTCATCCCAAAAGGATGAAAGGGCATATATTGGGCGAGATGGGCCTACAACTGCATTTAGGCTTTCATTCGTTTTTTCTTGATTCTGTGTCTCCTGGACAGAGCAGATAGTCTTTTCATGATGGGTCTCTGCTGATTGCTCTTGTTCTTGTAGCTCATCTGAGGGAGCAGTAGTTAAAGAGGTGCTCAAAATGTACCTTGAACCATTTTCTTTTGGATCGTCATGAACATGACTCAAATTGTTGGTCACTAATTGATTTTGACTGCTGATTTCTGTGTTACTGTTGGGTTGGTTGTTCATGACCCAAATAGTGCTTTGGTCATTTGCAAGTTGTGTCATGAAGCTATCTTGGAAATTGTCTTGTGAACTATGCGTGAGCTTGAATGAGGAATTTGAATTTAAAGAAGCAGAGGGAATTTTTTCTTGGTTCTCTGGGGGAACATCATCAGTGCTTTTGTGTTTAATGCTGAAGGCTTTACTTTGGCTTTGGACTTCAGAAATAGATGGCTGCATAGCTGAACTAGAGTTAGTTTCCAGTAAAGAAGACTTTTCACAGCCCTCTTCTCCAGGTTCTTTTACAGGTGCTGTTATGCCTTCTTTAATATTAAGTGGACCTGAAATAACCTCTTCATTAACATAATCAGGAAACGTTTTAAAATCTGAATGTTCGGAACATGTTTGGTTATGTGGCTTACATTCATTCTGTGCCTTTTGTCCCTCTTTCATTTCTTCTCCCTCTGCTTCTGTCTCATTATTTGCGCGAGGACACTGCCCTCCCATTACTCTGTTTAGATGGCCCCGTTTCCTGGAGCTTTTTTTTTTTCTTCTTTTTTTTTGGCCCGTCGTGCCGGAGTATACTCTTTGCTGGTTTGGACTGTCATTTACTGTGACAAACCACCTTTCCTTCTCTTTTTTTGGAGTTGCTAAACTCTCCACTACCTTTGGGACTGTTTCTCCTTCTGAACTAGTGGCATGCGTAATATCCTGGGTGCATGAGGAAGAAGCTGTTGGCTCATCCATGACTTGAACTAACTTATCCTCACTCTCACTTTCTTCATGCTCTTTTAAGTTCTCTGTGGATGAGACATTGTTTTGCTTCTCATCAGGGCTGATGTCAATAACACTGCTGTCTGAGGTCAAGATCTGTGCGGTCTGCCCGAAGTCCATCTTATAACAAAGGCATTGTGAATCTTCTGATAGATTTCCTACTTCACAGCCATCTGCTTTGCACCGTGTTTGTGCTGCAGCGTTATGTTCCTCATTGGAGTTTCTAGGGCTGGTCTCAAGAGGAAGAACAGGCTGGAATGGAATTCCAGACTGGGCAGCATTTTTCTCATCGTCAGTGTCACTTAGGCCAGAGTCGTCGAGGCCTGCAAGCCTTGCCTGCTGAATGCAGCATTCCTCACTCTCCTCAAAGAAACTATTCCAATCTCGCTCTGATATTAGAACACTGTGATCCAGGTCGTCCATCTCCACTGCCTTTACTCAGTGTGATCCAGCATCTGAAAAAAAGTCGAATTCTGAGCCATTTATTCAGGTTTGTTTCTAGTCCCAGCAGACACTTGCCAAAGTGGCCGTTGCACATTAAACAGGAAAATGTGTCACATTGCAAAGATTGCAAGTGTTTGAGTAAAAGTAGTGTACAAATGCTTAAAAAACTAAACACAGCTATAGTTATTAAGTCACCTAAACCAAAACCTCATGAATTAGAATAATTAGAGGTGGGATGAACTTTTGGTAGGTCATGTTAAATTAGAAAAAAAGAACCTTAACAGTTTTTCCATAGCAAGCAAAATGTAGCAAAACTGCCACTGGCAACTACTATCACAGTCAATTTAAATTAATACAGTTTACCAAAACCTAATATTTTATATTTAAAGCACGTTAGTCGCTGAGCTGTTGTCTGCTGGATCTGCTCAGGCTGTAAGCTGACTCCAGAGCATGCTGTACCCAGAGGAAATATGCACAAGACTCTGGCAAGGGGTCAGCGTGGGCCATCAGACAAGCATGGCCAGTAACAAATCCTCAAAATACACCAGCAGCCAGGAAAACAACATGCATTTGAAGAAAACTGCTCCTCCTGCTGATCTTATAGTCATGTTTTAAAATGGAAATTTCATGACTGTATCTGTAAAACACTTTAATGTATTTTTTATAACGAATTGACTGAATATACTTGTGAGAAGACATTATAGTATTGAAACGTGTTAGGGTACAATGATTACATAACCTGGGTATTTAGTTCAGGTCTGCAAAGGTATTTTCTTTACTGTGCCAGTTCTTACCATGCCATGCATCCTTCAGGACATTATAAGAAACTTTGTCACCAGCCCGGTTTATATAAGGAATTATGAATGCTGATTAATCCACCACGTGACATTAACCAGGTCCGGTTCTGGCCACAGGCAGACTCCGACGAGAACGCACGCTTGGCCCAGTGAATGGAAAGTTTAAGTTTAAAATCAACAGACGAAACGGTTGGTAGGTGGATCGTAAACTGCAATTCATGCAATAAAGAATTTTTGTATGTTCGGAGTATCAGGTCTAAAATATCATTCACCTCAGCACAAAGCGTTTAGGAGTTAAGCCGGCGCTTCGTGCCAGCACAGCCGGGTACCAAGCTTGGAACCATTATGGCCTAGGGGTTAGGGCGTTGGCCCTGCAATCAGAAGGTTGGAGGTTCAATCCCAACTGCTAGTGTCACCGCTGAGGTACCCTACGCTTACGGCATTTAGCAGACGCTCTCCACACACTGCTCCCCGGGCGCCCCTCATTGGCAGTAGCCCACTGCTTCACTTGGTGAATGGGTTAAAATGCAGAGAAAGATTTTCACATTGTTCACATTGTGCTGTGGTGTGTTCACATGTGACTATAAGGGTTAATAAATTAAAATTTAAATTAAAAAATTAAATTCATTTATATTGGAGGTGATTTTTTGTATGAGTAAAAAACACGCAAGACGCAGCAGTGGTCCCCCCCACACACACACACACACATTAAAATGCTTCTGATGCCCGTGCTTGTATGTACATTCTTTTAAGCTGTAGCTTATAGATTGACTTAGTTTTATCATTGTTCTTGAATCAGAATCAGAACATTTGAATGATGCCGGAAGAAAGTTATATATATAATTCAAATAGTTTCCACACTTTTTTAGCTCTATTAAGAATTTCAAAAACAAATTTGAAATTGTGGCTTGTGAGACAGAACTAGTCACATGACTCTCAGACACACCCAATTACTACTCTTCCAGCCTTCACCATTGCCAACGAAAATATAAAAGTATATAAATGAAAGAGAGATAGACAGACAGATAGACCGATTGAAAGGTAGATTGAGTCCAAATTTAGAGTCCAAACATCAAAATTTTCTCAATTGGCTGCCTACTTTCATAACACAAGTCAAAAAAGTATGGCATTTACAGTCAAATCATGCACTGTATGCCCAGTATGTACAAATGTAGCCTATAGCTTGATCCCAAATGTATGCCTTGGACATTTAATGCACTATTTGGATGTTTCAGCTCTTTTTAAAGACCTATGCAGTGCACTATATAGGGAAAAGGGAACATTATGAGATTCAGTCATAGTTATGACCCATACTGTTGCTTTGTGATAACAAAGAATTTAATTATCCACTCTGTACAGGTGCAGTGTTTACAGTATGAATCAGTTTGATCTCAACACAGAGATAAATATAGGTGTACTTGGCACTGTGCATTGTGCCAAGCACAACTGTCCCATTGTGAAACATTTGTTCCTCTGTTGCTCAACTTTGGGTGTAGTTCCACTGTTTTTGCACCAAGTTAAATATCAGTCATATCATTTAGATCGTTTGACGTTGCTCTCTGTAATTAAACTGCACCGTATGTTAATAAATCTAGTGGCCTGACATTGATAGAACAGCACCAATATATTGCACTGCAATATAGAGTCAGTTATACTCATCTCTAGACCTGAAAAACCCCAAACGCAGCACATAACTTGATCCTTTAGCTTTAGAGAATTTATTAAGACTCTGTCTTACCTTTAGCTGTTAATTATACTCTCCAAATGCTTGAGCTCTTGCCTGGGGTGGGCATGGCTCTGTCCCCAGTGTTCACACTGCCCTTGCATGTGGGAGTGGGGGGCCTCTCTCCTGCCCTGTTATAAATAGAGCCATGTGTCTGGTCACATGAAGTCCTGCGTGTGTTCTGCCGTTCTGAGAGAGGCATTCTGTTACGCACCCCTAAATAGCATCTGTCAGGAGAAACAGGATGGATCCATCCATTGATCACTGATTATGCACTAGTTTTCATTATACTAGGATCCCAAGGAAAATATCAGGGATTTACTTTTCTGGGAGGCAAATTCCTGGAGTATCAGTTCAGTGAAAGTGGGCAGCCCTGTGTGCTCCATTGTGTTCTTTCTATCTATCTTTCTTTTTTTTCCAATGTTACAAGAGATGTTTGTATTAGCTTGAGATAAACATTATCAATCTTTATTCCCAGTTCAGCACAAATCGATTGATACAAAGAGATTGTAGATGAAGCGAGTATGGGAATGTTTACTCTGACACATAGTTTCCACTGCATGTATTTATAGAATTGGTGTTAAGACAGGTAAGGGTGATACAATATGATGTCTATAGCACACAGAACACCTTATTGTTCTGTCGTCCCCTCAGTGCTTATGTAACATACAGTTTTGCACTATATGGCCACGTGGGGGTTAGTCTTATACCGGCTGCAGTCTTGTCTTACATTTCAAAACTGGGTGCCAGTACTGAACGTAGCATAGTGCTTTTACAATTTGAGATCATGGCTTCAAGAACAACACAGAAAAAACGTTGGATTCTGTTAAGTCAATGCCAAAAGTCAACACTTGTGTTATTTTTATGAGATTTTGATCTCAACCTTAACAAAGTATTCACACATTATCTGGAAAATACATACCAGTACAGAGATTTGAGGGAAATTGTGATGAATTGTTTTTGATAAAAAAAGTCTTCCTGATACTGGCAATTAATTATTAAGCATTTTATCTACTGGAAATTCCTCATTTCTGGGTGGGAAAGTGTACAGTCATGCATAACTCTATTTCAGACAACCCCAAAACCACCTGAGTGGTCATCCTTGTTCCAGGAAGTCTATTGTATTTTGTAAATATCGTGTATCGATGGTGCTCCAAAGTTCATTTCCTGGTAGCAACCACAGTGATTGTGGTCTTTAGTGCAGGTAAATGTAAATGGCTAGATGTCTAAAAAAAGTATCCAGACACTGTATACAATTAGTGAACTATTTTGATTTCCACTCATTAAAACAGCTGTTAAGGAAAACATAGGAAAAACATTGCTAGTAGAATGGCCAGGAGCAGCCACATGAGTCTGAGGTGAACCATGCCTGATGTCAAGTATCAGCTAGAGGGCGTAAAACCTACCAGCACTGGGCAGCTGAACTATGTTCTATGAAGCTCCATCAACTTCAGTGACATGGAGGACAGTTTGTGATCTAGATCTAATCATTCAACATCAGTACCTCTGTAATTCTCTCGTGGCTAAATGCCATCAAATCCTTAAACAATATTCCAACATCTAGTGAAAAGCCTTCCTAGGAGGGAAGAGGCTGTCACTGCAGCAAAGAGGGGACACCTGTCCTCTATAAATATCCTTGATTTCAGAAGAAACACTGGATAAACAGGTGTGTACAGTTTTTTGGAGATAAATCCTGTATCAAATCTCCTAAATGACAGTAGCTGAAAAACAACGTTTGTCATGTAAGCAAGTGAATGACACTCTGCTCATTTTCAGTGTTTTATTAAGAATGCGTCTACAGCATTCACTTCTGCAGGTGGTAGTAGAAGCTTAATTTCACTTTACATATTACTTTAGAATCAACATGATGATTCAGTTAGGTTTAATGAGTAGTTTTTCATTGAAAAATGTTTTACTGTACAACAGAACACTGTTACATTGACTGTACATGCATTCTTGTCCAAATCTCTATATAGAAATATACACAATCTGAACATTACAACAGTGATTTCTGAAAAATGAACAAATAGATTTTCCTATAAATGCTCCTGATTGAAGAGCTAGATGACTATGTCCCTTTTTTCATTACAATGTACATCATTTTTAATGGTGAAAAATCTGGCTCAGTTGATTTTAGCAGCAATACAGTGTCTCTATGTTTGACTGTTACCAAAAAAACAGGTAAAGGACCTTTTTCGGTCAACACATTCACATGACACTCTTCAGACTTAGCAGTCTTTTCAGGATCCCACTATGCAGCAAAGTTCATAGAGCTGAGTAAGAAGTATGGAAGAACTGAACTAAAGGCATTCCTGGCTCGGTTGCTGTCGGCGAGAATCCTTGAATAAGTGTGATATTACCTTGCAAGACCAATCCCAAAATTCCTGTACAGGTTCAGCAGAAGGATCAGATACACAAACTTCACCGAGCAGTGCTGTTTGAAGCCGTAGGGCTGATGTTCATGGACACTAGTCGCTCTCTGAAGCAGCCTGGCATTAAACCCCGGGAGATCGTGCACTGAATAGGCCAGAGGATTATAGCAAACAGTATGAGGAGCACCACGATGAGGACCAACAGCCGCTTCCAGTTTCCATAAAAGCCCAGAAAACGCAGCAGCCTGTTGCCACAGCTCTCTCTTTCTTCCTGTCTGTTTTCAATCTCTTGTTTTCTCCCTCCTATATCAATGCAGACGCAGTTGGTTTTCATTGAATTTTTGTAGCACAGCTTCTTTCCATCCAGCCACAAGTTTTTTTCTTGCTGCTGGTCACTGGGGAGTTGGTCCAGGACCTCCTGGCTGGTGGTCAAAGCCGGTGGACCGTTCTCAGGCACAGGCGTGGTTTGTCGGCAAAGCGGGCAGGTGATCAGTGTGCCCTCCCTTTCTGGTGAAATGGTGATGAAGCGGGACAGACACTCCAGACAGAAGGTATGGTTACAATCCAGGACCTTAGGTGTCTTGAAGATATTATCGTATGTGGTGTAGCAGATGGAACATTCTGGACCAGCGTCCCAGGCTTGATCCTCCTCATTGCTAGTGGGCATTTTCTCATGCCTGTGTGATGATGCGTTGGAGGGCGTCCTTGTTGTCGCCACTGGTTCCTCCATCCTTGAGGACGGGTATTTTCTGTTGATCAGTAGAGAATTTGAGTACATTATACATAAAATCTAAAATAAATTTTTTTTTTCTCATATAATGAATGACAAATCTATATTTTAGGGCCGATATTCTAGATCCAGTACTGAAACTTTGAAATAAAATAATGATTATAATAATTATAATGGATTTTTTTTCCTTCTGAGAAGAGCTAGTCAGGAGAAACTTATTTATGCTAAAGTTAGATAATCTTAAAGTTTCCTGTATGTACATGAAATTATATATA
>JBBPCY010000109.1:17840128-17904035 GCA_037974405.1 Brachyalestes nurse
AGATATATATATATATATATATCACACACATTTTCTGTGATGCATTTGTGGGTTTTAAGCATAAACTCTATATAATGGATGTGAACGTTACAGACATAGTGATGTTAAAATATATTAATAGTATAATAATTCATTTGATTTTACCCAGAAATGTATTAAGTTTCATAAATGTTTTTCAAAACATGCTGGTTTCTATTTGTTACAGTGCTGTTTACTGTTTATTATACAAACACTCAGACCAAAGTTAAATAAAGTAATACTAGAAGTAGTAATCTTTGTACGGTATTTATTTTAAAAACAGTACAAACAACCTCTGTAGTATTAGATAAAAGCACTTGTTTTATAAGGTGCATGAACAGCATATTTGTGATACATTAATAACTAAAGAATTAGTTAATGCTCTGCTATTTAAAGATACACCTCATTTTGCTTTTTCAAACAGGAGTTAAGGAGTGAGTCACTGTAATTTGGTACTTCCACTTCATGTAAAGCTCTTTAAACACTGTATTCTAAATAAACAAAATTAAGAGTATCAGCTGTTCAAAAATATAGTTTTCAAAAAAGATTAAAAAGAAATAATATACTAACAACTTCAATTCATAAGCTCAAAGTGTCCAACTTCGTCTTTTGTCTTAAAGGAATAAAGAGCAACATATATACAACTCAAAGGTGCGCCATAGACCAATTTTTTTCACCGGCTGCTTTTGCTGAACCTGAATGGCTTTTGTTATTCATCCACTAAGTCGGCAGGAGGGGGCATGAGTCCTCGAGGGTTAAGGTTTGCAACCAGACACACGTCATAACTGTCATGCATTATGGCCTGCTTGATCATCACAGTCCACTCATTTTCAAATGGGTCCAACTGCAGGATGTCCTTGGTGATAATGTCATGCCGATCTGGGGAAAATGTCATGGTTAAAGATGTGCTAAATACAACACTTCTGCAGTGACGTTTTAGAATTTCAGTTTGTAAGCATTTTAGGGACATTAGGGATTTAATGGCTGGGTTCAAATAAAGCAAACAGATCAGTCAAAATAGCTATACCTCTTCTGAAGAACATTATTTTGCTTATTTACCTGCTCCTTTATAATATCCACAGACATACAGCTTTCCATCCACTACGCCTGCATTTGATGCATTGCTTCGCAGTGAAAGAAGGGGCCAGGGTAAGGGAGGGCCATCTCTCCAAAAATCTCCATCAGGATTGTAGATCTCTACTGCATCAAGACAGCGACGTGACTGCCCACGATCCACACCTTCACACCCAATACCGCCTACAGAGGCAGATACAAAGCTATATGTTGGCATTACATGACAAGAGGGAGGCCTAATGCACTCTCAGTGCTTTGTAAGAGTTGATATGGTATCGACATTCAAGACTTACAAATCCAACTGAAATAATGTAAACCTTGTGGAAGGTGGATATAATGCAAACTAGCATGGCATTTTTTAAGCACTTGCTTAAATGTAATGTTTAGCCACTGCTGTCAGTCTAAAATACATGATATTTATCAGTTCCATGTTGTGTAACCAACGTAAACATTCAATGACCGCATCTAAATATAAGCCACCGGCATTTTACCAAACAATGTTTTTTTTTTCTTTCTTTTTTTTCTAAGCTCTCTGTGGTAGTTTCTCAGTTAAAATTCAAAGACCTATTCCTTCTCACCTATAACATAGATTTCCCCATTGAGTGCAACTGCACTGCAGCGATATTTGGAATATTTCATAGGACAGAGTTCATTCCACTTATTGGTCTCTGGGTCATACTCCAGCAAGCGGTTACTCATGCGGTCAGGCTCCTCATCTGTGCGGTACGTCTGTCATTCATGAGATGAGTCCCAACAGGTGGAGTTAGGGTGAGCAATAGAGAGAGAGAGAAACAGAGTTGGGTTACAAACTGACACAGTTACTGTGTTTCTCTCTCAGTGTTTTTTTTTTTTCTTTTCCAATTTTGTTACTTAAGGAATATTGCATTAATACCACACTTGATCCCCTGCACTGCAAATTTTAGTGCTTTATCTGCTTTAAAACACCTGCCTTTAAACTAAGTCAGGGCTTTTTTTTTTAAAAAAAAAAGCTGATTCAGTTGTGATAATATATGGAAAACACAAAAATGCGAAGGGTTACCCCAAAGCAAGTTTATACATACTGGGGCAGTTATGTTATCTTTAGAATTTTACCTGTGGTGTCCGTCCTCCAAGCACATAGAGACAATTTTTCATCCTGACCACACTGTGATAGGCCAAGGGCATAGGAAGTGGAGTGGCACTGCGCCAAGGGCCACCCTGTAAGCACCAGCGGTCAACACTATTGGTGATGAGGTACTGGTTCTTCAGCTTCATCTGACCTCCAATTAGGTACAAGTTATCACCCAGAGAACTCAGTCCATATGAATCACGATATTCTGCTGAAGTCAAGTGCTTCCAACTTCCCTGAGCATCCTGATTATACCTAAAATGAAAAGATTTAAAGCATGTCAAACAGTTTGTTGATTTATGCCTCTCAAGAGCAGTTTGATATTTTTAATATTCTGTGGAACTAGAAACGAGATCCTCTCTAATTATGATTGTCATTGTGCACAAAATAGTGACCCTTTAAAACATTCTTTAAACATAAACCCATCCTGTTCCCATGGGTAATTCCCCGTGTGTAACTTTCATTAGCAGTTAATTGACCTTTCTATGTTTTGCCACACCTGATTACATGTAAGAGTTTGGTTATTATTTGATGGGTTGAAAAAGGAGAAGGTAGAGCAGGGATGTTGAAGAGCGAGCTATAACTGACTCTTTATGTCTGGAGACCTGCATCCCCCATTGGGCATTGTATATTCAAGGTCTGTGCTTACTACCAACCCAATGCTTTTTAGTGTCAGTTGCAGTCCCATGTTATTTTGGCCATACTCCTAAACCTGTAATATTGAACTATAACAAACTAAGTGTATCTAAAGTGTTTAGAGCATGATGGAGACACATGAGGATACAGGATTTAATGTTTTCTGTCCAGGAATCTTACTTGAAAATTTCAACATTCCTCTCCTTCTGTCTTGCCATCCTTCGTGCTCCTAGTTCTCCTGCCACAATGATTTCATTTCCTTCAGTGACAACCCCAGCACAGACATATCCAAGGGCATCACCATACCGAGGGGAAGTGATATAAAAGGTGCGACCAGTGTTTGGGGCATAGCAGAAGCTGCGGTCAGAATAGCTACCATATCGTGACCGTATCCCACCACTGTCATTCCCGATGCAGAGTAGTAGATCAGTGGTCTCCATGCCGTAGCGTAGCTTTAGTCTGCGTGGTGGAGCATTCGGATGCATGTCTGCCGCTTCCATGGCATCTTCCATCATCTGTAGACATTCTGCATCAGCCAGCAGAGCTGTGTTGCGTTTCAGGGTCTCTTTCAGGTAACTTGTGCTCACCAGCGGAAGACGTACCTTCCTCAAGAGCTCAGGGAGATGCTGGAACCGGTTTTCTTCTTCTAGCCCTGGACCAACTGAGCGCTGTTTCACCCATCGCATCACCAAGTCAAGAATAGTCTCTTCCCGGGTTACATTCAGGTCATCTGAAGTTAGCAATGCTCCCAGCTGGTGGGCTTCCAGCTCCAGCACTTCTTCACTCAGACTCACCTCGGTGAAGTGTTGCCTGAGGTAACGCTGGGCCTGATCGGCCAACTCCTCAGCTCCTAAGTCCCGGGCATAGTAATAGATGCCCAGGCAGTTGGAGGCATCCATTTTATCAGTCATGTAGACTTGACAGCGGCCAAAAACATCATCCATCTGCAGTAGAAATGCAGCAACAGAGATGCCCTGCACATTGTCTGGGGTCAGTGGAAGCTTGGAGCTGTACATATAGTCCAACAAGAGGGCTAAGCTTTGAGCCGGCATGTCCCTCAGAAAGACCTGTCGGTTGGCACTTTCACGCAGGCCACAGGTGAACATCACACGGAAGTAAGGGCTGAATGCAGCAAGGACAGAACGGTGACATGGAAAACTGACGCCTTCAGCAACTAGTACCACATCTGTCAACTGTTCAGCCTCTCTCATGCGATTCAACTGGTCCAGCAGTGCCAGACCATGCTTAGCTCTCAGATCCATTTTGCCTGTTTATGAAGATTCTGTTTCTTGCAAAAATCTCTTAATTAGAGATTTCCATTAGCCCTAGGACATTGTGGAAGTAATCTTTTCAGTGTGGCAGGGAAAGTACCTCTGGTGAAACACAAGCACAGAAACACAAGCTCAGCTAGTGCAGTGGACAACAATGTGATTCTATTTTAGTCATACACGTCAAGCTTTCATGCTTAGTCATATACTGTTTCTATAAGGCACAAACCCTTTTACTTTGTCTACAAAAGCAAAATCCCAGCAAAAGCCACCAGCACACAACAATCCTACCAGTTAATTATGGATCTGTGTCACTGCTGTTTCAATTCCAGTATCGATTACTGAGAGAGACGTAGCAGTACTGCTGGGTTAGATTAACACATGCATTGATGAGTCGTACCAGATCACTGGCCTACTGTGGTCTTTGCCCTCAGGAGTCAAGCCGTCCATTAGCCACACTTCACATACACACAAGCTATGTCTCTGACAGAACAGGGAGGAGGAGAGAGTGCAAGAGAAATCTGTTTACTCAACCCTCTGTACCCCATGCTAAGCAACACAGCTAATAATAGATCATGATGTGTCAAATGGCCAATGGGGAACAGGAGAAAACGAGACTGAAAGATGTGTTCTAAAAAGAGTTTAAAGGAAATTTCTAGAAAGGTCGGAGAGTGTCTAGAGATTTATGTTTACTTTCAATCATTTTTAAAAAGATGAACAGGGTTCAGTGTTTGTGATTTTGGTGCCACATGTGCATGAGTGGAACGGCCCTCCAAGGGCTGGGCATTTAGGGTCAAATTTCACTCCATCATGTAGCCAAAGTGACTATAGGCTCTGCACTTGAGCGTCAAGTCATAAAGGTTTTGAGTATTCAATGTGAAATCCTTGTTCTAGACAGTTCAGAAAATTTCAGTCAATATTTTTGAACCCTGCGGTTGGAAGACTAAAGTGACATGAAGATTTCTGGATGGAGAATATGACATGACACAAGCAAAAATATAGTGGAAAAGGGTTTCACAAAGTATTAGAAGAACCATGTGTGAAAAGAGATTTTTTAAGGTTTCAGGAACTTTAACATAATGTAAAGGTTATATACCAGTTTAGGGGTTCTTCCTTAAGCCTTTATATCATGTGAAGATTTTTTTTACATTATAAAGATTCTTCAAATGCACACACACATTTTCTTCATTTTTAAGAGAATAGCCCTAGTCATGAATACTTTATCTTCATTTAATTCTTTTCATAAAAATAATTTTCATCATACCTCCATTAAGTAAAAACCTATCACAGAAACCTCACTTCTAAGATTTTTTTATTTACACATTTCACCAAAGAACTGCAACTGCTGCTTTATCCCAAGAAGATCACATCAGATGATCAATTCTTTAAAGCTTGCTTATATTAGTCAAGTTGCAGATTACATTGATAAACTCTGATTTCACAGAACCACATCCTGTTATAGACTTAAGTGCATTCAGTACTTCAGTCATAAGAATAATGACTGAAGTAGTCATGAAGTAGCACCTTAAGTAGACAAAGTTGTACACCAAACTATAGATTATTCATACATTTTAGAACTACTGTACATTGGTATTACCAATTAAAAATCTGTGACTGGCCGCTTAGATGATATCTGAGCTACTGAACACGTTTAATACGAAGCTGAATTGATGTCCAAGTTAACAAAATGTGCTTTAAGGATCAGCTGCACTGAAGAATAATAAGTAAAAAAATAGCCTAATAAGTGAGCAGCAGTTTGCAGACAGTGGTTCCTTTTGCAATGAAGGCTAACCTTTAAACCGTCAGCCCAATTATTAATGGAAATATTAACCATGGAAGGCTTTGTCCTTGGAAAAATGTTGATGTAACAACTTGACAAGGAAAGGTCCAGAGCTTAAATAATATTTTACTAAAAAGTATACACAATATAACAGGAGAAAATGGATTTAGAAAGGATAGGTAAAGGTTTTGTTTTGTGTGATGGTACTGGTAGCTTAAAAGGTGTAAAGGAAAATATATGTGATGCTTCATTGGGCTCGCTTTTGATGTGTAAGGCATGGAGTGCGAGAACAGAGTCTAGTTTATACATCAGGTCCAGTTCATAAGAGCCTGATAATCAGCTGGTGAGCTGGATCAGGCAGGGAATAGTTGCAGAGCTGTGGGTCACTGTTCACCGTTGTAGAGAATTAAAAAGACAAGAACTATTTGAGCTTCCTGTAATGAGATTATTCATTTATACATGACTTGCCTAACACCCGGTTCAAATCCGTCACCCAAACGGAAAACATTTTCAGTGAAGATGACCTGGGGCAGACAAACCAGCGGAAACGTATAAGAGAAAAAAGCTGAATCAGAACAGAATTAAGAATAGAGTGTGATCAGAGATGTTTTCATATCTATATATCAGGTTTTATAGTAGAGGCATTTATTCAGTGTCCCACTATTTGGCTTGGAAAGTCCTTTTAAAAATGTATTAATACGTCTTTTAGAAAATGTCTCTTATCAATGATTAGCTGAAAGGGCGTCCTCTTACTAATATAAACCACCTCCTTGTCTTTTGAACTATCTGTAAGTGTGCTATTAGTGCAAGTCACAAGTAAAGGGCAGTGAGATCAGACATGTTGCATAATTAAACACAGAGGCTTGGTATCACTAGAGAATAAACACTAGAAAACCAGAGTTAAGCTGAAGTGCTGACAAGTTATAGGGCAAAGAAGATTGTCAGTTAATTTAGATCTTGATAAGGCTTGTGCAAGAATGGTGACTGGTAGAAGAGTTGGTGGTTACCGTGTGGAGAGGGAGATCCTGGATGAAGAAAGACTGGAGGAGCTTTCTCAGAGGCTGGACATCTCACAAACTCGCACTTCGCTCTCCTACCGCCTGAAAAACTCACTCAGGTTAGACGCTGCTGAGTGTGTGAGTGCAAAATAAGATATATATAAACAATATTATAAGTTGACTGATATTTGGCAGTAACTGTGTTTATATATTTTATTTGTGTGAAAATCATGTGCACATTTGAATGCATCACTTGCGAATGTATCTGAACAACATTTATTAGGGTTATTTATAGGTGGTATGTTTTCATTATCAGACAATGTTGAAATGAAGTGTCTCATGTCCTATCTTCCCAATTTTTCATCTTTCCCTCCTGTCAGGTGTTCCATTCCCTCCCTGAAGCGAAAGGTGGTGGGCTGTTTACCTGTTCTGTACTGGTTGCCTCGTTATTCCATCTGGGACTATGGCATGCCTGACATTGTCTCTGGGATCAGTGTTGGCATCATGCACCTACCTCAGGGTATTTCCCCAGCTCAGTGTCTTATTCTAGACAGAAAAAGGGATAGGAAAAAAACTTCTGGATCAGGACAAATCTATCCTAATGTGTAGAACTGTGTTGGCTAATGTAACTTTATGGCCGAGTTTAGGGTTTATGTTGGGATGTGTGTTTTGTAGGAATGGCCTATGCTTTGTTGGCTTCTCTGCCTCCAGTGTTTGGACTGTACACCTCCTTTTATCCAGCACTCGTGTATTTCTTCTTTGGCTCCTCCAGACACATTTCTGTTGGTAAGTAGATTCGTTTTTTTATGTGACGGTTTGTCACAACTTGTGCACAGTGTTTGCTGCAGTCAACATAAAGTACATCATAAAATATAAAATGTGCCATGAATTTTGCATAGGCCACATTTATCCCCAGTGAGTTAACTTTAGCAAATAAACAGTAACTGTGCATGAAAATGTAAAGAAGTTTGTGGCCTTATTTTCACTTAGAAAATCAACAAAAATGCACTTTATCCACGGGTGTCCATACTTTTACATACAGATTTATTTCAGTAAAGTGCCACTGAAACTATATTATTTAATTCACCCTATTTGCCAAAAAAAATAATGGTTAGAGTGAATAAAGTCTACTCAGAATAGTGAAAGGAGTAATGCATGTAATGTAGTATTGTGGAATGACAACGTAGTGATGATAGTAGAATAATGAAATATATGTTGACCAAACTGTGTTTTATTTCTGTGGAAATGAAGTAACTTCAATGTGGTATTTTTTAGGAAGGAAACCAGAAAAGGTGCAAAATATTTTTGCTACAAAACGGTAAACTTTCTGTTCTATATATTAATTGCATACGTTGGCCAAACATCCCTCTGTGTTTGCAGGCACATTTACAGTTCTCAGTATAATGGTGGGGAGTGTTACTGAGAGACTGGCTCCGGATGCAGACTTTCTGATCAATAATGGCACTAATGTGACAGGGGAGGTGGACACCACTGCTAGAGATCTCTACAGAGTACAGGTCGCAGCTGCTACTACTGTACTGTCAGGATTAATACAGGTCAGTACACACACAGATTACGCATAAACAAATGCGATTTACACACACACACACACACACACACACACACACACACACACACACACACACCCCTGTCACTCTGTGGTCTCAGAAATATAACAATAAGGGAATATTTTTCATTTAATTGCTTGTTGAAAACACCCAAAATTGAGACAGTATATAATAAAAATATAATTAAAAATAAAGAATAAAGAAGAATATTTTCTGGATGTAATTCATTCATTTTCTTTAACCTGTCTACACTGAATATGTCAGAGAATTAAAGTGGAAATGCATTTTCTCTCTCCCTCAGGTGATCCTAGGACTGGTGCAGTTTGGTTTTGTGGGTACATATCTGTCAGAACCATTAGTCAGAGGGTATACGTCAGCAGCTGCTGCACAAGCTGTAGTGGCTCAGTTGAAATACATCTTTGGAGTGTCTCCCACCCGCTTCAGTGGGTTATTCTCGTTAGTGTATGTAAGTATTGAGTCATCTAGTTGTTTAATGGAAAAACAAACAATTAGAATTTCTGAGAACCCACCTGACACTCTTTACTATTTATGCAGACACTGATGGATGTGTGTTCGCTACTGTCCAGTACTCATCTTCCTACTCTGCTGGTCAGCATGGTGTCCATCACAGTTCTCATCACTGCAAAAGAACTGAACAACAGATTCAGAAGCAGAATGCCGGTGCCCGTCCCGGTGGAGCTTATTGTTGTATGTTAGCTTTGATTTCAAAATGTTCTTTCTTTATACCATTCTACTTTATTCCATATGTATCTATTTATAAGAATAATTCATATTCCTCATACCGTTGAATGTGAACACACTAAAAGCATACAGATACTACTTCTAATTAGTGGATTCAGTTACTTCAAGAGACACTTGTTGCTGCCGCAGGTGTTCAATGGGGTTAACAGGTGCACACAACTATAATCTTCACAGAAAGGCGTTCTCAGTACAATTGAATTCTCTGGAGCAGGCAAACCTGACCCTAAGGTCAGCATTGGGCTGTGGAACAGTGGGACTGCATTCACTGGAGTAATGGAGCTCCATGAAGTACCTTTAGGATGAGCAGGTTTACTGTTACTGTTACTACAGCAAAGGGGAGATAAGCTCCATATTAATACCCCATATTACATAAAAATGTTGGATGTGCAGGTGTCTTTTGGACTTTTGGACAAATAGTGCATGTTAGTTGTTTTCTTTGTCATGTCTTGCACTGTATGTGTATATAGGTGTGATTGTGTATTATTATTTTTCCCAACTGATTTCTGTTTCTGTAACAAACTGTATACCAAGGAACAATAACATTTTCCTATAGCTCATGCCATTCAAGTATGTGTGTATGTTTACTTTAGATTGTGGTGGGAACATTAATATCATCATACACTCATCTAAATGAGGTTTATGAGATTTCAGTGGTGGGGGAGATCCCCAGTGGGTGAGTTACTGAGTTTATCTTTTATGTCTGTTTCTTATAGTGCTTTAATTCTGCCACATGACACTATGCATAATGACTGACAAGTTGAATTTGTGATCTTTTCTGGATTGCTCAGGCTTCAGCCTCCAACCGTACCAAACACCAATATCTTTTCTGAGGTGGTGGTGGATGCTTTTGCTTTGGCCGTTGTGGGATATGCCATCTCCATCTCTTTGGGCAAAACATTTGCTCTCAAGCATGGCTACAAAGTGGACAGCAATCAGGTGAGACAAATCTATCACTACAGAAGGGTCATTTTAATGACAATTCATATTTTCACAGTATTTTCACTGTTCTTACAAAAGCTTCTGTGGTAACTCTACAGAAATTGTAACTCTGTAGGAGAAGTTTTCAAATATGATTTCTGTTGGTATAATGTCCGTATGGCATTTTCAATGGTTTAAAAATGAACAAAAAATGATATTACAATACGTAATCATATGGTATAATCAGAATTCAGACTATAGCAGAGGTATTTGGGGTAGGGGTGGGGGAAAATCTGTCAATGAGGCAAACTGGAATCTGGCATTAAAGTAGTACTTGTTAGACAACTTATAGAACGGGTGTAGAAAACACAAATCATTTTTTCTATATATGTCGAAAATCATTGTAAATTCAGACTGTGTTTAGGGTTTCTTGTAATAACTCTAAGAACAATTAATGTTGGAATGTTGCTGCTCTTCACAAATAATGTCAGTTCTATTGAGCATCAACGCAACCCTCAGTCTGACTGTGTTCAACTCTCTCTGTTTTGTAGGAGCTAGTGGCTCTGGGGCTCAGTAATGCAGCTGGAGGATTTTTCCAGTGTTATTCTGTCTGTGCCTCAATGTCTCGCAGTCTCGTACAGGAGACCACTGGCGGCAGAACACAGGTAAGAAATAGAGAGAGCCCCCCGTGCTTTCACTTATACACTTCTTCTACATACACACCTATATTGTGTTAAATTGTGCTGTTATAGATGGCGGGTGTGGTGTCCTCTGTAATTGTGCTAGTGACTGTGTTGAAGCTGGGGTCACTCTTTCAGGAACTGCCCAAGGTAGAACTGAATGATTCTTCATAAAGTTGTACCTCAGAGTTAATTCGTGTTATCTTATTAGACAATATTGTATGTGATTTAAAAAGTTGTATCTTTGTGTGTGCAGGCTGTGCTTGCTGCCATTGTCTTTGTGAATCTGAAGGGTATGTTTAAGCAGTATGCTGACATTGTCAAACTCTGGAGAAGCAGCAAGATTGATCTGGTAGGATGCCTTAATATCCATCCCAAAAACTCTAAGTATTCTTAGTTTGAGATTATTATTCAATCTTTTCCTTAAAGCAATGCAGTGAAAATTTAATTGACAGCTTTTCCCTGAATATCATCTTCTGTCATCTTAGGCATCTGACTTTAACTTTTTAAACTGCATGTCTAAATCATCACACACTTGCCTCAAACTGCAGCACGTTGTTAAATAATCTTAAAGAGAATTGCTCATGTAGTTTCTGACATACTGTTATCTGTGAAAACGGACACAAGTATCTTGCATAGCAGTCATCTTGAAGCCTGAATATTGTCTATAGGCCCACTTCTGTCCATTTTAAAAGACTGCGTCATACAGTGCAGTAACTGCTCTAAGTTGTATAGTTAATAGAGTCAAAATGGGAGTTTTATTTCACATTGTTGTGCATATGATGCACTGTGTGTTTTGTCCATGTAGTTGGTGTGGTTGGTGACATGGGTGTGCACTCTCCTCTTTAACCTGGATATGGGTCTGGGAGCCTCCATTTGCTTTGCCCTGCTCACCGTTATCTTCAGAACGCAAAGGTTACAGACGTATCTCTTTTCTTTATCAGCCTTGTTCTCTATAGTGAGTATTTTTAATGACTCGACTCCTTCTCCTTAAAGACCCAGGTACTCTGTGTTAGGGCATCTTCCTGGTACAGAGCTTTATTTGGATATGGAAAAACACAGAGAGGTGAGGCACATTCTGCTAAGTTAAACCATGGTCTGAGGACCATATATTTTGTTTTCATAAAAAGATCATTTATTTACCACTTTTGAATGTGAATTTTTGAGTGTGAATGGATTTATCTGTGTGACAGGTAAAGGAGGTACCAGGCATCACCATATTCCACTCTTCAGCTACCATATACTTTGCAAATGCTGAACTTTACCTAGAAGCACTCAAACAGAAGGTAAGCATTGTCTTCTAATACTTTCTAAGTAATCTTTAGATTAATTGTTCTTAAAAGCACTGCAAGTAAGTTTATTTGTACCTTAATCAGTCTAACATAGAAATGCCTCCTTATTTTGAGTCATTCATAACCCAAAACAAGTACAAAAAGTACATTTAGATTTATAGAAGCTTAGATTTAAAGATCTTTTTCACCTATTTCAATTATTTTCACCTTTCACCTATATATGCAATTTTATGTATGTATATAAATTAGTAACATTTCTTGAAATAAGCATTAAACACACACACATCTAAGATTCTGTTACTGTTTACGTTAATAAGATACATTTTTGCTAAAAATTATTGCTAAAATTGAAAGGATATTTAGAAGTTCTCAAGAAGTTTTAATTCTGAGTTTTAGTTCTTTACTACTTCTTTACTACCAAGTAAGTTTTCTTACGCCATTGGCAGATTGTTTTGCTTAACATAAGCGTATACATCTCATTTTGCATACATGTTCTCTAGTTATTGTGAATGGCTTTTTTACAGTACATACCATTCTCTATAATTTAATGTTCTAAGTATGTGCTATGCCTGTTTGACTCTTCTGTCTTGTGTTGATGACTGATCGCAGAGTGGTTTGGATATTACTAAGATGATCACCTATAAACGCAGACAGGAGGCCAAGCAGAGAAAAAGAGAGAGGAGAGCAGCAAGAAGAGCGAGGAGGGAAGCTAAAAGACAGGTGAGAAACATACAAAATCTTCTGATTGCATTATTTGGTCTGAAAAGTGCACTGTTGGTGGTGGCCTAGTTGGTAGGATACTTGCCTCAGGACCAAGAGGTGATGGGTTCAAATTCTACCTTCAACACACCACCACTGGGTTCCTGAGCAAGACCCTTAACCCCAAGTTGCTACAGGGAGACTGTCCCCTGTAGTTAGGGAATGGAAGTTGCTTTGGATAAAGGCATCTGTTAAATGCCGTAAACGTAAATTCAGATAATTCTTTAACAATTCTTGACACTTCTTCCATCATTCTCTCTGTGTGTAGAGGCGAGCTCTCCGACTGGCCTCTCAGCGAGAAGGAGTGTTCTCAGTTGAAGAAGAAGCGGGTCAGTTGCGAGAAAGGGAAGATCTTCAGGAGGAGGACCTAAGCTGGAAGGAGCGTGAGAACAGCACAGTGTTTGTAATGCCTGAGACCACACACAACAGCTGGGTGTACCTGAAAGGCACGGACCCAGAGACCACTACACTAGGGTCAATGTCGGATTTACAGGACGGTGACATCACTACGCTGGGATCCAGCAGTGAGGACACCCTCAGCAGGGATCTGGAGAGGGTTTCACTGGGATCACTGGGGAAATGGACATGGGACATCCACTCCATCATCCTGGACCTCTCGCCAGCCAATTTCATTGATACAGTGGCCATAAAGACTTTGAGAAATGTGAGTGACGATATAAAATAAACTAACATAACCACATAAACACCAATAAGAACATGATATGAAATGCAGTGGAAATACAATAAAACGTTTGCCCTCTGTTGAAACAGATATTCCATGATTTTGGAGAAATTGATGTGGATATCTATGTGGCAGGATGTCAAGGTGGGTACAAATGTAGATGCACTGTTTCAAAGTGGAAATAAGATGTGTTCATCTTGGTTGGGTTTATATAATGGAAAACTGAATTATGCTTGCTTGAAATAAAAGATTAACAATAAAGCCTCCATTTAGTCCCTAGTTTATACACTTCATATATGGTGACTAAGTTGCCTAAGCAGTCCCTTTTAATTTACCATGCTTGTGATATCAAAATTATGTTAACTTGCTGTTGCTCGGAAGGTGCCTGATGTACTGCTATTATGATTGTGGCTCTGGACCACGGGTGCCGGTGTTGAAAAAATGCTACCGTAGTGCAAATCAACAGCAGAGTCTATTGATTCATACTACCCTGCCAAAAAATGCTCCCTTACGTTTATACAGTTCATACAGTTTATAACACTGATAATGATAAGAAATAGACAAATAATATGCATAATCAGAGATTATGGGGATTATAGTGGTTAAAAAGCTAAAATGGTTCCAGCTTCCATGCCCTGGACTCTGAGGGTACCTTATGGCAAACTAAATAAAACATGAATGCCCTGCAGGGGGAAATAGTTTTGGTTTTATATTTGATTACATTAATGTTTAAGTTGAGATTTACAATAAATATTTGAACTATAGTTGTGTAACTGTGTTAAAGGGAATACTGCTGTTAAAAAGCTCCTTATTTTTTTCAAGTGTTTGCAAACCATGTTTTTGCACTTTTGTTCATACAGCAGTACTTTTAAAATAAAAGTGCACAATACACTACTTTTGAATTCATTGTTGAATTTTGCAAATAAAGATCATGCAATTAAACATTTTAATCATTGGCCAGTATTAGTCAAAATACAGAAAATTTAGAATATGGCCCCTTTAAATCCGGTGAAAGTGGTAAGTCTTAACTTCCTCTTTTCCTGTTTCATGAATCTTTTGTACGCAATGTACTGTATTTGAACACATTATGTTAATTACTAATTGCTTTTATTCCAGCCCCAGTTGTAGAACAGCTGGAGAAAGGTGGGTTCTTTTCTGACATCAGTAAAAATCATCTCTTCACCTCAGTGCACGATGCAGTGCTGTACTGCCTCAACCACCGCGGCGCAGGAACTCTGCCGAGCTACGAAACAAAAGTGGTGAGGTTCACACACACATGTCCACACAAAGCTGAAGGGGCCTGCAGGCTCTAATAGCCACAGCACTAAATAAGACCCCAGGTTACAATGAATAAATGATATGCAAACATGTTATGTTTTCCATAATGAAAATGTAATGACTTCTGTCCAACTGCTCCAGTGGGCAGGGAAAAATAATGTTAACCAGTGACATCATATTTTACCAACCCAACCCGTAACTGAATGACATGAAAAATGTGAAAAGAGAAAATGTTTATCGAATGTTTGATGCATGTTTGTGTGTAATGTCTAACATTTCTCATTGCAGGATGTGAACAACACCAAACTATGAGAATTAACTACATCTCCTGCAATCTGTTCCCGTCACACACACCTATAACACATCCAGACTTCAGCACTGATGTATGAGTATAATGATAATATGTATGGCACTGTGCTAATTAAACCTGGCAGCAATACTGTTCTCAGCAAAAAATAGTTTAGGAGTTCTGTACAAATACATGTGCCTTGTAATTACTTGAACAATGAAGAAAGGTGGTCGTAAACAGGGCTGGTCCCTTCTTTTTGGTAATTTTGTATTACAATTATTATGGACGAATGTTCAATACAGTGTGATCATTTTGATTTAAATTATTATTACACAAAGAAATATCAGTTTTCTCAAAAAATGACTACTATGTATGGTCCTTTACCATTTATTTTCAAAACATGTAACATCTTAACATGTTCAAAGAAAAATGCCATTTTTTTTTTATTTGTGACTTTGCTTTCTGAGAACACTGGAGCATGTTACAATAAATAACACTATAAATAAAATAAATCTGACCAAACAGCAATCAGACTTCTTTGGATGCAAGTGACAAGGTGATAATCCACTGTCTAAAGGAATTACTGACATAAATAAATAAAAGAAATAATCACATCCCCAGTATACATGACTTGCAAGGATCAGCTTAGACATTTTTCTTCTCTGAGGGAAAAGCGGTATGAGGCAGATCCTGTCAGTAGACATTGAAGTTTGATACACATACTGTAGGTAACAAGTCTAAACGGATTAACTAATGACTAATAAACTACTTAACCAGCCGTTGCTGACAACATCTGTTTCCCTCGGTTTTACAACATGTGTACTTTTATCAAAACTCAAGTGAACATTCTTTCACACTCCTTAGGAGGTATTGTAGTGCATAAATATGTAAACAAAGGTTATAAAATATGGCTGCATTCCCATAAATAAATAAATAGTGGTGCCTTCAGAACACTACAGAGTGTGACAGAGGAACAAAAACATTGTCTTTTACAGTTGCATAAATCTCAAGGCTCTCGTCCCTGAATCCAACCTAACACACACAACCAGTCCAGGAAGGGTTAGGTAAAGCTTCATTCAGTCTTGAATGTACAGGCTGTATATATCGTGCGGGTTAAACAGTGCTTCAGTGTTACGTATACAAAGATATTAAGCAGATTTGGTTGGAAATCTAATTCTAGGTGTGACCATGCTCTGGCTATGCTAAAGACCAAATTGACTAGGAGACAAATTAGGAAAAGGGGCTTCTGTACAGACAACAAATAGATGCAATGTTGGCAAACAGGTCAACAGTGTTTTTGATTATTTCCTGCTACTGTAACACAGCAATACAACAGATTATTGGGTAAGAGGTCCCTTGCAGAAGCCCACTGCACAATGAATGGGGGAGAACATTCTAAAAACTCTGATGTAAAAACTCTGAAGTATGGAGAACCAACCCAATGTTTGGATATTTCAGTGAACTTTGAGTCATAGTATCCTGGGCTTCAGACAGCTAGCGGACTCCCCTACTATAACCCCATTTCAGTACTTTTTTAACATGCCCTCGCAGGCCTCACCGCTTGAATGTGGGTCATATGTGGCCCCTTGCAGCACAAGTGGAGGAGGGGACAATGAGGAATGAATTTTCAGTCAGAAAGCACTCACCCTCTTCCAGTTTAGATTCAGTGTGGTAATTATCTAGCAGAGCAAACTCTGTGCTTCAAATGATTTCTTTGAGTGGCCTGAATATATAATCAGGCAAGCTATCAGTGTAATGGAGTTTTATCAGTAGTTTTGTACAATGTAAATAATATTACTTTTTAATTATTAAATATTCTTTATATAATATTAATATTATTAAACATTAGCTCAATTTAAGTATTGATATGAATAAAACTAGTCAATTTGCTTGTTATTACATGAAGTCATGTTTTAGGTTAAACGCAAATAAGCATAGCAAAGTCTATGTTAAAGTTTTTAAATCATAATTATTTAAATGTGTTTGCTATAGCTTATAAATAGTTTGGTTTGTTCATATTTGAAACAGGGAATTGTGTCAGATCGTAATGATTTCTCATTGTGCTCATATAAGGAACTCTACAGATAAAAAGTGGGTGTCTTGATGGGGAAAAATTGTGTTTTCAAAAGTTGCTATCATCATGGCATCATCCAAATTTCATATGATCTGTCCTATGTACACTTGCCCTGAATGCCACTGGATTCGCTTTAATTACAAAGTTGTTAAGGAGTTAAACACCCAAAAAATGCTACATACATGCAACAAGTAAGCTAATACTCATAAAACTGCAATTAAATTAAGTAAGTCTGTTTAGGTCTGTTTAACTTCAACAGTATTAAAATACAACATAAGCTGCACAAACTGAGATACTCTGTCAAAGTGCCGCATTTTATAAATCTTGCTGGTTTGTGTGGGCTTTTTGGTAAGGCTGCCAGTCATATGAAGATGGCTCGGCACGCAGCAGTGTTAGTAACATTTGCATTTTGTCTATTTAACAACCTTGTGATTCAGTGGTTCATTTTTCTTAAACGGAAAAAATGCTCAGGGCCAGAATTACTAATAAAAGAATGATGTCGGCTACAGAATGTCAGCATGACTCCAGAGGTCGATAAGATAATAGAACTGTCCTTCAGATGGCATAGACAAGGGCATGTTAAAATGAGTACAAGGGGTCCTTGGGTTACAACACAGTTCCGTTCCTACGACAGTGACACAACCCGAATTTTGGTCAGAAAAGTCTAAACACACCCTAGCTTAAGTCACCTACATATCCGAACGCAGTTGTGAAATCATAATCTAGAACATAAAAACACAACAAAACCAAAGGAAAAGGACATAAATATACTGTACTCGTACACTGTACTGTGCTGGGAGGCACTCACGTCTCAAAGTTTTTATGGGCGTTAACTCAAAATATTGTATGTCGAGACTGTCGTAACCCGAGGAACCCTGTACTCAAATGGGCAGAATGTGTTCATATGTAAAATGTACCTAGGTCCAGAGTTTAGCACAGTTTGGTGATATCCCTGCTACATCAATTAAACCTAACAGATGACGTGAATAAGGGAAAAACGGAACAAGAGAATCACAAAACTGTGCTGTATTCCAGTCCTCCAGGTCTAGAATTGAACACCTTTGTGTTTTTGTGTGCTAATAAACATGCTTGTCTGCAGGTTTTGGTGTAAGCCTGAGTGCATATGTGTAGATGTGTTAATAGGTGTTGTGTTTCTACATATGTATGTATTAACCCTGTGCGTCTGTGTGTGCATGTCTGTTTACAGGTCTTGGTGTGTGTTTGTGTACTGTTCTGGGTTCGTGTCTGGTTGCTGCTCCTGAGACTCTTGCTGCTGGGAGACAAGTTGCTGATAGCGGGCCTGGCGATGGTAGTCAGGGTCTACGTTGATCCAGTTGTTGGCCACCCATTTTGTCCCTTGTGTGACCATGCAGCCTCCATGTAAGGAGTACTCATCCTGTTCACCCACCCAGCCTGCAGGGGGCAACAGAGCAAAAGTTCAAACAGAAACAAAAATGCTCTCTGACAGCACTTCAACAGACAGATTACACTTTGTAAATGTAAGCTAACACATCCTCTACAGCAGATACATAAATATAGTGTAATACAATTCCAATTACAAGTCAGGGTTTTTTGCTTAACATAGTGGAAAATGTAAAACATAAAATAAAAAAATCTACTGACTTTTGCATAGGTCACATATTTCCATCATATATTCAGTTCAGCAAATCGATATACTGTATATAGAAATGCACAGAAGTATGTTCTCTGTGGAGATATAAAACTTGTATATTATAATAATCTGATACCCATGAAATCTTCTCCAAGAGATCTTTTCTTACAGTGTTTGATTTCAAGAAGAATAATCTGATTAAGTATGCTCTGTTTTTCTGCTCATATCTAGAACAACCTGGCTTTGGATTCTTTTAGCAGTAAAGTGCTCAGGGGGGTAGATATATGGGATGCCTTAGAAGTCCCTAAACTATTTTTTAGACTATGGAAAGCAGTACATTACAGACTCTACTGTGTGTCAGTACCTCTGCCATCTGAGAGGTAGTTGTACCAAAACACTGCTGTCCCTTTGGTGGGCTTTATTCTCAGATTGCCTTTATCACAGTGCTTCCTAGTGTCCAACAGATCCACATCATTTTGGATAAGTGACTGGAAAGCACACAAATATCTGGTTATTTTCAGACAAGTACACTAATTAAGCAACATCAGATCAAACAATCGAACAATTTTAGACAGTAAGACCTACCACTTCATCATAAGTTCTGTTGTCTGCCACTGGAAAAGTGGTTTCCCCTCCTTCCTGTACATTGTTCAAGTAGAACAGTACAGTAACGTACCTGCAAATGTAATGTAAAACTCTTAACCAGAAAAATTATCAAGTACAAAAATAGTTGTAGAAACTCTATTCACAACCACAGAAAAGTAATGTCTGGCTCAATAGGTCTTTAGTTAATAAGCACATGCATTAATGTTAACAAACAGCCCTCCAGTGTTGCCTCCAGCACACCTGCAGGATGTCTGGAAAGGTGATGTGGTGTTGGCAGCAAGGCGAGTGTGTGTGCAGGTCGTCTCAGGGTAGACTGGTCCACTGTCATGATGAGCATGGTAATGACCACCTTGCTCATAGCGTACTACCTGAAGAGGCTCACTCAACTCCACCAAAGAAGGTGGGAGCCTTGTTAAACGTATGACCCTGCCAAAAACAGAAGAAGTATCACATTACATCAAATCTAAAAAAGAGGACAAAGGTACCCGGCACAATGTAGGCTCCTAAATGGCTGCTACTACAGTTTTTGAGTTGCCCTGATGCTTCAGAGGTTCCTGCCTACAACTTTGGGGACTGTTTTTACAATGAACGCCAGTCAAGTCAAACAGGTGTTTGTCATCATTTCAGCCATATACACAGTGCACAGTGCAATGAAAAACAATCCTCCAGGACCAAAAACAGAAAGAATATAACAGTGCAAAGGAAGACAACTTTGGACACCAAATATGTTTTGATTAAATGACTGAATATGCAGTAAGTGGGAAATCTACATAACTAATTTTCACCAAAACTTTAAAGAAAGGAGAGGTAAGAGGTGACTGTTGAGTAGCCAGAGTGAAGGCAGAGGAATACCTGTTGCGAAGCTCTCTGAGGACCTGGTGTGCTCCCTGTCCCTGATACAGCCAGGTGTGCCTGCTGTTCCTCACCAACTGACTGCTCTTCACCCCACGCTGAAAAAGGAAACGCTGGAACGCATCACTGCTCAGTTGCCCAAACTCCTCCAAACTTAACAGACCTAAAGAAAACACACACAACACCACAAATCACATTCTGTATTAAATGTACAGACACATTGCACTTGCACAATACAGACACTAACTGGACTGGACTGGAAATAACACATGAATAAGTATTTTTGTTAGTGTTCGTTTTATACAAAATACCCCAAACAGTATTAAACCAATAGTTTAATAGCTGAAAATACATGGAAGCCAGTAGTCATCCATTAGTATGATATCATCTGAATAATGCTAAGTTATGAACACAGATTTTTATTCATTGTTATCAACAACAGCAAATATATATTTTTTACCATTGCCATCATGGTCAGCATTGAGGCCAGCATAGATCTCTCTAAGATTCTCAGGAGTCAGCCAGATTCCATCTCTCACTCGAGAATGAGTCAAAATCTGTCGTATGGGGGAACAACAGGCATATTACATACCACGAAAAGTAATCAAAAGAGGCAAACACAGGAATGGCACCATGACACAAATATATATACACATATATATATATATATATATAAACACACACACACACACATATATAATCATGCACAGACCTCATGTGGCTGCAGCTGGCCATCCTGGTTGAGGTCAAGCAAATGGAAGATTTCTTCAGGGCTGAGGTTAAGCTGCTGGTTTAGCTCCTCCTGCCCCTCAGGAACCATTACCTGACTCTCCATCAGGCCCTTCAGCTGAGCCAGACGCACCACCACAGTACATTCCTCCTCTGAGAGGAAATTAGGGATTTCTGCAGCAGCACATCCATGAACACACACATACACACAACACAACACCAGCACGACATTCAGATCAATGGAATCTGGGTCAAACACATATAGAATGACCAAGGCACAGTAGACAGAAATTACCAAAGAGCAGAGGCTTTAGACTAAGGGTCTTCATCTCATGCATTTTTCCTGGCACCAAAGAGACTTTCTGGACATGTCCAACCTGAGAAAGAAAAAGTTTCTTCATGAATGCTATTGTGAAACAGGGCATGGCAATACGTGGTCTACACCAATACACCCTAATACGTACACATTGTAATACTGAATTTGTGTGTGTGTGTGGGGGGGGGGTTATACATATTAGTATAATCAATAGATAATGACCATTCCAACTTTGTTTAAATTGTTTAAAATCCATTTAAAAAGAGATCTGTTCTCTTAATGTAGACTTTGGTTTTATGAGGAGAAAACAAAACAGTCCAATCAAATCACATTCTGTCAGGTCTCATAGACACTGTTTTAATACAGAGTGGCACAACTCACTAAACAGGGGGTTCATTAACTTACTCATGCTTACGGATACTCAAACTACTGTGATAGCTATATCTCATAAAATCATAGGCAGTGTTTATTATCGCCCAGGCTCTGGCTAAACTATGAGTTTTGAATAAGGCAACTTTCATTCTTGAGTGATATATTAAACACTGTGCTGTATTATCATTTTCTAACCCGTATTCCCTCGATCCGTGGAAGATGCATTTTCCTTGTGAAGCCGTGCTCTGCAGGTTGCTCATGCAGGGGTTCTGCCACTTTGTGCCCGGTGCTGAAGTCTCTACTGGAGCTGCTCGGATCAGATCCGCTGCTGTAGTGCACGTACAGCAGCAGGGCGATGACATTGAGCACGTACACGTGGAAGAAGACCATAACGACCATGAAGTAGGACCGTGAACACACGCTGCTCTTCTGCACCGGGATCCTCTCCCGGGGTAAGGGTGGCGGTGCTGGAGCCGGCGCGGTGTCATCTTCTGTGTGTTCCTGAGGTTCCATCATTTGTTGTTGTTGTTTTTTGTTCGTCTCTTTTTAAAGACACGTTTAGCTGTTGTTTAGTTCACCTGCACGATGCTGGTGTGGTATTTATCAGGTGATCTGCAGCTGGTGGCTGCAGCTGCAGCTGCAGAAAGTTCATGCATGAAAACAAACACACATTACACGGCCAACGGTGCTAGCAGCTCAGCTAATCGATTAAATCTAGTACTGGATAGCCTTAAGTAAAGGAAGAAAAATAATTAACTGAACTAGTGTGTCATATTCGTCTAAACTACACGCAGAGCTCCAGTGACACTGACCCCAGGATAGCCTAGTTGCAGTTCCAGAGATGCTAGCTGGACAGTGCCGTCTGTTTACATTCTCAGTAGCGTTGCGACGCGATTTCACTCGTCACTGTTGCTAAGACACTATCCAGCCAGCTTGACAACATTACAGAGTCTTTAAAACGTCATGCTGTACATTAGTTTTACAAAGCTGTCGAACTGTTTAGCTCCTGCTATACGTCCAAAACCGCTGCTGTGTGCCTCAGTGCCGCAGAGAGCACCGCCTGACAGATAAGACGCCATTGCCCTGACAACTGCGGCATCTCGCCCCCCCACGACCTGCAGGAGCCTGACCTGAGAACAGAGGCGCCACCTGCTGGAGATTGGGCTCATTAAGCAACACGCGCCCTGCATTGACCGCACATCGGCGTCTCAGATTTAACCCCAAAGGGGATGATAGGAACGATACGTCCAAGTGCTAATGCATCTAAAAGGTACACTACATGGGCAAAAGTATTGGGAGACATCTGTTTTTCAGGCGAAGTAAAGGGCAATCGTAACGCTTCAGCATACCAAGACATTTTGGGCTACGCCGTGCTTCCAACTTTGTAAACACAGTTTGAGGAAGGCCCTTTTCTATTCCAGCATGGCTGTTTTTTCTTATCACTGAGAAGGTATGACGAATGCGCGCAGAAAGCAACTTTCAGTTCAGACTGGTCGTGGGTTTGTCTAAAACTGTCCCTAAAACATAATTTGTAATCATCACCATCAAAAATGTAAGAATAGAGTTGGAATCCTGATACAATGTTTCCCAATACCTAAATTAATATCTGATTTTGTGTCTAAGAATAAGGTAGTTGTGTTGAAGTGCTGATTGACAAAACAAAGAGACAAATCAACATCACAAGCTGTTTTATTGGTGGCAGGCCTACACCAAAGTAATACTTTCAATGAGAATTTTGTAGTGCATTCATATTATATGAGAGAGTTATTGTTACTCTGTTGCATCCTCATTGATGTCTTTATTCAGCCTCTTTTCCCTACAAACAAAGCAAAACAAAATATTGTTTCATTTATGTATTTACTGTATGTATTTATGTTTTTTGTTCTCTTTCAGCACAAACGTACCCTTCCAAGCTCGCGGCTCTTGGCTCTGAGCTTATTGACCTGCGACTCCGCAATGTCAGCTCTCTCCTGAGCTTCCTCCAGCTCATGCTGCACCTTTCTGAATCTGGTCAGGTGAGTGTTGGCCTGCTCCTCCTGTAAATGGAATGGTGAAATATTTTGGTTGGCCTCTGGTAATGAGCTGGATTGTGTGTGTGGAATGTGTGTGAATCTGTGTTTACTCACAGATTCCTCAGCTTGTCTCTTGTAGGACTTCACTTTCAGCTGCAGTTTGTCCACCAGACTCTGCAGTCTGGTCACATTCTTCTTATCCTCTTCAGTCTGTGAAGAACAACTACATTTTAATATGTGCTGTTTACCTCTCATTATGTATTCCACCAGCCCTTCAAAGCTCATAGTCTACATATAATTTACACAGATAACACTGGAAATCTCTACTGTACAGCTTATAGATGTTTGCTGAAATGTTTCATGTCACAAATTATGGTGTGCTCTTATAATCTGACACTGAAATAAAAATATACTCCTTTATTTAGCAAGTCTGGAATAGACCTAAATTATTCATCATTATTGGCTGACATAGTTAAACAGGTCACAAGTTGTCCAACTAAGAAAAAGAAAGCTAAGTGATGCTATGTAGCAAAAACTCTTGAATTGTCATTTTTCCTCCTAGCTTACGTTATTAACCACAAAGACATTCAAACTATTTGTATGGTAAAAATGGTTAAAATAGCAATAGTAAAGTAAAGAGAGAATATGCTGACGCTGTACCTGATAGGTGAGCTCTTTCACTCTCCGCTCATATTTGCGTACGCCTTTAATAGCCTCAGCAGCACGCCTCTGTTCACCTTCAACCTCACCCTCCAGCTCCCTGACCTGAAACATGAGTACACACATTCTATTTTAACCGATGTGCAGAATAAATTAAATGTGTAAATGAATTCATGTGTTTATGACTGGATGCCTAGAGTACATTAACACATACTCTAGCCTCCAGTTTCTGGAGTTGTTTTTTCCCGCCTTTCATGGCCAGATTCTCAGCTTCATCCAGACGGTGCTGCAGGTCCTTGACTGTAACTTCCAGGTTCTTCTTCATCCTCTCCAGATGAGCACTGGTGTCTTGCTCCTTCTTTAGCTCCTCTGCCATCATGGCAGCCTGAAGTCAATATTTTTTAAAAATTACTTTAGTGGTCTAGGCAGTGGTTAGTGAAGCCTGTATATGAAATGATTTATTACAATGAACTATCATTTACGAGTTAAATGTGATAAACATGTCAAATGGTTTTGCTATGTTTTTTGTTCAGTTTAAGAATGGAATCTTCTTGTGGTATATGAAATCCCTTTCACAATGTTGTAGTATTCTACTCACATCGGTAATGGCTTTTTTGGCCTTCTCCTCAGCATTGCGTGCTTCCTGAATAGTGTCCTCCATCTCACCTTGAACTTGCACAAGGTCAGCCTCCAGCTTCTTCTTGGTGTTGATGAGGCTGGTATTCTAAAGAAATTGGGAAATGATAAGGGTTTGATGCTCCACAGGTTAACTCTCAAAACCAATTATAAGACATTCCACTTACTTGAGAATGAAGCAGAGTCACACGCTCACTGGAATCCACCAGCTCCTGCTCTGCCATTTTGCGGCCTCTTTCAGTTTGTTCCAGAGCAGCTCTTAGTTCCTCAATCTCAGACATCATCAGATTATTCCTGCGCTCCACCATGGCCACCTGTTCCCTCATTTCATCTTGTGCTCTTATAGCCTCATCAAGGTGCAACTGGGCATCCTGGAAAAGCCATCAAGGTTAAGCAAGTGCAATTTATTATTATTATTATTATTATTATTATTATTATTATTATTATTATTTTATTATTATTACACTTTTCTGGTTATAAACAAACCTTAAGCTGCCCTTGTACATTCCTGAGCTGTTTCTGGGCTTCAGCAGCCTGGCGGTTTGCATGGCTCAGCTGAATTTCCATTTCATTGAGGTCACCTTCCATCTTCTTCTTGATTCTTAGAGCATCGTTTCTGCTTCTGATTTCAGCATCCAAAGTGGTCTGCATTGTGTCAATCACCCTTTGGCTGTTTCGCTTGATTTGCTCAATTTCTTCATCCTTCTCGGCCAACTTCCTGTCAATCTCACCCTTCACTTGGGTGAGCTCAAGCTGGATACGAACAATCTTGGATTCCTCATGCTCCAGTGTGGCCTGAGAGTAGAAATATTTCAAGAACAGTGTTTACAGGATCAATACACTGTTTGAACACTGCAAGGCCAGTGCCATTTAAAGTGTGTTCGTATTAAACATACCTCAGCCTCCTCGAGAGCTGTCTGTACTTCTATTTTCTCAGCTTCCACTGTCTTCTTTGCTTTCTCCAGCTCATGAATAGTCTTTCCAGATTCACCAAGTTGTTCAGTTAAATCTGTGATCTCCTCTGTGTAAATAAGAATACATCGAATCTAGAATGCTGAACACATTAAGTGTTCCACAAAAATGTTTAAAGAGCTCACAGGTTTCTTTCTCATGAATTCGATGGGAATCTTATGTTCTGACTTACGCTGAAGGTTTTTGTTCTCCCTCTTCAGAGTCTCTAGATGGTCTAGAGTTTCCTCATAGGAGTTCTTCATCTTGAATAGCTCTGTGCTGAGAGAGCGAGCTTCCTTCAGTGCTCCTTCTAGCTCTGCTTGGCTCTCCTCATATTTTTGCTTCCATTCTGCCAGGACCTTTGAGTAATTAAAAGCAGAGTGGTAAAACTTTTATATGAACTGTCAGTAAAAGAAACTGATCACATACACTCTATATTTTAGGTCCCCTTTTACAGAATCCTCTGCAGCAGTTGAGGAGTGGGTGTAACAAACAGATATTCTAATATCATAGGTCAAGCTATTTTGCTTTCATACATGAATTCAAAGGTTTTACCTTATCAAAGTTCCTTTGCTTTTTGTCAAGGCTGGCAGCAAGTGCATTAGCCCTCTCCACATCAATCATGAGGTCCTCCACTTCACCTTGCAACCTCTGCTTGGTTTTTTCCAAGGAGGCACACTTGGCATTCACAGCTTCAATGGACTCCTCAGCATCCTGCAAACGCTGGGCAAGCTTTTTCCTTAGAGGAGCAACATAGTGTTATTATGGTGATCTTTAATTACCTGCTTTAATGATATCAAAGATTATATGAAATGACTGATTTACTTTGCCTCCTCAAGTTCCTCTGTACGCTGAATAGCATCAGTCTCATATTTGGTTCTCCACGTAGAAACCTCACTATTTGCCTTAGACATGCCTCGCTGTAGCTCAGCTTTGGCTTCCTGCTCTTCTTCATACTGCTCTCTGAGAAGGTCACAGTCATGACGAGCTGACTGCACGGAATGGGCCAGGGCATTCTTTGCCTTCGAATCAAGAAATGTCCTATTAATGATAGAAGCATATTTGATATGATTGTCACTGAATACTTACCTTATCTCAAAAACTTACTTTGACCTCTTCTTCAATTTGTCTTTTCAGCTCCTCAATCTGCTGAGTATAAGCTTGTTTGCCTCGAGTCAGCTGAGAAACCAAGGCTTCTTTCTCTTCCAGCTGGCGTCCCATTTCACCTATTGCAGAATCATCCAGAATTTTCACAATGAATATGACAGTGTTCATGTCAACATACTGACTGACTGTGTAATAGCATTATGCTTACTCATATTTTATTCTTCAGATAAATATAATGTTGTTCTGGTTTAATTGAATCATTTACCATTTTCAGTTTGAAGTCTTGCCTTATGGGCACTAAGGTCATTCAGATGACGGAGCTGTTCCTCATTCTTTGTCTTGAACTCGCTCAACTGATCCTCCAGCGAACGGCACATTTTTTCAAGATGAGCCTATCAAAAAAAACAAAAATTTAATGTTTTAAAATGTCACTGTTGGAACACAGTGCTCTACAGTGAGAACTGATTACTAACCTTTGATTTTGCAACAGCCTCCATGTTGCTAGCCAGGTCATCAATCTCCATTTTAAACTCACTCTTCTCTTTCTCCAGCTTCTGTTTGACCCGCTGGAGGTTGTCAATCTGCTCTCCTAGCTCAGCAACACTGTCCGCTTGCTTTTTACGAAGAGCTGAAGCAGTTGCTTCATGCTGCAGGGTGCACTCTTCAAGATCACGGCGCAGCTTCTGGAACTCAGATTCACGTTTCTTGTTCATTTCAATTTGAACGGACGTGGCACCACCAGCTTCTTCAAGCCTCTCTGTGATCTCTTCCAGTTCTCTGGAGAGATCAGACCTTTGCTTTTCCACTTTGGCACGAGCAGCACGCTCAGCCTCAATCTCTTCTTCAAGCTCCTCAATACGAGCCTGTCATAGAAGTGATGCTGTGATGAGTTGCACTACATTAGTGGTCAGTATATTACAATACTAAGTTACAAAGCATTTAAGATAACCTGGTGTTCCTTAATCTTCTTTTGAAGTTGTATACCAAGAGACTGCTCATCCTCGATCCTGCTAAGAACCTGGCTTGTCTCAAAGTCCTTCCTGTTGGGAATAACAGTGATTAGCTCAGAAATTACAATATTGACTGAAAACCTCATGTATTACTTTTAGAGAAAAAGTCATGATCTTTGAATTCTCACTTCTTGAGTTTTTCTTCTGCTTGCTGCTTGTCATTCTCCAAGTCCATAATGGATTCTTGGGCTAATTTAAGGTCACCCTCAAGCTTTCTCCGTACTCTTTCGAGATCAATGCGAAGCTTCCTCTCTTGTTCAAGAGAGCCTTCAAGCTGTTGTAGACACAGAATGTCAAATTGGGAAGAGCACCTACAGCACCTACAACCACAAACCATAGAGGGTAATATTTCTGGCAACCTACATCATCTACTTGCTGCTCAAGCTTAGACTTGGATTTAGTCAGAGTGTTGACTTTGTCTTCCTCTGCTTGGAGGTCATCAAGAATCTGCTGATGTGCCTCTTGAAGAGCTTTCTTCTCCTTGGTCAGCTTAACAATGGCCTCGTCTTGAGATGCCATCTCCTCTGTGAGGTTTTTGGCCTAAGAAAGATACTTGTTTTAAAACTGTTGACTTTTGATAAAAGACTATCAAATGATGAAGACATTTTATATAAAACAGGAACCTTGTTCTCAGTAGCATGTTTCTCCTTTTCCACTTTAGCTAAAGTTAACTCCAAGTCATCAATGTCTTTCTTCAGCTCAGAACACTCATCCTCCAATTTCCTCTTCTTTGCAGTTAACTCTGCATTAATTTCCTCTTCATCCTCCAGTCTCTCAGTTGCCTCCTTGAGTTTTGCCTCCATCTGGATCTTGCTTTTGATGAGCCCCTCACATCTCTCCTCAGCATCTGAGAGACCTTCAATTTCCTATAATTGAAAAAAGTAACAATGCTCTAAATTGGTATATGAAAAAGAATTATAGCTGAGCCCATGGAACTTGGTTTAATGATGACATCTATACTTACAGCAGCTACTTGTAACTGCAGGTCATTTTTCTCCTGCAGCAGGGTAACCATCTTTCCCTCAAGCTCCTTTTTCTTGGCCAGAGCTTTTGCTAGATCTTCTTTCATTTTTTCGAAGTTCTCTTTCATAGCAGCCATTTCCTTCTCAGACTCTGCGCTCTTCAGAAGAGGCTTGATCTTGAAAAACAGCTTCATCCATGGCCAGTGTTTGACATTCATGAATGAGCGGATGTTGTACTGAATGCTGAAGATGGATTCTCTGTTGCAAAACCAGAGTGCTTCAGTCAGTAAATTTTATTAAGTCATACCAATAAGTTACATTTTTTGTTTCTTAAGGAGACAATACCTCCTTTCCATCATTTTCACAAACTCTCTTCTCATAAGGAAACCTCTACACAGTGCCTGAGTCATGGTTACAAGGATAGCAAGCTTCTCATCTCTCATCTCCTCAAGAAGACCCAAAAGGCCAGCCTTGAAGAACACCTGTAAATATACATGTACTCTTTTCATTACTATGATGTAATGTATTGAAAATGCTTAATAAGCTTTGTTACCGCCTCTTACCTTGGTGTGTCCAAATTTGTACTGGGTATGATCCACATCGATAGAGCCTAAAAGCTTCTCTGAAGCTTTCTTGTTGTCAATGAACTGCCCCTCAGGGATGACACTGGCATTCAATACTTTGTATCTAAAAGTTGGATAATCAGTTTCACTTTGTCATCTAGTTGGTGTACAGGTATGCACATGCACTCTCTCTGAAGTTGATTATGCCTGACTTAGCAATCTACTGTGATGTTTTTGGTCAGCCATATACATTACAATGAAAATACCTCTGCTTGAAGTCACCATAGAGGATTCTGCTGGGGAAACCCTTTCTGCAAATTCTGATGCCCTCCAGTACACCATTACAGCGCAGCTGGTGGATGACCAGATGATTCTCCATCAGCCCTAAAATTAAGATTAATGCATCTCTTTCAGTATTTGTAATCTTTAAAACTGTTTGTGCTTTCTGTGAACCACAGATTACTTTATGATTCAGTAATGCAGTTTCTAGAGGCCTTTTGATTATTTCAGTCTATTTTTTCTGGAACAACAGAGTAGTACATCCTTATGTACAAAGGAGAAGAAAAAGAAATAAAACTGACCTGGAGTCTTGGATTCATTTGGAATGAGGCACCGCACAAAGTGAGGATGAGTGCTTCTCAAGTTGGTCATAAGCTTGCCTAAGTTCTCCTGTTGAATTGGAGAATTGCCAGGTCAGTAACTCTGACATGCTCTTTCAAAGACCTGCTAGTCTTTCTTGATTCAGATACATGCACAGAAAAATATGACATTATTTACCCGAAACAGAGCAGATACAGTCTGGAAAGAACCACCTTTCCTCTTTCCTGCTTTTTTGCCACCACCCTCAGCTGTTGATTTACAATGACAGAAAAGACACTTCAATGCAGGACTGTTATCATACTGAACTGTTCAGTGTTATCATGCTGAATATATTCAACTGGGAGAAGCACCATGCAAAACTGAAAAGCTTTGCTCACAAAAGAATAACTTCCCCAAATGACTATAAAAATATTTTTACCAAGTTTCTAAAACACAAACAAACCTTCAGAACCGGCATGAGAAGCATACAGATTACACAGCAGTTTGACTGAAGACTTCTGGTAGAGTTGGACAACTGAGTCATTCAAGGGGTCCTTGTTTTTATCCAACCAGCCAACGATGTTGTAGTCGACAGTGCCTGCATAGTGCACCAGGGAGAAGTGGGCCTCAGGCTTGCCTTTAACAGGTTTTGGCTTCTGGAAGCATCCACTTTTACCCAAATGCTGGTCATAGAGTTTGTTCTTGAAGGTAGTGTCCGTGGCCTTGGGGAACATGCACTCCTCTTCAAGAATGGAGAAAATACCCATTGGCTGTGAGTAAGAAAAAATATTTTTTTGTCTGCAGAATTGCTTAAGAGCAGATTTGTTTGCCCTCTAGAGCACAGAAGATATGCACTTGATACAGTATGTATATCTTACCTTCTCAATAAGCTCAATGCAGGCAGCCAAGTCCATGCCAAAGTCAATAAACTCCCACTCTATTCCCTCTTTCTTGTATTCTTCTTGCTCCAGCACGAACATGTGGTGATTGAAAAACTGTTGCAGTTTCTCGTTAGTGAAGTTGATGCACAGCTGTTCCAAGCTGTTGAACTATGATATGAAAACATCATTTTATAATGATTTTTCAGCAAGGGCCTTCACAGTGAAAAGAGGTCTATCTTACCATCTAATTTACTTACATCAAAGATTTCAAACCCAGCAATATCCAGCACACCAATAAAGAACTGCCTTGGTTGCTTGGTGTCCAGCATCTCATTGATACGGACAACCATCCACAAGAACATTTTCTCATAGACTGACTTGCACAGAGCCATGACAGAATTGTTGACCTTTTTGAAAGAGCAAAACAATTATTTTAGTTTTTGTTAAGATCCAATCTTATACGATCTTACTCTCAAAACACTAAAGCACATCTGATTCAACTTACTTTATCAGTTTGTCTCAGTAAAACTGTTAGGTGTATGATTGTGATGTTTGATTGAAAATGGTCAGCAACACCAGCCTAGTTTGCAGACTGGACACACTCACTCTAAGGAGTATTTATTACCTGTGGAACAGTTTGCCCTTTGGTCACAAACTCGTTCCCGACCTTGACTCTGGGATAGCATAAAGCCTTCAACATGTCAGCTGAGTTCAGGCCCATCAGGTAAGCGATTTTATCAGCCACTGAGGGAGTAAGGAAAGAATTTGAACATTTGATTACAGAACAACACACATACATGTCATGCTAGAATATCAGTGTTTTTGTTATTCATATAGTCAGGCCCACACCAATTCAGTGTCTATTCAGTGCATTCATGAATGGCAACAGAAGTGTCTTACTACTGTGTTTTATGTGGGCCCTGAATTTAAGTCACACTCACCCTCAGTGCCATCAGGCTCAGCCTGCTCCTCCCTCTGCTTCTGTTTAAACTTCATGTTTCCATGATGCATCGCAGCTCCAGTTAGCTTGTAGATGCCCATCTTCTCCTCAGCAGTGAAGCCCAAGATGTCAATGGCTGTCTGAGTAACAAAAAACCCCTCACCTTTACACATGTACATCAAATACGGGTTTAATGCAATTTTGTGGAAAGAACTGACCATATGTAAAAGTTCATGTTACATGCACAATGTTCACATAAAATTTTGAAAACACCATTAAATAATAGCAAAAGGACTGGAAGACTGATGAAACCCATAGAAAAACCTTACATCTGTAGCAATGAACTCTTCCACATCATTGATGCTTTTAACAGTGATCTCGCCCTGACTGATCATTGGGTAGTCATAAGGGTTGGTGGTGATCAGGAGAGCCTCTGCGGAAAGATAATCATTATGAAATTGTTTTGTCTTTGCCTATATTTTTTCATACCTATAAAACATGTAAAATTTGTGAGTATTTACAGCTAATGGAATTTTATCTGAAGGGCATGAGAAAAAAACATGATCATATAAAAATGTGCCTTGATTGAAATTCTCATGTGTTTGCTTTGAAATCAAGGATTTGCTGTGTTTATGCTTGTATTACCCAGCAATTCAGGCTTATGGCCGGTTGTGAGCTGATAGAAAATGTGGTAGCTCCTCTCAGCCGACAGCTGGAAAGTTACTCTAGACTTTTCCAGCAGATCTGTAAAAGAAATTATGAGGATCAAGATGTCTATATAATCAAGGGATATATATGCATATTTAATGTTAAAAAGGTGTCAACTCACAAGTTTCAATATCAGCTGAGGCCAGCTTTCCAGTGGACCCAAAATGGATTCTGATGAATTTACCCTTAACATGAGATTGGAGAATCAGTTGAAATGTTTTCAGGAAAAAAAAGCTTTGTAACTTTAATAAGTTTATATTTCAGGGTTAACACTTACAAAGCGAGAGGAGTTGTCATTTCTCACAGTCTTGGCATTACCATAAGCCTCCAGCAAAGGGTTGGCTGCAATGATTTGATCCTCCAGCGACCCCTGCAGATTAGGCAATGCAGAAAAGCGGAATAATTATTGGCTTTCCACCATGCAGTGAATGACAGCAGCAGTGGGGATTCTTCTACTGACCTGCATTTTTCCTGAAGTAACCTCTTGCTTCTTCTGTCCAGACACTGCGATTGTCGCAAAGTACTGGATGACACGCTTGGTGTTCACAGTCTTTCCTGCACCAGATTCTCCACTGAATTTAAAACAGAGCACAGATTTCTTCTAAAATGGTGATTTTACAGTCATTAAAGCAACCCCATAATTTGTTTCCCGCAAATATACATTGGTGTCTGAAACCTACAGCAGTTCTTTCACTTCTTGGAAATCTGACCAAAAGTAGTGATCACTGTCCTTCTAGAGAACACTTCTACAATTTATGTTTTCGGTACATGTTTAAGTTGATTAGTGTTTGATTCCTTAATGTTTGTTAGTAGACAACATGCACACTTTTTCAGTTTGCAGCGAAATAATGGAACACTTTTAAATAATGTAGCGCTTTCATCCACAAAAGGAAAATAAGAGCATTTGCCAAAATTCTTTTTATTAGTTGTTATAATTTTTTCCTGTGATAACGTCGTAATCACATAATTGAAGTTGCTGAATGATTGGCGCTTGCGGGTGCTATCAGTGTCAGTGAAGCGCATAACTAATTATGAATGTGCCAGCAATCTGTTCAAAAATCCTAATGTAATTTGATGGATGAAGATTTTGATGATAAAGATCACAGCAGAAACAGGGGCTGATTAACAAAAACCTTGCAAAAACTCATTCCTCATCATTGATGCTCTTAACAGTGATCTCAGCCTCAGGTGATCAGGAGAGCCCAGCTGAAGAACAGAGAGCCTCACCAAAACAGTCTCAACTTTAAGTCAAAAACAGCTCTGTAAGCTCTGGTAGGAATAGTTACTTGCCTATTAAATGACTTGTACTGTGATTGTCTCTTTCTTCATAAATAAAGTACTGGATTATCCCTTGTACGATCCAGTTGCTGCAGATTTATATAGGTTTTAGAGAGTAATGTGGAAATAAAGTAATGAGAAGTGGATATTTCCTGAGAAAAGTCCAAATTTAAGTGAAGTAACGAGCCAGCTGAGAATGATTCCCCCTTTTTTGAGGAACTACCTCAGCACTGCTGAAGACGGTGCTTTTAAATGTCAGCTCCTGATCTTGCCCTGGAATCGTTTAGCCTATTACAAATGACTACAAGTTACAGAGCAAAAACAAATTTACAGTGACAAATTTTGATGACTGAAGACTTACGTGATCAGAATTGACTGGTTCTCACGATCTGAAATAAAAAGCAAAATAATGGAAATCATCTATATACACCAAACACTTATCTGTGAGTGAATATTTGTTACTCTCTTAAAAAACTTCTTACCAGTCAGCATGAACTGATAGGCATTATCAGAGATGGAGAAGATGTGGGGCGGGGCCTCAATTCTCTTTTTGCCGCGGTAACCCGCTACGACCACAGCATCGTACACTGGGAGCCACTTATAGGGGTTCACAGTGACACAGAACAGCCCAGAGTAGGTCTGCACATTCAGAAATCAAAGCATACAGTACAGAATATATTTTTGTGAAACGTGATTAACTCACAAAAGTATGTTTAATGCAATGCAATAGTTTGTGTGAAAAAACAAAAACAAAATCTCTATAATATTCAGACTCACGTAGATCATCCATGCTGCATAACGCTCTTTGAGGTTGTACAGCACAGCAGGCTCGTTGAGATGGGTCATCATGGCCATGTCCTCAATCTTATCAAACTTTGGAGGGTTCATAGGAAAGATTTCATCCTCCTTCACTGTCAGCACCTGCAGGAAAATAAACAACTTGTTGAATAATTACATTTGAATAATTAAAAAAATGTGAAACAAAGTGAAAACACTAAACGAAATATCAGTAGATAACTTAAAGGGGAATTCTGCTCATTTCTATGTCCAAATAATTCAGAGCGAGGTGGGATGAAATGGTGCATTCTAGAGAAAAACCTAAAACCTGTGTTGTCTGATGCATGAGAAATTCTATGATATTCCAATATTTTTTAGATAAGGTTTCACCCCAACACTGCATTTCTTGTAAGCAATTAATGATGCTATGGTAAATAGATGGGTGAGCAAGATATTCTTCAAAGTAGCTTTTTCATATTTACCAGTATTTTATCACAATCAACATTACAAATAAAAACTCAGAAGATAGGCAGGTGGATAGTAGATAAAATGGCTTTATATGTGCTGTAGACATCTCAACACCAGTCCCCCTTACCTCCACTGTAAAGAGATCAGAGCTGGTACCTTTCTTTACAATGAACAATTTCACATCAACACATCATTTTACAACTAAACTTTGCAGCAATTTTGAAAAACCAGGGGAATTCCCTTTTAAATATCAGGCTGGGTCAATGACATTGAAAGCGTACAACCAGCTACAAAAACTGCCCAGTTGAAGTGGGATCTTTTGTACTCACTTTGTTGCACAGAGTTTTGACGGTTGCTTTGCCTCCCTCTTTGCTCTGCAGAACCCCTTTGAGGTACATCTCTTTTGGTTCACTCACATAGTAAGCGGTTTTGGCATCAAAGGGTAAATTTTGTGCCTCAATCCTCTCTCGCTCTGGCTTGCGGAGGTATATGGCCGCTGGGCCAAAGCACTCCATTTCTCCGTCCACACTCATGGTGACCTCTTACTGTAAAGATACACTGCATTACTTCCTCATTGAAAATGGCAGGAACACAGATTAACAATCAGCAAATGGTTAACAGCTGGGAAAAGTGACAAATTCATTAGATGTGAAAAGACGTAGCTAGATGAGTAGAAGAGTGTACGGGTTATTCATAAAGACATAACTGAAGGCAATCCATCATCAGTATGAGTAAAAGTAGTCAAGTTCAAGTGGAATTTATAGGTTATCTTAGGTCCCAGAAGACCTAAAGCTAAGTATTAGGTTTAGCCCTAAATTAATGAATTTAGATTGTGTTTGTAGAGCTGTATCTCCATGTACTATAGAACTGTCGCAAAAGTAATATGTGCATTCAAGCAATAGTATGTAGAAGTATATTGACAGTCAAACTGTTAACACTTTCAGCTGATAATGTGTTAATGCTAGGGATCTTGGCACATGTTCTCTGTAACTTTGTACAATTACACCTTTTGCATTGTTTTGTACTGAACTGCATTGAACTGAACATAGAAGTATTTACCTTTGAGCGACGCCCCTTCAAAATCTGCTGTTTTTAGTGTGCTGTCTTGTACTGTTAAAGAGGATAAACTTTGTGTCATGATTGACTTTGGCATGTATGTACTACAATTCAGTCATAATCTTAATCATGTTATTAAGGAATAGAAAATATAAACAAAAGAAAGATCCATTAAGGTCCAGAGTCACTCACCTTCACTGGGTGCGTGCGAGTCCGAGGAGGAGTCTTAGGCTGATTCTTATATAGGGCTTAAGTGTGCCGTCAGCACATCCGAGCCACTCCATTTGGTCATGAATTTTTACCTCGTTTGCCCGCTAATGTTTGCCCTACCAAGCAGCATCCTATGAGCACACAGTGTATTATTTTTATCCCAAGATAAACTGAAGTCATTTTATGAGCCCTGAGCAGTTGTTTTAGCATCGATGATTAGTGATCTAAAAATAAGATTTCAGAGGTCTATTGTCTATTGACAACTGCAATTGTTTTTTTTTAAAGAAAGGCAAGGGAATGCTGCATAAGTTTTTCAACATAGGGTTAAAATGAACTGTTACGTCTAATGATAAAAGGCACAGCTAACCATAACTGAAGGTAGCAGGTGCTTTGTTTTGTCTTTGTGCTGTGGCCATGCTTGAAGAATTAGTATAGAAGGAAACACAAGGTCACATAACTTCATGGTCCCAGGTAGTTGTTAATCCTCCTTTTGAGTGTCCTCAGGCAGTACAAAGCTCCCTGCTAGAAGAAGGCACCAAATGTCAGTTGTACAGGGTTACAAGGGCCATGAAAGTTTAACGTGTTATGAAGAAATAAAATTGGTATACTTTCATTCCACAAGCTTCAAGAAACAGCATAGGCTGCCAAGGGATTATGCTCTGCTACAGAAAAGACAGCTGAAGTTCCTCAACCCTCTCCTGGGGGCTTAAACTGTGACAAAGTCCAAGATGTCAACAGCCCCTCTTTAGTCATTGTGTGCTTATAGCCATGTCTGTCATCAGCTGGACAGAGTGACAAAATGAACGTTTACTCACCTTCCTTGTGACTATTTTTCTCCATGCTGGACACAAGCAGAAGCTTTAAAGATTTCACAGAGTTACATTTTGGGAATGGACAAGTTTTGCATGAGCGTTATTTTGTCTGTTTCTGGAACAGCTGTGACATTAAGGACCAATTGCCTTGCTGAACAAAAAGGATGCTGCTTGGGGGTGCAGACCAGCAGTTCAGTGTGCAGAGTGATACACCTCCCATGTTGGATGATTTAAAAGCAGGCTTTGTCAGCCAGTTGGTCAGTCTTTCCACAGGAAATGTGATCCTATTCTGGCAATGATAGGAAAGCCTAAGAAATTCTAAGGCAGTTACTCTGAAGATATACTGGGCTTGTGCATTGAATAAAAATGTGACATTTGATAGCTCACCCATAAGAGTATATTCTTATTTGGACAAAATACAAATATAGACCTCTGTGCAGACTGTCTGCCAAATGTCAGCATGCCTGGGGGGATCATTGTGTTAATGAAACTTTAAAGTCTCTCTGAGTTGCGTTTCAAAAACAAACCCAGTCTCTGTCAAGAGTCTGTAGGTACACAGCATGGAAGACTGCTGCAGGTATTACAATTCAGTAAGTATGACACTGTGTCTTTATAGCAGAGATAGGAGAGATTTGTTTTGATTGCTTTTATTTCAGTTCTTTGTACCGAGAAACCAGAACCTGGTTAACTTGGGAGTTCTCTGAACCTCTCAGGAACAATTAAATCCACAGTCTTTGTTCTGTAAGAACAGAAGCTTGTAACTTTTTAGGCTCAAGTTCATTTTGAACATTGTTCAGTATCCATAATTGTACTCTGTGGTCCAGTAATTGTGTTGTTTTAAATGTTTTTGTTGATAATTGATACAAATATTGGGAAGGGAATTTGTATAATCCACGCAGCATGCAAGGAGACTTAGGTCATGGTATAGCAGTTTTCATATTGCCCAGTAATGCTCACAATATATTTGTATAATTTTAGTTTGTAATATAATTTGTGTTGCATATAATGTAATACAGGAAGAAGATGCTGCAAACTTATAGTGACACACACACCCTTTTGAACGGTCAAAAGGGCAAAAAGGGTCAAGACTGTAAAAACGGAATGTCCAGGCCTTTTGAACATTTAATTTTAAAACATAATCAAGTTTAGCATGCAACATTCATTACTCCCTCTACGTTCTATTGCAGGGTAGATAGGGCTTTTACCAATCTAATTTTGTAATTTTCGCTTACTCTGGTGCATGAAGAAATTAACAGACTATTCCCACCGGAAGGCTTGGCTGCAGTTCAGTAGCCAAACATTTAGCATTACAGGAACATTTAAAGCACAGTATGCATCCAAAAATAATAATGATCATCAGTGCAGAACTGTGTAAAATTCCATAATATAGAGTATTTATGTCCTCAGGTAGACTTGCTTGATTTGGTTGAAAGAATATCCCTGTGTTCTAGAAAATCTTGTTAGACATTTTCAGCAATGGGGACTTCTGCTGATTGACAGTTAGGCTCTAAAAAGTCAAACAGGGCAGAAATGTGATGTAAAGTGATTTAAAATATTGCTTTTGTTCATCTAAACCATTAGACACTACATTTGGAACAGCTTGGCTGAAATGCTACAGAACAAAAATCACATGAAATGCACTTTATTTTGCATGTTATAGTGAAATTCATTGTTATTATAAACATTCGCTATAATAAAGTTCACCCTTTTGACAGTTCATGCATATGGGATGAGCATTTTAAAGGGTGAAAGATGGCAAAATGGAATCACTGATACAAAAACTTGCTGTCATTTTCCCCCTGTGAAGACAGTAGGACAGGAAAAAGTCAATGATTCAAAAAATAAAACAACCAAAACTAAGCTTCTAATGTTCCCGTTATCTCTTCATCACCACTGCTTATCTAGAGCTACTTAAAGGAACACATTACAAAAACACTAACATCTGAATGATTGAAAGGTTAGAGCGGCCAATTAGCACTTCAGCATTAGCGAGATCATGTCAACTGATCCAGACAGTGAACACTATTTTCACTGACAGCTATGTTATCATAGCGGGTGACACATTCCTTAAATTTGAATGGCTTCGGTCGTGAATCATTAACATTTGTAAAGATGAGCAGTATTTAAATCATTTGTGTATTTATAAATGCTATTTCAATGTATATATAAATTAATATTTTGCTTTCAACAGTTTCTTGACATAAAAATATGACACTTCCTAACAGGGCCGTTCCAAGAATAGGGCCCGTATATTATCCCCATTAACAAAGCTGTGCCTGAAGCTCTGCCCTCAAGATATCAGCACTTAATTTACACGGGCAAGTGCTGAGATCACTTCATATGGTGAGAAACATTTCTGCCTGGTAACACCTGCCGATGTCTTTTGACACTGGGACTGCCTGCTGGTGTCACAGAATCCCACCATGGGGATTCTGCTATGGAGCTTTGCAGCTCCACCTCAGTGACATCCATCCTTCTGCACTTGGCGAGCAAAAAGCAATTCTACATCAGCGTTTTCAGTCATGATGTGGCAGTAGACTTGTGGCAACAAACTTGTATCAGCTGAACTCATGGTATAAAGTACTCTTAGCAAAAAGAGCTAGGTTAAAATATGGACACTATATGGACAAAAGCATTGGGACACGTGTTTTTCAGGGTTTGGGCCTTAATGCCTCAGCATACCAAGACACAGTTTGGGGAAGAACATTTTCTATTCCAGCATTCTATTTTCTGTTCCAGCATTTCTATCCCCAGTGCACAAACCATAAAGACATGGCCGGAGGAGTTCAGTGTGGAAGAACTTGACTGGCTGCACAGAGTCCTGACCTCAACTCCATCCAACACCTTTGGGATGAACTGGAATGGAGATTGCGAGCCAGTCCAACATCAGTGCCTGACTCCATAAATGCTCTACAGAATGAATGGGCACAAATTCCCACAGAAATTTCTAAATCATGTGGAAAGCCTTCCAAGAAGAGTGGAAGCTGTTATAGCTGCAATCAGTGTGTTGGGGTGAACTGTGCACTAACATTCAGAATAAAGGAGGGAAAATTCTAACTATCCAAAATAATTTTGTAGGAGAAAGTTTAGCTAACTTTAAATTCGGCTATTCCTGATGAGAAATCGTACATTGCGATGCCAATTGTGTTATGAAACCAGTTAATATGCTGATTTACTTAGTTATATTAACGTAGTAAACTACTGAATCAATTATTTAGAAAAAGAAAGCACTAATAAATATAACTGTCATAAATAGACTTGCTCTATAAACATGGATTGTGAGAAGGACTAATAATGGATATAGACATTAATTATGCACATCTATTTTATTGAATGCCACACATAACCACCAGGCAGGCCACCAGCCACCTAACCATCAGGCCAGTAGCTCAATGGTGGTTAGGGAATTTGCCCTGTGCTCAGAAGGTCATGGGTTTGAGTTCCAGAACTGCTAGTGGCACCACTGAGGTACACTAGAGCTACGTACTGTCCCCATACGCTGCTCACTGGGTGCTTCACTCACTGAATGGGTTCAATACAGACAAGAATTTCACATTGTTCACACTGTGTACTGTGCTGTGGTGAGTTCACATGTGACTACAAGGGGCCATATTACATTTACTTTACATTTAAATCCCACTTTGTATTGACAAATAGTAAGTTACTTTTTCATAACTTTATGTGCCACTCATGATTAGTGCATAAAAACCTTCTAAATCATTCAGATATTAGCTTATTTGGGCCCCATAACAGGCTGTGTTTTTTCATGACTACTCATAAATAACAGCAGTCTAAGAAAAAGCACATTTCAGAGATCTTTACTTTGAACCCTCCAATGAATGGTAGCCACCAAAAATGAGCAGTGTTAAGGAATCTCATTTAAAATTTTTACTATGGTCTTCATCAGCAGTTGTACCTAAAAGTATTTCTTGTACCTAAAACATTTCTTATCAAATGGTCTCTCAAAGCGTGTGCAGTATCTGAATGCCATGGCTATAGGGGAAATGCTCAAGTCATTTCAAGAAAGAACATCCTGTTGAGCAAGTTGAGCCCCATTTCACTATAAACACACAAAGAAGTTACAGTTACAAGCAATAAAAGGATTTATTAATTCATTTCACCACCAACAGGTTTTGTGTGCACCAGTGTGAGGGTCTATCAAAACTCAAATGTGAAAATGCCATAATGCACACAGTATATATATATATGTTTATATAAAAAAAAAACAACAGTCTCTTTATATTACTGGATTATCAGCAAATGTTTTCCTTCATCTATGAAGGCCTACTATGGATTTGGGAGTTCTGATCCTAGAGGTAAAATGGGTTTACACATACTCACTATGTACATACATGAACATTCATGAGCATGAAGGAAAGGTGAGGTGAATTCAAAATATTGCAATGTTGCAAAATAAGGGGGGGGGGTCAACAGGGAAGAGTGTAAGAGAGTTTAGTAAAGTAAGAAAAATGTGGCACACGGACATTTAAAGGAAACCTGCAGGAAAAGCTAGAGCAAGCGGAGTGCCATCAGCGTTCTTGGTTTACATTACTGCAATACTCTGAATTCCATCCTGTGGTAGAGGGCACACACCCTCCATCCAGTTAGTCCCCCTTTAGTGGTGCTCCATGCTGTTTGGGTGTTTGCACCTCGTGTTTTGCTCGCTTCACTCTCTGGGCCCAAAACCTCCACCCATGATTCTGTGGGCCGTGGTGAAGTGAGTCTTGCAGTTTGTTGAGGAGACAAGGGCACTTCCTTAAAACTGATTTCAAAAAGAGGATATTTAAGGTGCTGTTAGTTTCATTTTAGGTTTGTGAAACATGGCTAGACTGCAAGCAGTTTGAGCCTGAAGTATACTAATGCTTTAACTTGGCTGTAGAAAAGAGCAGACAACTCAGAGACTATGACATCTAAAATTCTGTTGGTCCTGACAAATGACACTGAGATATCATGATATCAGACATTTAAACATAATGTGTTTAAAGAACTCAGTCCAAGCAGGCAAATCAAGATATTTAAGACATTAGGAATGTCTTAGAATAAGTTTAGCAAAAGGAAATATTTTTTGTTTACCAAAAAACATCTGATTGAATCATTTCTTCCAGATTGAATGAAAACCTGTAATCAACCAATAAATTGGCAGCAGCATTCAATTCTGTCTAAAGTCTAACAGGAGAAGTAGGTTTGCAAGCCTCGTCTATGACTACCAGAATTCTACAGCCATTAGGCTTTTAATACTCCATCCCTCCTCAGAAAACCAGTGAAGAGCGAGAGACATAACTGAGACAAATACTTACATTCTTGAGGAACTCTTCTGCGACTATTCGCGCCCTTGCATTCACTGACAGTTTCATCTCGCTGATTTCCTTATCAATCTCCTCCATAAAATGGATGACAAAATCCACCAATTTGTGCTTATACATCTGCTCTGTGTGGAAGTTTGTGATGAGGAAACTGATATCATAACCCTGGGAGTGGGGAACAGAGGAAGGACGGCAAGTGTATTAAGTGTAAAAAATGTTAATAATTTTAGTTTCATTTCTCTTTGTTACCCAGATTTGAAAACCGTGTTTGAACTCTCACAAATGTGTAAGTGCAAAAGGAAGTATTCTACCAGCTGCACTTCTTTTAACTAATCAAAAATGAAAAGAAACCACCGGGCTCTATTTAGCACATACTGTTTGAAAAACTTCTGCAGTTACACTCCTTAATCCATGGGCCATGATCAAAATGTGCATGATTACACACTACGCCAGGCAGGATGTCATTTTCCTCTCATTTTCTCACCTCCACAGGTTTTCTCCGCAGAATGAAAAAATTCTCTGCTCTCATCATCATGAAGCGCATAAACTTATGGCATAGAATCTTCTCAATCTCATCAGCCTGAGGGGACAGGAAGAGCACTGTTAAATCCAGTCATTAAAGTGGATTGCCACCATTTGTTTGCAGTGTCTACATTATTAACGGAAGCATTTAATGCCTCTGTAAGCTCCTAAACACGCTGTTACACATGATGGTTATCAATATATGCTGCCTGATGCCTTATGACAGTTCTGAAAGAGTGTTTTGTCCATTAACTATTTTAAATCAATTCAGAGGTAGAATCAGGGTAAACAATACCACAAAGTAATTCAGAACTAATTTGACAGTTATCAATGTTACATATAAAAACAGACATGTATAGACACACTGGTCATTTTGGACAATAAATAAAATGCCTTTATCTGTATTGCAGATACAGACATTGTGGTCCATTATATATAATGGCACCACTGAAAAAAAAACCTCAGTAAAGGTTCTCTACAATCAATTCACATCAAAACACTATGAACTTTGTTTATATTTCAAAAAACATAAACTACACTGTTCTAGAAATGACATACTGTGGCATCAAGAGCCAATAAGTAAAGACTGTTCTCATCAATAGGATTCACATATTAATTTCTGTATGATGCTGGATGGGTTTACCTGTTTCACTGCAATGCTAACACGCACTGAGTTGATGGAGCCCTCAATAAGGACTTTCTCTTTGTCATTCCTGCTTATGACAACAGGCTGAAGCAACAGTTCCTTACTGCTCCTGTTGTTAAATAACACACAAAAACAAATGCCCGTCAGCAGGGAGGGCTGACAAACACTAACCTGGCATTTATCATACGAAGTGTATATTCAGTAAATTAAGTGAGTAGCATGCAAATGTAGAAAATCTCAGTGTGTTCATAAATGCTGGACTAAACAAACAGATAGATGCAAAAAGCCTAAAGAGGTGCTTCACAAAATAGTAAGTTATATAGTTTCATATCTGGTGCAATAGAGAGGAATGTTTAACTACGGAATCCAGCTTGAGGAAATACCACCCTTCTTTAAAGCATGCAAACAAATACACTCACCGAACCTCAACCTCAGGTTTGTTGTGGCGCTCGACCACTTGGGAGGAGAAGTTCTCCAGACAGAGAGCTGCCTGCAGCGTAGCACGTACTGCATTCAGGTACGGACGCAGAGTCGCCGTCTACAGAGAGGAGAGGAAAGTAGGAGAAGTCCATTATGAGGCAGTTGTGTTCAATTAGACATCAGTCTTTATTAAATATATGCTTTACATGTATGACCCTCACACAGAGCCAGGCAGCTTAAACCTTTTTGCAACCTCTCCCTTAGCTAGATCACACAGGTCTGAACCTGTAGGAGAATTCCTGAAATACTGCAGTCTTCCACAGTCCCTCTAAAACACACAGCATTTCATAGCCTCTTCAGTTACTAAGCGCATCAACATTATTCAGTCTTTCATAGCAGGGTAATGAATGAAAAGGATTATAGGGAAACTAAAATATCAATATGGAATATTAACAGGAACACAAATCAAAGTGTGATGGTAGCAAAACTGCAGGCATGAATTAGAGAGATTTTTAAATGGTACTGAGCTAACAGTAAATAAAATCGGTGCAGTTTATTTGTAACTGTCAGCCACTTCCTAGACTTCAGCACGAGAGACATGAAAGAGGAAGTCGAAAGGTTCATTTGAGACAGAGAGAGATGATATGCATCATAAAAATGACCAAACTTGGTTCTGTTATGCTTCCACATTGTTCATGCTCGATCAGCTTCTCAAATACTGCAATCAGGAACTAGAAGGTGGACCATGTTAGGCAGTCTGCTCATTTTCCCTTACTGCACTGTGCCCTTCTACATAAACTGCAGCTGGTGTCCTGGTTGTTTGGGAGTTGCCCCTCGGATCCAAAGGTCTTGGGTTTGAACCCTAGGACTGCTACTGGCACCACTGAGGTACCCTTGAGCAAGGTACCGTCCCCTCACACTGCTTCCCAGGTGCTGCATTCCTGTCTGCCCACTGCTTCACTTGGTGAATGGGTTAAATGCAGAGAAAGGATTACACACTGTGTTCCTGTATGACAAATGGACACTTTACACTTACTAATCACTTTTGCTGTCTGGGGATCAAAAGATGAGCCACTGTCTTTACACTTCATGCATTTCCGGCAATACTGGAGCACCTACATGTTTGAGAGTATCCTTAAATCATGGTCAGATGGCTTATAAGACTTTTAACCAACCAAACTGCTGTAACATTAGCTGGCTAGCTTACAACACAGCCAGAAGTAAAGCAGCACAGTGCAGGGAAGTAGTGATGAGTCGAGGTGTAGATAACCTCAGAAAATAGTACAGCTGATGAACAAAGCGACCAGGTAGGTTAAGGAGGTTGTTGAGTCTGTTGACGTCGGTTCTTGTGTAAAAATGAGCTCCACTCAGAGAGAACCTGGGTGGGGATCCTCGCTAGCCAGCTAGCCATTAGTGTTTCGTTAGAATCAAAGCACCTCAGTGATATACAGTTCAGAGAGATTGTGACAGAAATCAAATTCTCATCACACCCCCTCTTAAATACTGCAAGCAGGCACGTTTTGCAATTCAATACAAATAATTTAGTGAGTGTATCTGTGTCTCCTACCATTTCTGTGCGTGAAGCTCTGTGTCAGAAGACGGAAACATCAGAACACTTCCGTGAGGAGAGAGCTGGTCTTTGGGTGACACCACCAGCAGGGCGGAGTCCCAAATCTCAAATCTCACACACACGCGCGCGCGCGCGCGCTCTGCATGGACAAAAGTATTGGGACACACCTGTTTTTCAGGGGTTGGGCATGGCCCTTTAGTTACAGCGAAGGGCTTAATCTTAATGCTTTTGGAAAACGCCATGCTTCCAACTTCGTTGGGGCCCAGCATGACTGTGCCCCAGATCCATAAAGACATGGTTGGTTGAATTGGAACCGAGATAGTTTATTTTATTAATTTCGTGCCTGACTCATCCTCCTACGCTTGTTGTATGCATTTGAGAGGAACACATTTAAAAAGTGTGAAAATTACAGAAGAACAAAAGTGAGAAATCAAAGTATCCATACAAATAAATACAAAACCTGAACTTTTATTAGTCAGGGCAATTAGATATAAAAGGAAATAAATGAAAAAACACAATTAACAAAATATATATTCAATTATAAAAAATAATCCAAACTTTCACGTGTGTAAACTACATAAATGTAGCCTGTTGAAGATTTATTTCTATATTATCTGAAATATATGGCTCCAAATGGAAGTCTTTTTATGTTGTGTGGTCATGATCCCTAACACTCACTTCAAAGAAAATTCAGTAAATGGACTGCAACTCCAAAATTGTGTAATGTAAGATTGTATGATCTACAAAATCCCATAAATTTCTAATGTATGTGAGCCCTGGACATTTTATTGCACTCCTTGCTCACATCTGATTCAGCTGATCAGTTCTCACTGGTCCAGGACCAGGTTTTTTTCAGGCTTAAGATCAGTTGTCACCTAAAAATGGATTAGAGTTGGGAAAGTTTCATACAAATATGTGAAGTGTCCATTTGTCATACATAAACACACCACAGCATGAAATTGTTCTCTGCATTAAACCCATTCACTAAGTTAAGCAGCAGGCAGCCAGGACCACTGTGCCCAGGGAGCTGTGGGTGAGATCAGTTCCTTGCTCAAGGGTACCTCACAAACTACCTTCTAATCACAGGGGCAACTCCTTAACCCCTAGGTCACCAGCTGCCCCAAATGACTGGCATAATAACTGCCTAAAAGGTGATAATCTTTTCTTTTAAACTTTTTATTTTGAAACAACTCATAAAAAAACAACTCAATTTCTTTGCAACAGTAACAAAAAAAACAAAAGCACATCAACAACTGAAATCATGAGAGTGCAAAGCTCTAAGTGGGCGTGTCTGTACAACCTTTACTTAAACTTTTGAGACGCAGTATTTACACACACATTGCAGATTTAGGAATGAAACGAGTGAGAAACACTACAATTTCAATACAGACCGAATCAGCGAAGACCAGTCTTAAGAGTCTTTAATAAAAGTCTATTTTTAGTCTTGGCCTTGCTGGTCTTCTTCAGAGAGACTGCCAGCTTCCTGTGCATGACAGAGTCCAGGACCAGGTCTGAGAACCAGGGTCTTCTTCTGGCTTAAGATCAGCTGTCACTTTAAAGTGGATTAAAGTTTCATGTAAATTACTTTTTATTTTAAAACAAATCGTTAAAAAAAAATCATCTGTTTATTTGTAACAGTAACAAAAAGAACAAACGCACATCAACAACTGAAACCATAACAGTGCAAAACCCAAGTGGGCGTGTCTGTACAACCGTTACTTAAACTCGGAGACTGCAGTAAATTATTCAAACAAATTCAAAATGACAACTTAACACCACGCCCTCCTTAATAAAACAATTTTCATATGTTAATTTACACATAGATGATAGTCTTTTACGGAATGAAATGAGTGAGAAACACTACGGACTTTCAATACCGACCGATGCATTTAGCTAGGAGAGGTTTTAAGAGTCTATTTTTTTGGCTTGGCTGTCTTTGCCTTGTTGATCTTCTTTTTGGCGGCTTTCTTCGGCCTGGCAGTTTTCTTCGCGGCGGCGGAGGTCTTCTTAACGCTCTTCAGGCTTCTCTTCTTCTTCTCCTTCTTCTCTCCTGCCTTTTTGGCAGGCTTTTTGTTGGGTTTGGGCGCTTTGACTGGTTTAGAGGGACTCTTCTTGCTCTTGGCCTCGAATTTCTTCTTGTTGAGTTTGAAGGAGCCGTTAGCCCCCAGCCCCTTCACCTGGACGAGCGTGTCGTTGAGCAGCAGGGCTCGGATGGAGTACCTCAGGTACATCCTGCCGTTCTGCTGGTCGAACCAGCTCACCTTCTTCGCCTCATTGTAGATCTTGAAGAGGGACGAGCCGTTCTTCTCCCCCAGGGTCCTGATGGCGTCGATGACCAGCTGGCTGTACTTCCCTGGTCCCTTGCTCTTCTTCTTTTTCTTTTTCTTGCCCTCTGGAGAGGCTGTCTTGGCGACTGCTTTGACTTTACTAGCGGTTGGCTTCTTTTTAAAGGCCGGGGCTGCTGGGGCTGTTTCCTCCATGGTCAAACAGCTCGTAAACACGTTACAGCGTCGTTGTTAATGTTCAAATTCAGTTCTCTCTCTGCTCTTTCTCCCTCTCAGGCTTGTCTGTGTGACGCTCTGTGCGCGAGTCAGATTTAACGTGGACACGCGGACGTGATTGAGAACAACAACACAGGCTGCAGAAGCGATTTGTAGAGTTGTGTTTTTTACCTCTACTTTGAGACTCGTTTTCTCATAAATTTAGACCCAATTTGGGCCTGATATGAGCTATGCACGAAGAGCAAATGATGTTGTGAAACATAATGAGCGAAAACATTCAAGTGCACGGAAAACTCTGCAAAACGAGGACAAACAAAAGATCCCACCCCACGGATACACTGCCATAGTGGGTGGGGGGACTCACTTTGCCAGCGAAAATGTATTAAATTGCTCGGAAACGCACTCCACATCGAACACAAGCGGAAAGTTGAGGGTGTGAGTGATTCGAAGAGATGTTTGGTTTCACCCCTTCGCCAGTGGTGTCCGAATTATGATTTGTTTAATTTCTCTCAACAAGCACATTAAAACGCCCTCGCGTGGCTGTGTGCTGGCAAACTTTTCCTCTCTCCTCTCTGCTCTTCCTGGTGGCCTCGTTTTCTGCATCACTGTGCTGCTATCCAAACACGACTGGAAGATCAAATAGTAATAACACATGGGGCACCACTCTGGTTGTCATCTTTTCAGCTTCAGCTTTAATGATCTGTTCAATTAAAACTAGATCGTGTTTTTCTATGCCATGTGTGTTTTGTACTTTAGTACAATACATTTCCAGTAGCATGTTCATACTCACTGAATTTGATAAACACCCTTCCTTGGAAAAGAATAAAACTTGCAGCACCAGTGTTAAGTCAGATTACATCTGAGTATATGATTTTAGTTAACATGTGGCCCGAAATACTTCAGTCTTTGTGCACATGCATACAAATGAACCCAAATGTGTGACTGCTGTATATAGTGATGAATCCATACAAATATTTAAAGCACCATCATGTTGACGTCTCATTTCAAATAGTAACAAATTCACTTCCATCTCTGGGCATCACTGTGCTGCTATCCAAACACGAAAGTAAGTACAAAAGCATGAAAGTACAAATAGCAAGTATCACTCTGTTTAACATCTTTTCATATTTTCAGCTTTAATGGCCTGTTCAATTAAAACTAGATCATAATTTTGTATGCCATATGTGTGAAATTACTCAGTCACGTGTTCACACTGTCAAGTCTCACTGAATTTGCTGAAAACCCTTACTTGGAAAAGAACAAGGCTTCCAGCACCAGTGTTCAGTCAGATTACATTTAAGCATATGATTGTAGTGAACATGTGGCAAGAAAGCCTTTAGTTTTTGTGTACATGCATATGAATGAATCTAATGTGTGACTGCTGTAAATATATAGTGAGAAATCCAAACTTAAGTATTTAAAGCTTCTTTGTGCTGCTGTGGTCTTATTTCAAATAGTAACAGCGGCTGCAGGTACCCTAGTGGTTAGGCCCTGCGATCAGGAAGTCATGGGTTAGATTCCCAAGACTGCTAAGCACCTCTGAGGTATCCTGATCAAGGTACCTCCCCCACACACTGCTCCCTGGGCGCTGTGTTCCTGGCTGCCCGCTGCTTCACTTGGTGAATGGGTTAAAGGCAGAGGAGGAATTTCATGCTGTTCACACTGTGTGCTGTGGTGTGTTCATGTATGACAGAATAGTCACTTTCACTTCAACAGTGTATTGACCAGTAGTTGCCAACCTTAGTCCTGTAGATCTTCCAAACAAATTCGTTTCCACCCGATTCAACACATCTGATCCAGATTGTCAGTCCACTCGATCTGTTGGATTAGGTGTGTTAGATGTGGGCTGAAGTTTGTAGGAAGGTACATAATTAGTTTCTGAAAAGTCAATCTTAAATGGCCTATGTTAGATTGTAGGTTCCCAACCCTGGTCTTGGTGTCCTTATGTTCTGCTCTAACACACTGACTTCAAGTCTGGAAAGGTTTGTTAATAGGGGAGAGGGGTGGGTGCAGGGGCAAGCTTGCGGCCACAATACCATGCGCTAATGTTTACAGCGTATAGCAATGGCTACTGCGGTCACGTAGCTGGTAAAATACAGCTGTATTCGTCTGTAGTCAGATTCGGGACATTTCCTTGATAGCCCAGCAGTTGAAATCAGTGCCTATAGCCCCGTTGCTGTAAGACTCCTCAAATTGTACCCATTCTCATCTGATCATCCTGGTTTAGAGGTGCTTACTCAGTCATTTCAGTGAGGGGAAAGGCAGATATCGCGCACGCCATAACACTACCAGCAGCACGGCTATCCAAATAAAGAAGTACAACACTCAAGTTAATGTGTGTAATCACACCATTCACACACATACCTGATGCTATCTACCTTTACAGTAGCCTGCTAACTGGCCTGTTAGCCGCAGAGCTAACGTTATAGCTACATTCTAAGGGTAAAAAGCTAGGTATATACAGCAAAGCAACAAAATTATATAGCGTTAAGTTGACTTTCTTGTCCGAGGTTTGTAGCTGAGCCAAGGAGAGTTGGAACTGATCCAGACTTAATTTTCAGCCGTTCAGCAATACTAGCTCTGTATTTTGTGAGCGCATTTCCAGAGAAAATAAAATTAACCCACTGGTTCTTCAGAGGCTCTCATGAAGGAACTAAAAATACATTTGTGCTCATTTGTACATCTAAGCACTGAGCAACTGCCCATGCTTCACTCGTTTGCTAGCCATGATGTCTCTAGAGGAAAAAACAGTCTCTCACACATTGCATTGACAGTCTGTGGAGCTAATTTTTAGGGGAGGGGGCAAAATTCTCTGTGTGGGCAAAGCATGAGAAAGGGGAGGAAACCATGTGTATGACGACATATGGGGCCAAATTCAGCTCTAGTTCTCTCAACAGAGGAGCAGGATGACCAAAGCACTCTTTACACCTATCTCAGTTTCTAGCCACTGCAGGACCATAGGCAGTAGTGATGCGCAGGTTTTAGGGCAGACATTTTTCAAATATCGTGGGTGCGGGTGGGCAGTTCAAAAAGTTACAAAACACATTTCATTATAGATAAAAACGCGTTGTAAAAGGGGTTAGAGATTTTTTTCCCTCGTGTCGGGTCGGTTTTGGGTCATTATCCACACATATTTTTGCGGGTTGGACGGGGGTTTGGATCTCCTGACAGGTCGGGTTGGGGCGGGTGTTAAAAAAAGCCGACACTAATAGGCAGGCTAAAGGAATCTCACAAAGTGAAATTTTCATTATCATGGGACCTTTATGGACTATACGTAAGCTCTTTGCTGTACGCCATCAAGCTGGTCAAAGATAACATACCTGAATACACATCTCAGCAAAGAAATGAAGCAATGACAAAAATTGAATTATGTACACTTTTTATCCAGCTGATGGAATGCGTCATAAAAGCTGATGACAAACTTGCAGAGACTGACAATGCTTGTGAATAAAATAATTTTAATTCTTATTTTGATTTGCTTACATAAGATAGCATGAATCTTAACTGTATGTACAGTTCTGCTGTGCCAATGGAATCTCACAAGAAGACAGAAAAATGTCCCTTTAACATACTATCAGTAGCCTACATAAGAACAACCCAAAAACAAAATCTGTACATTGTTACATTTAAGTGAATCATTTTATTGTGGTCTTTAGTAATATTTAGCATAATGACTGTGTAACACAAGTATGCTTAATATAAGTTGAGAACAACTAAGAGATTTCTGAACATCTCTCTGAGACAGAACTACACCTCTTAATCTGAAAAAGTCTTTAACTGGATTTAACTGGACAGATTAATAACAAATTCATACCTAAAAATAAGAGAATACTATATAATATTAGATACATAGCATACATTAATCATTATGTATTTTAATACAGTATCCTTTACGATTAAAAAAAGCAACAAAAACAAACTGAACCAAGATGAAAACTAGTTTCATAGCACTATCAAGTAGTATAATGCATATGTGGACGTGTGTATGTTGTAGGAGAAGTGTAAAAGAGCAACATGAAAGTGCAATTCTTTTTTCATTAAACATTGCATGTTAGTGTCATGCACTGTTTAAGTATGTAGTGTAAACATGCCTCAGCAGCTGCAGCTTTCTGATGGTGGGTTGGATCTGTCATTCCTGCCGATATTTAGGTCTGGAAGCTCAGGGCACTCCCCTACATCTGTCTCCTAGAAGGATGGAGAAATACAGGCACACTTTTAAAGTAGTTAACATGAATGAATTAAAATGGTGAATCTATACGTACTAATGAGTAAATATCCTTGCAGATATATTGTTCGTTGTTAACCTGTTTTAGGGCATTGCATGCAATGGTTTGAAATGCTTGTTCAACATTTATGGCCTCTTTTGCACTGGTCTCAAAGTAGGGCATGTTGTTTTTACTCAGACACCAGGCCTGCGCTCGTTTTGTCGTCACCTGCAAAAGATGATAAAAACAGACATGCATGTACACAAATAAATATATACAAATATTTTCTCATTCACATATAAGAAAGCATACATCAGCAGTATTTCTCATTGCTTTACTCCAACTGCAGTACAGTAAACTCAAGAGTGAATCAGTACCTGACTCTGAGTCACTTTATTATTGTGTCTTACTATCTATAAAAATTAAAGTTGCACTACATACCATAAAGCAGTACCAGGAGTCATAATTTCTTAATTTTGTTCATTCTTTTGTTGATTTGTGTGGTTAAAACAATGCCTTGGAGATTATTCTGCAGTTTTTCATTCTATTTCCAATTTTTCTTGTGTATAATCTTCCACTGCTCCCTCAAGCTTTTGTGTTTGAATGAGCACACACAGCAATTTACTTTTCAACAACTGCATCTGCATCAAGGACATAGTGGGGACCAATGCACTTGTACAAATGTGTTATTTACTAATTGTTTCATTTCAAAGTACAAAAACACAGAATACTGTAAAACTGCAGTTTATATCTCCTTATATCCAACTTATAGTTGTGGTGTTCTTGGACATGCCCTAATTTACTCACATGTATAAGGGCAATGAACATCTACAGCATTATGACAGACACGGCTTTCAAGCTGCAGCAATGAATTAACAAACCAGAGTAAGTTGTTAAGCATGTCAGTTATGTCATTTACTTTAAACCAAAAGCATTCTACATAAGTGTATTATGTGGGAAACCATGCAAAGATGGTTTCCCTTGTTTGGTTCACTACAGAAAAAAATGTGTTGCACAGAATATTGGATTTTGGCAAAATTAGTGGAAATCACTTGAATGAATAATAGCTGATAAGTTAACTTAAACAGGATTTAACTGCAGTCTTCTATTGCTTCAAAATTCCAAAAGCAGAAAGTCACTGGTATTTACTGATTGTAGTATTATTGTAGCTGCATGTCTTAATTCTATTATAGACCAATAATACATACTAAATCTGAAACAAAACCCTTTTTGCTACACTTTTATTGAAACTTCTTTACTTTGTGGACTTAATGGGTTTTCAGTATATGACATTTTACTGACACTTGATGAGTTTTCAGTATAACCCACCTGTCTGTTTTCCAGGTCAACCTTGTTGCCAAGCACTACAAAAGGGAAGTTTTCTGGGTCACGAGGGCTAGCCTGAATCAAAAACTCATCTCTCCAGGACTCCAGGGTCTTAAAGGTGGTTGGAGCAGTTACATCAAACACCAACACACAGCAGTCCGCTCCACGATAAAATGCCACTCCTAGAGACTGGAACCTTTCCTGTCCAGCCGTATCCCAAATCTGACAGGACAAAGACACAATAAAAACAGCTAAAGCACATAAAACATAGTACTGTTTTACCAGGACTGTTGTTACATGTTTTTACAATGTGTTTTAAAAATTGGGAAAACTTTCAAGAACTACATTAAGTAATTTACAAACTTTATCATCATGCCTATTTTAGTGGCTGGCTGATAGTCACATGGTTGGCCACAGAGCTTGACATGGCACTAAAAAAGGAAATAGCTCACATGGTCACTGTGACCACTGTAGGAAAGAGGAGTGTTTTTTTCATTTCTTTGTTTATCATAAAATTCCTGTTGACATGAACATTCTGTATGTTCTACTATCGAGTGTTGTTCATTTATAATGGAAATATTTAGTTTCTAATGCATCCAAAAATAGTATCTGTGACTTGGATGATGGTGTCATGATTACAGTGTGGTTACCTGCATAGTAACAAGTCTGTTCTCGACCATCACCTCCTTTGTAAGAAAGTCAGCTCCTATTGTAGCTTTGTACTGATTACTGAACTTCTTGTTGACATACTGATTCATTAAAGATGTTTTTCCAACACTACAGAGAGAGAGACAGAGAACTGAAAAGAGGAAACTGGAATTTTCAACATTATTGGTGTAAGCGTTAATCTTGCATCAGACATGATGTTAAGAATTACGCTAATGAACCACAAACTAGGTGGATAACTGACAGTAGGTATCACTCAAGCTGATATAAGTAAATCAAAAGCTGGGTCAGATATAGGAGGGGAGTAAAACTGACTCCATTACAGTTTTGTAATACAGCTAGCCTGAAACAGCACTAACAGCAGTGCGCGCTATACTGCTGTGCGTTGTGTATGTCTTTCTGTTGGTTAGTAAAGTGTTTGAGTAGTTGAAGCATGACGGGCTTGTTTTTAAATGATAGTTCTTTAGTTTAAAGCTTCATTTAAAAATAGCTCATTTCAAAGTGTGCTCATTTTAAAGAAATATCAGATTTCTATCTTTATATCGACACTAGAAAACGTGATCCTCTGCCATCACTAATATCTATACAGCTTTCTTGATAGGTGCACATAAGAATCAAATTACAACACAGTAAATTAATGTCTCTCTCTTTCTCTCTTTTTTTAATCACACACTTACACACACACACACACACACACACACACACACACACACACACTCTTACCCTGAATCTCCAAGGATGATGACTTTCAGCAGAGCCTTCTTCCTTGAAGCCATACTTCCTAGGGTAGATGCAAGGACACAGGTCAACACTTAACATCAGCAGTCATATGTGGACCTAGTTTAAAAGTTAAAAACCCTATTGAGAAGAATTAATAAACCTTATGTTAGCATAAGGATAAAAGTATCCACCCTGTATCCACACACACACACACACACACACACACACACACACACGCCTATCTCTCTCAGCCCCTCTCTCTCTCCCTCTCAGCCCTCAGAAACGTGCTTTGGTAGGTCATTACACATAAGCATTGTACAACACTGCTCCTGCGATGCTAGACATACATAATGTGAGAAAGCACAGCTTCGTCTATCATGTTGGTCTGTTATTCCAGCAGTTTTGCTTAAAGCGAACCTGTTACTTCGTCTCTCTCTCGTCTCTTCAAAAAAGCTTACAGACAAAGGCTAAATACAACTAATAATTCTGAACAGCAGGCTAATAAGAATATAAAACACTCCCTGTACACTTTCCCTTACACACCACTGAAATAGAGGATTTCTCACCTTTTGCCTGTGTGTATCCTTCCTCCTCTCACTTCCTCCAGCTGCTGGTCCTGCGCATGCTTTGGGGAGGGGACGAAATCCCACAAACCCCGCCCACCTACAACCTGATTGGTCATTTAAAAAGTATGCCTTAACTTCATTGGTGCTGCCTCCGTTGGTGCTGAGTAAACTGCTTTATTTTCCAAAGTCAGAGTTTCCAAAGTTTCTTGATAAGTGGATTGTAGCTCATTTATATTACACTTATACAGCTTTTCTATTCTGTCCTAAACCGGCTCTGTCCTTTTTTGTACTGTGTGAAATTGCACAATAACACTAGATGGCGCCCTAAGCCAGTTACTTGACAGCACTGAGTGGAAGTGTGGCATGAGGTCCTGCTCCAGTGTGGTTCCACGGTGTTTGTTTAAGAATGGACTGTAACACTTCAAAAACTCCTCTCCTAATGCGTCTTCTTGCACTGCTCCTACATAAAGATTTTAGCACTTGGAACTCTCCTCTGGTTTTTACACTGTCCTTGAATATTTCCAGTGAATGCATTGTAGCACTTATTTTCTTTTCAGTCTGAAAAGAAGTAATACCAAGGCCAATGGCCCAATACCGGTACGAACAGTGAGTCTTTAGAAAGTCTTTTTTGTTTGTTTCTTGAATATGTTGCAGTTTCCACAAAAAAATACTAGTAAATGTAAAAACTGATTTTCTTTGAAAGCCTGACAGCATTAGGATCAAAACTGCCACATAAACTGAATGTTCAGTGGACTGAAATCATGCCAGTACAAAGCATTGACCCCAACTTATGTGGATATTGCTGTCTGTGCTTGTGTGTGTCTATGTGTGCGCGTACGTGTGTGTGTGTGTGTGTCTGTGTCACTAATGTATGTCGCTCTGGATAAATGTGTGTGTGTGTGTGTGTGTGTGTGCATGAGGAAGAGGTGAAGTAAACAGTAGGCCCTATCCTAACCAATTTTTTACTAAAACTTTTTTCAGCATCTAAGATACATTCAGTTTCATAAAAAGATTCTGTTAAGCTGCTTAAAGTGAGGACCACTTCTCAGATAAAAAGAGACAGGATCAGAAACCTCAGTTCATCAGTACTGATCCAACCATCTCTGTATGGGTACTTTGGCTTCGGTGGAAAGTCAGTGGAAATATCTCGAGAAATATATGCTGTTTTGAACTGTTTCATTTGAACTTTGTCTTATTTCATCTCAGTGACTAAAATACACCAGACCCTGTGGCCAAACCCTTCCCAACAGAAAATAGAATTATTTATCCTTCACTCACTACTGACACTACAGCCATTCCACCACACCAAAGACTATTACACTTAGAGCTAATTCTCTCCCACTCAAACTTTTTTGTGCTCCCTAGCACAAATACTCACAAACTCAGAGCAAACACGTCTCTCTAAACCACACAAGGACAGGTCTAGCACCTACCTCTTCTAGTCTGAGAAAGGTCAAAGGTCAAAGTGTAGTAGAGGTCACTCCATTCAAAAGGTGTGTGCCTGTTTGTGTATGTATGTGTGTGTGTGTGTGTGTTTGCACATGTGTAAATCCAAGACTAAAAATGTAAAAGAGGAATTCTGTTCTTTCTGTCTTTATTACTTTCTTAACAAGTTCAACAAACAGTGCACACACATCACAAGAGGACATGAGACAGGAAGTATGGAGTGTGTGTGTGTGAGTGAGAGTGAGTGGGTATTTAATTTGTGAATGAAAGAGTGTGTGTATCTTAGGAGCATGGCAGAAATTCATTTATGTGATCAGCCAGGCGGCATGTGTGCTTGCCTTGTGTATTTGTGTGTGTGTGTGTGTGTGTGTGTGTGTGTGTGTGTGTGTGTGTGTGTGCACTGGGCAGGGAGTACTGGTGCATGTCAGAGAGCAAAGAAACAGAGTTATCTAGGAATCTGAGCCAAAAGAGCTTCACTCACAGAAAGAGAGGGTGGAGGAGGTGGAGGGGGAAGAGAGGGAAGGAAGGGGAGATCAAATAAGAAGAGAAAGACAGCAGAAGAGAGAGAGGGATGCAGATGTAAGAGGCAGTGTAGAGTGAAAGAGAGTGAGTAAGTGAGTTTGTATGATACCTGAAACACACAGGAGAAGATACACAGCACCATCTAATGAGGACTAAGACTCAAAAATTGATTGACTGAGACACTGGAGTGCCACGGAGGAAAAGGAGTCCACTGTCTGAGTAAATGTTTGGGTGGTGTGACACAGTGTGTGTCATTAATTCAGTCCAGCACCGTTATTTGGACACATCTCTGTTTCCCATGAGTGACCTGAGCGGTGTGCGCGGGTGTGTGTGTGCGCTGTGCTGGGTTTTTCTGGGTCTGTGTATGATGCCGGAGAGTGTGTTATGTCAGCGGGACAGTTTGGTGGCTGGACCCCCCAGTAGAAGGTGTGAGGGGGGCTGCAGTGCAACCGCATCACCCCCAAAAATGCACCTCTCACACGCCCAGGACTCTCTGTACAGGAAAACCCAGGAGACACAACAAAGAAACCCACAGGTGAGTGTATGAGGATATAAATTTAGAATTTAGAATTGTTTTAACATATCTGTGATGACGAACATGATAGCAGTTAAAGGTTAGTGTGTTTTGATTCTGTTAAAAGGTTTCTTGGTTTCAGACTAAACCTAAGTCTAGACTAATGTGGAATTTCAACATCAAAGTCCAGGACTAGGATTAATCCGGGAAACTGGCCTTGCTTGCAGGTGTTAGATGTACTAAATAGGTTTTATGGAAGTAAAAATAAAATAGAAAATAACATTATTTCACTTGAGATGTGCTTTCATGAAATAATATATTTCATAAAATAATATATTACATATATGTATTACAAATCTGGTTGTGTCCATATAGCACTACATATATGGCAGTACTTTCATTTTGACACAGTGATTTTGGTTATTTGAATATACGAATATCCAAACTTAAACTTTACTCTGTTGCTTGGATAGCATATAATGAGGCAGAAAGGTTGTAACAGTGATGGATAAACAAAGGCTTCTTTTAGGTTGTGGACATGATCACAGAAAAAATAAGAGGACCATATACATATATATATATATATATACTGTTCAGAGCTATTTTACATCATTTTTGTGTGTGTCCTCCAGACACCTGCCATGTCAGAGCGTCTGGTGCAGCTGCAGCGTTGTATGAAACAGTATGAACCAGTTGCTGGGAGTCGAGGAGTTGGACCTGACTCACTTGCAGCCATTTTGGCTCTTATGACAGCAGTGCTGACCGAGTGTGACCTGCACTGCCACAGTCAGAGACTCAGAGACATGGCCAGCAGACTGGGTTGGTGTAAAACATGGCACTGCAATAACACATATTTACATATTACACTTTATTTGCTTTCATAAACCTTTTTTCTAAAATAAATGGTTTGGTGAAAAATCGTATATGTGCAAATTGTCCAGAAATGGTACCCTAAAAGTGGTCAATTGGGAAAATTGTTGAATTTTAATGTAAAAAAAGTTTTTTTAGCCCAAACAGAATGAAGAGTCGTTAGCTGCAAATTATGTTGTCCATTTTGTCAGTGCTGGTGCACATTGCTCAGGAAGAGGAAAGACCATTGGAATTTATTTACTGGTTTAAGGCCATGGGCCCCATAGATTTTTCCACTTACCACCCTCAATTAATTTAAACCTACTTCCACAACACACACACACACACACACACACATCCATGCACACACAGTAAACAGAGACTGATGGCTACAGTGCTCTCAGGAATGTGAGTCTGCAGGAAGAGCTGACCCTTAAACAGCCTTGTTCAACCAATGAACAACCTTTGTGCAATCTTTATATAAACTTGTCACAGCCTCGCAAACTGGCCTTTAAACCAAACAGCCTCAGACCACCTGCAAACCCCCTTCATCTGTCTCTCAGAAGGTGCAGCTGTGGGGAGAAATGGAGAAAAAGATCTGCTGCTGCTGCTGAAGAGCATCACTCTGTCGGCCTCTACAACTACACCACAAACCCCTACAGGTGCAAACACACACGCACACACACACACGCGCATGCACGCACACGCACACACACGCAAACACACGCGCATGCATGCACGCACACACAGAGACTCACTTATTAAACCCATTGCACTGCTACTAAATAAAAGCAGTTAAGCTTTGACAAAAGTGTGTGTATTTTATTTTTAGAAGCCACTGCATATGCAAATAAAGTAAATACTACTATTATTGCTACTACAACTACTACTACTATACTACGACTTATACTACTACTACTATTCTATGACTTCTACTAATACAGCCACTACTACAGTTACTACTACTACTACTAATAATAATAATAATAGTAATAAAAATGATAAGGATGATGATGATATAAACAAATGGGTGTTTTTTCTGAAAGATATTAATGTTTGTGTTTAAAGAGAAATGTGTTTTAGGAGAAATTATGGGTTTAGAAAGATTATGGGTTGATAAAGCGAAATTCCCCTGTCGTTGTCTGCATAATTCAGACTGTTGGAGAGGTTTGTTGTGAAGTAGTGCATTGTATAGAAACCTTCACTTGCCAAAACAAAATTGCTCACAGTGGTGGTGATAGAAATTACACTTCTGAAGACTTCACTGCCTCCAAAAGCTTCTTCACAGGAAGTCATTTTGTAATATGGCCTAAATGTATTTTCCCCCTGTGTATTCATTACAGGTAGGCTTCAGTAAAGCAAAATAGTTCTCCAATGATTTCACACTATTTACCATTATCAGCATCATATAATTACATATGAAAACCAGACCTATCAAGGTCAGTAAGTTTCTTGACAATGAACTATTTCACATCAAAGCATTCTGAATGACTTTTTGGCAGATTTTTTAAGCTGGTGAAATTCCAAACTCGAGTATAGTTATTGAACGCTTTGTATGTTTAATTTATTTTTGTTTCTGTAGTGGATCCTTCTGTAGGCCTTTATCCTCATGACTGCTATGAGATCTTTCAGTTAGGAGTCAAAGAGAATGGAATATATACCATACAGCCAGATCCTCAACAGCCAGCTCTAGAGGTATGACCACATGCACATGCGAAACACGTATACGCTGATGTGTTGGTGTAGTATGTGTATTAGAGAAGGCAACTTGCGTGAGTAAGAAAAAAGCACTATATCCATGCACATACACAAACATGCACATACACAAACATACACATTATACGTTTCATGCTTAATTGTCACTGCAGGCCATGTGTGATATGGAGTCTGCGGGTGGTGGATGGACAGTGTTTCAGCGCAGATTTGATGGACAAGTGAGCTTTAATCGGACATGGAGAGAGTATCGAGATGGCTTTGGCTCTGCACAGAAGGAGCACTGGTTAGGGAATGCAGTTCTACACTCTCTCACAGCCAATGGACAACACACACTCCGTGTTACTCTCCAAGACTGGCACCAACAGACACGACATGCCAACTACAACAAATTTAAAGTGGCAGCAGAGAACCAGAGGTACAGAGGCTCTGTCTCTCACTCATACAGACAGTGATGCAAGTCAATGCACTTTTTAAACACAGGTACCCAGGCACAAACTGATAAAAACTTATGGACATATGTATGACTGTTATCTATGAAAATGAACAAAAGAATAGACAAAACTTGTGCTTCTAGATAGTAGCCAGAGATAAGACCTCACTTATTTTGCATGTTTATTAATTTGCAACTTGATGAAAACTTGCCCATAACTGACTCACACTTTGACTTGGACAAAATACTTTTAGCCTGATAAAAAAATACGCACAAACATTTATTTTCAGTACACGCATAGAGACAGGCCTGAGTCAATAATGCAGTGGATGACATAGCAGTTGGTACAGCATGTCAGAATGAATATAATTGAATATGAATATAATTAATCAAACTAATCCATTGAAAATGCAATTTTAACCTCATATTTACTGAATGATTGAACCTCATATTTACTGAATGTAGCACTTTGCCAACACTGCTTTCACAGTAAGCATCCCATGAAACGGTTCTCTTAATGTAAGCTTACTTGATTGTATTATACAACACAAAATCTACACACTATGTATTTATACTACTTCTAATTGTATGAGTAGTAGTAGTGCTCCTTTTATTAGTAGTAGTAGTATTATAATTACCATGTAAATAATACAACAGTTTTAGCTTAGTTACTCAGAACAATTTAAGAATAAACTAGCTCTTCCTCTAGACTTACTCCAATTGAAAACTAAAGCAAAGTTCAGATACTAAACATGTCGTGCCTGAATAACAATGTTAATACTGAAATATTTATGTAATGGCATGCATATAGGTTGCACTCTTCATGCACTGTTCATTTCTTTTGAAAACTCTAGACAGAAATACACACAGCAACCATTTCATTCTCCTGTTTTCATTTGATCCACCAGGTTTCGCCTTACTGCACAAGATTATCATGGAGATGCTGGTAATGCCCTCAGTTACAGTAAACGCTACAACCACGATGGCAGAGCTTTCAGCACATTCGACCGGGACCATGATCGCTACACAGCTGGAAACTGTGCTCATTACTATGGTGCAGGCTGGTGGTTTGACTCTTGTCTGGCTGCCAATCTGAATGGGCGCTATTACCGTGGGCGATACAGTGGCATCACAGATGGCATCTACTGGGGCACTTGGTACATCCTCACCGACTCTCGCACTGGAGAGAGATACTCATTCAAGAGTGTAGAAATGAAGACACGACCCAAACAACCCTGAAATAACTTTACACACACACACACATACTTACACATTATGTAATGCTACTTTTCGTCTTCATATTCCATTAACAAATATATATGTGAGGTTTTTACTAGTTACTATATTATATTTAAGTGTTATTATGCAAGATATGGCCAAATGTATGCAATAAATAAAAAAAGTCTTTTGTGTCTTTCTCATTTTATACTTATTCTTTGGTTTATAGGTAATCTTTTAACATACATGCCTCAAAAATTTAGTTATGTACTACACCATTAAAATACATTTTTAAAGGAATTAGTAGCTTACAATGTGGAAAATGGACCCAAACATGCACGTATGCATGAATAGAGAAACTAGATTAAGTATCTTTGTGTCATACAAAAAGTATATAAGGTTAGGCTAAAAATGTACTTTCTAAAATGGACAATTCTGGTCCTAAAATTTGTAAAAAGTGCAATATACACCAATTAATTGAATTCTGTATTAATACGGCAAGTCACCAAAAACCACACAGATGTAAATGCACCAATCTTTGACTGCTCAAAAGAACCACTGAGTGAAGTGAGAGATCAGGTTCGTTTAAACTTAGGCCGGCAACTTATTTTCTTAACTAGAGCTAAGCTGAACAACAAGCTAACAGGCTAAAACAGAGCCAACAGGCCAAATGTCTCTTATATTAGCATCATAGGTTTGGAGTAATTGAATTATTTACTATATGAATCACAGTAAAAGTAGAAAATATATCATAGCTGAATGTCTAGCAAGCTTTGGAAGTCTGTATTTAGCAGCATTAAGCAGCTGCCTTAAGCAGCATTAACCCCAGAGTTTCATATCGTACCTTACTCCCTATATACAGTGCTGTGAAAAAGTATTTGCCCCCTTTCTGATTTCTTATTTTATTGCATGTTTGGCACACTTAAATACTGTATTGAATACTGGACAAAGATAACTCAAGTAAATGCACTAAATGTAGTTTTTAAATGATTATTTTATTTATTAAAGAAAAAAAACTATCCAAACCTACATGGCCCGATGTGAAAAAGTAATTGCCCCCTAAGCCTAATAACTGGTTGTGCCACACTTAGCAGCAACAACTGCAGTTAAGGATTTGCAATAACTGGCAATGAGTCTTTCACAACGCTGTGGAGGAATTCTGGCCCTCTCTTCTTTGGAGGATTGTTTTAATTCAGCCATATTGGAGGGTTTCCGAGCATGAACTGCCTTTTTAAGGTCATGCCACAGCATCTCGGTCGGATTCAAGTCCGGACTTTGACTAGGCCTCTCCAAAACCTTCATTTAGTGTTTTTTTAGTTAAGCCATTCAGAGGTGGAGGTGTTGCTGTGTTTTGGATGGTTGTCCTGCTGCGGAAGTGCACTTCAGTTTGAGGTCATACATTCTCTTTTAGGATTTTTTGGTAGAGAGCAGAATTCATGGTTCCATCAATCACAGCAAGTCGTCCAGGTCCTGAAGCAGCAAAGCA
>JBBPCY010000109.1:17904135-17920227 GCA_037974405.1 Brachyalestes nurse
CAAACAATGTGATTAACCAAAGTTACTTCATGATTTTACAAGGGGGGGGCAATTACTTTTTCACATAGGGCCATGTATGTTTGGATAGTTTTTTTTCCCTAATAAATAGAATCATCACTTAAAAACTGCATTTTGTGTATACTTGGGTCATCTTTGTCTAATATTTAAATTTGTTTGACAATCTGAAACATTTAAGTGTGACAAAAACATTTAAGTGTGACTTATGCTCATTTTTGTGAAGAATTTTAATTGCTGATATTAATAATAACTAAAGTTATTTATCAACAGTTTGCATATTTCTAATATGGTGATTATATAATTAAAACTGTGTGCATTTCTTCAGTTTATATTTGAAATGTTTGCCCCACACTCCTCCAAGCACACGCACACATACACACAAAAATGCAGTACAAATATGGCAGGTTATGAGACTTGAAATCATTTCTAACCACTGACCACCTGTTAGGTATCTCCAGCTTATTTGCTGCTATGTCAGAACTATACTGGGAGATGTCCGTCAGAGCCAACGCATTTTACGGTGCCACAGGCCTCACCATAACTCTCTATCACCACTTTGAAGGAAAGATTGACAGCAAACTGTGGACGGCTCGTTTCACTCTTGAGAGAAGAAGACTGGCGTCGACTACCGTGGCCACGGCACATTTTTCTGCACTTGCATCACAACTCAGAAACAGAGACTGACATAAATTCAGTGAGATCCTCAACAGGGGGCTCTTGTGATCCAAAATTTGGATAATGTACATGAAAGAAAGTTTGTGTGTGTATTTGTGTGTGTGTGTGTGTGTGTGTGTGTGTGCGTGTGTGAAAGAGCAAAAGCAGTGTGTACCCATTTTAGTTGTATTCACGATAAGCTGCGAGTCTGTTCAACAAGCACTGAGCATCTATTAATACCACACGCCTCTGATCTGCTGACTAGCAACCAGATATGATATTTTACACACTCTTACCAACACGCATATGCACACACGCATAAATGGAGGCACACACATACACAGGCATGCAACTAGATACACACGTCATTGCACACAAACATCAAAGGACATTTTACGCAGAACTTTAGCAAAATATATTTTACACAAATTCATTAATTTCCCAAATGTATTTGACAGGACAAGACATGGTCAACGATTCACTTCATCGGCAATACCTACCTTTTTTCTGCACTTACTGTCCACTTTGTCAACTGCCTTTACCAAACTTTAAAATTACAGACTTTAGTCCATTTGTTTATCTCATTTAATAGCCCCCCACCGCTCCTTTTATCAATAGTCAGGACACCCACAGGACCACCATGTCAGTGTCGCTGCTGTGCTGAGAATGATCCACCAACAGAAAGAATACCTGCTTGTTGGTGGTCCTGACACAGATGGTCTACAGTCTGTAATTGTAAACTACAAAGTGCACCTGTTTGTAAATGGAGCTGATAAAATGGTCACTGAGTGCAGATACAAGGTAGGTGTACCTGAGTGACTTGATACTGTACGACATCCAGACATCCAGAAGCTTAAATTTTTGTCTTAATGTACTTTTTTGTACTTAATGTACTACTAAAGGTAGTGCTGTGATTTGGGCTTGCTGTTTGCACAGATCTTCTGTTCCCCAATCGCTACACTGGCCTCGTGCAGACAAGCCAATGCAACAGTGCAAAACTAAAGAAGGAAATAAGTCTTGATTGATAGACCGAGGATAAGGGAGGACTGTGTGAATTGGTTTTATCACCATAATGCTGGTTTAAATCTTTTAGGAATTCTGGCAGAGAAGGGAAAAATATACAATCACACGATCACAATACAAAACCCACTGACAGGTAAAGTGAATAACATTGATTATCTTTTTATTTAATGTCAATTTAATGTTAGTTTAATGTTATGGGTGATCAGTGCATGTATATAAAATGATTTAAATCTAACAAAAAACTTACACAAGCTCTAAGACTACGCTTTGGCAGGAGGGATTTCACAGTAAAAATGTAAGTTGAGTGTTTTTTTTGTGACCTATTGTGAATGATCAACATAGAATACCTGTACTCATCTCAAGTAAAGTGGCCAATTATAGTCACACACACACAGTGTGAACACTGTGAACTTCTTTCTTTGCAATTAACCCATTCACCACGTGAAGCCAGACGTATTAACATCTCAGCCAGAGATGCAGCGCCAGGTGAGCAGTGTATAGGGATGGTATCTTGCTCAAGGGTACCCCAGTGGTGGCACTGCCAGTCCTGGGAGTACCTCAGTAAGATTTATCTACACTTGATGCAGTTGCCTTGAATTTAAAGGTGTCAACAAATAACTCCTATGTGGTGAGAAGTGATAATAAAAGCACTTCTTAAAACACAAAATTATTTTAGAGAGTAACTTTTTAGGGGAGTCTCTGCATTTATTTACCATGAATGACACCATCTTCTGATGCTGCTTTCCATTTATTCATTTCTTCTTTTCTAAACTCTTTATTTACTGTAGCTTTTTGACTGTACTCCCGTTTACAGCTCTGGAAAAAAATAAGAGACCACTGCAATTCATTTTTAAATCAGCATCTCTATGACAACCATTCAATGCCAGTATCTATTAAATTCCTACACAAGCAGCTCATTCTGCTGTATGAGATACTGATTGGTGATCACCTGAATCAAATCTTATTTAATGAGGAAAAGTCTAAAAAACACTGCTGTAATCAACACTCTCCTCTTGGTTGGATGGCAAAACAGTACTAGAAGTACATCAAAGGTAGTTATTGCCATTTTGTCTAAGAGTGAAAACGAGATTTGTTTTCTTTGAATTATTCAAGTTCACTGCATCATTTTGATATATTGTCATTCCTTTAAAATGATGCTTTAAAGAACAATATTTTTATTTGGAAATTAGCAGAAATATTGCCAGCAGTTCTTAAAGACTAAGGCAAAGCTGTTCAATTCAATACTTGCACCTATAAAAGATAAAACCTGATTAACTGAACAGTGGCCTCTTGTTTTTTTCCAGAGCTGTATGAAAGCCAATCAGGCCTCTTTATTTCTTGGCCATGGAAAAGGTTTTTGGCATTTTGTAACATATTTTGACCTGCAGGTCCCAAACATCCATAGCTTCTTCAGTCCTGCCTTGGCAAACAGTTGAGCAACAAACACACACATTGTAGAAACTGCCTGGAAGACATTTATGACACTGAGAAGGCAATCTGAAAACATCTACTGCCCCACAGAGAGGCTCTTAACTACTCACCCTGGGAGAACCTACCCATGACACAAAACTCCTCAGATGGACAATCGCAAAAAGAAGCTGATTTTATCTACATTTACATTTTACATTTATGGCATTTAGCTGGCGCTCTTATCTGCCTACTGATAAAGTGCTCATCATCTCCGGCACAAATTATGGCACTGTGACTCAGAATAGATAACACAGGTTAACAGGTCAAAATCATCAGAGATAAGTTTATGTGGGGTTTTCTAGTGTTTTTCATGCTGATTTCAAATCTGTGATTCGTTTTTCTCGCACGTACAGTTTTTGTGATGTATGGTATATACTGCATGGTAGTTGGTATAATTAGCATATAATAATCATATTCTAAGCGTTTTTGAAGAAACAGTGGTAGCTGACTGACACTGATCATTATATCTATGCCACAGTGTGCGCCTGTCTGACTTCGCACTGAAAATATTGAAACAGCTACTTGATTGGCGCCTGCGGTTTAATAAAAACTGCATTCAAGTCTATTGCAAATCTAATATTACTCATAATTCAAAAAGTTAATGTGACTGAAACAAACTGAAAGCAGATCTGAAATCAGTATGAAAAACTGGTTTAGAAAAGTGTGTTGTGGTTTCTGATGATTACAAAAAAGATTTTTGACCTGTGTAATCAACAAAACTGCAGAGGAAGTTATTTTATTAATTATTTAATCAATAGGATTGCTTAGACCAGAAAAACGAATGGCTTTAGAACATGTTGCAGTTATTTGTCTTTATGTAATTAATGCCCTTTCTCTACAAGTTATTTCTTGTAGTCAGGAAGAAATGAATGTCCTAAATGTTTTCTTAACCCTTTGTCCTTACCCTAAACAGGTCAATGAGATTTCGGTGTAGGCGCAACATTGTGCCATCTGCTGACAGCACGTTCTGAAAGCTTCTCTGGCTAGCAGCATCTGGATAAGACATAAACTAATAAGCTGAGCAAAGGCCAAGACAAATTGTGAATATGTTGAATTCTGAATAGTATAATAAGAATGATTCTGAGCAAAAGTGCTTTTTGGCTGTTTTTCCTTTGGGAAAAATTTTGATCCAAACAGTATCGAAAAATATCTGGGGGGAAAATATCATAATTTAACAAGCTTAACGTTTCTGTGGTGCTATTTCTGTGCTGTGAAATAAAACATACATGCAATATTTAGTTAAAGGAAAAGGCCTAAATCCAGTTTAAAAGCACATTATTAATGAGATGTCTTGATGTGTATTAAAATATTTATAAAATGTAATATGAATGATTCCACAAAATAATATATAATAATGTATGTAAGAAACAAAGTGGTTATTTTGGTCATTTTCTTCTTGATTTTTTTTCACGCATGATGTAATATTGTCATTCTGTTATTATATTTTACAAAATAATTGTAAAATAAAACTGTACTGTCAATATCCCACAGTACCAATCAGTATCAATATCAAACTTTCAGCTTCACACTATATATATTACTCCATTAAGAACATATTTGCAATACATTCAATAATTACAATATTAGTAGTTATTATGTGCAGGCTGTCTCTTTCATTCAAGTATATTCAGTAGTTTCTGGATTGTACAATAAAAGAACAGCAAATTTGAAGAAAACAACTTTAAGACAACGGCCAGTATCCTGAAAAGGTATAAAGCCTGGTCATGGACAATTTTTTTTTCTCACAATGGAGAATCCTCATTGGAGAATCCTCATCCTCATGCTGTTTGGTCTAGGACTAGGCTTAATTCTTCTCTGGGAAACTGCTCCTAGTAGTCTTCACACCTCACTTTCATACCTATAGTACCTAAATATTACTTTCATAGTAGTTATTGAAAAATGAGCTGAAGAGCAATAACTGAAAAATGTTCAATGTGTTGATTGTGTTGACAGAGTTCACAGTTGACCCATTGAGACACCTTTAGGCCTGTAGAGTGAGAGGATAAACAAGAGAAACGATAAACAAAGATGCACATAGTGTCACATAGTGTTTTCTCCACATATCTCCTCTGTCCTCCTCGGTGTATCTGGGCACCATGCAGCGGAAACCTGCTTTACTGTCACCACAGTATCCTGGCTGAGTGCCTGGCTGCTGTGATAGAGAGATAGATGGAGTGATGGAGAGAGAGATAGAAGGAGAGGTGGAGGGAAACCGGCAGTCTGCAGGCGCCCAGTCCGGAAACCCAGAGTGGGCTTCAGTTACCCAGCACATCCCCTTAAAGATGACAACACACACACACACACACACACACACACACACACACACACACAAATATACAGAGATAGATAGGAGCTAACTGACCAGGCAGTTTAAGAACAGCCTGAACTAGACTGGACTGCATGGTTTAAAACATGCATGGAATAAGACATGTGAAGCCATAATGCTGTCTACAGACACTGGCTCCTTTTTACTGTATAGTGAAATCAAATGGAGTTTCTAGCTGGGCCAGTCTTGAGCTACTGATTTGATTATGAAAGTCAAGACCTTCAAACTGGGCTTGAGTGCAGCAGAAAGGGTATGGTGGGCTGTGTTTTCCTTATTGTGACCAGGAGATGGCAGCTTTGGGTTAGAAATGGGCCCTCGATAGGCATCCCAACAGGCCCAACTCAATCACATCATGCCTCCAATCACACACTTACACAGAGGGCTCACAACTCAATCACACACTCTTTCATATGACTCACAACCCAATCACAGACTTTCTTGTGCAAAATAGTGTTTGCTTCTGTGCATTTTTGTGTGTCTGCCTGTGTGTATTTATGGTATTTCGATTAGAGGCAAAAGTGATGTGTAAGGATAAGTTACCTGTTGGTTATGTTGTTGACTCCCACAGTCAAAATGATTATGCACAAACTGAAGCTTGGGGTGTGTATGTGACTGATTCATATAGAGTGAATGAGTATACAACTGTGAATACACAAAGTTGTGTGTTTTGGTATGGTAAAGAATCTTTGTGTGTGAGTGGTTTGTGGATGTCTGTGTGTATGTGTGTGTGAGTGAGTGAGTGTCCGTTGGGGCACCTGTCCTTCAGTGTGGAAAGTAATGTGTGTGTATAACACACACGTTGCGGTGCACCAGCGCTCCGTTTCATACCGGAATTCAGCAAGCAGAGGTGTATCCTGATGTGGTGAAAACCAGGCCTGCAAGGCACTGTGGGTAAAGGAGGGGGAAAGGGTTATTCATACCACATTGCTACATCTAAAGCACACACACATGCACAAACACAAAACACTCATAAACACACATACAAGGCCACACACACACCCACACCCACATGCAGACACACAAACATTATCTAATGTGCACTGATTTATTCACACTCACACTCACAGGCTTGCACACCACAACATGCCTTTAAGACTGATTGCTGCTCAACCTGAGGCATTCATTAAGAGGGAATAGTTCATAATTAGACTTCAGCAGAATATAGTACTGAGATTGTTTTTTCAACTCAACAAATATTCAAGAAGGGCTGTTATAATGTGAATTACACCAAAAGTATCTAGACATCAGTTCTAGTTGCTGTATCCAGCTATTTCATACAGAGTCTCCATAGAAAAGCACTTCCATAGGGTGCTTCAGACCTCCAACTATTCCTAACGCTCAGCATCAGCTAGAGGTCTGCACCTCTCGACATGGACGCCATGGAGCAGTGGAAATGCCTTCTCTCAAGTGATGGAGCTCTTTCCAATACCTTTGTGATGAGGTGCACTGGCATTTGTGATCTAGAATGAATCATCCAACACCAGTACCTGACTAATGCTCTTTCTGAATGCAATCAAATCCTCACAACAATGTTCTACATATTTAGTGTAGACCTTCCCAGAAGACTAGAGGCTACTAAAGCAGCAAAGGGGCAACACTCTCCCCACTGATACCTCTTCAGGGTATTCTTTTCAGAAGAAACTCTGCTATCACTGCTAATATATCATTCTGCAAGACACTGTTGTCTATAGACAATATTAGGCACTGTGGGACAAGAAACTAGAAGTGGGGCTTTCAGCTCTGCAGAACAGGTAAGTTGTTTAATTAGAGGCCTAAAATATTGAGCAGCTTGATTCCGAGTGTCATGAGACATGCAGAGAAGTCTGTATAGGTGCAGCGGAATTGAGAAAACGTGACTCAACATAAAGACAAACATTAGACCATGGGCCTATGCTTTTGGTCATAAATGTAAGATTAACACTAATGATCACAGTAATTAAACAAGAATATTTTTGCAGTCTTTCTGGATTTTTCTCTGGTTATTTTTCCTGGGAAGTGACTGGCAGGTTGTCACTGTAATATGCCATAAATACTACCTTCCTGTTTCCCTCTGGGCAGGAAATGAACTTTTGACTCCGAGGCAATTAGAAAAGCATTCAGTTATGAAGCTCAGCTTCAGTGATTGTGCAGAGAATATGAGAAAAGTGAGCATACGATCTTCAGACAAAAAGCTCCAGAAAGAACCATCAACCATGTTGAGATTCTATGGCAAGGGACATTTTACGTAAAGTTTAGGATCTTGCGGCAAGAGTCTTAAAATTACTCCACATTCAATTTTGAGATGTTAAAACGTCAAAAGAGAGACACATACAGACAACCTAAAATCAAATAGAGCAGATGATTTCACAGATATGTCCAGAGATGGAAGCATCAGTCATGTTTTTTTAACTTATTTTCAATTAGAATCCCTTCAATATTGTAAGTTTCAGATTTATCCACACTGTATCCTAATAATCTTTTGACCTTCAGCCTTCCTTTGCAATTTCAGGTTAAAGCTTTTCTTTTTAACATAGGCACAATAATACACATGCTTACAGATCTAAACATTTCTGAATTAATGATCCTACTACACCAATGTTAACTGGTTGATGCTTCCCATATAATGCCTTATGAAAGCTTTGTGCTAGTTTAAAAGATCTGGGAGTAAATCTGATCTCTCTGAATAAGTTCTGGTTGTGTTGATTTTAAGAGCATAAATGTGTTAATGTGAGAGATAAACGTGTTGATATCACTTCAGTATAACAATAATAATAATAATAATAATCAGAACTAAAATGCAGATTAGGAATTGTGAAGTGCTGCAGCTTTGCTGATGCATTTTTCAGTCATCAAGACACTTAAAGAACACACTCAAATAAGTGCTGAATCATGAACTTCAGTGCCACACATTCCCATTCAGTCAAAAAGAGTAGAATTAGTAATACAGACTGTCTTACCGAGACAGAAAAAACTTTTTTAACTTCCCCATTTTATGTAAAGCAGTTATTCAAAGACAACACAAATTATGTATTTAAAGCTGATGCAGTTTTAGTTTGTTAAACAACCACACGGGTACATTTTTCTTTATATCAGCTTTTATTTTCTGTCTCATTCGTCTTCATTTAACATCAACTGGAGCTTCTGCAGACTGTATTTGTAGTAAAGTTGTTTCATCCCTGTTTTTACTAATACATTTTATGTTTAAATGATGTTTTTGTTCCATATTCAATTGAGTATGACATGAATTGACATATCAAGGAGCTAAAATCCTGTTCCAAAATAGATACCCCTTAAACTCTAAAGGCCCTTATGCTTTTTAAGATTTACAGATGTAAAGTGTAAGATTTCATGAATAAACCATATACTTTTTTACAGCAGTTATTGAAATAATTAATTATTTAATATGTTTCTCTACTTACATCTTTTCTAATGAATGATTTCAGCTACTTTTTTGTTTTGCATTTTGTTGTTTCCCTGATATCCAGTTCTGGTACCAAAAACATTCAAAATTCCTTTTGCACCTTCTACCCCGCTTCTTTAGAATGAAACAGGCTGCCCTTAAGATGGATATATCATGACTATATCTCCAAAATGGAAACTTTACAGGAGAAAACTTTTCAGGCAAACATTTTCTTCTTCTTTTTCTTTTTTCAATGTAAGTTATAATAAAAAATTTTATTCAAAGTCATTTTGGCCCTTTTCTATTAGTCCAGTGAATTATAAAATAATACATGGATGTATAAGGATTTCAATACCTTGCTCTAATTGACTATTGTCAGTTGGCTAATGTGTAATAATGTCATATAACTTCATGTGAATGAGTGGGGCTGAACTGATTAACTGGAAACATGGAAATACATTGTTTGCCATGACCTCATCAAAATAACAAATTCAACAAGACCTGTTCTGAAGCTCATAATTGTAAGCACTGTTACCAGTAGGCAAACATAGCATCCATTGCTTACACTCGTTCACACAGCCTGTAACAGTGAACAACAGAACTAAGGGGAGCCTCAGATCACCTGTGTCTGATTCCAGGTCTTGTTGTGTACAGTAGGCCCACCCATCCCCTCCTGCAGCACCTCTGTAAGGTAAATGTGTAAAACCTGCTCCACGTGTGACAGACGACACACTCACTTCAGGTCGGACTGTGATTGGCTAAAGGTTTTCAGTGTTGGAGACTACAGCCCACCCTCCTGCTCTCTTAAACCTGAAGTCACACACATACACACACACACACACACCAACAAACAAACACACAGTTTATTGGACGGGGCGCGCGGATGAAGGTGTTTAACTACTCACAATTGATACTATCATGTGGACTGACTGCTGTATGTTGACCACACTCAGAGAGAGAGGTCTCTCCCATCTGTCCGGTCTCTTTCGCTCTCCCGCGCGTTTTTAAACGGCACGAGACCTCCGAGAGGACGCACACGGAGGCACGAGCCCGGCACGCGAACAAATTCTTCGACAAAAAAAATAGTGTTCCCTCTCCTGAGCGTTTTTAAGTTTCTTTATTAAGCCCAGGACCTCCGTCAGGTGTGTGAGAGAGCGGCTCGCGATAGACCCCGGATGGTCCCGGAGAGTCCCGGCCGGCTCTCCCGCGCGCACGTCCCTCAGCCGTACAGCCCCGAGGCTGCGGATGGAGCCCCGCTGGATGATGCATCCTCACCTGGGCTGCCCTGACCCCGCCGCGCGCCACGCCGTCCAGCGCCACCACGGCCCCCAGTATTCGGAGCAGTCTGGACCCTTACTGCCCCCAGAGGAGCTGGACATGTTCCTCAGTTCCGTCGAGCCTCAGGGAAACCAGTTCTACCACACGCACGCGCCTCAGACGCACTGCCGAGCGCGCGCTGGATACGGGCCTGGGACAGGTAGGAGACTCGAGAAATAAACACACAAACACGGTCTGAACATCTTCAGACTGTTCTCTTCTGTTGACCCTAAAAACCTACACCTTTAGGAATTATTGTAAAGCTAGAGTTTGAATTCCTTTTAACAGGCTAATTTTCCTTTCGGATCAGTTCGTTTATAAAGGCCTTCATTAATTAAATTATTTTTCTAGACTTATGCTTTACGTTATTCAATATAATAACGTTATTATAGATAAGGAGATAATATATAGATTAAGGAGCTAATTTTCATGATTTATTCAATATATTGGTGCTTAGAAGAAATAACAGAAATAAACTCTTTAATTCTTTAAAAAACGTGTTACTTTACTGTATTTTTTCTGTAGCTCGACTGTCCGATGGCTCCCTGTTCAGACCCCCGGTGGTCCACTCTCCTCCGTTCCCCTGGAGCGACCCCAGATCGGCTCCCCCTGCACCCCCTCATGCGGCCCCTTGGACTCCCGGCACTTTCTCCAAGTCGTGTCCGGTGTTCCAGACCCCCTGCCCACAGCCCTGCCGCCTGCCCCCCACAACGCCCACAGACGCGACCCCAGCGACCCTCCTGGACCGCCTCCACCCTGAGGGCTGCGACCCGGGGGAGCGCTCGTGCGTCTATTACTGCGAGGAGAGACTCGCGGGACCCGGCAAGAGCAAACTGCGCGCGAGCTCCGGTGGGTATCAAGAGAACCAGAGAACCCTGAATTAATCCGCTCGTTCCGGGCTTTTCACCTTCACTCAGGTGAGCGGTGACGAATCATTGAGTCTCAGACTTCATTTTCGGTTCAGAGGCTGGAAGAAGTTCCTCAGCATTTTTGTGGACCTGTATTGAGTTATTGGCCTGATGCTTTTATGTCCAGATTGGTGTTTTTGGTAGCTAAATTGGCTGCTCTGATTAGACAAGTCTAATCTATTTATCTATCTATCTATCTATCTATCTATCTATCTATCTATCTATCTATCTATCTATCTATCTATCTATCTATTCTTTGTGGCAGAGTTGGAGTTGATGGTTCAGTTGAAGCCTTCACAGATGTATACAGCAGAACATTTGATGTAGTCAGCAGAAGTCCTCCTGAGGTCAGTAAGGATCTCCTTTGTCTTTGCAACATTCAGAGACAGATTGTTCTCACCACACCACATCGCCAGCTGTTCGACCTCCACTCTTATTTAGCGGTGCAGTTGTGGGTGAGCAGCATAAACAGAAGTGGGCTCAGTACGCAGCCCTGGGGTACACCTGTGCTCAGAGTGATGGTGTTTGGTGTTCAATCAGAGTTTAATCACAAGCTTGATTATCGTGAATTGAATCAGTTGATGCCTAGAGTTAAAGGAGCAATCCCTTACCATAGAACAGTGGTTCTCAAACTTTTTCTGTCATTCCTCACTTGGCCGGAAGAAATAATTTCACATCCCACCTCAACAAAACAATGACTGTAACTTTATTTAGATAACATCAAATTCATTAACAGTAATTTCTTTAGTAACTTTTGTTACTGAAAACAACTTTCACCTCAAGCAACTTTTTGTGACATTTGTCACTAAATTGACTCACTAGTCCGCACAAAAAAGACTAATTAATTTGTTGGGTCTCATACTGTCAGCTGCCAGTCTTCAAACATAAAATCAACACAGGTTTCTTCTCATCTCCTTCCACATTCACTGTGAAACCTAGGGCAAGGTATGCTTCATCATGTTTTTTTTTCCGCAGTTATGGCACTTGCCTCATTTCTCTCAAAAGCATCACCTGTTTATCTTTTAGTACCTGTTAAATAGCTGTTCATTTTGACCCTCTAGGGCTCTGACAACAGTGAATGAGTCGGTTGCAAATGTAACTTTTGTGATTTCTTTGCTCCGTCGTAAAAAAAATGTCACCAGATCTCTTGCGCCCTGTCTGTCATGACTCTGGCCCACACTTTGAGAATCACAACCATAGACAAACACTTGCCCCAAACAGCTTCTGGCAGCTCAATGCCCAACTCCCCTCTCCAAGACAATTTCACCATGGAGGCTACAGCACAGCTATCAAACAGATGTACAAATCTAGTGACAAGGTGTCTGGATTCCAGAGGCCTCTTTCTTGTATTTTCATTTAATGTAATATTTTCAATGTAATTGAAATGCTGAAATGTTAGGAAAGGTGTGTATGTGTGTATTAAACAAGGTCAAATGAAGAAACATAGAGCTTTTTAACAACACGGAATGTGACTTTGCCATAAAAAAGGGCAATTATACAGAAAACACCTTGTGTCAAATATGTTGGAGGATCTGTGATGTCTAAGAGCTTTTGTACCCAAGGGCAAAAATGACAGACCTTTCATGGCCTTTTAACCAGTAATCATGAAGCTGATTATATATGGCACTGACTGTAGGCTACCCTGGTGTTAGGTAGAAACTGGCTGGACATCTATTTTTATCTAACAACATGATTTCCTACTGCAATGTGGAAATACTACAATGGGAAATACAATACTACAATTTACTTCCCCAGATGACTCAATATTTTGATTGCCAATACACAATCTCACTCTCCACTGTGAAACACAAAGGGAATCCTAGTATGAGTTGTGTAAGCATTAACTTCACTTGATCATACACCATTGATCACCACTACAACCTGGCATGATGAAATGTTTGTGTATAATTTTTTTCAAATATTCATACACACACACAGGATATTGTCTCATATTTGGGCTGGTTTCACCGAGGTCAAACTGGGTCTTGTGGAGAAAGATCTACGTTGTTTTTGTTCAAGATTCTTTATTGGTCACATGCATAGTCATATAAGTACAACACACAGTGAACTGCTCCTTTAGGTACATTTTGAATTAAACATCTGAAGATTTCTAAAACACAAATCTAAAAGTAAATAACTTAAACAAGATGCACCACAGAGAACAGAGAACCTGCCATTAAAACAGCACCAATAATGAAAGACAGTAAAACATCTTTGGTCGCTCCTGGCTGTTACCAGTTCTGTGCTATTTACTTGTATATAGACTGAACGGTCCGAAACCTCTGGCTGGCCCCAAGCCTGAAAAAAGCTCAGAGGAAGTTAATATGACAACATTTTATTCAAAGTCATTTTGACCCACTGGCCCAGGGTAACTCAAACACAAGAAGACATTAACAAAGAAACAAGAGTGTTTCTTCAATATTTGTCGTATTTTGTTTGAATGATGTTCCCCCTGAACATGGTGTTCAAATCTTTGGGGTGCACCCTGAAATACATTTTCTACACATTTTCCATGCCGTTTAAAAGGCAGTTCAAATAGAATTAACAACAACAAAATAACAATCAATAATAATAAGCAAAAATGTATGCATTCAGCTGAAAGCTTTTACAAACTGGTAACTGAAATAAGTTAAGATCAGATGTTTGATTGCAACCATAATCTCAAATTAAATAAATATCTGCTAGAAAAACAAAGTCCAATAAATAAAATCATTTTAAATACTTAGTTTTGTTTTGCTATATTGAAGTTCTTATTGTTTCATAGTACCAATGATTTCTGATCATGTGGTGCAGTATCACAGTTCGAAAGGCACTCAGAAATGCTTTGTAAATGGAAAACAGTCACAGAAAAACTAACAGTGTAACATGGCCTATTACAGGGACTTTGGTCCTGAAGGGTCCTGAGCACAATTGTTGGCTCCCCTCCTCAAACACACTCACTCAACCCTCCCGATTAAGAGGTGTTTGAGCAGGGAAATCACTAAAAGGCAATTCTCTCCTCACAGTTTACAGACTGCCGTCGTCCCAAAACCGCCTCTATAGAGTCAATCCAGTGGAAAGTCTTTTGTTATTGTGGTCTTCTATCATTCACAGCTTTTTATTTTTTCTCTGCATTCTTTATCCGTGTGATGAAAACCTGACCCAGCTAACCTGGATCACCTTCACATTCCTCACAGTGTTAAATTTGTTGGCGTCACCGAAAACTACCACTGAAATTTTTTTTCGTCCCAAACACAGTCATGCTTGTTCTTTGTCAACGTCCCACTTGTTGTTTTTATTTCACAGACAGTAAAAACACAATGGCTTCTGTCCATATTGTCATGACAACAGTTTGACCAATCAGAAAGCAGTGAGCAGACAGCTCAGCTGAAGCCCACTTTCAGCCCTGCCGTCGAGCAGCTTGGGTTCGGCTCGCTTTATTTGTAATGGAAAAATATTTGCATGGTTCCTTGTGCACCATAAACTTTGCTGGACTGGAGTTGGGGTTTAACACGGGGAAGTGGGGTGTTCATCATTAATAATTTATTAAATATTCCACCATAGGAGAATATGGAGACTGAAATGTACTGTTCTACCTTAAATCACCCCACTTCTCCCTGGAAACCCTTAATGTTTGTTGAAACTTTGACTGGTCCATGTAAATGTGCAATGAGTTCATGTGAATGAGCTCCAGAGCTGCTACGGGACGGTAGAGATTCCCTCTGGTTGTTCTCCTCCATTTATAAAGCGGTGTGTTGTGCTGTCTTCAGGTCTGCTTCTGGCCTCTCTCCGATCCTGGAAACACCTGCACAGATAAATATCAACACTTTAAACCCTCACTTCCACAACAGACGACCGAATGAGAGTCTGAAGAGTCGGGTTCTTACTTCTTAAGGCGATCTTTCTTCCACCAGGCCAAGAAAAGAATGCTGAGAACAAGAACAGCAGCAGGAATGGTGACTCCGAGAATGGTGCCAAGGTTTGAGTCATTTGGAGAGGAGTGTTCTGTAGCAGAGGTCAAACCAGTTGTCACCGTCCAGGCAGGATTACCTGAACATGAGAAAGTTGTTTCATCTGCTCAGTGAATCTAGTTCTGCCTGAATCCACCCAGTCATTCATATTTACAGACTGACTGCTCCCATAGAAGGTTCTGCTTTTTATCTCAAATAAAACAGAGTGTGACTTTATGGAGTGATGGTTGTAATTTCTCAGGTTAATACTAACAACACACACCAGAGAAGACTAGGCAGGTGGGTGGGGTCAATCAAGCATTGGACATGTTTTCTTCTCTTTTGGGGTGAAATCAAGTTGCCTGTCATTCACATATTACCTGTATTCCTCACCTCCACATTTAGACCTTAGCTGTGTCCGAAATGTGCACCCGTTCACTATATAGGGCACTATGTAGTGAATCAGCCATTTTGTAGTGTTGTCCGAAGCTCCAACCGTCAGTTTCACCCACTAGTGAGTGCACTACAAAATCGCCGCATGACAACAAGCCAAAATCTAAGCTGTGTCCGAAAAGTGCACTTGTTCACTCGTTCACTCATTCACTACATAGTGTTTGTTATATAGGGAGCTAACTAGTAAACAGGGGGAGGTGACGTTTAGTAAATTTTTGACACTCGGGATGTTACGTTTTTACTAACTGTTGCTTAAATAGTGCGCCGGATCTTGGCAGTTTCTCTTTGTCGCATAAACACATGTCTCTCTAGTTCCGACACAGTCCGCACACGAGGCGGGGTCTGGTGGACGCAGTGACAGATAGATCCGTCTGGGGGGTACCACCAGCGCTGGACTGGCCGTCGGGTATTTGCCCGGGTCTCGTACCACACGCACCCCCTGACCGCGGCTCAAAATGCCCGGGCCGATGTCAATTTTGGGCCGGCGCGAAATCCTGTCTGCCGGTACACTACATGAAAACACATATACCATCATGCACTGCGGGGTTCTTTTACCGTGCCCTACATAGTGAACGAGTGCACTATTCAGACACACTGCTCACTAATGTTATCCCA
>JBBPCY010000109.1:17927232-17967917 GCA_037974405.1 Brachyalestes nurse
AGGTGTGGCTTCTTTTTGGTTGGAATGAAAACCTGCACCCACAGTGGCCCTTTCTGGAGAGGTTTGGGCACCCCTGAATTAGAATAAAAAGAAATATATCTTTAAATATTGTTTCATAAGCAGATGTCAGATGTCTTAAGTACTTTATTAAAGCAAGTTTGCAAAGTAACAGGACGCAAAGCAGCGGACCACAGGCACACATACAGCACTTCATCTGACCAACCAGACATCACTGAACTTCTCTTTACCGCTCCCCTCAATTGGTCTCTTCCAGAACAAGCAGTTTTGTCAGACTCAAGACTGCACCATCTTCTTATGGGGGTCATAGACATATCTTTTGAAGTTCAGGTGAATGGTAATTGGCTGAGAGTCTGCCTTTATTTCTTCCTCTTTGGTTGGTTCATTTTTGGCCCCACCCTTTCCTTTTTTCTTGGAAGAAGAGGAAAGTAGGCGCTTTGTTTCTTCTTTCAGTCCCTCTGGTGGGATAAAGACAGAGGAACTCACATTTTACAGTGTGTTAAACAGTAAGTAGCTCAATACATTATTGGCACAGAGGTCAGTTATTAGCTTTACCAAACTGCATAATGCATAATGCTTTTTTTGGTTTCAAATAATAATTGAGTCAGAACTTATGACTCAACCCTAGTTAGTCAGACTAGTCAATGACTGCACCACAATATGATAGAATATGGATTAAAAAAGCACTTGGGACCAGCAGAAAGATAAGTGTGGAAAGAAAAGATTCATGCATTGTGTTTAGTGTATCCTTGTGTATAAAGATGGTTTGTTGACAGTTATTCTGTTTGTGTATTGTTTACCTGGTATTCTAATCTTGATCTTGCCGCTCTGTCCAAAGCTACCTTCAATAACCCCTGCTTCTCCTGACGAAAGTGTGACCTTTAAGCCCACAAACAGCTGAAGGTTTGTCTCTTTCTTAAACAGGTTTCTGCCAATCACTGTGTAGTCGTCCGTCACCTGAGAAAAGAAGACAAGTTAACTGTACGATGCACAAAGAACCAATAAAACTCCTAATTTCAGGAGAAATCTAAGCCAATGTAACCAAGTAACTTCCTACTTCAGTAGTGACAGTTTTCAACCGATACATGGTTATAATACAGCATGAACAGACAAATTCTGTAACTCAAACACAACTATTTTTAAACAATATGAGATTACAGTCTACATTAAAGTCTTTATAGAAATCATCTGGCAAAAACTTATTATTTTCCGCCTATCTCAACTGTAGTCAATGAGTCAGGGCCTTGTCCTGATTTTCTTTAGTTCTGCACTAGCGCTTTAAAACTAATGTTTATTAACGAGTACTGGAAGCTTATTTCCCACAAATTATGTCCTATAAACATCACACACTTTCTTCACATTTCAACAAGTTGTAAAGTAATCTGAAGTATATCATTTCTGTCAGAACAAAACAAAACATTTTGTAATTCTCATTAATCTCATTAAAAAATAAATTGATTTGTATGTCCACACAGCTCTGAAAAGATCAGATCTGTGACAAATTAGGGCAAAAACTGTGCCACATCATTCAAGACAGCAGTTTACATAACGCTAACTGGCTATATAACTTCCTATTACCTGACTGATAAGACAAAGTTACACTAGGCAAGCAGCTTCAGTGCAAAATGAAAGAAGCAAACATTGGAAACCAGTCATGCCATGATCAAGCTCATGAGGGGCTTGATTGTTACCTCATGATTTGGATCAGTTGTGTTATGCCAGTGCAAGGCAGTGGGTCCATAAGAACAACTGCTTTTATGTAGCAAAATGCAAGAAGATGTCATATTACATAGCTGCATATGTGTAAGTGTTTGGTGGGGATTATTACCCGTTCCACTGCTCCTTCTTTATGCTTGTCTTTACTGATTTTGAGCTTCGGTAGTGCAGTCTCCGTGTAGTTTTTGTCCTCAAAGCCCTCCAACAGCTTGCCATGAAACGCAAGTCTACATGTGTTAGCGTGGATATCAGAATCTAGACGTGAGCCAATCACCAAAGAGAGTGGTGGACATGTGACTGGCCGCTCAAACTCCAATAATGCCCACTGCTGTGGCTCCTGTCCCTCAGCTTCCCCCTGACTTCTCAAAAACTCCTCCTGGTGATGAAACTCCCAGTCAAATGAGAAACAATCTAGGCTCTGTTCTGAGACACTTCCATCTGAGGCTCCAAGCAGGCCACTGGGAGATGCCCTGCTGAAGAATGACACACGAGCCATGACCGTTTCATGTCCAACGGTTATGTGGAATTTTGAACGGCTGCTAAGTGTGCCACGGTAGTATTCGATCTTCTGTGCAGAAATGATGGCAGCATGAAGAGTTTGCAGTGAGCCAGGCGTACACACCACTCCACGCTCCAGCAGTTTTGGGTCAAACTGAGTCACACACACACCAACACGATCCCCTTGGATCGCACTAGAAACTGGCTTACGGAACATCTGTATTGACTTCACCTTCCGAGTGACCTAGAAATCACAGCAGATCGACAAAGTTGAATAATGTACGGCAAATGTTTTGCCACTTTGTCATTCAACTCATATACAAGCAGACATGGAGGGGGATACTTTGCCACAGAAATAACAAACAAAGCATTGTTGCAAAATTTTAAAAAATTACTGGTAATCTTTTATTTATTGTAGAGTAGTTTATTCAGTTTTGTGTGTGTATGGGTGTGTGTGTGTGTGTGTGTGTGTGTGAGCAAACGTTTTTGACCAGTCAAAGTTTTTGCACACATTCAGATTTTCTATATTTGCATACTTACTTATTTAACATACACTAAAATACACTCAGTATTCTTTGCTAATAAATACATTTCATGTATGTTCACCATCTGAGCACCTTTATTAGCCAAATATTAACCATATTCTTTATTAAGATATTTCTATTTATCCCAAAGGAAATTGCTTATGTTACAACTGCACAGTCTAAAATAAAAATGAAATAACTCCTTAACAAGAATAAAAATCTGCTTTTGAGATAAAGGCATAAGTGGTAAAATCCTGTGGTGTGCAAAAACCTCTTACTGGTAGTGTAGATGCACAGCATGTGTGTGTGTGTGTGTGTGTGTGTATATGTATATACCTTAAGCGCAGGTATCTCGAGTGTGTCATTGACACGCACTGCCCCCTGCAGAATGGTGCCTGTAATTACTGTCCCCTGGCCACGAATGGAGAAACAGTGATCTACAGCCATCAGCAGGGAGCCGGAGGAGTCTCTATGAGGTAGGAATGCCTGGGCCTTTAGCAACTAAACACACATGCACACACCAGATAAAACACATTTAGAAATGTGACAGAGTATTTCTCAGAGGTCCAGTTCAGGCCTATGCCCAGAATACCAGACTCAAGGTACTCAAAGTCACAAGTGTCTTAATTGTACTGGATGATTTTGTTGAGTATAACAAAAACAAAGGCTAGCAGCATCAAAACAGCTGTAATGGTCTAACCTCTACAAGCTCGGTTATTCCCTGGGCTTCCTCTGTGTCTGGAGCATCCGGTCCCCCTGGTTTCGCTGCCACAGCGATGACAGGGCATCCTTTAAATCTAATCAAATGAACAGTCATGATAAAACAGTATAACCATGAGAATGCAAGAGGGCAGCTAGACGTAACATTCCGAAACAGTTCTGGAACATTCTGAGTAAGTTTACCGCCACATGATAAAATTCAGATGGGTGGGCAACATGGCAAAACGTAACCTTTTCGCAATACACTGTATTAACATGTATTACCATTCAGTTTTTCTGAGGTTTTGGTAAGTTTGAAATGATCAGTGTTCCAGTAGTGCTACAGTAATTAGGTACAATTATCACTATTTAACATCTCAAAGACTGCACTAAATACAATTAAACATGACTAATTATCCTCACTGTACATACAGTTGTCCAGTACTCTGGCAGCCCTGATGATATCCAGGATATGCTCAGATCAAATAGAGAGCAGGGCAAACCTGATCACAATTTTAAAGGCTACCTCTCAAAATCACCCTTAAGGCAGTAATGTTTGAAGAGTTTTTCCACATTTTTGTGTGGCTTTCATTCTCATCACAGTCTCTTACATTGATCAAAACGCGGGAAATTGCGATCCATCATTTTTTTTTACAGGCCAAGTTTAATGAAACCATAATAGAACCAAACATAGACCTGTTTGTGCTGTCACGGTTTAAACTTGTTGTATTGCTTATTGGCGACCCCTAAGTCAGTTGTTGCTCACCTTGTGTTCTCTAAAGTTTTGTGCATCCTCTTTGTCATCTTATCAATGGCACTCTGTTTCTTGTCACTAGGCAACAGGTCAATTTTATTGAGGATGACAATCATGTGGGAGCAAGTCAGCTGACCAATCAGGAGGCATTCTGCCGTCTGCGTCTGCATGCCCTTCACCACGTCGACCACTAACAGCATCAGATCAATTATCTGAGCACCTAAAAAACACACATATATAACACAAACATAACTGATTACTAAAACATGAATTAGAGAGAAAGAGGGAGAGCACTTCTGTTGTGTCTTTCTTTTCCCTCCTTGGTGCTTGTTCTTTATGAAGTGTTCCCTCAAGAAGGGGGGAGGGAGGAAGTTTAGCTGGAACCTTAAACACCAGTCTTCCGCCTTAATCAACCACATGTGCCACCCAAACAGACACTACATCCTCATAAGTGGTCTTAGCCTTCTCCTCTCGCTTCCCCCTCCCTCCATTCCATTCTTTCTCTAAATATATTTAGTTAAGTAAGACCTCAGAAGATTTTACTTCCCTCTGATACCTCCCCACCCATGCCCTGCAACCACAGGGCCTCTGAGACAAAGTGAATATGGATACAGGGAGAGCAGCCTGTCTGCCTACATTTCTAAAATCTGTTAAGTTAGTAAATTAGTGGGAGTTTTTTAATCTCATTATTTCTATCATTTTGCTACAGTGAAAACACCTACTTGACTTGACTTATTTAAATATTTACTGTGGTTCACATTTATTTAAGGGGTAGTTTGTGTCTCTTGCGGGCATTTTGTAAATTATGTCCATTTTGTAACACTGTCAAAATGTCATGAATGAACTAATACAAATAATCTAAAATGACTTTGAAAAAATCTTATTTATATTTAAAAATTTAAGTATATTATTTCCTTGCTCTATTTTTTTCAGTTTTTGTTCCAACACTGACAAAAAATGAACTGTTTAGAATTAATTGCTTTTGTGACGTCATAACATCAAACCCTTTTTTGTTGGAAAACCCATACATTCATGCTGCAGTCATACCGAGTGTTTTAGTCTGGACTTGCCTTTCACAATACAGGGCAGCCAATCAGAATGCACATCATTTACATATATTAGGTACAAGAACAAAAACAGGGTTTTTACTTCTAAAGGATAAAGTGACATTGGACATTGTCAGGTAAAAATTCAGTATTTTTCGTAAATAAAAATACCACAAATCCAAAATAAATCCCCCTCCAAAAGAATGTGAGACGTCCTCTATTTGATAGAACTGTGTAAGAGAAGTATGTGTTTTTTTGCTTGTTATAAGTGCTTTTTATAAGTATTGAATGGAACAGCTTTGCCTTCGTTTTTAACAATTGCTGACAATATTTCTCCTAATTTCCAAAATAAAAATTCTGTTCTTTAAAGCATAATTTTAAAGGAAATGACAATATATCAAAACAACGGAAATGATGCAGTGCTCACGGAACTTGAATAATTTAAAGAAAACAAATATCTTGTTTACTCTAAACAAAATGACAGTAATTACCTTTGCTGTATTTTTTAGTAGTGTTTCGCCATCCAACTTTTCACATTGCAAGAGGAGAGTGTTGATTACAGCCGTGTATTTATAATTTTCCTCATTAAATAAGGTTTGATTCAAGAGATCACTAATCAGTTCCTTATAAAGCAGAATGGGGTGATTGTGCAGGAACTTAACAGACACTGGCATGGAATGGTTGTCATACTCAGAGATGTTGATTTAAAAATAAATTGCAGTGGTCTCTTATTTTTTTCCGGAGCTATATAACTATTTTTCAATTCTGTGATCAAAATCGGCAACATCTAAACCTTAACTCACTGTTTTCCACATTATCCTCAGCCTAGTGCACAGAGTTACTGAACATCCCTGCTGTAAAGCCTCTTTTTAGGAAATGCTTCCACCTTCTGATCATAACTTGCAGTACATGGTTTTATAGACTGGACTGAGTGGAGTCTTGCGGCCCCTGTCCATTAGTTAATCCATATAAAAGATGGATGGTTTATAAAGGCAATTCAAAATAATACATCTACAGCAACGTAATTCTTTGTGTTCTTGCCATCAGATGCAGCAAAAGTGATATGTTTTAATTGTAAGTTCATACAGGTTATACAGACTGTAGCCACATAACGTATTCTGGAAAAATGGGGGAAACTAATCCCAAAGCCTAGGTATGACAACTGATGTCTGTGAAAAAAATGCATTACTGGTATCAGCATGGAATAACCGTATATTTATTAGATAAATATATATTATATAATTATAACTGTAACACTGATGTTTTATTATGCATTTATTGTACTCCAGAAGAGAATCCGGGACTAACGTCTATTTTATTCATTGCACTGCATTACTAACCCTCTAGAAGTAACAAACTGGATTTAGTCCCATTTTCTCCATTATATAAATGTGTGTGTTCTGACACAGTATATATATAACAGCAAACTAGCAAACTGCACTTTACAGTACATAATCTCTATACATTTACACACTTCAAAATCCATCTTGCAATATTTATTTGAAATAATTTTTTTTTTATATATATTTTATTATTTTGTTTCAGTCTTCAATTTAATGTATTGTAACATTAATTGCACAGACTTGTGGATGTTACAGAGGCACATTTACTACATGTTGTACTTGTATAACTGTGTATGTGACAAATAAAAAATGGGCAAACATAAAAAAAACCCAGAACATCTGCCCTTGTTGGTTCATCCTGTTTGAAGACTTATTTACAAACATATTTGAGTATTTTTACTTTTACTTAAATATTGTCATTTCTAAGGACAAAAAAAGACTTAACATGTTAGTTAATCACCTAATGTGCAACTACAATACTGAACTCTGAATCTAGATTTATTTACAAATATAATTAACTATCCTTACTTTAAGTAAAAGTATTAACTTACAATTAACTACAATATTCTGAATCTAAAAAGTGGCCCTTTGGGGGAGCTGGTTGCCTGGTGGTTAGAGAGTTGCCCCTGTGATTGCAAAGTTGTGGGTTTGAATCCTAGGACTGCTAGTAGCACCACCAAGGTACACTTGAGCAAAGTAAGGTCTCCACACACTGCTCCACGGGCACCCCCCGTTGGTGGAAGCCCACTGCTTCACTTGGTGGTGTTGTGTGTTCACTTTAGGGGGTACTTTACTTCACTTTATAGTCACGCATGAACACAGTACACAGTGTGAACAATGTGCAATTCTTCTCTGAATTTAACTCATTTACCAAGTGAAGCAGTTGGCAGCCAGTGACGCAGCGCTTTGGGAGCAGTGTGTGGGGACGGTAACTCAAGGGTACCTTAGTGGTGCCACTGGCAGCCCTAGGATTCGAACACATCTTCCGATCACAGGGGCAACACCTTGACTACCAGGACACCAACTGCCCCAGAGGCAGAAAAGATACACTCACCTCCAATGATGGTTCTAATGAGAGAAGCGTGTCCTGGACAGTCCACCAGAGTGAACTGCAGGCTGTGGTAGTGTCTGTCCCTGCAGGGCTCCCTCAGGTGCTCTGGTAAGGGCACGGTGAAGGCACTGAAGCCCAGGTCCAGGGTGATCCCTCTCTCTTTGGACTGGGGGTTCTTGTCGAAGGCAGCAGTGGAGGCTGTGCTGCTCAGAGCCCGGGCCAGAGAGGTCTTCCCACTGTCCACATGGCCCAGGACTCCCACATTAAAGTTCAGGATTTGGGGGAGGCTGTCCCCAACACTCACACCCTGATCTGCCATGAGCAGGAGTTACAGACTGAGACTGAAAACAGACAGAGGACAGGGGGCGAGTGGACTTTGATCACAGACTGACACTGCACTTTCTGAACGAACCTTACTGTCCTGAACCTTACTGTCCAAAGTTACACTGACACCAACGTAGACTACGCGATCGGGTGCAATTTAACCCAGTTACAAACACACAAACGACAATGAGAAGAGGTTTACTCCGAGTCCAAAATTTAATCAGCTATTCTGGGTTCCATATCTTCTGACAGCTGTACTTCCTGGGTTTCCAAGACCATTTCCACCTGCTAGGTCTCATTCAGAGCACAGGTTCCAAGTTAGGTCAGATCAACCAGCTGCTGCAGATCTCCATAAAACAAAACAGTCCAAAAAATAAATAAAGCGAACGTAAATAAAAATATAAAATGAAAAGCCGCGTTTTCATCACTACGATTCCTGGTTTATTCAGAAATTTAGTGAATAAAGTGATGGAGCTGAGTTAAACTAAAATAAAATGTATTTGTTGTGCTCTTATAATCTAACATAACAAGAAAAACAAATGTATTTGATATATATTCATTAGCTGGCCGTGAAAGACTATTTTGCCACAATTCAAAACTGAAATACAAAACGTGAAGCGGTCAAAACATCGCCACTGTTTCTAGACGGTTCTTAAAACGAGAACACTAACGGAAAGAGGGCGGGAGAAAAAGGCTTTCGCGTTTGATTGGCATCAACACTCTCCAATGAACGAACAGATTTGAGGACAGCTGGCCAATAGTTGTAAAGAAAGAAACAAAAAACGTCCCATAAGGGTGTAACTTCCCTACATCTCCTTGGTAACCCACATGGAAACGCGGCCCCGTGTTTGGACGGAGACGAGTGGTGTGGAAGGGGAAAGAAGCTTAGTTTGAGAAAGAAGCTTAGGTTTTTTGATTACCGAATAAAACCATGAAGATCGAGGAGGTGAAAAGCACAACGAAGACCCAGCGAATCGCTTCTCACAGCCATGTGAAGGGCCTCGGCCTGGACGAAGCGGGCAATGCTAAACAGACCTCGGCCGGCCTGGTGGGACAGGAGACCGCCAGAGAGGTAGAGACCCGGAGCTAACAGATTAGTTCGGCAGAATAACTAGGTTATTTTGGCTGCTTAGCTTGACAAATGCGTCCGAGGACATATTCAGGGGTCATAAATCGTTAATAAACACTTCAGATGTTAAGGCTAATTTGCTATACACGATATGGACAAAAGTATTGGGACACACCTGTTTTCAGGGCCCCTTGCTTCCACTGAAGGGTTCTCTACCAAGACATTTTGGACAACGCCATTCGTCCGACTCTTTGGACACAGTTTGGAGTAAGGCTCTTTTCCATTCCAGAATGACTGTGTTTCAGCGCACAATGCATGGTCCATAAAGACATGGTTGGATGAGTTCGGTCTGGAAGACCTCACCCCCATTTAACACCTTTGGCTTTAGTGCCTGAACTCCTAAATGCTCTACTGAATGAGTAGCAACAAATTATACGCAGACATACGCCAAAAAGTCCATGTTGATATAATGTCAAGCGTCCCAATACTTTTGTCTGTTTGTTTTTATTGTTTATTTATGGGTCGTGGGTTTGAATTCCTGGACTGCTAGTGACATCACTGAGGTCCCCTTGGGCAAGGTACCTTCCCCACATACCATGCTGCATGGCACTGCTTTACTTGGTGAATGAGTTAAATGCAGAGAGAGAATTTCACACTCTTCACACTGTGTTCTGTGCTGAGGTGTGTTCACACTTGACTATAAGGGGCCACTTTACCTGTTTGCAACCAGTTGAATTTCACTGTAAAAAATTCAGTTAGCCCTGCAAAGCACAGTTCTGTTCTTAGAATAGGTGATGTTTATTCATGGAAACTAATCTCACCCAGCAAGTAGCATGAGCACATCTCCTTCTTTAATGTGTCTGTATATGGCCAAGATTATTGTTGAGAGTTATCCGTAACAGGTACACTGTTTTATCTGGATAACTTTTCTTAAATATGTTTTCAGGCCTGTGGCATCATTGTGGAGCTGATTCGTTCCAAAAAGATGGCTGGCAGAGCTGTCTTACTAGCAGGACCACCTGGAACTGGAAAGGTATAGAGACTAACTAATGTCTGGTTTAGAATCCATGAGTAAGTAGAAAGATGTTGGGGTGTTATGGTTGCTACTAGGCTGAACGTAGTGATTGTATGTGTCAGTTCACCTCTTTATGCCTGACAGACAGCCCTAGCATTGGCCATGGCACAGGAACTTGGGAATAAAGTGCCATTCTGTCCCATGGTGGGCAGTGAAGTGTACTCATCGGAGATCAAGAAGACAGAAGTACTGATGGAGAACTTCAGAAGAGCTATTGGTGAGTTCACACTGTAATACTTTTAAATATAGATAATAAATACAAACACTCAAATCTAACACCCACTCAATTGCAGACCACTTTTTTTTTTTACTTTTTTCTCTAGCTATTCACCCGAGTTAAAAAATGATTTTGAAAAAAGAAATTGTTGGCATGAGAACTGATTTGAACATGTTTTAAATTGGCTGTGTTTTTTCCCTTGTCATTTAATGTTACTATTTAGGAGATTATCTGGATGTGTCTGTTATTGAAATGGTACTATTTCCTAACCTCTGAAAGGTTATATCCTCTCTCTCTCTCTCTCACACACACACACACACACACACACACACACACAAATATATGAATGAGTGTATGTGTGACCAGATAGGGTCCATTACACAGCAGTCAGAATACCTCATTGTTTCCCTTTTGCTTTTTGGAAAACCAACAGGCAACATATAGGTGAAACAGTGGCTACAGTGTGATCTGCAATGCAACTCCTTTACTAATACACTCTGCTGTGCAACATTTAACTACTGTACTAACACACAGCAGAAAACCTGGAATTGTATTTAGATGACTCCGTATCCTCACATCTAAAATGTTTTTTTTTTTTTTTGTAATTTTTTTAAAATCAGGTAGCCAGTGTTACACACAGGGCTCTTGCAAAGTCTCAAATTCATCCTAGGTCTTCATTTTAATTTACCCAAGTCTTAAATCTCACCTCTGTTCATTCCCAGGAAGAGTTGTCTGCAGAAAATAAAATAGTAAACTATTGTAGAACTAATCCGTTGGTTGTGTTTTCTGGTCGACGTGGTGATAAAACTACAAATCCCATTACGTGTGTACAAAGAGAAACTTGCCGAACTGAACTTGTCCTTGAAACTGAAATCGGATGTGCGGGGTTAGGTTGTATGTGATAGGCTAGTGTTATGTATCAAGTTCTGTCATTTTAAGTGTTTTGATTATCTGTTTTAATACTGAATCAAAAAATAGAATGTTTTGAGAATGTTTCTAGTAATGCATTGTCTTAAATTTTACGTATAATGGTCTTAAAAGGTCTAAAAAAATTAACTAACTTACACCTGCAAGAACCCTGTATACAAATACAATGTTTAAATTTATATCATGCTATGCGTGTAGGTCTGCGAATTAAGGAGACTAAAGAGGTGTATGAGGGTGAGGTGACTGAGCTGACCCCATGTGAGACAGAGAATCCAATGGGTGGCTATGGAAAAACTGTCAGTCACGTAATCATCGGCCTGAAGACAGGGAAGGGTACTAAACAGCTAAAGGTAAGGAATAATGAAGCTCTGTGTGGAAGTAGGATTTTTATATCTGTATATAAATAATTTCTTTTTTTTAATTTGTTTTTTGTTTCATTGCATTATTTCATAGCTTGACCCCAGTATCTACGAGAGTCTCCAGAAAGAGAGGGTGGAGGTTGGTGATGTCATCTACATTGAAGCCAACAGTGGGTCAGTCAAGGTAAGGACACATACACACTATTGCTCTGTCTCTTGTGCACTCATGGGTTTGGTGTGTTGATAAATTCTTTAGCCAGTGCAGTTGGATAAGCCGTCTGGCAAAAGATTAAAGAAAGACTGTATTTCATACTGCTGACAGACCTATCATGCCCTTCACACACACAAGCACACATGCACATTGGGACACAGTTCCATTATGTTTCCTAGCATCGCCTTGTGCCTTTGAACAATACTCGCTTAAAAAGTCACCTGCTTTTATGCAGAAGTATAGACATGGAGGGAAAATGCTTGTTTTTTTGTAATAACTGAATTGAGGAATGGTTAACCTTTCGTTTGTGTTAATATTAGTCTATAAATGCATGTTACTTTTTGTTTGCAACTGTAGTAATTTTGTGTGATTTGGTTCACAGAGGCAGGGGCGTTGTGACACATTTGCAACAGAATTTGATTTGGAAGCAGAAGAATATGTGCCACTACCCAAAGGAGATGTGCATAAGAAGAAAGAGATTATACAAGATGTTACGCTACATGACCTGGATGTAGCTAATGCACGACCTCAGGTACACAGTCACTGCCGCACATGTGTGCAGAACATTACCTGCATATCTTAAAATCTTCAAAGTTCAGCGCACTTATTACCTGTGTGGTATAATGAATGTTTAATTTCTGCTTTGTGTGCCAGGGAGGCCAGGACATTCTTTCTATGATGGGTCAGCTTATGAAACCCAAGAAGACAGAGATTACTGGTAGGACATACAGCAACCCGTGCATGTGGAACAGCTATCATTTTATTTTGTTTTCCTAGTTACATACGTGAACTCTTTTCTTCTCTCTGTGTTTGTAGATAAGCTGCGAGGGGAAATTAACAAAGTGGTGAACAGATACATAGATCAAGGTGTGGCAGAGCTGGTGCCTGGTGTCCTGTTTATTGATGAGGTTCATATGCTGGATATTGAGTGTTTTACGTACCTGCACCGAGCCCTAGAGAGTTCCATTGCACCCATCGTAGTGTTCGCATCCAACCGAGGAAACTGCCTCATTCGGTAGGACTCATGTAATGGATGAATATACACACAGAGAAAAGAAACCTAAGCCTTTTTATTAATTTATTCATTTTTATATTTACTTATCAGTAACTACTATGAATTATTCAATACCTATTATGAAACGAGGATGTAATTCATGTAGTTATGAGAGTTACGAGACGTTTGGCCAATAGTTCTTTAAGAATGTTGTCTGTTTTTCAGTAGTTTTTATAGGACACATAATTAGAGAATCCAGTCAAGTGAAGCTAATTAATTGTTTTGATTGCTGCTTTTTAGGGGGACAGAGGACATCAGCTCTCCTCATGGAATACCGCTCGATTTACTAGATCGAGTCATGATCATTAGAACCATGCTGTACACCCCTCAAGAAATGAAACAGGTGAATGTGTGCAAGAAAAAAAGACAAAGACTGAAACATTTGGGTCTACGCTTGGGCTAATTATTGAGTGTCTGTCTTTGCAGATCATTAAAATCCGAGCTCAGATAGAAGGCATCAACATTAGCGAAGAGGCTTTGTCTCACTTGGGAGAGATCGGCACCAAGACAACCCTCCGGTAACCTATAAAATTACTTATTCCGGTACTTTATAATGTCACGTCCTCTAATGAGACGCAATGTAGGTTAAGGCATAGTGTTGTGTATTCCCTCTTAATACTTAAAGGAGTTCAAAGCACATTTAAATCATTGGTTATTTGAGGTTTGTGTGTCTCTGTGTGTGTCTGTAGGTATGCGGTGCAGCTCTTAACTCCAGCCAATCTGTTGGCACGAGTTCAGGGTAAGGAAGGAGTAGAGCGAGAGCAGGTGGAAGAAATAAATGAACTCTTCTATGACGCCAAGTCCTCAGCAAAGATACTGCAGGACCAGCACACCAAGTTCATGAAATAATTTGCTGTAATAACCTATTCTGGGTTTTTTTTGTTTTTTTTTTATTATTGGCCCTGCAGTTCAATTTACCATTAAACCGTTTGAAAGCAATGCACAGGCCAATCAAGATGCAGTGCATTGCATAAAATGGTCATAGTTTTGAAAATGACTTTTCCTTCTTAAGCTTTCCTCTAAGTCATCTCCTGGAATCATATTTTCATTCAAGTCAGAGGTTTTTTGTTTTTTTTGTTTTTATTTTTTTGGCTTTGTTAAGCTGGATATTTTTTCACACTGTTAATGTTTGTTAATGTGAGAAGCGATGAAAAAAATTAAACGTTACCTCTTTCTAATGATGTGTTGTATGCATGTTTCATATGTTAAATGTCAGGCATCTTAACCTTGATTGTACATTTACACTTGGCTCTATAATTATTGGCACCCATGGTAAACATAGTCATGTCTAAGGTGGTTTTAGAGGTCAATTTGCTCATTCTTTAATTGAGAAATGTTGTATAAGAGAAACATTTTTAAAAAATGGTTTACAAAACAGTCACAATAATTGTCACCCTAAGAAATTCTTGAATGAAATTGAAGCGCAATTTCATTTACATTTCACTTTTTGTGTCCAACTGAGTGTTAAACAAGCATTAATCCATGCCTTTATGGCTCACTGAGGTATGAGGTGACAGGACAAATTCCCTCAGCACAGGCAAGATTACAGAACATGAATAGATGATACGGAAATGTGTTGATCTTCCTATATCAACTCTTAAAATGGTTACATGCCTGAACATTCCCTTTTCCACTGTTAGGACAATAATAAACATATAGTGAACCTACTGGGCCGGAGATGGGTGTATCTTTCACCTTCATGTTCATTTCTTTCAAGTTTGTTTCAGATTAGTAGAAGATGGCAACATTTTAACTATGTGGACGGTGTACCAGAAGAAAGCTTTTCATCTAATCAACATGAGCACATGGAGCTTGCAAGTCCCTGATGGAAAATACACAGATTCACATTACACAAAAGGGAGCTTTAGGTCACAAACATGAATTTGGAACACAAAGGAGGATGATTACACAGAAAAAACCACATTAAGATCTGTGATGAGTTGGGGCTGTTTTTCCTCTACAGGTCTTGGGAATCTTGTGAGGATACGTGGTATTTTGGGCCCCGTCTAGTACCAGGGGATTTTAAACGGTCTGCCTCTGTCAAAAATTAATAATGGGTTGGGTTGGATTTTCCAGCAGGGCAACGATCCAAAACATACATTCAATATCTAAACACACATACTCTCCATGATTTCATGTTTTATAAAAACTATAAATCAAGATTGTGATATGCCATCCCAGTCCCCTGATCTAAATAACAGCCAAGGATGCCAACAACTACCCATTATCAATCAAAAGCTTTGATAAAATGGATTTGACTAAACATATGGTGCTGCCATGTAAAGTGACAAAACATTCACTGTTAAGCTCATAACCTCAGCTCTTCTCAGTGAGTCAAACCCCATGATGCTTTCAAGAACAGTCTTTAATGAACCCTTTTACACTGTCTAAAGACAGATCATGTACATTTATAGGAGATTATCTTGAATCTTTATTGAAATCTCTACTTTCTTCCCCCAGGTTTGTTGAAGACGGTCTCTCCTCCTGAACGGACATTACTGAACACAGATGGAGCGACTTTTCCAACACGTTCTGATGGAAGAAAACAAACACTGACGAGTTAAAGGAAAATCTAGGACTAACCTGGCACAAAAAATTATTTGTCTAAAATCATAAATGTGCTGAGCATCAGATGGGACCTTGGCAAAACTTCTTAATCCTGAAACTCAAGCTCACTTGGAGGCTTTGGGATTTGGGTTTTCCCTTTAGGGGCTTAGTATAAATTACAATTTAATGAGATTTTATTTACAATTCATGAAAACCATCTTGTAATCTTAAACAGTTGTATGACAATAATCAGTCCACTTAATGTTCAGAAAAATGAGTGGCTGGACTAAAGACATAAACACACACTTGTCACTCCCCAGAGTGTATTTGTGTGTGTGTCCAAGCCTTGAGGGCCTGTGCTACTTTATATGGAGTGGAAACAGACCAACCTAGCCAACCGTACACATAAACACACACATTTCAAATCCCTTCAGACAAGCAGTCCTGCTCTAAAACCTGGCTTTGGATTCTGACATCAGGGTCCACAGTGACACACACACACAAGCACTCCTGTGCAGCATGTGCTGCTGAGATCGCAAGGTCATCACTTACCGCATTCCTCCATCACCTCAAAGGTCTTACTCTTCACCTTCACCCCAGAAGACAGCTTATCTCTCGCTTGGATCAGGTCTTCATCTTTCACCTCTGGTCTCTTCATCCTGCCGTCCTCTTCTTCATCCTGCAGCTAGAGAGATTGGGAGTTAAAGAAGGATTTTCATTCTTCTCCATTGTTCTAATACGTTGCTGAAACATACCTGAGACATGTTTGAAGTTCAGATACTGGATCAATCCAAAATTTCACTGAAGCCTTCCAGCTTGTTGTTGAAGTTTGCTGCCCTCCTTTCCTCTATTATCCCTATTTATACACACCCTTCCTTTCCAGAGTCCAGTTCACTCACACACAAATCCTAAGGGACTATAACTGTGTAAGCCAAAGTGTGAGTCAGTCTTTTACTCCTCCTTCTTTCTGCCTCCTTCTCCTTCATTCTCACGGTGATGTATAATGATGGGGTGACGTCTCCTCGTTCCAGCTGCTTCTCTCAGCCCAGCAATGACAAACTCATGTGTTGAGTGTGTGAGGTAGTGCTCCTGGATTGCTCTTTGTTGTGAGTGTGTGTGTGTGTGTGTGTTAGTCCACCATATGGTTTTAATTTGTGTGACTCTGTTTTTAGGTCAGTGTACAGTGTCTGTTCTGCACTTTGTCTCATTTTACTGAAATGACAGACTGTAGCTACAATAAAGTTCTAAAAGATGAGATCTAACAGATGTAACAGATGAGAGACTGTCATTAGCCTGCAAACTCAAGATGCAAGGAAAAGGGTTTTTGTTTCAATGAGACTGATTATGCTGGTTAAAACAAATGAAAAATACTACATAATAGTTAGATATATGTATATAATTACTATATTAGGTATATAATACATTAACCATAATAATAATTAATAAAGTGGATGAAACTTCGTGGAATGATAAAACCTTTTATTTGTTCCATCTTTCCCCCCAGAATATGATCTTTTCTGTTTTGTTTTCAATAAAAAGGCATCCAGGAGCCAAAAAAAGGACCTTATCACCAATAAACATTAACTGAAAATAATTTAAAAACTCTAACCCTTCTCTATCATTAGAAAAATGCTAATTTTATTACTGTATAACTGTTCTGTGCATTTATATTATGGATTAAAAAACAGTTGGATATCAGTACAATATACAGTGCAATATAATTTGATTGACTTGTATGTGACACTTTTAGAGACCCCTGTAAACACCAACAGACATGAGCTGAAGGTTAAAAAAACAAAAACAACAAAAAAAAACCCTGTTTAATTCCAGTATCAAACAGGGCAACATCTGGTCCATAACTGAGCACCAAACACACAGGTACTGCTTAGTTTCACACTTAATGATGCACATTTATGTGCGTTTCTTGCTGTATTTGGGAAGTAGCTGAGTTCTGATGAACTGAACAAGTTTGGTTTCTGTAAGAAACACTACGATGACCACACCTAATAAACAAACTGCTCCAACGGTGATGTGAGCCAGCCTTAGCAACCATCCGCTGTCACAGCAGAACATGCTCTGGGGAAAAAAAAAAAAACATAGAGGCCTGGTAAGTCAGATGCTTTGATCCTACATAACATATATGCACATCATTACTCAGTATCAGCTTTACCTCTGACCAGGTAGTGAGAACCGAGCTTATGGTGAGGGTGATCAACAGGGCTGGATGTGGCCGGAGTCCAGACAGAGGGTTGTGGTCACTGTTCCGGAAGTAGCGGTGGATATAAATCAGGCTGTGTGTAATTCGTAGCCCCATATTACAACAGTTTGCCAGAATGAAGCCCACGCCCCCAAACAGCCAAGTCAGCCAGTAGGACAGCAGCAGGAAGGATCCAGACAGCCCCAGCATCACCAGGTTATACCTGCAGGCCAACAATAAAAAAAACCCGGCATAAATATAAAAATCAATGTTATGAAAATGGCTACTAAGATAAAAATGACGTGTATTAATTTACACACAAACCTGTCCACCTCCTCCTTGCTCATCGCAGCAAAAACAAAACATTCTGTTACGCCATTGATGGCTAAAAGCAGTACATAAAAATTCCAGCAGCGTAAAAGAGCAGGCCCTGAAACACAACAAACACACTGACTTTAATATTATGTGTTAATAATAAATACTAATATGACCACAGGAGAAAACCTCATATGTCAAAAAAATAATTTTATGCATAGAAAGAATGTGTTCATGCATCACTATAACGTTGCATTTTTTACTTTACTTAACCTGTCCCACTGCTCAGAAGTTCCCCTCCGTACATGTCAAGGGCCAGGTGAGAATAGGCATAACCAAATGTGGTGATGATCAGACCGATCAGGAAAACCAGCTTCAGCAGACATTCCAGCACATCTGCTGCTACGGAGACCTCTTCCTGTGGACCAATGAACTTTCATCATTCCAGTAGGAAATCCAGGATGGCAGCATGCCCATGTTCATGTCTGCCTGAAAGTGTTTTTAATTCAACTTAGTTTCTGGGGAGTTTGAAATTATTTAACCCTTTTATTAACTAAAATAGTCTCAAATGTTACTAATGTTTGTCCCACTTTGAGCTTGTGTTTTTGATGGGGGTGTGTGTATGACTGACTGTGTGAAGTTGTTCATTTAGAGAAGTGATGGATGATCCTTAACTTGAAGAAGCTTTGGGTTGGCCTTCGTCTAGATAAGGTGTTTTGTAAGCCCCTACTTAGAAAGACTGACTGTGGGCCTCCAGCTGGAGCATGCTGGGCCTACATTTGGAGAAGTACACTGCCAGGCTCTGTTTGGAGAAGACTGGGCCTACATTCAGAGAGATACCCTGTGAGCCTCTGGCTGGAGAAGTGCTGGGTAAGCCTTCGCCCACAGAAGAGAGAACTGATGTTCAAAGAAGCACTAGATGAACATCATTTTAACATATTTTGTCTATAACAGAGACGTTTCTTTTTATCTTTAAAAGAAGAACATGACATGTTTCTAAAATCCTAGTTTTATCCTTGATTTCTTTACTTAAAATTGATTTTGAGGATCTCAATTACATGCAAGCACCTGTGTTTGGGTTAATGCACACTAGACTTAGTTTATCATGGTGCTCTGAAAGGTGCTCTGAACTACACATTGGTATATTTTAACCCATATTTGGATGATTACCTTCTTATCTATTTAACTTTATGTATCAAAAAGGAAGAGGCAATTATGGGTTTACATTTTTATATTCTTGTTATGTTTGTAATATGGTATTTGTCTATTTGTTAATTTGTTACATGTGTTGTTACATCATGGCCAGGACAATCTTGTAAAAGAGATTTTTTGAAATCTCAGTGAGATTTTCCTGTTTAATAAAAGGCATGTATTCTCAAGCTTATACCTGACATGTCAGGGCAGTCGTGTGACTGATTGTACTGACCTGTTTCTGATGCCGTATGTCCTGCCCTCGCTCTATCACCTTGGCGAAGAAAACATAGAAGCTCTCCTCGATGGGCTGGAAGAGAAACCGTGCCACCATTGAGCCGAGATTGTTCACTATATCATACACCCCTGCAGGCAAAATAAAGAAATGGAGAGCGTTAGTCTAATCGATATACTTAAAGGTGTGATATTAAATTGCTATTTATAGTTACTGCACTCACCCTGGTCTCCAAAGTTAAGCACATTCAGAAAGGTCATTACGTAGCGCTCACCTAAAGCAGAAATTGAATGAAAATACCTTAATAATTCTGGAAAACACAACAAATAAGTAGCCTGTGTACATACATTGTGTATACACATTACCTTCTGTGAGTATCTGTTTGAGGAAGGACTGTTTGAAGAAGCTCCAAGTCAGCATGGCAAGCTTCCAGTTTATTAAAGGCTACACACACAAACATGAATCAACCATCAGCATTTGTCTTAGTAAGTCTGCATTTGTTTTTAATATAAAAAAAAATGTTTTAATGTTTTTGGTCACCTTGAAACATTACAAACTATTCATTATAAACCAATAACTGAATATTACTGGTAATGAATTTTAATGTTTAGGTAGAGAAGTTGGAAACCTAATCGGACCTAATGCCTTATTCAGCTTTAGTTTTTGGTCTTGAGAAGAATCTCTGAAGGCAAATGGACTGTCCCTGTTCTGTCCTTGTTCAGTTTATTTACAAAATAAGGAGAAAAGAATGTTTCTGGAATTTGGTGAGGACAGCACATGCAGTCCTGTGCAAAAGTCATAGGTATCTGTAAAAATATTACTGTTTAGATGAGCAGTGACATTTCTATTTTTACATTTATATTACTGAATATATTAAATACAACTAAAAAGAAAACTTAAGAATACTTAAAGTCTTAAATATTAATTCTCCATCGGAACACCTAAGTAACACAGGAAAATCTTTGAGAAATGCACTTATTTTAAGGAAATAACTATCACCTCTCCATCCACTCTGGCCGGCAGCAACTGTGAGACATGATGTACAGGGAAGGCCTTCTTCTCTGCTTCCGCAGAACCCAGAAAATGCAAGAAGTAGACGACGTAGCAGAGAACCAGGAATCCTGCATACACACACTATTAAAAACACACATTCAAGTTATAAAAATAAAGCAGAAGAGATATTTGTTTATGTTCATAAATACATTTTCTCATATCAGTGAGTACAAAGTTTAAAGACACTATGTGTGTTTGACTGTGTTAGAAGTTGGACTGAAAGTATATTAAATAGAAAAAAGGATTCAAATACTTGATTCCCCTTGTTGTACATAAACACCCTCACCTGAGCAACAGAGAATATGTAGAGGCCCCACTGAGGAGCAGAGAACACCAACACCACTGTGATAAGACACTTAGTAATCATTGCTAAGCTTTCAGAAACCACCTGTAAAACAGAAGTTTGTCATTTAGAGTTATTTTACTAACAGACTGATGCTTGTTAATTGGACCAGAACATTTACTTACAGATTAAAGTGGAATCTCACTTGCCTTTAAGCGGACGAGCATGTGTGCGTGTGCAAGGACCCAAAGAGGCTCAACAAGCAACTGTATAAGAGCAGCCAGGCAGAAGAGCCCCACAGCAGGGACATAATGAGGAATGGCTTCAGGATCTGGAGCCTGGAGGAGCCACCACCACACACACACCAGAAGCACACCCCAGACACAGCCTAGTGGCAACCTGAGAGCCGAAAAGAATGAAAGAGTGAGAAACGCAAACAAACTATCATGAAATACTGTGACAAAGCCCTTTCACTGTCTAATTTTTCTCAGCTTTGGTCTCAGTAATGGTCCACCTTTCCTGCTGGACCTACTTTGCCACACTGAAGATGCACATGCAGTTCTTCCATTCGACTGCAATGAAAAACTGTTTGCTCCAAAATTCGATAAACAGTCTACACATTCCCTAAGGATGTAATGTAAGAACATCTCTCATGTTCTTATATTTCCCGTCCTGTATGTATTTGACACAATAAGTAGTTGACTGAATCTTTCATGAATATTTTTACTCTCCACTGAATAATAGCCTGTTCAACAAAATTCTGGATAAGAGGTCACTGTAGTGACCACATCAATGTAGTCCTGGCCTATGGCCACACTAAGGGTGCACAGAAGGTGCATCTCCTTCAAATGGCAAAATGAGAGAGAGGACACCCTACAACTTCACAGTCTTTGCATGTGCACTCAAAACCAAAAGTGTGTCAGTTGGGACGAATGATAGATTTAGACAGCCTTATCACTTATTGTCATTGAACAGGGTACAACAAAATTGGTTTCTCAATCTTACTGTTGCTACACACAACAATCTACAAACATTAAGCCTATGCTTAACTGTAGGGAAAGTAGATAATAAGTATGCAATATAGACAATAGACCAATAAGCAACTGGAAGCAGAAAACTGAATTTTACGATGCTGCACGTTGCATCCCCAGTGATAAGGGGTACAGGTAGAGTAGTGAAGAGATGAAGAGAGATAAGGTGCGGTAAATATCAGGAGGTACTGTGCTAGATTTTCCTGCCTTTCTCATCTGTGGCTTGCTCAATAGCTTTCTGGGAGTAGATTCTGTCAAATCTGCTGTGACAGCTACTGTAAAAAAAAAAAACAGGGCAGTCTTGGTACAGCTCATTTTTACAGTAGCTGTCACAAAGCAGCTTTGACAGAATCTAGGGCCAGAGCCATGGTTGGCACTTGGGGGAAAAACTACCACATTAGAACAAAATCTGGCACAGTACCCCATTACATTTACTACACCTTACCTGTGCCTTTTTCACTACATTACCTGTGCAATGTGCAGTATCGTGAAATGCAATGTTCCTGCTGCTAATAGTTTGTCATAAGTATCCTCATAACTGGTAACTCAATGTGTAATTGTTAATTGCAATATTTCTGCTGCCAGTTAATATTACTGTATTCTATATTCTTTATTTATTGTCTATTTATAATATTTTTCCCTCTATCTTTCCATAATAATTTCTTAATAATTTCTCTATTTAAGATTTTTGGATTTTCAGATTGCTGTGTCCCCCTCATATAGAAGTTTCTTCACCCAGGCTAATAGGTTTCTAAACGTGGACATGCCGATTTTACTTTATAGTCATGATCATGATCATATCTCAGTGGTGTCATAAGCAGTCCTGGGATTCGAACCCACTACCTAGGCCAACAGCTGCCAACACCATATGTTGCCCTGGATAACTACGTATGTGACAAATAAGGTTCTTGGCTCTTGAATCATACGTACAAAACAAACTTTATACTCACGTGAGCCACAGCAGGTTGATGACCTGTCTCCAGTCACGCCCCGCACCGTCAGTGCTTAGACACGCCCTCCTGAAGGCTTCTCTGGACAGAAACACCAGGGTGGTGTAGAGGAGAGTCAACCTGAAACACACAGAATGCAACGAGGCTCACTGTGAATCTACAACACAAGCAATTATCACAATTCATCAGTGTGTCAATACTCTCAACACACCTGACGTTCACCACGCCTATTAACTCCTTGGACACGAAGCGGAGGGTGAAGGCGTTCAGAAAGAAGGTGAGCAGGCGGAACATCACCTAAACCACGAATCAAGAAAAAATACAAGTTACATTAAGTGTTTTTGTTAAATTGAGTCTACAGCTATTCCAGTGCTTGTCCAAAGATCACTGACACTCTGAGCTGTACCTGCAGCAGAACGTTGTAAGAAGCCAGAGCTGAGGCACTTTTCAGCACCTCCTCGGAGCCCATGGTGAACTTCTCACTTCTTAGACCAGCACAGCTCAAAACAGCTCAAATCAGCGAAGCCAACAGCATCATCTGCCTCACAAACCGTGTGCTTGTTTTTCTGTCATCGTCCACCTTTATACATGCTCTGCTGGATCTAACTCCATTTAAACTGCTCCTGAAACACCGCACACCATTCCTCTGCTGACACTCCAGTCTTAACGCTGAAGTTTTACTTCCTGATCACTGAGAAGACTTTCATAATAAAAGCATAACTAGTATTAATAAAAGGTTCAAGGTTGCTTTATTGTCGTCAGCAGCTGTGTATATGTATATAGTGTGATGAGACGTTTCTCCATGGACCATAGTGCAACATATAGCAGCATGGAACATTCAACAAGTCACAACAGAGACAGTAGACAATAGACAAACAATAAAAAGATAACTAGAGTGGAAAAAAGCCTCACAAGAGTATTGCACCATCACTATGATTACTGCACAGGAGGCGGGTACAGCACTGAACAAAGTGCAAGGAATGACAGAGACAATACAATAAATAGATAATATGGCAATATAACAGTGTGTATGGGTTGTGAATCTGAGACAGTACAGTAAGTAGAGCATGTTACAGAAATGTAAGATAAAAGTGGGAAGTGTATGTAAATTTACAGAAAGGATAGTATTGCACCGTACATACGTTTCACAAGATGTAAATGATAAAATAGAAACATATATACATATACTGTATTATAATTGCACAGGAGCATAAGTCAAGTGACAGGACTTAAGTGTGCCTGTAGAAGTACAAGAAACTGCAGGTGCTAACTGAAAGTCCAGAGTGTAATATGAGAAGTATATACAGTATATAGTGAGGTAGTTCACTGAAATGTACTAGTTAACCAGGGACTAGAAGTTTATAAAAGCTCTGAACACTTGGTGTTTATAAAACACTGCAGTTTGAACACATTCAGGTTTCTTGGATATTGTTTTGACACATTTTGGATTTGTATGACCTGTAGTTTCTAAAAAAAAAAAAGCCTTTCTAGAACAAAATAGTTCCATTGTTCCCTGTAGCCCAGGGGTGTCCAAACCTGTCCAGAGAGGGCCGCTGTGGGTGCAGGTTTTCGTTCCAATCAAAAAGAAGCCACACCTGAGTAACTGAAAACTAAGACCAACTTATTACAGAGGTGGAATCAGGTGTGCCTCTTGCTTGGTTGGAACGAAAACCTGCACCCACAGCAGTCCTTTCTGGGCAGGTTTGGACACTCCTGCTGTAGCCCATTTGCATGTATTACATTTATTCTGTAGCGACAATTAAATGTCCAGCGGGTAGGTATTAGATTTAAATAAATCAATCCATTTTTCATCCATCATCATAAATACATGTATGTACTCTATAAGGACTCAGTCAGTCGTTTTTAATACCACTTAATTAGGACCATCATTCATTGGGACCTTCATTGGGTTGATGTAGCTGATGGCCTAGTGATTAGGGATCACCCCCTGCAATCATAAGGTTGTGGGTTCGAATCCCATGACTGCTGGTGGCACCACTGAGGTACCCTTGAGCAAGGTACTGCCCCCACACACTGCTCCCTGGTCACAGCATTCCTGACTGCCCACTGCTTTCCTCGGTGGATCGATTAAATGCGGAGAAGAATTTCGACATTTTACAACTACACTTGAGCAGTGAGACTTTTATTTTGACATGTTACGGCGATATGACTTTCAAAAGGGACTCATGCGAGTTGGATGTGAGGAGCAGAGTAGAGTTTGTCTTAAGATATTAAAGTAGATCTTTTATTATCTTTCTTCAGCTCTTTTAAGTTTCGTTATTATGTGTAGATTTCATTGGGGTCCGTTTAATACAGTATTCTCCCAGTGTTTCTGCTGCAGGAAGAAGAGATCTGATCACAGGAAGGACTCTTACTCCCATTACTCCCATGGATGTGTGCTGATGTGACTGAACTGTTGTCTACGGTTGGATCTGTAAAGCAGAAAGATGTCTGTAGACATCTTCATATCAGCTGCCCATAAGTTCCTGTGTTGTGGGAATAAAAAGAAACGACTTTCTCCATCATTATGTCTTGATCTGACTGTCCAGGTATTAGCAGTGGACCTGGGTCTGAAACCAGCTCTTTTATATGACAGCAATGCTGCATCTGCAGAACAGCTCCTACACTATGTGAACTCTGTGCAGGAGACTGGAGTACTGAGTGCAGCTCTTCAGATAGTCTCCATTGATGGGAACTCTCTCATTGTAAACCCTGAGCTAATGAAGGCACATCTGGAAGAACTGCTCCAAAAAAGGAGTTTCATTACTGTGGACATCTGTCCCTGGCGCGAGCAGCCAAAAGCCAGTGGTGCAAGCAGAACTGAGGACATGGTGAAAGACATATTTGAGTTCTTTAAGAATAAGGAGGACATTTGTTCTTCAGTGATCGTGGTTGGTGAGGAGCTGTATGGTCAGTGGAACTTGTGTACACTTTTCGGAATCCTTCTTGGCTATCCTGCTTCCTATTGGTTCGATCAGACCCAGGGCTTTGAGAACTGTCTGAGTATGACACCACTAGTGGTGAACAAGGTTTGGGTCTGCTGGGGAGAAGGTGATGGAAGGCACTGTAGCTGTCTTTACTCCTTCAGTGTTCCTGAGGTACTGTGGTGTGAAGTCTACACTCATATTGAACAATGGACTGAGCACCTGAGAGACAGATTTTGCAAACAGACTGTTTTAACTGAGCTCAGTTTTTCAAAAGAAACCGTTGTTTTGCACTCAGTAGCATTGTGAATGCTTTTTTAGGATTGTGTTTGAAATCAGTATTTCCCTACATTTTAGTGAGATGAGTGTTTCCCAGCCCTGGGGCAGCTGGTGGCCTAATGGTTAGAGAGTTGTGCCTGTGACCAGAAGGTTGTGGGTTTGAATCCCAGGACTGCGAGTGGCACCACTAAGGTACCCTTAAGCAACATCATCCCCACACTGGTCCCTGTGTTCCTGACTGCCCACTGTTTAACTTGGTGAATGGGATAAAAACAGAAAAGAATTGTGTGCTGTTCACACTGTGTGCTGTGATGTGTTCACATATGACAAATGGACACTACATTTACATTCTGGAGGCACACTGCCCTGCCCACTTTAATTTTTCCCCTTTCTCCCAAAACATCTAACTATGCAGCTTATTACCAACCCCAGAATGTGTTAAAGTGGTTGTTTTAAAGCAGGGAAAGTGGTCACATGTGTAAGGAAACATGGCTTTAGGCTGTTTGCAATTCCAAAAGCTCTGAAATCAATAATTAAACCTCCAAAGTGTTTTTTAAAGTGTTTTTATTTACTTCCCTATATTTCATTACAACATTAATTATGGAGAATATATATATATATTTGTTTTTTTTTTCAAGATTTCCAGATAATAATATAAGTTATACAGTACAAGCAATATCCCCTACTATATTCTGAAATGTTTATGTATAGCAGGGAATGAATGCTTAAGATTTAGGTAGAACGCAACAATAAAATATTGATTAAAAATAAATAGGTATGCTGAATGCCAGGTATGATATAATGTATTCATATTTCACATTAACTTGAATGCCACCAAATCAACCATTTATCCAAGTTTATTATAACTCTACAATAAATACATTCTTCACGTTTAACTTTTTAACATTTGTATCAGTTTCTAGTGACCATAGCCACAAAACAGGTAATAAACAGGTTAAAAACCTTGCCAGATTCATCCATGCATGATGCCAGTTAACTTCTTTTGACTCTGAGTTGCAAGTTAGAGTAGAGTTTAATCCCCCATCCCCTGAAATTTCCAAAGTTTTACAAAAATAAAACAATTACAGTTCACCTAATGTTAAAAAAATTAGCTCCTTAAAGCATAGTGTTTTCTGTTAGTTCCATACTGAGGTAGAGCCCAAGACTTATGCAGGAGTAGCTTTGAAGTAAAACAGTACCAGAGGAGAAAACCTGGATTTCTGAGTAACAGGAAAGAGCAAAAGTCCATCTATCTTTCCATTTCAGCTGGGACTGAGAGTAGGAAGCACTTCTCCACAACGGCCGGCCACTTTAAGCTCAGCAAGATGGTCAGCCCTCGTTGAGCCAATGTTCAGGATGGCCACTGGGATTCGTCTCTCATTGGCTGCCAATAGGAAACGGTACCCAGAATACACCTGGACATGCAGACAGTTTTGAGAGAATTTAGGCCTTTAACATGGATTTGGGCGCAAATATTTGAATGCAGCAGAAATTCAGATAGAAATAAACAATTTCCACAGTTAAATTATTATTAATTATAGTCAAATGTCTCAGAAATTGTAAGACACTTCTTGAAGTATGTAATGCGGGTCAAATGTGCCTGTTTATTTCTTAAGCACCTGAAGGTATGTACTGATGCAACTAAAGTGCAAACTAAAGTGTTTAAAATTAGTTTCAACAAATATGTGTTCTGTTTTAGAGATAAAACAATAAATTGGATCAATGTGAAGTTTTATGGCCTTAAGTAAGTAGTATCAGTGCTCACCTGCAGTGAAGACCCAGCTACAAGCACAGCGTCACACTCGGCCAGCCTTTCATGTACAAACTGCACAGTTTCTCTATGAACTGTGTCACCAAAAAACGTCACTTGAGGTTTGAGGATGCCGCCGCAGCTCTGGCAGGCAGGAACTCTGAAGTGCAGCACCTGCTCGTCCTCCAACAGCACGTCCCCGTCTGGCGCTACCGCCCCTGTCCTCACCTCCCAGCTGGGGTTCAGATCAGCAAAGCGCTGCTGCAGCTCCTCACGGGGAGTCACCTGACCACAACCCAGACACATCACCCTGACACATACACACAATTGTTATGTCCAAATACTACTTCAAGAATAATAACAGATCAATGTTAGGAAACAGCAACTATGGTTGAAAAATTTAGATTTACACACTTTCCATTTACCCCAGATGTAGTCAATGTGTCACTTTGGTGCCAACATGAAGCTTCTATAATTTTGAACTGTTTAATATGGGTAATAAATGCTAGAACTTAATTGTGTAGCTGACAACAAGATCTGTATTCACAAAGCACCTTGGGAGTAGGATTTCAGAATGAGTTTTTGTTGTAACAACTGTCATAAATACAGAAAAATCTGATTCAAGATCAATTAGCTTTTTGAATTCCGGTCACAGAGTTGTCTGAAATGGCAGTCAGTCTGTGTCTTGTTCAGTTTTACAGATTACAGTAAGTCAAACTGTGCCTTACTCCACAGCGACGAGTCTGTGCCACCCTGATAAAGGGCAGGCTGTGGTCAACCATTAGCCTCATAACTCTTACAGAAAATTCAAAAAATGTTTAAAAAATATCTTGACTGGGTATTTGGAAACGTGTAATGTTGTTTTGGCACACTTCCTACAAAATGACAAAGCTCAGCTAATCCTAACCAATGTAAAAGATAAGGTCAAGAAAAGAAGTCTGCATTTGGTCATGTATTAGGGGTTTCTCTAACCTGTGTGAACAGCCATGCAGCTCAGTCAGTCTGTGGTGACCTGCCTTTGAATGTAAAGCATCTACATTCTGAGTGACAAGCCAGTGAACTTTCCCCTTCTCCTCCCAGCTCCTCAGGGCGTAGTGAGCTGAATTGGGTTGGTGGGAAGAGAACTGTGGCCAGCCCACATAGTTCCGGGCCCAGTAACGCTGCCGGGCTTTTGCGCTTCTCACAAACTCGGAGTGTTGCATGGGCCGACGCTCTGTCCGTGCATACAACCCCACACCCTCTGAGCGATAGTCGGGGATACCTGACTCAGTGGACAGACCAGCTCCAGTTATCACAAACAGGCGCTTGGCTCTGGTTACAAACACCTGGAGCTGCTCCAAGGAGCTCCTGTCAACTGAGCTGCTTGCTGGAACAAAATCCAGGGCACTAGCATGAACTGAGGACGCACGTCTTCCCAGGGCCACACATGGAGGCAACAACTGCCCTGACAGCAGTATCTGGAAGTACAACAGAAGTTACACTGATGATTTAATTCACAGTTTTCCATGTGACCAATGAGACAAAACATGCCTGGGGTCAGAGGTTTGCATTTTGGGCAAAATATTTTTTTTTTTTACTAAAACAGGTTTTAGTAGAAGCAGTAGTTAGCAATCTTGATTCATGCTCCCTGCTTACATTAGATTTATCTTTCAAATCAGTGATCAGTCCTGGTATGCCTGTGCCAGGACAGTGTAGTGATTTTCCTGCACCAGCGCACCTGATTCAACTCATCTGTTGATTTCCAGGTTGAGTGAGTATCTAAGCATGGGAACTACCAAATTATACCAGACGACAGTCCTCCCAGACCCATTTTAAACTGGAAAATAGCTTTACTCTATTTCAAAGAACAGTGCATAAATTATGATGGTGCAGAAATAGTGTCATGATTCAGATGATGAAACATGAAAACACTTAAACAAATTTTATTTCAACACTATCACACTATAAAACAGTACAATATGGCCTAAATACAATACACACTCTATGTTATGCCAGTGATTAAAGATATATCCCATGTTGATTAACATGTCCCTCTGTAAAGTGGGCTTCTTGATGAATGGCCTGCATTGTTAGTGATAGCTGAAGAGACTGAACACAATGTGCATGTTAGATTATTTTAGTTTTCTGTTCATGAATTCAATACTAATTTTAAAACAACACAAGTGAATCTGATATCTAGATAGTTTAGATGGCAGAAGTGAATTTTGATATAAGTACCCTGCTTGAGTCACACCAATTATTAGTCTGAGTATATGAAAATATGAACTTTGTTGTATTGGATTCAGTCCAGGTGTTCAGAAAACACTGGATGAACACAGATAATATCCAGTCTGGACGTAAATTCCTAGCGTTGTCCCTGTCCTTCATAACACTAGACAGCTTGGCCAGCCTGCATGACATACAGTAACAACCCACTTAGCCTAACAGTATCATCTGTCGATTCCAGCACGAGTCTTACTATTGGGAATGTTAAGTTCAGACCAGCTAACTGTAGCCAAATAACGTAAAAAAACTTACCGATACTGAGAATTTTGTCCACATAGTTACTCAATTACAACACTCACTCTGCCTTTGAGAGGCTCATAGAAAAACATTTCCGCTTTGAATGTGCATTCTGGGAAATGTAGTCCCGTAGCATTTCAGCGGCTTCTGATTCCATAGTTGACAAATGAAGAAGTAGAGACGACAAAACGCTTTTAACCCTCTACCGCACAACAGAACGGTTTCTTAAGCCCTATATGTATGTATGTATGTATGTATGTATGTGTGTGTATATATACACACATACATTTTTAAATGACTTCATTAGAATGCGTACAAAGCATTATTTCAAGGCAGGGCCTCTTTTTCTGACTTTGGAGAATAGAAGAACTGCTTTTTGAGAAGCAGAAAGCTGTACATGACACACATCACACTACATGATACAAACATGCGTCTGTGTCAAAATCTATTTCTTAATTTCATTATTTCTTAATGATTTGGTAATTTTTAAAAATGTTATATTGTTCTCTCAGTGTTATTATATGATCTTTGAATTCATACTTTATTCCGTGATTCATTGCTATTGTCATATAACGGTGCCTTTAGACAACAAAATAATGATACTAACCCCACCCCCCACCCCCACCCTCACACTCACCTTCACCTAAATGAACCAGTAAATGGTGCAGAATTACTTTTATCAAATAGTGTGCAGTAGAGGGTTCAAATGATTATTTGTGGCTTATTTGTTATTTGTAACCATTATAATGCTGTTTGCATACAACACTTAATTGCTAAAGGACCTAAAATTCCAAGTCCAATGCATTCCACCAGTTAGACAACTGTGCAGTTGAATTTATATATGTATATATATATGCTGTCTTCGGGTTGTTCAGAAGATGCTACATACATCTTGGTTGCAAAACTTCAGAATGTCTGTTTAAAATAAAAACAAAGAAATTAATAAAATAACATTAGGCTACAGAAATTGCAAATCATTACTAAAATAACATGAGACATGCCTATACTACAGTTATATTCATCATGTATTATGTTTTCACCATGAAAAAGACTAAGGATTGGGAGACTAATTTACAAAAGTGTGTGTATGTTGTCTCACCTGAATGTGTGCAGTCAAAGATACTTTCTGCGTGCGAATAGAACTCCTCTCCCAGTATAGTGCGGTAGTTCTTATGACTGGTGTGGACAAGACACTGTGTTGCATCTTTAAAGAGCAGGTCACTTTCACCGTATTGCTGAGACTCAAATAAATGGAACTCTGAATTTGGACGGGTCATCATGGTCTCCTAAAGACAGAAATCACTTTTTTTGGTAATGATCCTCAAGATGTACAAATAAACCAGATTCCTAACATTTCCGATGAAAACAACCTCATGTCATTAAAATTGTTCCAAAAACATCAGAAATAATTTGAATTATAACAGAAATTACACAATGTTTGTATTATACAGCTCTAAACAAAATAAATGACATGTTGTTGAGACCTGGGACTTCATGAGGAAGTCGTAGATGCGAGCAGTGAGTACGGGTCGTGTCATGACAGTGTTAGGTGGTATGGCTCCCAGGTTACAGCTGCTCCATTCCCTCAGTGCAGATCGGCCTCCATCTGGACACAATAACTCAAAATCCCAGGCAAGCCAGCCCTCAGCCCAGCCACTGCTGTTCAGATCTACCCATCAAACATAATATTACATTAATGTACCTTAACAAAAAAAATATATAAGTAATTTAGTCAATTCTGTCATGGAATACTCTCACAACGTAAAGGGCATCTTCTGCTTTCAAAAGGACCTTTCATATGATGGAGACCATTTTAAGCCTTTAAACTCCAGGCTTATTATTCAGTGATAAGTCCAAGAATTATTACTCAGTACCTATTATGAATTAGGAGGAAATTAAAATGTTTCTTTTACTTTAAATGCTGTAGATCAGCAAATACATGTTTGGTGTCCTCACTTTGCTTTCTAAGCACTGGATATATGAGCAATCAAACTTTTTAACCAACACATTTCACAGGGTAAGGGTGTAATTCATCTTACATTCGATGTTGCTCTCTAAGTTGTGGTGCTCCATAAAAGCAACATCTCCATAGCTTTTCCCAGTGGGGTCTCCAACCAGACACCTACAACAGAGTAAGTATTATTATATATGTCTACATATTTGTAGACATAAGCTCTAGAGCTCATTTATTAAACATGGATGCTGCTGTATGTACTATTCTACAGAGCTTTCTCTCACCTCAGTGCTCCCATGTTTCCATAAAAGCGTTCATTGTGGTTGTCAGAGCAGCGTTTGCTGGCAGCTTCTTCTGTTCCACCTATACACACTTTACACAGGTTGCCCTGACCTCCTGGTAAACAGCCCTTCCAGAAGACCTCAGAGTACACTGTGATCACAGGTACACCACAGCTAATCAAAAGACTTAGTAAGAGATTAGTTAATATTTGGATTCGTTTTCTGAACTGAACACCTAACAATAGTTAAAATGTTCCAAATGCATGAAATAGAGTTAGCTGTAGTACCTTTGTTTGGTTCACAGGAGGCACTGTTGTTATGTTCTGTGCTCAGAGTGTGTTTGGCAGGCAGAACCCATCCTGCAGGGCCATACATGTGACCATGGCAGGAGCGTCGGCCACCCAAATTACCAATATACACATTTCTACTGGAGCGCCGTACCACCGCCACACCATATACTGATGGCAAGTCTACATAGTCAAAAAGAAAATATAAGCCTGGGTTCAAACATGCACATGTACTCCAACTGGAGTCTAAATTGGTTAATTCTGGATTAGTTTGTAATTTGAACAAAACACATTTGCTGGTTTTACTGGTGACCAGCAGATGAACATACTAATGTCCAAAATAACATATGCTAGTTTTGCAGGTATCTAGGAATGCTGTTTCTTTTTCCAGAAGGGTGTCCTTTTATTTAATCTAAGGATTTAATTCAATTTTATTTTGGTACAATTCTATTACACAGTGTAATGGCAGCAAAAAGAGATACAAATTTGTATCCAGCAACAAGCAGTGATATGTGAATCACTAAAATAGTATTAAACACTCTGCATTTCATGAAAGTATTTAGAAAATGAACACCTTGTAGGTCAAAACATATCTAGCAGATGAGAAAAGGCATCTGTGACCATTTTCTGTAATATAATTATGAAAGATTATGCTTTCCCCAGAATATTCTGAATTACTTGAACAATGGAATTCCCCTCCTACTGTAATACAAGTCAATAACTGCCCTCCAATGTAATAGTAAGTGTGCTCAATCTCAACATTTACCTTTAGTTTCAAGATGACCACCTTCTCCTTGAGGGAACTCACACTTTTCTCCTTATGGACAGAATGTATTAAAACATATATACACAAATATACATTAGCATGAGAGAAAATAAATACAAACGTAACAAGAAACTCAAATTTTGGGAGGTTGTTTACCATAATACTCAGTCACGACGGGCACTAGGCCACACTTTCCAGCGATAAAGGTGTGTGTGGCATCCAGGGACACGGCATCCACTTCATCCCTCTGTGAGAAAATAGAAAACGGGTATGTCATCTGATTACATAAGTATAGAACCTTCAGTCCTGGAGGGCTGTGGTCCAGCACGTTTTGGTGATTTCCCTGCTCAGAAACACCTGGTTCACCTCACCAGTTAATTGTCAGGTTTAGGAGAACCACCATCAAACTGTGCTGGACACTGGCACTCCAGGACCGGAGTTGGTAATCCCTGGTATAGAGTGAAGAACAGAGTAAAGGATAATAAATGATTAAAAGGAACAGAGGGACTATAGTGTCTGGTAAGACTACATAATGAAATGGCTTTTCTGTGTATTTGGTGTTATGATGTAATGACCTACAAAATCACAGCCATATTGCTATTCCTTTTATATATTTTTTTGTTTGTGTTCTATTACTTTACAATGACTTTTTTTTTTCTTTTTTAAATGTTTAAAACAATTAAGGTTAGTTAGCTTTATTGGCCAACAGTTAACTAATCCTGTTCTTATTGTTCATCAATCCTTACTGCCTCATTAATCAGATATACAAGCAGTAAGCTCATTTTAGTAGAAGAATGCACATCCGGAATGAAAGGTAATTGAAAAGACTATAAACACTATCTAAACACTTATTGCTTGTAAGGAGGAAATTCAAGAAGAAAGAAGAAATAGAAGTTAAGGAGAACAGATCTGGATGACCAACAAACATGCTTATAGACTGATCATATATGCAAAGTAAAACCCCAACATCACTACCATCACTACAAACAAGATCTGGCTGAAGGAGGAGGAGTGATGTACCAGCCCTCTGCGCAGAGATGTTGCACATACAATATCTACATGGAAAAATCATCAAAAGGCAACCTGAACAGTGATTTCATCACAAAAGTCGATGTCTGAAGTATGCAACACAACACTAAGATTAACCAGAGGCTGAGAGCAAAACATCAGTTAGCTTCATCTTACTGGACCTTGATCTTCTCAATGCAGTCACTCATGGATGAGGCTCTCACACACACCAAAGGGTCTGACTTAAAGCTGAGAGCCCACCGCTCACACTTCTTCTGTTCTGCATTACTTATACAGCACCACCTCACCACGCTGTCCTCCAGGGAACTGCCTACACACACACACACATACATACATGCACATACACACACAACCACAGCTATGTTGATGAGAGGAGATACAAAAGGACACAAAAAGACAATGGCCACAAAATAGCACTTTTATACCAGCACTCTCTTCCTCCCTCTTACGCTATTCACAAACCCAGAAAGCTGGGACAGAATGTACCTTCATGTCCAAGGCCCTTGAGCAAAGCAACATAGTCCAATCCCAGAACCTGACTGATGTCCATGTCTTCCTGCAGGATGGACAGTTTCTCAGTCACGTCACTGAAGAGCAGGTCAGTCATGCCGTAAGCGGATGAATTAAAAAGCTGGAAACGCTGCCGTTCTCTTCCCCTCAAGCCAAACGCCATCTAATGAACATATTTTTTTACAATTTAAGAAAGCATTTAAAAGGCAATGGAGGGAACCACTGACACAAGCACATGTACAGGTTGCTACCTGAGCAGCTAACAGGAACTTGCGGGCAATCTTACGGTTGTTCATTCGTGTGACTACACCTGCACCAGGCCCACGTCCAAGATTGCACTTCTTGAAACTGCTGAGTGGCGCTTGAGTACCATCTGTGCACAATAACTTGTACTTGTCCTTTTCACTTTCTGTAGAGATCAGACATTGAAGAGCAGAAAGTGGGCCAGGCAGGTTATATAGTCAGCAGTCTGGCAGATCAACAAAGCAGCATGAAATACAATATAGCATTAACCATCTATGTTGTCCAGAGCGGTATGATCCACAAAGGCCACATCTCCTGCTCCAGATTTCAGGCACCTGAGAGAAAGAGTGAGAGCACACATACACTTCAGTAGTCACTGATCAGTGGTGTCTTATATTTGAATAGATAAGAGTAGAGTAGGAGGGTTGTTAACCACCGGTATGAATAAATGCTGGGAAATATATCATTCACACCAGTGCAGTGATATTGTGCTTTATATTTATTGGCTCTGATAGACATAAAGAACAGTTCAATCTGTTTTCTAACACTGACACTGGATGTTCTCAATACCATCCAGCACAAACATACTTGTACAAATAGCAATGTGTTAGTACATATGCTGTGTCCCTATGTTTGAGTGTTTATCTTGTCTAAAACTTAACACAATTTCTAACTGTTATTTTTTTTTTACCAACATGTTGTCCCAGAGTTTGAGTTAGCTGTGTTTGTGCCATCACATATACAGCCTAGCAGTGTTTGGCTGCTTCTGGCTGCTCATAATCATTTTACAGGCTGTTATTGGGTTCAGTTTTCCCACTTATAACTGAAGTCAGCATTGTTGATGACACTATTTTGATATAAAAATGATTAATCTTTTAGTGGTATGAAGTCCTTTTGTTTGCATGAGCAAACTAATGAGCATGAGTGTTAGTGTGTGTATGTACATGCATGTTTTTCAACCTGAGGGCCCCTTGGTTGTGGTAGAATGGTTCGCTGTGAGAAGTCTCACAGTGGAAGTTCTTCTGTGGGTTATATGATTTTTGACCCTGGCACTGAGAACACAGGCTGATTGCCATGGCGGCTGCTCCAGGCACACAGCTGGCATTGAAGAAGGCACTAACCGCTGGCAAAGAACAAAAAGAGAGAAGGCACACTGTGTTTTCCTCAGGACTGGCAATGATCACATATGAATCGCATTTAAAAATCTTTACTAAACAAAACATGCCTCTAAGCGACTCACAATACTCACAATAAGAACCCCTATTCCTAGAGACTCATTGGTTAAACAAATGCATTTTAATGAAGATGCCCTTTAAAGAGCTAATAGCATGGAAACCTTAATTATCTGTTTTCTTTTGCTATTTAAAATAAAAGAGTTGAATGTACTAAATGTATATAACCGGGGGGGTGTCCCTTTAATATTAGCTTGTTTTTCCTGTCTGTTTTTACCATATAAGTAGCCAGAACTAATCACCCTGACTGAGAGGCTGTTCCTCAGCCCATGGTAGGTAGTTGCGGGAGAGGAGGTGCCCCAAAGGCAGACTCCAGCCTGCTGTCCATCGAGCTCCACTGTGACAGCTCCTCACGCCCTGGAGAGAGCGGATGTCCAAAGAGCTAGAGTTCCTCACTACTGCCACAGCCAGAATACAGCCACCTGAAAAAGAACATGTGGATAATGAACAGGGTGTAAGGACATTAGAACTGTTTTGAAGAACTGGAAATATTATAATACATCATCTCTAGATTAGGAAACTCAGATTCTTAGACAAAACTAAGACTATGATTGACAAATAGAAAACCTGCTAACATGTCTGATCATTCATAATGTCATGATAAATCAGTACCATCAGTATAAATCTCCTTGGCGACTGTTGTGAGACCAAACTGTTTCACGGCAGAGTAGACCTCTCCTGCATCCAGAGTCACAATGTCAGCTTTATTACCCTGAGAGGACAAGAAAAGAACTAGCACGTTAACAGTCAGGAACTGAAATATCACCAATTAACGTGGCCATCATGGGAATAGCTTTGAGTTCCCACTAACAGTTTTACATTATAGCTTTTGACGTCTAGCACATAACTTCATCAAGCAGCCAACATTACTTATATTTCCATTGTTGAGCTTTTGAGTGTGTTTGTAAAGAGCTGTTTTACACTAAAGTATTTCATGGTACATTCATTGCCTGTCAATAGTTTGGGAACCTTCGCCTTCTGATATTCGCTGTTATTTTAGAAGATTAACACCTGTAAAAGTTTTAACATGGTACAGGTGTAGTATGTGCAAAAGTAAAGTTGCCTGTAAAGTAGTCTGGATTTATGCTCCTAGGAACAAACTAATCTTGTGCATCATTTTTTCTAACTCTTATACTTTGTTAGATTTTCCCTTGCCTTAATAAATGAAGTTCATTCAAAGCTCAAACTCTTTATAACCTGACACTCCTGTACATTCCTGACCTCTTACACATCTACACCCCCTCCCGTACCCTCAGATCTCTTCCAATCTACACGCTATGCCCTCTGCCACCAAAGGGTTTAGATCCTTTAATCATGCAGCCCTCCGTCCCTCGTTACCTCAAAATATCTGCCGCACTGCCTCTCTTCCGACTTTCAATTTATTAAAACTCAGCTCTTCAAACTTGCTTACTCTCTTAGATCTTGTCTCTTGACTGCACCAATTTCTAGTCTTTCACTCTTGTGATTTCATTTATATTATGTTTATTTATCTGTTTTTATTTGTCTTCTTTTTCATTATTAATTCATACTCTGGTCTACTTGACTGTAAGGTGTCATTGAGTGCCTTAAAAGGCACCTTTAAATAAAATGATATTAATAATTTTGCATTTCAGTCAAAGTTGTCTTGTCTGTCCAACCAAACACAGATTTGGACAAATGTACTGCACAGTTTGGCGACTGTGGGAGTTTCAAAATTGTGTTCCACTGGAGAGAAATGATCAAGAAAATGGTTTAATCTTTACCAGAGATTATTAGGGAATTCCCCAGATTAAAGTCTGTATAATGAAATCACCAAGATATAAACAAAATCATTCAGAGTAGTTTGATGTGAAATCTTTTGTTCTGAAGAAACTTACCACCGCACTGACATCTGAAATGTCACATGCCTCAAAAAGCAGATAGTTATTACATTAAATAGTTATGATACACTTTTTTATGCCTGAGACATTGGTTTACAGTTTTGAGAGAAGGCTTTGGCCTGAAAGATATATATTTTAAAATGTATGTTCACTGCTCATTTTGGATAAAATGATGATATTTGTGCTGAAGACACTGCAACCTTCATCACCACCACTATGAAGAATCTGTTCGTTTCACTAGAAAGAACCACTTCCCATTAAACCACTCTGGAAAGTCAGTGCGATACCTATTTGGACATTTGAATATGTTTTTTCCTAAAGTATTGTTAAAAAGACCGTTTGAAACTCTTGCCAATAATGTGCTATTTAAACATGAATGAGGGCTGATGAGGGCAGTCATGACAACAAAGACAAATTGTGAGGGGTTTGGAACTGCACCAAAGTAGTACTTCTGCCAGTTGTTCATTCTTAGTTTTTCTTTCATTCTTAGTCAGTTCATGTTCATTGTATTAACACATTTGTATACAGTAACTACATTATACAAAATAAAAGGGCTTGTTCTAAAACGTGTGATATTCAACCCACTCGTATCTTATTGATGCAGTCAGCCGTGCCGAAGGCTCTCACACAGGACAGTCGTGCAAAGGCTGAGACTGCAACCGGAGGTAAGGCAGCCACTAATGCTTTAGCCAAGTCTGCACATTTCCTCTGCTCTGGCTCCGACACCGTACACCAGCGCATCTTCTTAGCTGTGTAACACAAACAACAGCTCAGTCCTACAGCATCCTAAATAAAAACAAACCAGTTCAGCCCTCCAGAGTTAACTATTTCAAACACTGTACACGGAATCAGCTCCATAATGAGCAGAGGTAAGGCTACAGAGGAATCTTTATAGTGCTGTTTTATAGTGACCACCTGGTTTAACTTGGCAGACAGAGCAACAAATACAGCACGGCTACATTAACATATCCTTCACTGTTCTTAAATACAAGAAAAGATACAAACATTTCTACAGGTTTTTGATTGTAATGTCCACGAGAAAAGATACAAACTTTACTTACCCCAAGTGGCAGAAGAGATGATGATGAGAATGACCATTCCACACGTTCCCTTCATGATGGCATGATCTGATCTGAAAGAGCCTGCAGCGAGCTTACTCAGAGAGAGAGCCCCTGTCTGTGCTCATTCTGGGCTCACTACCCGAACTGTTGGGCAATCAGTGAGTGTTTTTTAAAGTGAACGTTTTTCTTAGGCCTGAGCACATGTGGAAAGAATTACAGCAGAACTCTATCACACTGACATTTCCAGACATCTTACACTGCCTGCAATTTTCACAGCTTTTCCCCACAAGATCTGGGACCTGGTGTTTGGTTTTATTTCATATGAGTACATTTACCAAGTTTCATCACTTGCACACACACCAGACCTTCCAAGGAGTCTTACATTCTTGCACGCTGCCCTGTCAGAAATAAATTAAAACAAACAATGTGCACAGATCTTTAAACATAAAACGTGATTTTTTTATTTCAAATAAATAAGTGGTATAATGAAACCATGAAAAGCACAGATTCTTAGCAGGTTACTTATATTTACACATATTTCATTCTGAACTTGGCTTGCAGTTCTACAGAACTTATCATCGTTATTCAAGACAGATTTTCACAATAATCAAAGGTGTAAAAAATACCAACAAAATACATCCAAATATGACCATTTACAGGTTACAATAAACTGTTAAAGATTATTTTAGTTTAATAACAGTCAAAAACTCTGGACTGGACTATATATAAAGTGCATATCCAAGCAGAATGCATAATTCCTATGTTTTAACGTCCGATCTGAGTAGCTGGCGCTCTATGCTGCTGATCCTCGCAGCATGGCAGATCATGGTAGGCTTTCGTTCAGCCAGTTGTGCTGATAGAGCAGAAATACGGTTCTCCAGCTGTGAAAAGCAGTGACAAAAACTCCAATACCTTAATCACTCAGAGTTGTAAAAGATAATACCCCATAGCCATACAAACAATTTCTGAGCAACTTACCCCTGACCAATCACCTACAACACTGATATACTGGGCAGCTGCTTTGACAATGACAGATTTATGCTTTAACTGATCTTCCAAAAGAATGTGTGCTAAATGTAAACCAGAAGGGTCTCGTTTGTACTCACTCTCCTTATGTAAGGACAGTACCAACAGAAACCATTTATCGCCTTCCAAAATGTTCACCTGTGTTAATTCCAAGCCTGCAATGCATATGGACTAAAATAACAGATTTTTCCCCAGTGCAGTCTCTCTCATGAACTCAGACTTAACCTGTTAACCCTCCTACAATTTTTCCCCGACTGCTGTACCCAACTTCAAAAGCTCACAGCTCCCTCATGCT
>JBBPCY010000109.1:17977535-17992965 GCA_037974405.1 Brachyalestes nurse
CACACACACACACACACACACACACACACACACACACACACACACACACACACACACACACACACACACAAAGAATTAGGTTCATATAACAATGGGTATTGAGTAAAAAGGTAATTATGTTGAGGTCATCCTTATTACTGAATGAACACATTGTTTTATTGCTAATTAAATAATTTATTCATCAACTGAATTTGGTCTGAATTCAAAAGAGATTGAATAGATTTTACAGAACTTTTATACAATTGATTATTATATATGATTATTATGAAAGTATAGAAGGTGAAGGGGTGGCTGTGTAAGTTAAAGCTGAAATCAGATGAAGTCAGGTACCTGTATGTGTTTGTGCTCTTTGTAGTGCTGTTTCCATCGCTTAAGAGAAGTTTTCAACACTGTCAATCTACAATGAACACAAAGTTATATGTATTCTCATCAAGCAATAAACTGTAAGGTTTTCAACTACAGTCCTGGGTGACCCACTGCCCTGCCCAATTTCAGGCATGCTTTGCCTCAACACAACAGAGAAGCATGAAAGGTTTCAGATCAGGTGTATCTGGGGCAGGGAATAGAATAATGTGTCCCTAGGACTGTAGCTGAAGACAGGTCATTACTGAAAGATATTTTACACACTACAAAAGTGCAAAAGGTCTTCCAAAGTTACAGACACAAAGCATATTACTTATGGAATGTTGATATGACTATTTTCCGATATTTTTGTATCTGGAAATTGCTCATTAACTTCAGGAGAGAATGCTAATGTTAGCTAATTCAGTATCTAGAAAACATCAGAAAACATGGAGTTGCTTTCAACAAGTTCAAGACATAAAATGAAAGGTTTACATTGCTCATGATCATATGTAATGTATGTACCTGTGATAATTCAGTGCTACAGTCATCTGGGACTCAAAACTCTGTTCTTCAATCTGTTCCAAGCGCTGCTGCCAAAGCTTCCAGTATGTCATCAGCATCTACAAGGAAAATCAAAGGCAAAGACAATTTCTGTATGTCATATTTTGTCCGGTACTGATCAACCAAATAATTTCAACAAAATTTAATGAGACCACTGATAGCTATTATGCCAGTAAGCAAATATAACATTTGTTTTAACTGGCATGTAAAGTATACACCTTTCACCCAAAGCCTTAAAACCACATGGCCAACATTCTGTACGTTTCACTCATGCTGCCAAAACAGTTCTGACCCATCGAGGCAGGTGCTCTGGTAAGACCTCTGGAGAACAGCTGTGGTAGCTGGCACCAAGACATTAGCAGCAGATACTTTCTGGAAGTTCAGAGACAGGACTCTAGGACTCTACTCTAAGGATAAGACTTGTTCTGTCAGCATATCTCAGAGACTGGTTTGAGATCTGGGTAATTTGGAGGCACACCTTGAACTTTTTGTTATATTTCTCAAAACATTCCTGAACAAAATTAGACGTGTGGCAAGAAACCTTATTCTTTTGAAAGTGGTCACTGGCATCAGGGAATTCTTAATGGTCTGCAACAATGTTCAGCGTTCTTTCTGTAAGGCATCCCTGGTGCCATATTTTCCCCAGGTAAGTGATCTGTTTAGGTGTACCTAGCGTGCAGTAACTTGGTTGAATAGTGGACGTTGATTTAAGTTTAGCTTTACAGGTTTAAGAAACAGGTGTGGACTACTTGAGCACTGATGTACATTGCTCTGGATAAGAGCGTCAACTAAATGCCACAAACCTACACACAGCTGGCTGTTCAAATGATGTCAAAGAAATCAGCCCACCTTCTTCCATTGCTCCATGGTCCAGTTCTAATGTTCACATTCTATCATTTTCAATCAGTTCATCATACCTTTTTGCTAGGGTAGCTCTTCTGTGTGAATAGACCAGAGAATTTAGAGTTTGCTTCCCAGGTGCATCACTGAGCCTTGGACACCCATTACCCTGTCAATGGTTCATTGTTTATTCTTTCTTGGAGCACTTTTGGTAGGTACTAACCAATGCATTCCAGAAACACCTGGTAAGACATACCATTTTGAAGATCTGACCCAGCTGTCTACCTATCACAATTTTGCCCTTGTCAGGTCACCCAGATCCTTAAGCTTGCCCATTTTTCCTGCTTCCAACAATCAACAAGGACCTACTTTTGACTTACTGCCAATTTATCCCACCCTTGTGGGTGCCATTGTAACAAGATAATCAATGTTATTCACTTCACCTCTCAGTGTTTTTTGATGTTGTATCTGATCAGTGTAATGGAAAAAGTACAGATGCTAGTCTTACTGTGTGCCGATGATGCTGTGCACTAATGTTCTTGTTGATTCGATGAGTTTGACAGTGAGTGACATTCAGGACCAAGCCTTTCAATCCCAGTCGCTATATGTAGAGAAGGGTAGAGAGAGAAACAGAGGTTTATAGGAGTGTTTCCAAGGTGTTACACAACTTAAGTCATAATTACTGACCAGTAGTTGAAGGTGATGTTGTTTAAGGGCAGTCTTTTCGCGCTTAGCCTTCTCTGAACACATCTGGACATCTACAAACCTGATCAGGAAAATTTGGTGTACAAAACAAGGCTTCAAATTTCATGACCACAAGAAAAAACAATTCCCCAAGTACATTATTAAACCATCTTATATTTTCTCGTTAAAGGCAGCATAATATTGTTCTTTACATTTTAAGCGGTGAAAGGTGAAAACTGCAACTTTATAAAAACAAATCAGCTGTGACTCTAGCAATGTACGTAAGGATACAGTGTCTCCAGTGAGAGAAGGCCTGCCGTTGAGTAGTATGCTGTGCTAAACGATCTGCAATCTGTCCACTGTCTCTCTCAGCCTGTCTACACTGCAACCTCTTGCACCACACATCCCAGCATCTCCTCACCACAGAGCAGCACCGTTCATTTTCAGCTATAGCTGCAACATCACAGAATTTGAGTTTAACATGGGCAGAATGTTTCGCAACTACAGACCTTATGGCACCTTCACAAAAAGTTGGAAAACTGTCACACCACCAAATCACAACTAACAGTTGTTTGTGTTTGTGATGTCATCAGCAAGTTCTAAATTCACCACGCGAATAATGTACATATGAGCAGGGATAAATCAGTGCCAACTTGGTCTACTGTGTTGAAGTGCATTTAAAGAGAATGTACTTACAATGACAACCGGTAAATTTTGTTTTCTGCAAACTTAAAGGAATCTCTCATTCATGCATGCCAACATTGCTAACAATGAATATTAGTAGTAATATTAGTACCAGAAAACTAGAAATTACAAACTAGCACAGTTTCATTCACTAGCTTTCATTCATTTTTAGCAACATTATTTACTGAACACTTAACCAATTACATTTTCAAGTTTGTCAACTGTTTAAATGCAGCATCCCTGATCACACAATTTTATAGTCTAACAAATAAGTTGGGAGTATCCAATGAGATATAGAAAATATAGAGAATGGATTTTTTTTCTTTTAGAATTTGTAACACTACAATAATGTTACACATTTGATAAACTTTAATTTGTTCAGCACATATTGTCATTAGAAATTTTATAGGACTTTAAGCACAACACTATTTATCTGCTACAAATTGCTTATTTTTACTCAGCTTAATTAAAAATGAGGTTCTAATGAGGTATACTAATTTGATCAGGCACTATGTGTTAGCAAATGTCACGGTCCTAAGCTATTTACTTGTAAAGTAGTAATTTCAGCAAAGGATTCTAACATAATGGAATAGGATGTTAATTCTATATCTAGAAAATATCAAATGCTTATGCTGAATTTGCCTTCAAAGTCAAGATAGTTTTAAAAAAAATAGGGGTGTACATTTGTCATGGCTAGTTACCAAGGAACCTAACAGTTCAGAACTAAAGTCTTCAAGGGCTGAACTCTCCGGTGTTCAATCTGTTCAACACATTTCTATATCAAGGTGCCAAAGTTTACCAGCTGCACTTACAACTCTGTCACACTCCTAAATGGAAAACCCTCCTACCTTCTGCCTGATTTTTAGCCCTTTTGTGCTGAGTGTGTCTGATCCAGCCTTGTAACACACATCTCTGGAGCCGCATGGAGTAATGAAGGCGAGCTGTAGTTTCTTTCTCTCTCAGGTTAAAGACCTGTATATATCTCCTTCTCCACTGCATCAATGCCTGTAAGAAACACACTTACATGAAATATGGAATAAAATGTTACATTGTACACTGCATATTTAGAAAGACAGTGTGATGGGCACTATTAGAATTCCTTTTAAACTAAAATACATTTTTTCTCCTTTGCTTACACATTTGAAAACACTAGAAGTCCCACACTTGCACATACACGCACTTACTCTGGACTGTACAGTGGCAGCCCAGAGCTGTAGGGCTAGGTCTTCTTGATGATGCTGTGCATAACGTTTCTGTACTGCAGCTTGCCACACAGTCCACACCCACCTAGTCCAAGGCATATAAATGAAGCTGTACATTACTCAGAGTAATCTATGTCTGATTATGGCAATATTCATGTTAAAAAGTGAATGTGGCCCAAAGACATATTTTTGCCTGAATGTAACAGGTTCTGATTCTGAGCAGTTCGAACACAAACATCTAATCTTTCTTACAGTATTGGGTCTAATATTTCCAACTGAGTGGAAAACTAATTTGAATGTGAAGGATCATAGCAGAAAAATCTGGGCAAAAACACTGAATTAACCAATAAGGCTTATAAAGCCAACATAGCTATTACAGCAGATGTAAAACTCACCGAGTAGCACTGCGTGTCTGATGCTGAATGGCTGCCTCACGCATCCTGTGTTTTAAACGTTGCATCTCCACATACACCTCCCATCCTTCCCATACAGCACGCAGCCTACAGTTTTCTGCTGCAACATAGCAGAAAATAACAACAATATATACAAAGAATTTATTACATCAAGACTACACTTTCTAAACTCTGAATTTCTTCCTTAAGATCACTGTCAGTGTCAAGTATGGTAAACATGGCAAAAGAGGTACCAAGGACCTAGTATGCTTGTTGACTACTGCTGGGCCCTTAAAAGACGTATCATAGAATGTAGGGTGACAGAAACAAAGAACAGATTTGAACCTGGCACAAAACCTACTATTAGAATCAAGTTCTTCAGTTCATTTTACAAAAACATTTTTTTGTTATCTATTGATCTATTTAATAGACTGTGGCAATGTACATATTTTCCATACCAAAGCTGATGGCAAGCTGTAGCTTCTTTTTCTCTTCTTTTTCAGTTGTTGCATATTTACGCCAGGCTTGATACACTTTACTGTACAATACATACCTGCAAGGAAGGTCCAAAGAAGTGGCAGGTTTTAAAAGGAAGTGGCGACCATTCAACACATGCACAGTGATGACCATGTAGCTATTATTCATGATTAGATTAAATTGATGGAATTTATCTACGGATAAAGTATTCTTTCTTTTAACACTCACTTATAGTGACAGTCTGCTCTAATGGTCAGGGTCCATTCTCTTCTGGCATGCCACCACTCATCTCTCCAGGCCATTAGAACTTTCTTCAAGACCACCTTGCTATGATACGATCTGGAGGAGACAAATGCACTTTAAAACCATTTACAAGGGTAGTTTTACAGTAAAATGAGCTAAAATCCTCTGGATGACACCATCCTTCAGTACCTGGCTTGTGATATAGTGACCCTCCCAAAGGTTTTCTGAATCCAGAGGTGAAGAAACTTCCGTGCAAGATGCCTACATAGGGAGCCCACATAAGCACTGGTCTTGGCATGACCCAAAAATTTACCACTGCTACAGATTATAATGTGATATTACTGATCTCTGACCGTATCCTGAGCTCTTTAAGTCGTCCACCCCTGTTCCATGTGTATCCGACACGATAAGTGACCTTGCGGACTGGAGTATGACGCATCTGCTTCTTCCCAGAAGAACCCTGTTTTCCATACTGATGTCTTGCTGTGTGCATACTTCTGGCCTCTTTTGTTAAAATAAATTAAAAATCATATATTTAACACTGAACAGAAAGATAAATGAATTGTTTACATAAGAACAAAGTAAAGTGGCCCCAAAAAACACAGTGTGAACAGTGTGAAATTCTTTCTCTGCTTTTAACCCATTCACCAAGTGAAGTGGGCAGCGCCTGGGAGCAGGGTGTGTGGATGGTACCTTGCTCAAGGGCACCTCAGTGGTGCCATTAGTAGTCCTTGGATTCGAACCCACTGCATTGTAATCACAGGGGCAATACCCTATCCACTAGGTCACTAGCTAATGTTACATTAGTTACGTAAGTAGTGTACTTAATTAATATAACATTACTCTGTTATTGATTTTTTAGTGGTTATTGCAAATATGTTCTCGTTTTAGGCCATATCTGAGACATATAATTGTTAGTGTGATTTAAAACATAACACGATAACGTTTCTAATTTTTATACCTCACAGTAAGACAAACTGTGGACTAAATCACATACACAAGTCTGTGCCTTGCAGGGCTGGATGTGAGTTGAGAGGTGTGAGTTAAGAAGAGTTGAGAAGGATGTATTTACGGAAAGGACTTTTGGTGACAACTGACTTCTAAGTGTTTATTAGGAATATTAGCTTTGTAGCTCCAGTTAAGTACGTTTATTCATTGTGAGCAGATATTGGTTAAGGCACTATAATGCAATAAATACTCACTTCACTCTTGGCCACTTTGTTCTTCTGTCACCCCCGAAAACTGTAAATAAAAAAAACTGTAAAAATTATCTAACTGTAGCCACAAGCAGAAACATGTTGACAGTCAAAGATACAGCAAAGCTTTCTAGTTTATGTCTGTTGTTCTTTTTGCAGATGAAAAGCTAGAGAGCACTTCGAAAAATACCGCATTAGACAGAGTTTATAGTCACCATTACCATCATTACTGGTTAGGTTTTATTAAACTCAGTTAATCTGACTGAACAGCCAGTTTTGCTCCTAACAACAAACCGTAACTGCCGCCTACCGACTACTTCCTGCGGGGAGTGTACACTGGAAGTGACGCTCATTCACTGTGTTTATGCTGTCATAACATGAGTGCGTAAATAATATGGATGAAACCTTGATTCATCTGTTCTATGAATGTCAAATTATTTCTTGCTGACACCAATAAGTACCTATCTGATCACTTAGATGTAGCTTTTTTCTATTATGAGAACCCTGAAAAGAAATCCCTGGAATATGTAGTGAATTTTTTTTTTATTTTGCAAGCACATTTTTTGTTCGTAAGCAAAAATGGCAAAAATTGCAACCCTCTTTCGCTCTGTTTTCCCTCAAAAATGGATATATTTATTAAATCTTTAAATTTAGTTAGGAATAATTCAAAAAAATACAGACTGCTATGCCTCCTCAGCACAATATTGTGTCATATTCTGTCATATTCTTATAACCTATTATTTGGGTTAAATATTGTGTATTGGAGAACGCCTGGCCGTAAAGTGAATTAAACTCTTTTAATTTATGTATTCTTCTAATGTCTTGAAGACAAAGTGTTTCAGGAAAAAAAAGTCTTTAGCTGAACAAACCTACCAAGGAGGGTTTATTGAGAGAAAAATATGACACCATCCAGCAGGTGTGCCATTGCTCACCATTCTAAAGCTAAATAGTCTCACTTACGTGGCCAGCACTATAAGACATTCATGCATTTTAGCATGAACAATTTCTTTAATAATAATTCAAGTTCAAGTTTATTTATAAAGCATATTATCATACACAAAAGGGCAATCGCTGTGCTTTACAGAAATAGAATACAAAATAAAATCAAATAGAATAAAATAATGGAAGAAATAAAAAATACATAGAAAATCAATAAAAGAGAATAGAAAGGGCAGTAAAGGTGCAAATGGTTAAATTCTCAGATGTACAGACATTCAGTTATGATTTTTGATATCCACAGTTGCTTGTCTTTACTGTAGAAATCACAAAATATTTCATATGTTCCAAGATTTACATTTTTCAAAAGTATCAGTGTCGGAATCATGATTGATCTTTCCTGATACCGAAAATAAACTCATTATTGCCTATCCCCTACAAAAATAAACCCTACAAAACCAGGCTGGTCGATCATAGGAGGCCAGTCTGATGCCTGACAACTATTGGGTGTATTGCTCTGTAATCACACTGTGAATTTTGAGATACATTTAAAAAGTAATTTTATGTGTGATATGTACTGAAATTAAGAAACTTGTCAAAAAATTATTCAAGTATATATCCAGTCCCATTGTGGGGAAGGCAGCAGTGGTCTCTATATAATCCTTGGCCGGGCCCTCTCTCAGAGCCTGTGGTGATCTGGAGAGATCTGCTGCTGAGCGTCTGGAGACACAACAGAGAGAGACTGAGGGGGAGAGAGAGAGAGAGAGTTTATAACTAAAGTAACCCGAGGTACACTTTTAGTTCCAGTCCCAGTTAGTCTGCACAGCGGCTCTCAACTCATTATTCTTTTGGGAAAGTCTCTCTTAAGCCCCTTTTAGGCTCTTTTTCTGGTCTCATTATGCTCAGTAGTGAGTAGTAATCATTTGGCTAAGCTAGCCTGTTAGCTAGGTTAGCCGGTTAGCTTTGTGCTGTTGTTTTTCTAAGGATAGCCTGCAAGTAGCGGGATAAACCTTCTGGAAAAAATATCGTGGACACGTTTAATTTGCTAAACTCGAATATTAAATAGTTTTGTGTATGCGAGAAGAAGAGGAGGGTTGTGTTTATTGCTTAACTTTTGCTAAATAAACACTAACTGGCGGCGTCGGTTTGTGAACGTTTAACGTTAGCCAGTTTGGCTGGAAGCGCCCTAGCCGGCTAGCTTTTCTGCCAAATCTAGACTGCTACGGCCGTTTATATTTCTCAGATTTGGCCAAAACATCGTAATAGTACCATTTGGAAGTCCTCAGTCAGTTTGTTGGCGTTGAGTTGTCTGGACACACTTCAGTTTAGCTTCATATCCAATTTAGAAGTTGAAAATCCGAACTAGCTAACTGTAGCATCTTCAGAAGAAGGGAGAAGCCTGAGGTGTAATTTTTTTTTAGAAACAGGTAAGTTTCATTAACTTAAATAGAAAGCCAACAAACCGTCGTAGTGTTGTAGCTTGTATTGTTTTACACTGAAACAGGTAAGTTAAGCCACTGGTTGACTGGTTATTGATCATGCTTGGCTAATTAAAACACTGAAGCTTGAATCGATTTTGCCCTGATAATTAACTTAATATACTAGTGGACTGTAATGCCATTGAAGTTGGAGCAGCAAATTAAGCAGCAGTACACCAGCAAACTAATGAGTTGTTGTTTAAACAAACTTAAGGAATTCTCTGTCTGAGCCTCTGTCTTGTAACTTTGCTAGTCAACTTAAACATGTGGGATAACATTTAAATTCTGGCCTTGACATTGTGTCACGATTTAAATGAACAATTTAGAGCTGTGTCAAACATTTTTTCTTGAGAAAATATACTACTAGTATTTCACACTGGACAGGAGATTTAGATGTGCTTATCAAGATTCTTTATTTGTCACACGCATAGTTGCACAAGTACAACAGGTAGTGAAATGTATCCTTGACCGCTCCTTTATGATTGTGCAATATTATAAAATGTGTGCAAAATGTAAAGACAAATCTAAATTAGAGTAAAACAACTTAAACAAGGAACACAAGTTTAAGGTCAAATATGACGAGCCAAGTTTGTCTGAGTTATAAGTAAAGCAACAATCTTGCAGAATTACATATGTACAATGTGCAGGTTAAAGTGCATTATGCTATATAAGCACAGTGACTAGATTTTACTTAGTAGCTACAATTACCATGGATATCTTAAACACCCTTCTTAATGCCAGGCATTTATTGCATACTTGTGTGTTCATATTCAAACCTGCAATTCCTGTTTGTCTTTAGTGTTTAAGATTTAAGACATTTTACTTTTTCCTTTCACAGTTGATTGATTCCCAAATTCTATGCCAGCAGGTGTTTCGAGTGTCTAAAGAAGTTTTACTTTGATTTGGCCTCTTGCTTCAGTCATGGAGAAAGATGCTTGCGTAGAGGATCAGGAAAATGGTGATAAAACAGGACACACAGTGAAGGATTCTGTCATAACCTCTGCTTACCGTTACACCAAGGTCAGGTCTAATCAACCAAAAAGGCGAACTTAAGTCTTGCTCATGGTGTTAATGTCTATATATGGGCTAATACATTTATACTTATATAATTTTCACTTGGCTGTGTTTGATTTCCTTTCACAGGAAGAGCTTTTGGAAATCAAAGCGTTGCCAATCTCCAACGAGAGACCAGAGTGTCTGTCGGAGAAATATGACAGGTGATTTTCATGTGAAGTTTTTTACTTTGAAAGTCCATAATTTGGAACATTTTTTATTACATAAAGGTATTTAATGACCTTTGAGTAGAATTGGTCTACGGATTTGTGTAATAAGTGTTGCTGGCTGTGACTGTCACCTTGTTGCCAACTGCTAAGGCATGAACTTACCTTTCAAATATGTAGTGATGGTGTGTGGGACCCTGAAAAATGGCATGCGTCACTGTATCCCTCGGAGCGCAACTCGCCAGTAGATGGATACAAGAGGGACTATGCTGAGGAAAGAGTTCCTCTGAAACGTAGAATTGCAGGTAAGTTTTCAAGATGGCATTCTAGGGATTTGTAGGAATAATTTTATGTTAAAATTCACCTTTCTGTTAACACCTTGCCTTCTAGACCCACGGGAGCGTCTTAAAGAGGATGATTTGGAGGTGGTTCTTAGTCCACAGCGCCGTAGTTTTGGAGGTGGTTGTCAAGTGGCACCTTCTTCCCTTTCTCGACGTCCCAGCAGCCCTTTGGAGAATAAAGAGAATGAGTCACTTCGTCTGGGGGGCTCGCGTCGTATTGGGAGTGGCCGTATTATGGCAACACGTGCTTTTGAGCGGGACACTCGGGTGGACAAGGAGCGAGAACGAGAAAGAGAACGTGATTTTAAGGACAAACGATTCAGGGTATTGAAGAAAAACGGCTGGATGCAATGAGTTCTAAACTGATTCCATGCATAAGTCATTGGATTTTTTAATGGACCAGTTTTATTACTAGAGGTGGATAAAACGAAACCATTTGGCTGATTGGTTGTATAAAATAACAACCTGTGTGTGCACCATGGGGTTATGTGGAGTTTGCTTTGGGAGTGCTCTAGTTTGTTGCTCCCAGGACATTTATAACGGATTATTGACAAAGGGGCTTCTACACAAGACTAAACATTTGCATAATCATCAGTTTAGAGCTCTTTCTGTGATGGAGACCATGCTGTTTAGACTAATTTTACTAGATTAATCAGTTGATGTAACTAGTACCTCTGTGTCTTTCAGAGAGACTTTGGGGACAAAAGAGTGTTCAGTGAGAGGAGAAGAAATGACTCTTATGTTGAGGAGGAGCCAGAATGGTTTTCTGGTGGGCCTACCAGCCAGTCAGAGACCATTGAACTTATTGGATTTGACGATAAGATTCTAGAGGATGACAAGAGGAAACCTAAGCGCTCCAGGAAGAGGACGGAATCTGTGAAAGAAGGCATGTGGACAAACGCTTTCTGTTGCTGGTTTCTTTTGCATCTTTATTTTGTTGCACATAATGTAAAATTCTCTCTTGCTCTCTCATAGTTGAGTGTAATGGGGGTCTTCCTGAGGAGCCACGGTTGGTCCGAGAGACAGGAGCCGATCAAGAGGTTCCTCATGCAGAAGTTCTCCCAGATCAACCAGCTGGAGAATTTGACTTCAATGAGTTCTTTAATCTTGAGAAGACAATGCCTGGCCTGGCTTCGGTAAGATATGGGGAGCACTGCATGCTTACAAGGGTGTTGGGGAGAATCTATTGGATGTCTTAAGCAAAGCAAAGCACATCTGAGGTCTCTTAATTGGGGATTTCTCATTCACAGTTCACCTGTGTTTATAGTGTGTGTGTGTATGAGAGAGAGAGAGAAGCTGTACTGCTTTCTTGGCTTTGTACTTGATGCTTGTAACTCCCATGATGGGATACGAGACACTGACTTGGTTGTTGGTTCAAAACACTTTGACTGCATTCAGAGTTGAGAATGTCTTGGTAGATAACCAGACTGTGATACAAATTTGTGCCCATCACTGATCCAGGTTAGGTTTAGTTTGGGTATGTACTTTTTTTGACTCCTTACTGTACAGATGTTTTGTCTGTGCTGTCTGAAGACAGCAATACAAAGATGGTTGTTGAAGCAGATTTTTGGTTGGGTGATGTGAACCTTTGTACCCATGGTTTTGAATTACCATTTCCCAAAAGTCCACACTCCATTTGCCCTCATTGCTCTAAACAGCCTGCAAGAATGATCACGTAAGTGCCATCCTCATGCCCACCCCCACCCTTTCTTGACTCTTTCATTTTTCAGACATGTGCTAAACTGTCTGCCTGTTGTGCCTCTTTCAGATGATTGAAGATGTGCTTGGTGAAGGGCCGGTTACAGCAAGTCGTTTCAGCCGCTGGTTCTCCAGTAATCAGTCCCCCTCTGGTAGCCGCTCCAGCAGCCTGCGCTCCACCCCACATGAAGAGTTGGAGAGACTAGCAGGTTAAAGAACCCCAGCAATTTAACCTGACATAAATCTGCTGTATTCTTAGTTCTTATATAAGTTATATATTTTATAATATAATTTTCTTTTATGGTTGTAGACCCACGTAGTAGCTCTCCTAGTCGAGGCCCTACACCCTACTTCACCCCTATTCCTTCAGCAGAGCGTAAAGAGAAAGTGGACATTTTGGAGCTGCTCCATAAAGCCAAGGTTGACCTGAAACCCCTTCTGTCCAGCTTAAATGCCAACAAAGCCCGTCTAAAGGAGAGCTGTGAGTTGTGCCTGCTCAGTATTTAGAAACTCTTAAGTACTGATTTATTGGCCATTCTAACTTTTTTTTTTTTGTATTGCTTTGTTGCAGCTAATTCTGGAGTCGTGTTATCTCTGGAAGAGGTGGAGGTTGGCTTGAAGGGGTTGAATGTTCAGTCTGAGCAGCCTCCGCCACCTCCCCGGCCTTCACAGAGTCAAGGGGGGGGCACACCCTTCATGGCTGAGCACCTGGAACAGGCTCTTACAGGAGGTTCTAGGGTCATGCCCCGTCCTCGTGATGGTGATATGTCTGCCTTTAATAAGCTGGTCAGCAGTATGAAGGCAAGTGGAACACTGCCCACCCATCCGAAGGCCGGCGGGAATAGTGTAAGTGTACTGGTTTGCATGATCCTTTATGTGAGGGCTACCTACATGCAGCTCTCAATCAGAAAAAGCTGAGTGTTATTGAGAATCCTTGATGGAACCAGGTAAGTGTATATACCATGCTGCTGCATTCATGTTTTATGCAAAATGTTTCTTGTTGGTGCCTGGTGGCAACCTTGAGACACTGGGTTTAAAAGGCATTTAATAATGGGCCCTAGATTTATTAATCTTTTTGGATTGGATTAATGATGGGCATAAATTTGTATTATACAGTTCTGAATGAGTTCACTTGTTTGCATTGGACTAACATGTGGATATATCAAGCGGCATTGTTTTTGCTTTACAGATTGTCTGCGTCAATTGTCTGCGTCAATTCAGCATTCCCATGCTGCTTTTATTCATCAGTTTCTTGTTGAGCTACAGGGTCATTTAGTTGACAAATTAAATCAGAACATTTTTGATATGTAAACTAGGGGGTTGAAAGGCAATTCTTAACCCTCAAGAGTTTGATGCTATGCATTCATGTTTATAGCAAAGCCAGATGATTGATCGTCTACTGACTGTGGCATCCATATGGGGCATGTGGGAAGTGGCTTGCATTGTCTGCCAAATACTTGGTGTGTGAAATGTGTAATGGCGGTCTTTAAAATTGTGACTGAGGGTAGTGTGCTGTTTTTTTGTGCACTGCATGTCTCGTACTTAGTAGTGACCCCTGAAAGGTGCTCTTGGTAGTGTTCGAATATTCCCATAGTTTCTTCTGCTGTCCTTTGGCAACTTGGTAACCACTTGTTTTGCTGTGATTGTGGGTATTTAGCAAAATTCAGCAGAAATGTTGGCAATCAAGGATTACACATTTTGGACGGAACCTCTTTGTTTTTAGATAAAATGTACTCCTTCTGAGCTTTTGCTCAAGGCTTCATAGCAAATTGACCATATAAGCATTCTCCTAAAAGTCTCTGCTGTACTTTCTAAAAGTGTATCTTGTGAAAGCAGTTCTGTCTAGGTTTAGTCGGCAGGCAATATGATTACTACATCAAACCCTACATGTCAGAGCATATTGTTTATGGTCTCTAAAGAACGCAAATGGCAAAGAAATGCTAGGTTTTTTTTAACAATGTCCTGAAAGTGTTTGAATTTATTTTTGCATTGTTGCTGACTCCTAACGTGGATTATATAGAAGGTTCTCAAAATCATACTGATGGAACAATGACAATCTATAAAATATGAAACTAAATGTTATCAATATATGTTCATTTTCAATTGGTCAGCAACATTAAAAAAAGCTGGTGTACAGGCAACAAAAGACTAAAGTTGTGTGATGCTTAATAAAAAAAATAATGCCTGGTGGAACATCTCATAAGTGGTGACAGGTCATTAACGTGTGTGTGTGTGAAAAACAAAATCTAACCGAACTTCATCACAGACAGGAATAGGATCCTACCGGTACGCTGGATTCACTGAATGAATATACCCATGCAACCCTGTAGTTTTAAGGCTAATACTTGCTCAATATAGCCCATATGCCATTTCATGATGTGTGCCGGTTTGACTCCAGGCTTGGCCAATTCAAACACCTGGGTCCTGTTCCATGAAACAGGATTAAGGGAAAGTCTGCCTTAACTCTTAATACCCCCTGAACTCTTCTACTATGGAGCCATGCTGTTGTAATACACACAGAATGTAGTTTGGCACTGCATTACTGAAATAAACAAGATGTTGTCTGAACAGCAGCACAGGTTGCTCTAAAACATTTATATAAATCATTCAGCATTAATTTGTGCAAGTTACCCATGACATGTCTAATAATGAACCCAATACAATCATGGATGCTGGCTTTTGGACTGTATGCTGATAAGGCTCCTAGGCTTGAAGGAAACATAATTTTCAAAAGGAGTTTCAAATTTTGATTTGTCAAACCACTGGACAGTTTACAACAACGAGCAATGGTTTCTGATTCATGTTTATACATAGTTGATTCTTGCAGAGTTTTAACTTGCTTTTGTGGATGCAACGACAAACTGTATTCATAGACAAAAGGTTTTTTGAAGTGTTACAGACTGTGTTTTCCAACAAAACCGTTTTTAAAGCAGTTCTGCTCAAGGGCTGAAAAATCACAGCCTTGAAATGACTACTTTTTCTTTATAATTTTACATCCACAATCTTTAGTCGTGGGCATAGATTATTTTTTTAATCTAGATTAATCTTGGAATTAACTAGATTAAAATGGCTCATTTGAATTCTGCCGAAGGCATTCAGAATGTGTGTGCTACCCAAATAATGACTAAACGTA
>JBBPCY010000109.1:17994327-18013457 GCA_037974405.1 Brachyalestes nurse
AGCAGATGTTTACTTCATCCCATTTGCAAGTAATATAAACAAAACATGTTAAATTTGTTCCCTTTACCTTTGTTAAACCACACTTATGAATAGAAATGCCACTCAGTTTTCTTAAGCTAAAAACTGAAAACGGAACCCATGGACCCGAAGACCTTATAAGGTTTAAACTCAAGGAGCAGCTTGTCTGAGCAGCCATATATGTAAGGACTGCACTTAGCATGGAGAAGGACGTAAAGGTGAACTGGGACTTTATTAACAAAAGGGAAAACCAAAAGGTACACAAGAAATACACTGAACACTGAACTAACAGGGGGCATAACCAGAAGTAAGGTAAAACAAAACAAAACAATGGAGAAGTAAACAGATCAAGGATTAAAAGGAACGAACCAGGGCTGAACAGAGATAAACAAGGCAACCTAAAACAGAACAGGACAGAACAGTACAAGACGGGGCTAACAGGGGTAAAGCAAACAGGAATCCAGAATCAAAAACAGAGGATAAAATACAGCAGAGAAGCATGGAGACCAAACACAGTGGCAAAACGCAGAACCCATAAAAACAGATTGAAACACAAAGGGTATATATATATATATATATTAGGGCTGTAAAGCGATTAATTAAAATTAACTAGTTAATCGCAAATCTGGAAAAAATTTAAGTCAACCCAATATATAATATATAATAAATAGTTAAAAATCGACTTGAGGTGATATGGTAACTGAATTCACTTTTGCAAAGCACATATATTACCCTTGTCTTGGCCGGTCACGTTCGATTGGTCTTGAGGAGCTGAGGGTCCCTGTAAAATTTCACGTCTCTAAAAGGCTGATTGGTTGAATCTTGTCACATGACCCACGGTGCACTTGCGGCATTCTGAAAAGTTCAGATGTTTTCAACTTGTCGCTTCCATTATGAGTGCGGCTACATTTGAAATAATGGACTTGAGCGCGCAGAAGACGCGAGATGTGAACGGCCCCTAAGATGGGTCACCTGTGGCCGCCTGTAGAACAAGCTCGAGTCATCATAGCTTACGTAATACAGACCCAGCTCCCTAATAGATTAACGGCGATATTTTTTTTATCGCCCGATTAGAGTCTCTCGTTAACGCAGCCATTAACGCCACTAAGAATGAATATATATATATATATGCGCGCACGTACACACGTGTCTTTTGTTCTATAACTTTTTTTTTTTTTTACATGGAGGTCTCATTATTGATAATCTGGGCTAAGGGAAATGGGTAACAATCATCAGCTTAGTTGTAGTACATTGTAATGTTTAATGGGGGGGAAAAGTAATGGCAATAGCCCTTTTAATTTTTTTTTAATGATTCTGATTCTTTCCCAATATTTATCATGTTATTGCCAGCATAGTGGTATATTCATATTTCATACTAGGTTGTTGCTTGAGTTAGAAAAGGCAGAGTAAAATGCAGTCACAGATTTTTATTTATTTTTTTAAAGGAAGTTAAAGTAGGCTGACCAACTGAGCTAGCACTGCTTTATTTGCAACAAAGTGTGCTCTCACTCACACTTGAACATTTTCCCAGTTCACAACATTTCTTGAAATAAATTACACTGCTTCCTCTCCTTCTGTAGTCAGGTCTCCTCTTTCCTCATTTCAATGTGAATTTCGATAATGAATTCCTTGGGTTATTGTTGCTTCAGAATCAACTCTGATGCAGTATTGGCTGATTGGTGAAACTCTCTTCTGTTGTTTAGAAGGCATAGTAGATGGCAGTGCATCAACCATCCAGATCATGCCCCTGAATTGGGTTTTTTTTTTGGTGAGGCGAGTCCTCTCTGATGTGACCAGAGGTCACCGGTCTGGTCCAGTTATGCAGAGGACTACTATAGCAAAGTTATATAGACAGATTTGTAGCCCTGAATACAATTTTGCATTGTATTATAGTGCTGTATTTATCACCCTGTTTTTGAGGTAGCGTTGATTGTGGGTTTTGTCTTTAATGACGTTTGCCCTTATGTTTCATGATCGTGCTTATTAGGACAGTTGCTCTTGCGTTAGTTCTCTGTATAGGTGTTCGGAGTTTGAGTTACAACATGCTGTCAGTAGTAATGTGTTTAGCACAAGTGATTTTGTTTTAGAAGGGGGGGAAAAAACGAGGCAAATGTAGGGGCTTTTCAGATCACCCTGTTGGTGTGAAAGTCACTGGGCAAGTTCACTGTGACATTAGTGTAGCTGCAAATCTGATGTGCCTTCCTCCCTTTTGCACAGCTGCAGCAGTCAGCAGATCCTGTGGTCCTGAGCCCCTTATCTGAGGCTCAAGTACCTGCTACACAGCAGAAAAACATATTCCAGGTGATTAATCGACTTGACTGCTTTGACAGCTCTAAAGCATATTCCCTCTGTAGAGGTTTTAATATCCTTCTGTTTTTAGAATGGAACCTAATGGCATGCTGTAGCTTGGTAGTGCAATGTTGAAACTGCAGAGGCAGTTGAAATCTGTCTTCTATGTTGTAGGAGTTATTGGGTGTTCAGGGTGCTCCACGGGCAGGCTCCCCACTCCTGAGTGGACTACTAGGGAGTGCTGAGGGTCCTCCTCCTCCAGCTCCTGGACTAATGCACCATCATGGTGCCTCATCCCCTCTTTTCACACAGAGACCTCCCATTCAGGACTTCTACACAGGCTGCATGCCATCTGCAGCAGGTATGAGTACTCACAATGTAGAAGTTACAGAATATCTGCTCTCAAACTATTTGGAGTTTAGTGCTGATTGTTTTAGATTTCTTTGATGCCATTCTTTGATTGCCTCATGCATTAAATGTGATCTTTCAATTTAAAAGTAAAATTCATATGGTTGTGCTTTTGTGGAAAGCAACATGCTACACTGCTACCAATGTGGCATCCTTGCCGAAGCTGGCACTTAAATATCGTATCCGTATTGCCAATAGATTTTTGTTCCAACCATGCAGGTCATTGAGACAGTGATTTTAAACAGGTAGTCAACTGGGCAGCGTAGGTAGGTGTAGGTGAATAAAGCGATGTGTGCGCAGTACCTGAGGGGGGAGTTGTCTGTCTGCAGTAAGCTACTAACTGCTGCAGTTAAGGTGATGGAACATTATTTTAGGATTTATGTATAACAGCTGAATTGATGGGGTGGTGTTTAAAAGGGTTCATAAGTACAATTAGAGATTTTGTTGGACCCCAAACTATGCCCTGCTGCCCCTTGATGGAACCTTAAATGCAGAGTCTTCAAATATGACTCTGGTTTTAATCTTAAAAATTCTGGAATTTTCTTCCCAGGGTTCCCTGTTGCTCCACACCAAATAATGGGTGATCAGATTTCTGAGATGCACCGAGCTGTAAGCCCCGGACCTACTCCACATCAGGTAAGTAGATTTTACAAATACTGCCGTAGTGGTCTGTGTCGAACTGCAGTATAAGTATAATTCATTTGTAAAACATTTGTCACTGTTTGAAATATTGTCTTTCAGTTGAGGGCCCTTTCTATGGGAGTGGACCAAGCAGAATTTGATGCGTTAATGTTCCAGCAGGATCTGGCAGTACATGGTCACCATCAGTATCAACAAGGGTACAATAAGCACGCTCATGATAAAGGCTTTCGGAGCAGGTACAGTTGCCTAGGAGGCAAAAAGTGGAATTTTCATTGTTAAATTGAGCTGGCCTAGGTAATGACATGATCTATTGCTTGATTTAAGTTTGTGGTGATGCGCATTCTTTAACTTTAAAATTAATTTCCCAAATAATGCAATGTGTGCTAACATCAGTGAAGTACAGATGTACAGTATTTCTCTTGGTTTGTAACCTATGTAATTTCATCCTGAACATAGATTATTTTCATAGCAAATGTAGCATTGTTATATGGTTTTGTTTTTATGACTGCAGTATATTTAAACTTGTAAGCTTGGCTTACCTTGTATTTTGCTCTTTTCAGCTAAGCTTTCAGAAGTGTTTCTGTACATTGTTTTTAACGTGTGCTTATAAGCAGTGTCAAGTTTACATTTAAATGTTTTCAAAACATGTGCTCACAAAATCCTGCATATGTTACCTGATGCAATGTTCTAGACAATCGGGCAAATTTTATTGAATCCAGGGTTTTGTTTTGTATGTTGTAGACAGCCGAGGATGAACCGATCCCCTGGTCCTCACCCACCTGGGAGGAATTCCCCTGTTGCTGCAGTCACTAGTATGGTAAGTTTACCGTAATGGCAAATAGACCAAAGTAGATCAGGGATTACCAACTCTGGTCCTGGAGTGCCGGTGTCCAGCACAGTTTGATGATGGTTCTCCACAAACACATTCACTAAACCTGACAATTAACTGGTGAGGTGAAGTCAGGTGTTTCTGAGCAGGGAAATCAGCAACGTGCTGGACCACGGCCCTCCAGAACCGGAGTTGGTAATCCCTGATGTAGATTTTACTAATCCCAATGATTAATCAGCATGTTGGGTGCTTTGTGTGAGCTAGGCAACTAAAATATTTTATTATTTTGAGGTATGTTCCATTTATGCAGTAAATTTAGATTTTTCTGTTGCAAATAACTGAATATTTCATCTGAAGTCCTGAACACAAGCGTAAAGTTGTCTGTACATTACTGTGCTCAGTAGTAAAAGAAAAAAATGTTGATGGGTTCAGTGACCTATTTCTGTCCAGCCTTAATCTTAATGTTGTATCTGCATGTTTAAGTTCATGCACTCATCTGTTTTCTTGTTTCTTTAGCTGTCTCCATCCTTTACTCCCACCTCAGTAATAAGAAAAATGTATGAGTCAAAGGAGAAGAGTAAAGATGAGCCGGTGAGCAGGCCAGGAAGCAAAGAGGACTCGGCTAACTCACAAGAGGGTAGGATTCTATCTAATCATTGCCCTTTTAATCCTGGTGGCTGTTTTTTGTGGGTCAAGCAAATATGTTATACATAACATTAACCCTTTTGTGCTTGCTTACAGAAACCCCCTCCCCTAGTTCCTTCCTGGAGGGTGTGGACCCCAGTGGGCCTCAGACAGGTGGGGTAAAAGGTTGTTCTACCCCTGTCTCTGCCCAGAATCGACACACTAAAGAGGCAGAGCGACCCAGGCCCAGTTCTACTACTGGACACCACACTCCAGCCATGCTGTCTCCTGGCTCCTCATCCACCTACCCCAGACCGATTTATCCAGTACCTCTCTTGTCTCATGTCCCTTTAGTGAGGCCCCCACCACCTCAGTTACATCCTAGTGTGGTACAAAGGATGCTCGCCCAAGGCATACAACCTCAGCAGCTTGGACCTGCACTGTTACAAACAGGTTTGTGAATTGGTGTTAGTTGCAAAAAAGTATATTAATTTGTTTTTATGCCTTATCTGTTGGGTGCATACAGTTTTACTTAATGTTAAATTCTCTTGGGCTTGAGGTCTTACTTTCAGGTGAATATTTCTCAACAGGAATTTTTCCTCCGACTGTTGATCTGTCCCAACTGCAAGGACTACCCCCTGCTCTACTTGGCCAGCCTCTATATCCACTAGGCACTACAGGGCATCCCATCATACCCCCAAGACCTGCTGGGGGACACATGCAGTTAGCAGTTGTGCAGCAACAGAGGCCAAGTAAGTAAGATTGACCATTTATTCTACATTCTAAGTACATAAAGCACAGGTAATCCTGTAATTTGGGCCCCGTGCGCATGGTCTCTGCAGGTCTGCATACAGGGCCCGCTGGAGCCCCTCAGCCACAGACCCACAGTGCACATCGGACAAACCATTCCCAGCGGCGAGGAGGGAGCCCACCTCTAGGCCTGGCCAAGTGGTTTGGATCTGATGTATTGCAGCAGCCCCTGCCTTCCATGCCTTCAGCTAAAGTAATCAGTGTTGATGAACTGGAATTCCGCCAGTGACATCCCACAACTCAGCAGAGCAAAACAAAACTTCCCCACTGCCCTATTTAGTTTGAAAAAAATGTGAAATTTAATTTTTGATAATGTACAGATGTGAAAACTTTTACATCCTGTCACAAACCTTGCCGTTGGTGGTATTTATAAAAAGGCCTAAAAGTTGAGAGAGAAAAAGGGAAAAGGGCAAGTTCTAGACTTTTTTTTTTTTTTCCCTGTCACTTTTCTTATCAAGTAATGTAGGGTGTCTTTTTCTAGTTTCCTTTGTGTTGTCCTTTTTTGTAAATTCTCTTCAGTTTATTTGCAGTAAAAAAGTAAATAATGTATAGGCCAGAATTGTACAGATTATGGGAATGGATTTTTTTTTTCCCACCCTGTACATAGCTTTCTTTTTTCCTGTCTTGTAGTGGGGAAAACTTTAAAAGCATAGAATAGGGGCACTAAAGAATTTGGGTTTTTGTTTTGTTTTTTTCCCCTTTGGCTGACCCTGTTTCACAAGTTGTGGGGTCCCACATTTACATCCCTGAATTTGGACTGAGTGGGAATAGGCTGCACTGAGTTTCTTGGACTGAGGATGTCTACGGATTAGGAACAGTGTTCACCTGATGTACTCAACTTCTCGCTGGACAAGAGTAGCTGGAACCTGCTAGAACTGAGCCCAAGGGGGGCTGCAGTGTGTATGTGCCTTTTTTCTGTTTTCTCCACCCCCCCTCCTTTCCTCCCCCTCCTCTTCCAGAAGAGAAGCACTGCGCTGAATCACGGTTTTAGGGTGTCAGGGGTTTGATTCAAAGAAATGTGCTTCTAATTTAGGAGCACAAATTATAAAAAATGTTCAATAAAAATAATTCACACTGTTTGGGTTTTTTTTCTTAATCTGTGGGGAATTCTAAAATTGAAAAAAAAGGGGGGGGGGGTTGCAACAAAACCACGTATCAGAAGAATATAACCCAGAAAGGCAGACAATCTTATTTTTGCTAAGTTTCATTAAAAACTGCTTTACTTGTACTGATGACTGATTTGAAGTTTTATTTGCAGAAGTGCATAAGACCTTCTGTTGATTTAAAAAAAAAAATCTCCATTTTATCCCAAGTATTGCAACAGGCTTGATTTGAATCGTTGGCAATATATGTTAAACATTTTGGATGTTTTTTTTGTCTGTTGCCTGGCTAGTACCTTCACATTTGGATCAAAGAATTCATAAGATGGCTTATGGCATTGTCCTGGAATGGATAATGTTGATGTTGGCTGAGGGGGGGCATTGCTTAACCTTTTAATGTTCTAGGTGGTGATGGATAGGAATTGTATGTATCTACAAGACGGCCTTTCACAAAATTAGGGGCAAACCAGTACTGTGACAAAGCACTAAAATGGTAAATATTTGAAATGTTTTCATCCTGTAAGACAAGCAGCACCTCTGTGCTGGTCAGTCTTGTCTACTATAAAGAGTTTCCCATCTGCCATTATAACAAGTTATGTAAGAATATAGAAACTCATTAACAGAAGTACATCGTAACAGGCCAAAAAACAAAGTACTAAGTGTGTATCACTTCAAGCTGTTTCTGACTTTAGTTTTGTTTTTTTTCACTCACACATTGTTTACTGCTCCAGGTGATGGTGCTGCCACCAAGCACTAGTACATGATTATTACTTGCACTAGAATGTAAAGTGAAATACTATTTTAATATTTAGTTGCTCTAAAGCCTTCTGACCTGAACTTGCTGGAAAGTCTAACCGGCCTGTTGGTTCAGGCTTGATGAGTAGAAGGTTATTCTCTTCTGGAAAGAAGGTACTGGAATAAAGGCTTGGGTTTCCTGTGTCCACTACCACCCAGGAAAGTGACATTCTCCTGAGGTATTCCTGAATAGCTTGTTCAGGCCTTGTGGCCTAAATGTGTTTGACCAGACCTTACAAAGTGCATTGACAAGGCAATCTAAAGGGTAAAGTAATCAGAAGTGTCAAAAATGTGACTTTTGCTATATTTTATGTCTGTCCTGATTGTAATATTATTTACATTACTTTTGACCATGTGCACCAGAACCATTAAATTAGGTGGGGGCGTGCCCCCTTCTTTTAAAAATAATTTGTTTCATCTTACCCACTTATCCACTCAGTGAGGGAAACACACAATATGCTAATTTCCCCTGGTTTCATGCCCTCCCCATACATTTAAATCTTTTAACCCTCATTTGACACATTTTTTATCTAAAGTGACTTACGATACGAGGGAACATAAGTTTCAGGACCGTCTAGGAGTAGTGCATTAATAGAGGAGATGCTCTCTGAATAGATGAGTCTAGATGACTCGACATGCTAGAGAGGGATTCAGCTGCTCTGGTTGCCCTAGGCAGCCATTCCACCAGTGGGGAACCACATATGAGAAGAGTCTGGACTGGGTTTGCCTTGTGTGTAGGGATGGCAGTGTTCTTTAAGGTGAAGTCACAAGCCAGAAACATACTCAGAACATAACAGACACTGAGAAAAACTGTCAACTGAGTACTTGATCATTTCTTCCTGATATAAATGTGATCTGTACTGTGCTGATTTTGACTGTATACAGATTTCTTGTAATTGTAGAATGCCAAGAGGTCACAACATTAAATATAATTAGATCCAGCTGTAAGAAGTGGTTTTGCTAAATATGAGAGTGGCGTTATCAGTAACTCTAAACGCTGGTTTATTCATCTGCATATTTACAATAGGTGTGGTTAAGGCTGGGTGTCCAGGGCTGCAGCCTCATGTTTTATGAACTGAACCAGCTCTCAAACCCAGCTATCAACAATAGCAAAAGCAAAAATGTGGAGAGACAGCGAAAGATGGCTATGATGAGAGCACCAAAATGCATCCAACATGTATTTTTCCAGGACACTTTAGATACCCTACATAAAAGTAATCTACCATGCAGCCATTTATTCCAGTATTTCTGATTGTTGCAATCCAAATAATCCTTATTACAGATTTACACCAATCAGTCCATCAAATCTTCCTCTACACATCAAAAGCTCAGTTCCAGTGTCCTTTGTAAAATTTCCTCTTTGTTTCATTTTCTCTCGACTCCCCACCTTTCCAGACCCAGTCTTGAGCGATCACATCACAGTGCAGGGATGCAACCCATGAATTTGAAGCAAGACTGGAGCTTTATTTTCTACTATCTCTCAAAGATGAAGCTTTAAAACTTCATGTTCTATGTATCTACTCCATATCATTTAATCATTTCTAGACCTCACATTTGGACACTGTTTTTTTTATACTTTCTTTTGACTCCCCACTTTATTAAAATGGAACATCTTGTATCCAAGCTCCCCAGAAGGCTCTCTTTTAGTCATGTGAGACATAAATGAGAAAGAAATCTGCAAGGCAGCTGAGGTGTGTGTGGGTAGCTGTTTGTGTAAATGTCAGTTATAGCTTTGGGAACAACTTTCGTTGGGAAGACACAGCTGTAACTGTTTGGTTGAAAAATTAAAAAAAAATTAAAAAATTTTTAAATGTTAAATGTATGTTCTGAGCATTTTGTCTTGCACTTTTTATTAACTTGTATATAATGGCCTTAGGTGGAAACAGAATAAATGAGGTATTTGACTTTTATGTAGATTACTGACTGAATTTAGGTTTAGCTGTCATTTCTCTTAAACACAACAAACATTTTGAAGATTTTCTCTCTGGCCCAGTCAGGTGAGGTTGAGTTCCAGCTTGGTTTCCTCCGTATGGGACGAACCACACATGAAGGGTGAGAAGAAGCTTTGGACGGCTTTTCTGGTGTCTGTTTAGATGAGGAGGGGGTTGTTTTCCTCTCACATAGATCACGGGGGTGTGGGGGTGGGGCGGAGCTTAGGCCCATTTGCTCCTCCGAACCTCCCTATGAAATTTCTCACATTTCTCATACAGTATCTGTGTCTGGAGTTCGGTGGGACCGGACGGTGTGTGGTTCGGAACCTGCGGAGCCGTGTCTGGACGCACCGAGTGGCGTCTAGTTTAGGGGGAGGGGTGTGAAAGGGGGAGGGGGCTCACTGGAAAACAAGGATGTGAATTCATAACGGCCCGGAGGGGGTGCAGAAACCAGGAAGATGAACATTGTGCAAAATATATAAAGTGTAAAGCTCCGTTCTGTGCGTACAAACGCAGGGCAGGTGGAGCGCGCTCGGCGTGAAGGCGCGCCGCCCACGCAAAACGAATCCACGCTTCTTTTATTTCTACAGGGCAAAAAGAGAAAACAAAACAAGGACGGACACCCCCTCCCCTCCAAATAAAGGGTAAAGTTCACAGGAAGCTGGGGGGCTGCCATTTTTTGCTTGCTAACATGTTAGATGCTAAAGCGGAGAGGGGTGTTCGCTGATAAAAGAAAGGGAGATTTTTTTGGTGTGTTTTTTTTTTTACCCCGAGTTTCTCTTCGCGTTTTAGTCCTATGCATTAAAGGCGTCGCCGTTTGAACGTGGGCGGCATGGAGAGAACCGAGCAGCCGTGGAATTCCTCCTACACGTACCAGGTGAGCAAACACAGCGCCGAGATGCTCCACAATCTCAACAGCCAGAGGAAAGATGGAGGCAGGTTCTGCGACGTGATCCTGCGCGTTGGCGAGGAGAGCTTCCCGGCGCACAAGGCCGTGCTGGCGGCGTGCAGCGAGTACTTCGAGTCGGTCTTCAGCTGCCCAGCCGAAGGCGACGGAGAGGGCAGGGAGCTGGAGATGCACACCATTAGCCCCAAAGTTTTCCGAGACATCTTGGACTTCGCCTACACCTCGCGGATCGTGGTGCGCCTCGAGTGCTTTCCCGAGCTCATGACGGCGGCAAAGTTCCTGCTCATGCGCTCCGTGATCGAGATCTGCCAGGAGGTGATCAAGCAGTCCAACGTGCAAATCCTCGTCCCTCCGTCTCGGGGGGGAGGAGGAGGTGCAGCAGCAGGAGGAGGAGAGCACAGCTTTCCTCGCTCCACGACCGGAGACCTGTCAAACCCGCCGCATATGGACGTGAGCAACGGCGCCGTGTTCTCGGATCAGTGCGTTGTGGACAGGGACAGTGGAGATGGTGGTCTTGGTGTTGGTGGTCCTGCGCCGTCTAGCGACGGCTCCCTGGCGGCCAGTAGGCTCTCAGTGTCCCCGTCACCCCTCACAGGAAACCCCGTCAACGGAGAGGGCTCCCCGGGTTCTAAGCGAGGCAGGGGCAGACCGAAGAAAGAGGGGGGCGCCGGGGTCTCCTCCTTCAGCAGCGGCAGCAGTCAGCCTGGCGCTGCTGGTGAGAGCGAGGCCCTGCTAGCCTGCGCCCTCTGCGGGAAGGTGTTCACAGACCTCGCGCAGCTGCGGAGCCACGAGGCGGAGCACGGGGCTTTCGCTGGAATCGGGGGAAGGGAGATGATCCCCCCGGACATGGCCCAGGCGGCCATACCGCAGATCCAGGCACAGGCCGCTCTGCACGAGAACGGCCTGCCGCCCCTTGGAGCCCCCGATGGCCACCGCAAGCGGGAGAGGACGCGGAGACACGTGGGCTGCGAGCTCTGCGGTAAGGTGTTCAGAGACGTGTACCACCTGAACCGGCACAAGCTCTCTCACTCCGGAGAAAAGCCCTACGCCTGCCCCGTCTGTGGTCTGCGCTTCAAGAGGAAAGACAGAATGTCCTACCACGTCCGCTCCCACGACGGCTCGGTGGGGAAACCGTACGTGTGCCAGAGCTGCGGGAAAGGCTTCTCCAGGTGAGTCTGACGCACCAGTGTTCGATTACTGACCTGTCAGCGTTTGACTGCGAGTCCTAACTGCATTTTTGTATTTTCTGAGAGTTTTTCTCCCATTTAAGATCTTATAAATAGAAATATAAAGCATAAATGTTGCAAACTGTTCTGCCTGGTATGAAGCCAGTCCATTGATTCCATTAATGCATGTGTGGAAAGGTCCTATTTGTGATCCTTACTCCATTAAAGCAGTCCAGTTAGAATGTGTCAAGTGTGTGTTTCCTTTGCAGGCCAGATCATCTAAATGGACATATAAAACAGGTACACACCTCAGAAAGACCTCACAAGTGTCAGGTGAGAAGCATGGAACACCACTCTCTGGATCTGAAAATGCATGTTTTTTTACTGAAATTTTTAAATAATGTATATGAACATGTGCATTTTTTTTCTTACAGATTTGTAATGCATCATTTGCAACACGGGATCGTCTGAGGTCACACCTGGCTTGCCATGAGGATAAAATACCATGCCAAGTGTGTGGAAAGTTCTTACGGGCTGCCTATATGACAGACCATCTGAAAAAACACAGCGAAGGACCTCACAACTACTGCAGCATATGCAATAAAGGTAACTCCCTTACATGCAGCTGTAACTGCATTTCGTAAAGTGTCTGTTACAAAAGCTTAAAATGATTGCTTATATTCTTTGCTAATTTTGTATGCATGCCAGAATGCATGCTCGTGTTCGCATAAAGACAGACTTGTAAAGCTGAGTGTATTGTTTGAGATTTGATTCACTAACAAATGTGACGAAAACAGCTGCTCTTTGCTGACTTTTATGGTATAGGACTGTTTTTGCAGGAACGTTTCTTAAACCAGCTGTTTGTGAATTACTGAGTATGTTAAGTTGTTCATTGGTAGTGAAAGAAGAAAGTCTGTCAGTTCTGATTCAAGGTCCTTTTTCTCATCATAGTCTCCAAGAAAGTGAGAGATTTGCAACGCGATGTAAAACAAATCTCTGCTTGTTTTTTTTGTTTTGTTTTGTTTTCTTCTCTTTGTTTTGCTTTTTGCTCCTTCAATGGTCTCAGGTTTTTCCACTGCGTCCTACCTAAAGGTACATGTAAAAACGCACCACGGCTCGTCCATGCTCCCTCCCTCCTCAGCTCACCAGTTCCTAGAACCGCGTGCCAACGGTCCACAGACACGCAACGGCGCTCCCTACCACTCAGGACGCCAGTGCGCAGTGGAAGGCAAGCAAGCCTCTCCCCACAGCGTCCTTATCGTTCGCTCACTCACTCACTCTTTCACCCTGCTGCTGAATACTGCATCTGCTTGCATAAACACTCACTCACAAACACTCATACATGGCCCATATCGTTGCACTAATGTGTCATCACGGCTGATTTCCATCATTCTTTTATCATTGTCAAGTGAGTGAAGGGTTGACAGACAGGTCAAGTTTGTGTGCCTTGAAAATTTTGTGACATTTTCTGTGTAACTTGTAACACAGACAACAAGATTTGTAACTTACAATAAGATTTAATTGCATTCAGGTATTTTCATTTTAGTGGAATGATGGAAATGTTTTAAATGCAGGTGTAGGCCAAACATTGGAATTTTTCCATTTGAGACAGACTTAACACTTGGAGAGTTTTTGATATGAATTCCATTTATTTCATTAAAATGTGATGACACAGTGTTGGATGTGGAGAAAATCTAGGAAGCAACACTACTGTTCTGTATTTTTTTCTAGCTTTGTGTAGAAGTCTCCCTGCATATTTAATACTGGTACACACTAGCAGATTAAATGTGGTCTAGTTTCCACAAAAAGTATAAAGATACAGACCCTGTGTGTGTGTGTGTGTGTGTGTGTGTGTGTGATATAAAATATAGGCAATATAAAAAGCCTGTTGCCTTAATTGAACTTCCTGGTCTTGATAAATAGAAACAACTGATCAAAGCTGGCTGACAGATCTGCTGGCTGCTACACTGCATGTATCCACATGCACCACTGCAGTTAGCTTGTGCTGTATGAAGTAAAGGTGCATATTCAAGTAAGGCTGCAATCTTCTATTTGGAGGAATAAGTCAAACAGTGGTAACACTACTGCTTTTCCATGATATTTCATGGCCACAATTTAGGAATGAATGCTGGTAGTCATTGGTTGATTTACCATAATGTGGTGATATCCATGAAATGGATCATAGTTGCAGCCCTACCTCTTTGTCTAGTATGGACGCCGGCCCCTTATATCGCTGTTCAAGTTAGCATGGCAATGTATTTCTGTCTGTTGCTTACTGTCATTTCCATCTCACGCTGGCTAAATGTTACTTAGTAACTTCCATTAATGCATGTGCAATTGTAAGCCTACATCTTTTGTAATAATATCTGATTCAATGGACCTTTTTTCAAACAATTATTGCCATTGAAACCAGCAGCCTTTTGTTGGGGTATGCTGAGAGGGTTTTGACAGAAAGAAGTTGGTTGTTGTGATATGTGCCCAAGTATATTTTACACAGTTGTTAAGAGTATTAGTTGGAGAAATAGTTTCCAATATATATATTGATTCTTGAAAAGTTTAGCAGTTTGGGCGGGGGGTCCACTAAGTTAGAGGTCTATTTCTCCAGCAGTCTTAAATAAATTAATGTAGGTGTATTAAACACCCCATGTCATGTGTTAAACACCCCAACAAATTGACATTTACAACTGTTAGTGAAAGCATTGTGATGGTGTACTTGTTTCCTCGTTCTATATATATATATGAAAAATATCAAACAGAATCAAGTCCTTAATCTTAGTTGTCAGTACAGAGATCATCCCTTTAGTATCTTAAGGTGGGCTCCAACAATAAGTCTGCAGGCTTGGCAAGTAATGAAGGAAAAAGATTCATTCACCCATGCTGATATTGCTTAGAGTGTGGATGGTACCCAAAGGGTACATCAGTCAAGCTTTGATGAACACCTAAAGCTGATGTGAAGCTAACAATCATTGTGACTGGACTGACTGTAAATTCCCCTTGATTGGTCTCTCTGTCTCTTCCTCTGTCTCAACCCCTCGCTTCCTCTCTCCTTTGTTGGGGTGGTTGATGGTGTAGACCTTTGCACCAGTCGCCGGCTCCTGGTTACCTTTCCCGAGACAGAAGGGTCCTTTCGGGGGCTTTCTGGGCCTCCGGTTCTCCCCCAGCCAGGCCCTCCTGCACTTGGTTTGCAGCCTGAGCTGCTCCTAGGAAAGCCAGGGACGACTCCCTATTTCTGGGAGTGCCGCTCTGCTGGAGCACCAGGCTTCCCGCTGCATGGGCCTCTCGCAGGTCAGTATGGGCCGGCTGGAGGGTGGGCATGGGATGAGACAGATGCTGCTTATACAGCAGAATATAGGCTGTATTATATAGGCTACTGCAACTAACGGCATGATGTCTGCTGTAGTTTATATCTGGCAAAAATAGTGTTCTGGATGTTTACAACAAATGTATTAACCTGGCAATTCAGAGTAATGGGTACATCCCAGAACTTCACACAACTCGTACGTTCAAACTTGTACACTCAAGTCTGTGTGACTGACCCTTATACAAACATCATATATGGTATGTACCATGTATATATGGTGCATCATCATGGTATAAAATAAAGTTTTGAACATGGCATGATGCTATGTGCTATGTGTGCTTGCTAGGATCTCCCAACAGGCTGCCGCCCTGGGTTTATTACAAACAACCAACGGAAAATTATGTAAAAATCTTTTTTTTAGGTCAAATGAACATAGTAATCAGCAGTTCCAGGAACGGTCAAGACTGGAGACTGGCGGTAATTATACCAGAAAATGGGCAGAAAACAAATAGAGGATCTACGTCCTCCTTTAGCACTGGCATGAAAAAATCTCACATTGGACCACTGATCTCACTTTGTCTTACATAACAGTCAACAACTATGTTGGGTTGATGTCGGTGAAGAGTAAGTGAATTAGTAAAATATTGCCTGGTAAAAACAACCTGGTAAAATGTTAATTTTTGCCTTATTCTGATGGAAAGATGCTGCAGAACTGAGTCCATGGAAGCATCCTGTTTGGTGTCAGCAGCAGAGGCTGGTGGTGGCAGTCTGGTGGTATGGGAAATGTTTGTCACACATTACAATCTGACACCCACTGAAAAATATCTCATTGGCACAAATGATCTGATTCTCTTCCCCAATCATACAGTTCTGCTTTTTTCTGAATGGAACCTTGCACCTTGGCATGGCATGCATCATCACTGAATGGTTCCAGTGAGTCCTGAACAGTCCCTACTTTTCACCCTCATCAAACGTCTTTTGAATGAGGTGGAAAGGGCTGCTCACAGCAATACTGTGCAGCTGCCCAGCTTGCAGCAACAGCACAACACATTTCTGTATGGAGCAGCTTTTGTGGAATCTCGACCTGATAGATATCTTGTTCTAAAGACCAAAGTAGTTGCAACATGCTATTATAAAAGTGAAACTAATAGATTGGCAGCTTGTCAAAAAGATTTGAACATACCAGGAGGGGAAACAAATAGTTCAAGACGGTTTTGTTATTTAATATATTTTCAATCATCCCTGGTTTAAAAAAAAAAAAAAAAGTCTAAAAATTGTTTGTGGTTAATTCAGAGGGGAGTGGGGCAAGTAAATTTAGTCTAAACAAGGACCGTACATTTTGATGAGCAAAATGTAACCAAACGTTTATCCACTTGAATAAGACCGCTAAACAGTCATCCATGAGGGACCAAGTTTCCCCATGTTGTTCATACACTGATGAAATGAAGCAAACGTGTGCTGACCTTTTAGAAATTAGGTAAAATGGCTAAATGCCTAAAAATGCCCATGGTCACTGTTATGTTTGCAACCTTAACTGTATGCTCTTATCCAGAGTGCTTTAAAGTAGATCAGTGCTTTAAAGTAGTCCATGATTGTGCCTAACACCTGTAAAGCTATACTTAAATCAACAACAGCTTTTAACCAAGTTACTGCTAGCTAAATTACACACCTTAACAAACCCTGCCAAAGAGAAAACAAATCAGAGGTTAATACACAAGTACAGAAAAACAGTTAAGAGGGTAAGTGGCTGAGGAGTTTGCTAAAAATATAGGAAAAGATGCATAAGAGATGCGCGAGAGGACTGGTTGGTCAATATATAAAAGTCAGAGACCATATTGAGAATCAGGGACAACGAAATATTCAGATATTTTTGACAGTGGTTAATTTTTGACAGTATTTAAGCTGATTTTTGAAAGTGCTAACTTTTTCAGTTGTATTTCTTCCACTGCATGTTCAGATGACTTTAAGGTGAAACATTTTTATTCAGCTGAGGCTTTTGCTCAAACTTTTGGAGTCTACAATTCCTCACCTGCTTGAGTGCTACACTAGAGAGACAATTCTTTGCTTTCTGAAATGCATCTTTTCATTCAGATTGCCATATGAATAATGTAATTTGTAATTTTGCAATATATCGGAAAAGGATCCCCAGTGTTTGGTGCGCTCAAACTACAATATTCATTTAGCTCATACTTTCCTGTATTTTTGCCTGTCAGGTCAGCTCATGTCAATATAATGACAGCAAATATTTTACATAAACCATCTTACAGTCATATCATCTAGAAATTCTATTGTCATTTGGAAATGCAGCATAGGCTTGCCCATCGTTATTTTCATGGTAACCGTAGAGCTAACAGCGTCTAAATATACTTCAAGAGAGGCTGAAGATGGCTCTATAATCAGTCCCGATTATATTCTGATTTCACTCCCAGAATGACAATTGCGTTTCCGTGTAATTTGGCCCTGATTAATATGCATGGACGCGTTAAGTAAAAGCTCAACTGTTTTTGCAGCTCATAGATAAAATGCTTATCTTTGGCGAAGGACAGTCTACACTTTTTCGACTCTGATGCATTGTTCTTCTGTAGTCCGTTTCTCGTTATTTCCATTCTCCTTCTCCATGGAGAAGAGGGAGCTGTCTATCACCTCACATCTGCTCCCATGTTTTATTTGTTTGCTTATTCATGTATTCATAGAGGCTTAGAGAGACAGACCAGCATGACGGTTTTACTGGAAACTTTGAGCCGGAGTTAAAAGGAAGGCCAGTGTTTGGGATTTTTTTTTACCCTGCATGCCCTGAGGGGGGAGGCAGAGAGCCAGACTCACGCGGCTGCAGCTCCCACAGCCGTTAATCTGAGTAAAACGTGGAGGGAAGAAAGTCCTCCGTAAGGGCACTTCATTCACTGAAAGTGCTGGTCTTTGTCTTTAATGAGGGGCTACATACAAGGTGGAGAAAGTTGTAGTCTTGACAATTTATCTCCCAGCACGCAGCCAGTTGGCTTGTGGGCTGGCATGGCGGGCTTCAGTCACAGTAACAGTGGAGAGCTGCTTCAGAGCTGTTCTGACCCCAAAAAACAAATCAACTGAGAGTAGCTGTACTGAGTACCCAAGATGCAGGCCTGAGGAGCCTGTAGTGTGTAATCAATAGAAATGACATTAATGTCTTTGGCCTGTGGTTTCTGGCACTGGACAGTGGTAAGTGGGTAAAAAAAAAAAGGGTGAATACTCCCCTTTAGTATACTAGTATAACCTCTGTCAAACATTATATCTATATGTTGTCAGTATTTTCCAAAATATGATTATGCATGTTATATGTAGTACACTTGTGTATGGTAAGCAAAAGCAAGTGTGTGATGTGAGGCCGGTTTCACGACTTATCGTGCAGCCATCACGATATACAATGTATTCAAAATACGTGCTTCGATCACACTTTAGGGCTGTTTTCTGTGTTAGGACAGAAAAGCGTGATCGCAGCGTGTGTTTTAATTATACTTTATATCGTGATGGGTGCATGAAACTCATAGCACTCAAAAAGAACCAATAATGCTGGGCAGGTGCCAGGACAGAATAGGGGACTAAGAAATTCTGACTAGGGATGGTGAGAATTTGCATGACATACTTCACAACTGCCCATCTGAGCTGAGGGGTGGCACAGTAGTGGCATGCCATGGAATTATTACAGTAATATGATAAAACACTTAAACCTCATCCCCCTAGGATGCTGTTGCTCTGTCTGGCAAGTTTTCAAGCCTGGTAGATTGTTTTCAGAGGTGAGGGTAATTTATTACACTAAAAATAATGAGTTAAGACAAAAGATTTTATTTGGTAGCCAGACATAGAAAGCGAACTTTTAATGGGTTTAATTGGCAATGCAGTCTGCCTCAGTGTTTAATCAAGATCCTGCACTTTTCATATTGTCGTAGGTCGAGGCGGGAGAATCTTGTTGAGATGTTGATGACCCCTTTCAACCCCACCCCCACAGTGCCAGACCTGCCGCACATTTTACACTGCCCTCCATAATTATTGGCACCCCTGGTTAAGAGGTGTTCTTTAGCTTGTAATAAATTCAGCTTTGTTCTGAATAATATAGGACCACAATAAAAAAGAGGAAAATCCAACCTTTAATTTAAGTGTGTTTATTCAGTGGAAAAAATCCCACATTAAAAAATAATTCTTTTATATCAAATCATGTGTGCCACAATTATTAGCACCCCTGATGTTAATACTTTGTACAACCGCCTTTTGCCAACAAAACAGCACCTAATCTTCTCCCATAATGTTTCACAAGATGGGAGAATACAGAAAGAGGGATC
>JBBPCY010000109.1:18013557-18028625 GCA_037974405.1 Brachyalestes nurse
CGAGTAACTGTGTGGCTTCCGTGGTGAGAAAGGGTTGGATTCTTCTGATGTTGTACAGAAGGTATCTGCATGTCCTGGAGAGGTGGTCAACGTGCGACCAGAATGAAAGTTCGTCATCCAACATGACACCAAGGTTTCTTACCTTCTTTGAGGGAACAATAACCGAGTTCTCAAAAGAAAAGGCGAGGTCATGGCTTGGTGATGGACTCCCTTTGATGAAAAGCAGCTCAGTCTTGCTGGGATTCAGCTTAAGATAGTGGGCCGCCATCCAAGAGGAGATGTCAGCTAGGCAGTCTGAGATGCGGGTAGAAACTTGATCATCACTGGAGGGGAAAGAGAGGATAAGTTGGGTGTCCTCTGTATAAAAGTGGTAAGAAAATCCATGTGAGGCTATCACAGCCCCAAGAGAACCAGTATATAGAGAAAAGAGAAGAGGTCCAAGGACTGAGCTCTGTGGTACACCAGTCGACAAACTTCGCGGGGCAGTGAACCTGTCTAATTTGCCTCCATGTATACTGCTGGGTGTTTTTTACTTTTGTCTAGAAAGAAGGATGTTTATATAGAAAATACATTAAACACAGTGTTAAATATGGTTGAAGAACTGAGGCTCTGATAGCCTTGCTTGGATGTATGGCATTGTGGATTCCATATATTTAAAAAATCAAGATTAAAAAAAATATCTGGCTACCTGTGAGAAAACGTTAAAACTGGAAGGCTACAGTTAACAGTCCAAAGTGATATTTTTTACTTAATCATTTACTCAACTTTACAAACTTTATGATGGAGGTCACAGTATAGCCACTACAGATTTACACACACAATGTATTTCCTTTTGACTTTGTACTTTGATCACATTACAATTAGTAGTCATCATGTAAATAAGGAGCTTACAAAGTTCCCAGGGACAGGATTATTACACAGCACTTGAATTGAGAAAGCTATAGAGCCTTAACAAAGCCCCTGAACATCCCTTTCGATGTAGTTGGTTTCATAATATGCACATGAAGGTTCTTGGAACCTCAACTAATATTCAACGGACAGTGCAAGATTTCTCTCAGTCTAATGACAATGAAGGTAAGAGAGAAGGCAGCAGACACCAGAAACAGTCTCTCTTGATTTTACCACTTGTGTCTCTTGATTTTACCACATCATTTGTAGGAAAAAGAAATCAGTTATGAAATCGAACATTTCATGTGATTAATTTTTTTTTCTATTGTAATAACAAAAGCTGTCTGTTGATATACTAATAACCCAAGTAGAGTTTGAACTAGAGTTGAATTTTTGGAGTGTTGCCCAATTCATTAGATGAAAGATCATGTATTTTAATACTGCCGGTTGGTATTCATTCACTAATGGTGGCTGTAGTGGTAGTAATATATTAAACTCTAGGCAGTAGGGCTGAACTGATCGGTGCTCCCATGCTGGTTTAATCTGCCTCCAAAAACATTGTCTATAATACACTGGTATTTACCTACTTTACGTGATAGTCATTAAAGAATTGTGCAACTAAAACAATTGGAATATATGTAATATACTGTTTACACAATTAATAATTTGAAGTTATATCTACTGCTATTAGGCAATTAGAATAAAGCTCATAAAAGTTGGTGTCATGATTAGCCACAAAATGTTCATGTCTGTGAAGCATTACTAGTTTACAAGGCATGACGCCAATGGTAAGGTAATAAGCAAGATTGCGATAAACAAGATGATTTCTGATGTTTTGTTAAAGCCTTCCATCCCTTGCTGATACACCAGATCATGGTTGCAACTTCTTGTTCTTTTTGTAAATGCTCCATAACAACTTTCTTCTGGTTTTAGGAAATATTCTGATGTTCCTGTCAGTTGAAGTAAGAATTGAGATGTATACCTTGCCTAATGTGAGGTTCTTTCTCTCTCCCCCCCTTTTCCCTTTCCTCTTCATCCCTTCTCATTTATTCTCACCTACCCTCCCCCTTCCCGCTCTGTGTTTACCTCAGACGGGCAGGAGAATGCTGGGAAATGCCCCCATCAGGATTCTGATAGTTCGGACGCTGCATTCGGGGACCTTTCTAATGGAACCGAGGTGAAGCCCGAGTACAAGGTCGAGGGCGAGGAGCTAGAGGTCACCTCTCTGATCTTCAACGGGGAAGCTGACGGACCTGCAGCTGTGCCGTGCGGCTCCAAGCAAAAAACGGATCCGGAAAAGAAGTTTGCTTGTGCCGAATGTGGCCAGACCTTCCGCACAAAGTCTTACCTCAACAAGCACCACCAGCGGGTGCATAAGAAACACGGTGGGGCGGGATCCAGCCTCGGGGATCTGGGCTCACCCTTTTCCCCCCAGCAGAACATGTCGCTGCTCGAGTCGTTCGGCTTTCAGATCGTCCAGTCAGCTTTTGCCTCCTCGTTAGTGGACTCTGAGGTGGCGAGCAGCGCCATGGGCTTAGGAGACAAGTGACTTCCTAGAGAAGGAGACGGGCTTGATTTTACTGGACAGCAGATGTTTTTCACAGTAACTGCAGTTCTACCTTGTATCATCAGTGTCATTGTAGACTACTTCGTCTTTTGTGTTGCTTTTTTGTCAGTTCTACCAATATGTATTCCATTCTGTTTTCTTGTTGGTGTGAAGCAGCTAATCAGCATTTTCATTTCACTGAATTCTGTTTTCATATTTTGTAGTAAGGCCTCTTGCTGTTTGAGCTATTAGGCATATGTGTTACACAACTGAAATAGAGAATCATACCATGAAGCACCCAGTCGAATTTTATTATTTTTTTGCAAACTGTCAAAACAGAATCCAAACATTTAGATATACAAAAGGTTACTGGAGGAAAATAGCTCAGCCTGTCTGAATGTTTGGGACACATTTGTAAGTCTAAAAATGATCACCTAAATTTCACCTTTTTTTGTTGTTGTTAATGCTACTTCATTTTAATTTTATTTTGCATTTTAGAGAATTGCGAGATGGATTGTTTTTGGGTGACGGAGCAGTGCATGTGAGTTTTGACTTTTCAGCAGGGACCAATTTCAGGTATGACTGTAAGATATTGCAAGAAATGAAGAATATATTTTATTAACTTATTGATATGTGTCCCAGTCTCCTTTATGAAATGGTTTATAAAAAGTTGTTAAAATTTAGATCTGTGCTGTGCTATTTTGTCTTTGAATTAAGTGTCTGACAGGAGGCCAGCCTGCGAGTGTGTGTGTGTGTGTGTGTGTGTGTGAGAGAGAGAGAGAGAGAGAGAGAGAGAGAGAGAGAGAGAGAGTGTGTGAGACGCCTGGTCTCTTTATCTTCAGAATGTAATATAATCAGAGGGCTTTTTTTAATATATCATTTTTTTTCTGAGTTTCAGTACATTCCTGCTTAACTTAAGAGTTCCTAACATGATGTGTATAATGTTCACACATGTAAGAAATGTGTGTATATATATATATATATATATATGTATATCTCTATGGCCAACATTGTTAGTTTGTTTCATCTATGTGAATGGGTCTTTGTACATAATCTTTTCCTCGGCCTTCTTGGAAGAATGGAAGTTAGTATGGAGAAATCTGTTTTAATACAAAGAGCCTAACTTGTATAAAGTTGGTACCGGCAAATCCCCCTTCTCATTTAGTTTTATTTGTGTAGGGTGTTAGATCATAGGCTTTTTGTGTATATATATTTCCATCACTGTGGTGTGACTATGCCATCACTTTCATATTTAAATTCTCCTTCCTTTATGTGTACCCTGTAGAAAATAACAGTACAAACTACTGTGAGTATATACAGGCAGGAAGTACAAAGTGTGTTAAGAGGTCTTGAGAGGTTAGCAAAACCTTTAACTGCATCACACTTACTGAAAAGTGTTCTTTACCTTGAGAGATCATGACAGATTGGCGGTGTGTGCAGATATTGCAGTGATATGCAGGTTTTTAAAGGCCGTGTGAGGACGATTTGGTAAGATTTAATGCTTTTTTTTTTTTGGGCTAAGGGTTGATACTAATTATGTTCATGGATTTTTGTTTCTGCATTAGCCTGGAAACAAATCCAGATTTCTACATAAATCTTAATACAGTATGTAATTTTAGAAGGTTGATGGAAATTATTTTGCATTTGCTTTTTATTTAGAGTACCTGTCGATTGACGCTTCCAAGGGAAAGAAAGGAGATTCCCTTCGTGCCCACATTGCAGCAGGCTGACATGATTATTCTCGCTAAACCATTTAAACATGGAGATACTATACATTCATCTCACTGTCCAGAGAGCATACGTAATTCATTGTCTATCTTTTGAACTCTGACCATCCCTCCTAGGCTGATTTGAGTGCTTTTAGCTTTTATTTATTTGACAAAGTGGACCTTGGAAGATTTGGCAATGATTTGATATGCTGACGTGTTGTCTAATGTTTTGTGTGGCACATTGTATCACTGGAAATGTTTTTTCTTTCCTAAATCACTATTTTTATTTGTGTGTGTGTGTGTATGTATGTATGTTCTGCTTACATTTTTTATATTCGTATGTTGCAAAGTGCCTTCCCAGTACTGATTGTGAACTGCGATGGGTAGGAAAATCTGTCATTGTAAGGACCATCTTAAGAACAACCATGTACACAGACAAGTGACTTGCATTGACACTTTTGACATGCACATAGAACAAAATGTACATTTGTATGTATGTTTGGTATTGGATCTTTGTTCTCTGACAAAAAGTTGTTTCTTTGCAATTTATGTCGAGAATTTCATTAATTTTTGGACATTTGGATATAGGCATACTTTTCTATCGATGTTTGTTTTTGTACACTGTTTTGTGTCTCTGTTTATTTGCTACAGAGATGAGTATAAAATAAAACTGTATTTGAGAAAATGCTTTGCCATTTAATCCTCTTTTGTAGTGTTGGACCGTATTCGTATTTTGTGTTCATTTTTAAGAGTGGCTAAACACAAACTTCTGAGGAACCCATGGGTTCCATATGTTTTGTTTTTTGTTGTTTGATTTTTTTTTCGTATTTTTTCTGGTTTACTCAATTTATTCCACCATGATGCCCATTTGTATCCAACAGAATTTTTCTGCATGAACTTTAGCAGGCTACAGTTCAGTTAAATGATCTTACCGGTGTGTAAAATATATTTTAGATAAACATAATTTTAATTTTATTTTGTTTCTTAGATATTTGTGAGATGGATTGTTTTGGGTGACAGAGCAGTGCATTTGAGTTTTGTCTGTCATGGACCAATTTTTTGAGGTACAAAAATATTGCAAGAAATGAATATATTCTATCAACTTATTTATATGTTCCATTCAGATTTATGAAGCTCTTAAGTAAGGCACAATCAGTTCTCGTACACTTCTATAAATATGATATGGTTCATCTTGTCTTTTTTAAGGCTTTCCTTGGCCATAGAAAATGACAACTGCATACTCATGACATGTCCTTTTAGAATTGTTCTGAATGTACTCTCCAGTCCTATCCAGCAGTAGCTTTGAAAAATGTTATCAATGATCCTGGCCACTAGCTTGCTTGGACTGCTTTTTCTGCATATTGTGCTAGACACCCAATATCCCAATATTAAAAATAATTTGTAAAAAAACTATGGTCTTTTACGTATCCTAGATACAACTGTCATTCCTAAATCCTCTGTCCCATAGTTTTCTAGGTACCACTTTTTACATAAAAACTCTTCACAAAGATACTTAACACTATCCTAACAGTACAAATGTATGTGGTCACGTTTCTCTCCAGCAGAGAAGTCCAGTAGGACATCTAAAGGGCAGTAGAGTGGCAGATTTCTCCCAGTTGATAGTGAGCCCGGTTGGTTTTTGGCCCTGCCGTCTTCTGTTCACGAAAATTAAGCCTGTTAAACTCATTAGTGATCGCGGGTAACGTCTTTCCTTTCGTCTCTGGTAGAAAAAACCCAATATACAGCGCGGTGAGCAGGCAGACAGTGCCGAACGGCACAAAGCAGAACTGGCCTAGTCCATTCTGAGATACAGAGAAGAAGGACATGAGTTAAGATTAACAGAACACTTAAGCACAAACAGACAGTTGAGTAGTGTGTTGTATTTATGTTAGTGTGATATACATGTTTGTATTCACATGATGTGTCCTCACCACAAGGAAAGGGAATATCATTCCGATAATGAAGAGGTTAAGCCACATTAGAGAACCAGCAATCATATAGGCAGCGGGTCGGGCTGTCTGGTTAAAAATCTCAGTAGGAAGAATTCCGGTCACCCCAGCTATGGAGGAAATGACACCCATTATCACCCATTAACACACCACTGTTGTGATATTGTGGTGTTGCATAAAATTGTGATTTTCCTCTGCTGGCTACCACATTTAATGACTTTAATCAATGGGTTTGACCTCTTTCCTGACAAGTCGTTTAAAACAAGAATCTGATTTTCATTTCATTAAAAACTACTAGCTTGATTTACCAACACATTTACAGTTATTTTGGTGTAACCTGTTAGTACAGCACAGTTTGACCTACCAGGTCCCATCCCGAAGCTGAGGATATAGGTGAAGACACATGCCATGCTCAGGTAAGGCATCCAGTTCAGTACATTCTAGGTGAACATTATATCAACAAAAACATCAGGTAAGTGACTTATATGAATTATGAGGGATTAACTGGATATGACTACTTTCCTTAAATAAAGTGACTAATATAGCAGGACAAGCACACAAAACATCTCCTGGAAAGCTTTTGCATATATAGTGCCTGTCAAATGCTTGGGCATACATACATACAGACGTTCTTGATTTTTTTTTTTTCAAGAATACACTTCTAATTATTTTGGCTAAAAAAATGAAATAAAACACAGAAAATAAAAGATCCAAAAAAATCCCACTAATTTAATTGTAACATGGTGCACATTGTAATTTAAACAATATAATGACCCCAATTAAAAAATGTAATTGAAATAGCTTTCAATTTCAGTTTTAATTGCACTGTTTATATTTAGTGTTTAGTAATTAAATATACTAAGTGACATCTTTAAGATGAACAACATACAGTATTCAACTCACAGAAGCAAAACATTGAAACACGGGAGGAAATTTACATGCAATTGTCACGCAAAGACAATTGAGATTCCACAGATCCTGCTTACAATGTGTTGAGTATCCATCTAAGCTTAATAAAGCATACCTGGAATGAAAGAGCCACTGTAAAGACTATGGCCCAGACCGTCATGAGTGCATAACCTCCCATCACAAGCAGCTTTCTGCCCATTCGTTCTATCAACAAGTTCTGAAAACACACACACACACACACGTCTGATGCTTGAAAACTACCACAGAATCACTGTAATCTTCAACTAAACATGCGGCATTAAAACCTGAAATTCATCATTATAGTAAGCTTGTTCACTGCCATGTCTAACTTGTAGCTGGTAGCCTAGAACGTCCCCCAGAAATGTAGTCTTGGCACTAGAAACTACAAGACTTGTCTAGCTCTGATTAATCTGCCTAACATTTGGGATTAATGAAATCACACATGCCAGAAATCACTTTAGTTTAAATCACTTTAAATCTACTCTTGAGGAGCTGCCTTTTTACCCCAAAGAACAGTTACATAACATGAGAGCAGATTAGCTCCTGTTAAACACTTACACACAGAATGCAGGCGATGAATTCACATGTGCCAGTGCCAATGGTCACATACTGCGTATGCTCAGCAGAAATACCTGCTTCTTGAAATATGTAAAATGCATAGAAGTAAATCTGTGAAATGAAAGAAGAAAAGTTAATTTGTAGAATCACACACACACACACACACACTAATAGAAATCCTCTAAAAGCCAGGAGGATTTAGATGATTCACAGAGAGAGCGATTACTGGAAGAAAGAAATTCTGCCATTTATTCTCTGAGTCACTCATTGTGGCCTACAGTTAATTTTCAGTCTTTAACTTTATTTCTCTCTTGTAACATGCAGGAAAGTTATATCATAGTGCTTCAGTGTCAGTCAAGCTAGAAATTATTCACAAATTTTATTTAAAAAAAGAGAACTGTTTGTATCCACCTAAAAAAATAATATCAGGTCTTATTTTCCTTCTAATGCGTAATAAAATGCTTTTTCAGTCCTGTGAACTTTCACTGTGTCTTGCAAGGCTGTTACACATAGAAATATATACATGCCTATTCATAATTCATATGACCTTGTGAATCTCTATTACTCCTTTCAAGCTGAGATATGAAACTGTAGGAAATATAAATGGATCTTCTTCAGAAAAAGTCAACTTTTAAGTAGCATCTGTTTCAAGAGCAAAGTCTTATTGTGCAACAAAAGAGTTCACTGGAGTGTCTGTTTTCATTTACAAAATCATCTTGCCCAGCGTGAGTGAAATCTACTCTTATCAAAAGTTTGTGACTTCATTCCACACCTTCAGCATATGGTTGTAAAAGAAATAGTTTAGATGTGATATAGGTTGCTCTTCAATTACAGCTTACATTTAACATACGCTTTTATCCAAAGCGACTTCCATTCCCTTACTACAGGGGACAGTCTCCCTGGAGCAACTTGGGGTTAGGGGTCTTGCTCAGGAACCCGGTGGTTGTATGCTTAAGGTAGAATTCAAACCCATGACCTCTTGGTATCCTACCCACTAGGCCACCACAGCTCCTCCTAGTATTAGTGCCTCGTTCTCAGGATTTATTTCTAGGGCTAACTAAGAGTTGGCCTCACTCACAGAGTCATTGCCACACAGCTGCATGGCACTGCTCAGCACGGTGATAGAGATGAGCTGCCAGCGAATGCTGCGGTCACTGAAGAGCTCCCATGGCCGCTGAGCTCTCCTGCCCTCAGTCTCGGCCTGTTCCTGCAGCATCTCATCCAGCTCCGCTTTCTGCACCTCACAGCCCCGCAGCCGCCGCAGCGCTGCTCAACGCACAATGTGGTCACAGAGACTGACAAACACAGCCTCAGCATATAAACAAAACTTGAATAAAGTTAACAGACTCAGGGGTCTGATAGATAATCATTTAACTTCATGAAACAAATACATAGTCCATTTACACTGTATGACCTTTTGTAGCCATTTATGACACATGGGTCTTCAAATAAAATGACCCTCCCCATATTACAACCCCACAAAATACAGTACCAGGTATATGACTGGAGGCTAAAAAGGGTGGTAAACAAATCAAAAATGTTCCTCAGCCTATTCTAGGATTATTGGGAATTGCACTGTTGCAAACTATTGCTAAAAAAAACATGTATTCAGTCAGGTGTGTTCAAATGTTTGTTTCAAAATGTTTGACTGGTACTTTATACTTTAAACCAGCATAAACAGAACTGTTTTCTACCCTCGTGTCACTGAAGTGAAAATGATAATCACAGGGTCAGACCCTTTTACCCTTTAAGCAGGCGTCCTTGTCTCCACGGTCAATGAGAAGGTACCTTGGACTCTCAGGAAACCAGGGCAGTGTGAGGAGCTGGACAAAACCTGGTACAGCATTACTGGCTAAAAGGTACGGCCAGCATGACTCACAACCCAACAGCTCCCTAGAAAGAGTAACAAAAGGCTATGTCTCTTGTATTACATCATGTAATTACAGTATAAACTTGGGTTTTAGCTGTACAGGACAATTGGATCCACCTGAATGAAGTCATTACAGTGCTGTCACTGATTACAGCCAATATTAAATTCTTTAAGAATCTCAGAACTGATGTTTTTGAGATTTCACTCTTTATATCACTCCTACGTTAAACTTTGTTGACATGAACATATTTTCAAGTGAAATCATATTTTTGCTGTTTCTAACATGTTTGTGGATCTAAAATGTTATGTTTCGCTGGATAGACCCCATATACTCTTACATCACTAGGTAGGAAGTTTGAAATTATTCTAGTTAAATGGCAGTAAGGTGATATTATAGGTGCTCATACGCTTTCCTGGACTCACCTCAGACCCACCACCTGTCCCATCACCACCCCAAAAGACGTAAAGACAGCAGAGGACAGGGACACAGCCCCTCGTAAGTGTTTTGGGGCACTTTCACCAAAATACATTGGCTGCACATTCATACTAATCCCTGCAATTAAACAGAGCAATAGCGGTGCATTCCTGTGTGCAGTAATACAAACTGAAAAATTCAAATGATGCGTTAATAATTTTAACAAAAAGCGTGAACAAACAGATGAACACCCAAGTAGATGAAACATTGCTCTGACTGAAACATCTGCCCAACAGATTTGCTTTCATAAGCTACGCACCTGCATTGATGCCGATTAGAAATCTCGAGATGATTATCATCTCAAAAGACCGAGCTTTCTGACTCGTCACAGCCAACAGTGCACTTGACATTAGAAAAATATTGTTCAGCAACAAAGTCTTCTTCCTTAAGGGTCAAGATAATAATACATATTTATTACAGAAATACATGGAAGCATAGTTGCACACTTTTTGTTGTAAAATTATTTTAATACATGTATAACAGAGGTGCATAATGTATTACTTTTGTGCTTCACAGCTAAAGTAAATTATGAAAACAATGCCGGACAAACTTTACCATGTCACAGTATTCATTCTCCAGCATGATTTATTCGTATTAACATACTTTTACTGCAAACACACTATTCAGCTGCGTAATCACAGTACTGAAATTACACGTACTATTATTATTGCTACTATTATTTCATCCAGCCCTAATGTACATGCCAATTAATTGTGCGATAGAGAGACTGTACCTCCCAAAGTGGATGGACATGGGCCCGGCCAACAGGGCACCTGTAAGGCCACCCAGTGAGAAGACAGAGACTATGAAGGTCCATATGAGTGTGACCTCATTCACCTCTAACTGTGTCCCCCAACGCTCCTGAAACGTCTCATTAACGAAGTTCTGAATGTACTACAAACAAAGCGATGGAAGAGATGCAAATTAAAGGTACAATAAACATGCAGACACTACTACTAGACTAGTACACAAGACAGATGCACAGATTCGTGCATGTACAGAAGATTTAGTCACACATTATCACTGTCAGAACAAAAACTGTAAGTTAAAACTTTCCATACAAATATTTCCATACAAATACAAATATTAACGTCAACACAAATGCAGTAATATGTAGTGTCTCTCTCTCTCTCACACACACACACACACACACTCACTTACTACAGTAGGTGCGTTCATAATGGCGAGGTTATATCCATATTGGACTGTTCCACCAACTGCAGCAGAAGCTACCATGAGAGCCAGAGTGCCAACATGGCCCTGCACACAGAGGAGTGACATTCATTTAATGAACATGCAATCACACAGAAGAACCATAACATGCAGATCCATTATCATTCCTGCCACTGTGGCTGTAGTGGTTGGCCATAGTAACAGTGCTATTACTTTTTCATACTGAAGACTGTGTGCAATTCATGGTCTCGAGGGTGGCCTACAAAGTAAGAACGTGTGAATTGTTCTCCCTCTGCAACCTTATTAACAGGTTGATAGTATTAAAAACTCCTGCAATGTAATAATCCTAAAACGTCTTTGTAAGGCAGCATGAGATTAAGCAGCTAGCTTGTGCTCAGAAGAGAAGTGTAAGAAAAGTAAAAGAGCAACAAAGTATAAGTCATTTTTCCCCTAATATATAAACAACGGAATCTAAATGACAAAGATCTTTCATTTTAATCGACCCACCTTCTCTTCCTTGGCACTTTCCTGCCCATGTGAGCTCATGGTGGACAGACAGGCGCTTTTCTAAAGAAGAGTAATGACCAAGAACAAGCGGACTGCAGGTCCAGGACTGCGATTTGACACTCTATGAGAGGCTGGGAATGTGTGTGTGTGTGTGTGTTTGGAGAAGGAGGGTGGGGAGTGAGAGGAGAAATAGAGATAGAGAGAGAGAGAGAGAGAGAGAGAGAGAACAGAGTGGTGTGTGTGTGTGTGTGTGTGTGATAGTGTAATAAGTAGCCTAGCTGTCAATCATCAGCTCCATCTACAAAAGATATAACATTTCTAAATGTCATCGTGAATTCAGCTGTCACTGATTCTCAGAAGTCCACAGAGTTTTACACTGACAGTCTCACCTAACTTACCTCAGCATTTCTCAACACCAAGCTTTAAGGGGTTGTTTCTTTTTGTTTGATCACATGTGGGTAGAGTGGCCTAGAACAACACTCATGTAAAAAGCATTGTTAGTGGATGAAATAACAATTAAAAAAATAAAAATAAAAGTAGCTCCCACAAACCACCTAAGCTACTTTTATTCTGAAATCCTCAAGTTCCCCACAGAATACCAGTGATTCTAATTAATCAAATGAACTTTTGTAAGCATCCATCCTAATACATTTATACACTTCAGTGGTGCTATAACATGTATGAATGATAATACTGAGGAAATGAGGAAATGTTATACTAATTTGCACATATGCAAGATATGCAATGAAAGATTATTCATAATTCAGTCAGAGCAATGACAAAAACACACCAAAACTATTAGGAGGCAGTTAAGTACTGAGCTCAGTGATGGTAAATGATCTGGAAGAACAAAGTTGAGTAATGTGGTAAATCACAGAAAAATCTATCAAATGTATAAAGAAAACTCATGAAATTATCCAGAAGATAGCAGTACTACTAAGACATGTAAACACCACCATAAACAAAAATATACACCCAAAATAACACAGAAGCACACAACAGATGTTGCTGTTGGATTTACTTAGAAACATTTTGTATTTTGAGTTAAAGGTCATTAAATTTGAGCTGAACATATCTCACACATTGATATTGACTCATATTGTCTACCTTAAACTAAAAGAACTAAATAGTTAACTAAAAATTAAGCCAACTTATTTGAGCCAACTGATGTTGGACGAGAAGGCCTGGCTCACAATCTACATTCCAGTTCATCCCAAAGGTGTTGGATGTGGCTGAGGTCAGGGCTCTGTGCCAGTCAAGTTGTTCCACACCAAACTCATCCAACCATGTCTGGACCTTGCTTTGTGCACTGGGGCACAGTCATGCTGGAGTAGAAAATGTTCTTCCCCAAACTGTGTCCACAAAGTTGGTTTTGTCCAAAATGTTTTGGTATACTAAAGCATTAAGACTGCATTTCACTGGAGGTAATCCCAAACCCTGAAAAAACAGGTGTGTCCCAATACATTTTTCCATATAGTGTTCATGCCTCTTCCATCTTCCAGTGTGTTGCAATGTCTTGTCTAGCCACTAGGTGGCAAGAGAGGTTAACTGTGGATATGCAGATGCAGGAGCCTTCAGGTATGCTATTGTTCGGACCAGGATCTGATGTTGGACTGGATTTTTGCACTCAGACTATATAAGGCAAACAGCAGGTCATTACAAATCATGTTAATTTAGCAGGAATCAACAGCATTTTATGCATTATTAGGCAATGTCAATTAAATGTACTTGATGAAAGAAACAAACTTAATTTAACAGATTTATTGACAACAACACAGTTACATTACAGAGGGATGCTGCACCATACCTTCTATGCAGAATATGGTATTTAATACATATACCCTTGTATATCTTCACACCTAAAATCTATAAATATGTAAATAAACCTAAAGTGATCACTTTGCGGTTCTGTTGAATCAAACCAAACCAGGAAGTCAAATGACAGGTCAAGTAACAAATAAAGTGTTGACAAATTAAGTGTCTAATGTGGCTGGTCAAATGGCAGGTCTATGCCATTAAAACAGCTAGGCTAGTCTATTCATTCTTTTTTAAAATTAGTATTTTTTATTAGACTTTACTGATCCTGGTGTTACCGACTCATGCTAAGACTGCACATTGGACACACAGAGACATCGAGACACAGAGACACAATATCGAGAGCAATACCAAAAATGGAATAAAGTCAAAATAAAACTCTCCAGTAAATACTCTTTGTACTAAATACAATACGCTATATACTCAAAATGCTGTGGTCAGTAAGAGCAGTTGATATAAATACTATAGAAAAATTAATAAAATTACTGCTGAAGTAGTTTACTAGTTAACACAACAGTGGTCTGGAGTTAAACTCTATACTGAGTTATTATTGCACATAAAAGTGACATAAGTAGGGATACGGCAGATGATAATTGCACAAATAAACTATAGCATTTAAAAAGATATTGCACATAGCGATGTTTTAGCACACAGTAAGAAATTGTACGTCTGAGTAGTAGCAGGTTATTGCACAGACGATTGTGTGGTTGTGTGACAGAGGGAGGGGTTGTAGAGTCTGATGGCAGCAAGGAGGAAGAATTTTCTGGGCTGTTCAGTAGAGCACTTTATGCTGGTGAGCCTATGGCTAAAAATGCTTCTCTGTTCACCCCTGTGGAGCAGGTGATTAGCATTGTCCATGATGGACTGAATTCTAGATAATGTTCTCCTTTCAGCCACGGTTGTTGAGCGCCTCACAATTTCACAGGTGTGAGGTGGCAACCTTAGTGCAAGTGTTAGGTCCAGATGAAGATGAAGATTTTAGCAGTAATTTGTTTCACAGTGTCTCATTAAGTAGGAAAAAAATAATTGTATTGCCTTTAATCCTTGATGGGTCTATTTCTTGTCTTTGCATGAAACTATTTAATAAAAGCCCATTGAAAGTTTATTCGGAAAAACTGCTAAGTGTGACCTGATGGCATAAGCATTAAACTAACATTATAAAAATAAATGCTAGTTGAGCCTGCCACATTCACTCATAAGGTTACCGCATGCTGAAGGAAAGCAAGGACTGGAGCTTCAGGACACTCACATTTTAAAAAACAATAAATTTCACTTATCGATTTCAAGACTGTCACTGATAATTATTGTTAAATCAATAAGTGATTGCACTCTTATTGTATACTATAAATTTGGAAATACATCACATTAGTGTGCACTCAAGCAAAGCCACAAATTGCAAGTTTGGGCTTTGGGACAGTCTGTAATTTACAGCTTCCAAGCAAATGCTCCCACAAATAACTCATTTTACAACAGTGGTGAACAACGTTTTCTGTTGACCCAAGTTTAGATACTTGAGCTAAGTGTGTGAAGTGTGTGACTGTGAAACATGGAAACTGGAGTTCAGCAGCAACTTTCAGGAACAAGAGGGTAAAGCAATTATTGAGGCAAAAATCAGCCCTGCTAGCACAGAATCCGATCACTAACAGTG
>JBBPCY010000109.1:18029323-18048050 GCA_037974405.1 Brachyalestes nurse
GCACATGATATTTAGAGAGCGCTCAATGTGAGGTGTGAGTGTTTTAGGGCACCTGGCTCTTCATATCTGACCCATGTACCGAGCATTGCCTTGGTCCACATGGAGCAGCCCTGTCTCCTCAGCGTATTTTCAGCAGGCATAATCGTTATTGGAGAAGAGTGTGTTTGTAAGAAAGTGGCACAGTCAGAGCTGTGAGCTTTGAGAAAACTTCACAGGTGTGTGGTCCTGCCTCTTTGTCATTACTAAGGTTTAAGGAGCTTAGTTTAAATATAGAGCCATTCTTCTGCTGCTGTCCTTTATCCCTGGTTCCAGCAGTGATGAAGTTCCTGCCTCAGCAAGCTGTTGGGTCATCAGATGACAGAACAGTTTCAAATGGTCAGGCACTCTCAGTGAATGTATTTAACTTTTGAAGACATTTTATACCATTCTGTGCCCTCTGATTATACCCCGCGTCAGTACCCTTACTAGAGCCCTATAGTATGTCACTCTTGATCATCATTACTGCAGTATTAGCTTTGGCAGTACTGATATCTTTATGCATTATACATTATGAGAACTTTAACATGTTAGAAAAGTTTTTGTTGTGCTCTGTAAGCATCTGAGGTGTTCTAGGAGTTTCAAGTGATCTAAGAATTTTAGCTTTAAATAATATAGGGCAAGCTTTAATTTTTAATGTAAAATCAAGCAAAACCAATGTATTTTTATGATGAATTCATGAAACAATATGAATTTTACGTATTGGGATATATCACATTAAATAAATGATTAATGTATGTTTTTTCAAACATTTTTAAGGTGTGTTACAACCACAGTATGTAATTTTATATTTTATCTGTACCGTACTATCCTACAGATTTCCAACTAATCTTACACAGAAATAATATGCAGTTGTTGTCCTCAATTGGTTATATCTGGAAATGCCAGCTGATTGCCACCACCATACAATATATTTCCTCATTGTTAAAGGTGCCTAGATTATCTGGTCTCTCTGAAAGTGTTCTGTGGGTGGGGTACAAATAGACTCCTGCTTAAATTGCACTCTCATTCCTTGAGCTGACTCATGTATAAAGATTGTAATGGAGGTTTTTGTAGATATATTTAAGCTATGTCAGCTAGAATCCTGACTAATGTGGTCAAATTGTGGTAACTATTTGAAATTAGGTTTATTTGGTAATCCCACATGCAAGCAGAGCATGACTATGCCAAACTTGATACTTGATTGCGTTATTAGCCAAAGACTCGTTTCTGATTATTAGAACGCAGGCTTTAAATTTACAAAGCAGTTTGTTAGAATGCTTCACTGATCTGTGACTATACAAAATCCTCAGCAAGTCAGATTTGCAATCTCTATTATCTAACTAATTTGGGGGACATTGGATGTGCAATTTATTTGGTTTAAGTTTAAGCTGTACTGAATTATGCTCTTATTGGAAATGTCCACTCAAAGTTAAAGCTAAGCTATAAATTCAAGCCAGCTAAAGGAGTTTTTGTCCATCAGGAAGCCATCAGGGACCTAAATCCATTCCAACATTTCTGAGCCTGACCTTTTTCACTCTGTTACTACCTAATGTTGTGAACAACATAATATTACGTGTGACCCATACATTGAATAACCAGAATATTCTAATCAGCTACAAAGTTGGCTTCATTGATTACAGCAGAAGAAGCACAGCTGTAGTGCAAATTGGATACAAGTTTAGCAGGCCCCATATGACACAGTATGGAACTGCTGAGGTTTCAGATTTCTCTGAACAAAACAAAGATTGGAGTGTCAAGAATTTAGAATGAATGCAGAGTAATGGGGCAATAAAGGGTCTCTGAAAACTGAAACTGTGCGCTTATGTGTAAAAGGGATTCTGGGGGAAAAAAAACAGAGACTTTATTGACTGTTCCACCATCTACTGGAGCCTTGATGGCTTTAGCCAGAAATAAAAGATCCTAGAGGAAAGATGGAAAGATCAGAATCAATAGTGAGATTTTACAGCTGAGAAGCTAGCAATTTCTCACACAAGACCGGGCAGTTTGTTAATTTTTTTTGCTCTTAGGTGTTGACCAGAGGAGGATGGTTTCCCTTCTGAGTCTTGGTTCCTGTTAAGGTTTCTTCCTCCAGCTTTAAAGAATTTTTACTTTCCTCTGTTGCCATTGGTTTGATTTTTAGGCGATCTGACCTGGATTCGGTAAAGCTGCTTAACAGCGTCGTCAGCTGTAAGATGACAAGGGTTAAGACTCAAAATTGGACTATATATGTCCACTTTTGATATTGATGATTCCTAGAAACGTAGCTGTCTATATTATATCCATACTTTTAACGCAGGGTGGTGACTTTAGTCCTGAAGGGCCAGATTCTGCTCAAACCTGCGATTGAACTCACCAGTTAATTGCCAGGTTTAGTCGAAATGTTAAACCAAGAAAACACTGAACTCTGCTGGACTCTGGTCTTCAGTTTCTCACTCCTGTTGAAAATATTTACATGTATATATTTAACTAATATAAAATGGTCAGTGACGGCACACATTTTTCTGTAATGTAGCACTGGGTGAACAAGATGTCTGAAACATTTACTGTCTATCAGCCCTGTTAGTGTAGTTAATAATACTGAAGACTGTTTACCTGACTGTAACATTTTAACAGAAAATCTTCTGTCATTCATGTTCTTTTGTCTTATTCCTGTCATGTCTGTAAGCTTTCTGAAACTATCCATGCTTGCCTGGGGTGCTAGACTTTTCCAGGCCTTTGCAGAACCGTAAGAGAGTGTTTGGGGCTCACGTGATTTAAATCACGATGTTGTCCAAAAGCTCTAAAAGTGGACCTGAGATCCAGTCCTTAGGATCTCTTTTCTCTGGCTTGTGATGCTGTTGTTCTGCTGCCTCGTCTTCGTTGTAGTAGTTATGAGTTTCACCATATTTCAGACCTGCACATCTCATTTTATTGATGGCCTTTTTCTATTGTCATTATCTCAGTGTGTTCTTCAATTGTTTGAAAATGAACAGATTGTGGCCCAGAGTGTTTCTGTAAGATCTAATTTGGGTGTTTTGTTATTTCTTATGAGCGAGTGTTTATCCAAAACACCTCTTGGTCTCCAGCAGTGTTATGTTGGACTGTTTGCCCGTATAACTGGCTACAGAAGCCTGATAATAAAAATATTTTACACATGTAGTCACGTTTTTCTGTTTTTTCCTCCTCTTTATAGAGATGTTTACCAATATCGTGAAATTCTTTATCCTGGCAGAGAGCGTTAAGAACATCATTTGCATCGATAAACGCTTTTTGGCAGGAGGAGATTAGGATGGCTCGAGGTGATTAGAACGTATGGAATCCCCAACACCGCTGTTCAGCAAGTGTGTGCCTTAAGCCTATTTTTACTTGGGCACTCCCTAATTTATCTCAGATTATAGAAAAGTCAAAGTTCATTTGCTTCCATTCTTATTCTGTGACAGTGTAATTAACCTCAATCTATTTGTAAACTGGCATTAAGTAGTCGAACCCCGGTGGGTTTGGTTCACTTGAGCAGCTCTCCTCTTTGCCTTATGCCGCTTAGGATCTCTTTTCTTTGGCTTGTGATGCTGCTGTTCTGCTGCCTCATCTTTGTTGTAGTAGTTATGAGTTTCACCATATTTCAGTCCTCTGTCTCCTTAGGTAAGTGACTTTACCATGTCAGTTTTTAGGATATTACAAGTGACTTTATTTCAGAATCACATTTTGGATGGAAATGTGCCATATGTTGGTGTCATTCTGCCTGATCAGATCTATGTAATACATTTCGTGGTTTGTTTTGTAGGCTCTTTATTTACCTATGGGCAGGTGCAAGAAAATTCTACCTCTGCAACAACTACAGCAACTTCAACTCCAGCAACCACCACTACAGCAACTACTATCAGCTCCACAACTGCCACAAGTACTACTACTACAACTACTACTACTACTACAGTTGTCAGAAGTAAGCTGTAATTATTTTAACCTCTTACTGTTTGTATGTGTTTGGTATGAAAGGTAGTGAGGCTTTATTGATGTGAGTATGTGTGCATATAGTTTGCTTGTTCCAGGAGTGCCATTACTTGTTGTAACTGTACAAAAAGCCTCGGTAGACAGGCTATGGCCGAATGGTTTGAAGGACTCAGTGTTTAATTGCAGAAGCTCCGGAGGACAAAGCTTACAATGATGAAATAAGAATCCAACAATTTTATTGAAATAAAATGTTATTAAAATAAAACTGTGCTGAGAGATAGAGAGAGAAGCCCGGTTAAATCCACAATGTCTGACTTCATCCTGTTTTGCTCAGACGTCTTAAGAGAGTGAGTGAGCGGGAGAGAATAAATGGAATGGAATGAAAGCATGCACTGAGAAAGGAGGTTCTGATTGACAGAGGATACAGAACCTCATTTCACCAGAATGCCTGTTTAGTTTTTTTGCAAAAAGTTTCAAATTCTGTGCTATGTACACTGTTAAGGATTTGTTTTCTATCATTTCATCTTTTAAAGTGTATATAACCATGGCCCTTCTCTGTCTCTCTCCTGGCTGTAGAGTTTATAGCAGCAGCAGTTCACTCGCACTTTGCTGACTGCCCTGACTCCCACAGTCAGTTCTGCTTTCACGGCACATGCCGCTTCCTCATCCTGGAGGAGACCCCTGCGTGTGTGTAAGTACCACAAACACACCTTCTTACTGTGGGTGCACAAACATGTATGCCCACATTTGTCTGTCATTAGAATGACTCTAGGTTCATTTAATCTATATGGCTTGTATAGCAAAATTACAGACGTTTTTTCTTAGTATTTTTTCTGAAGCAAAGTAGGGTGGATAATATAAACTCATTTTATTTTTTCCAATTTCTGAGCAGTAATCATATTTCACAATACAAAACAAGGATAAGAAAATAAAAATAATCTGAAACTGAAACACTTTATTGTGCAAATACTGTTACATACTCAACAAGTATGTTTCTATTCCCACCCCGGCCGAGTTTTCAGGTGGTTGAAAAACGGCTGGTGTTTCAACTTTAATCTGTGTTGTGCAAGAGCAAAGAGCCATTTGTACATGGAACTGTTTTTTTGGGTGTTCATGGTTCTATGTACTATGGAACCCTAGAAAACACATTTTTAGGGTCTCTGTGTGTATATTGTTAAAAATATAAATAGTTAATACATTATCATGTAGCCTCTCACAGACAATGCAGGATGTTTGTATTTTAAATAGGTAGCGAGTATTAATCATTGCTGAGCTGTTTAGTCGTCTTTGAAGGTGTGAGAGCTCATCTAAAAATCTATTTAATCTAAGCAATTCTGCACAAACTGTGAACATTTAAAGTGCTGGAAATGGCAGATATCACAAAATACTACAGTATAATCTACTTATGATGTAAGTGATTGAAGTATTTAGTGGGCCACTAGTAGTAAGATTAGAATTTATAAACACATTTATAATGCATCAACATGTCTTTGGCACCAAATAACCCTTGGAGCTAGGTCGCGAGTAAACGCATAGTACCATAACTGTGACCCAATCTATAAGTCTGCTGCAGCCAGACTATGACTCATTTGTAGAAATTTCAGTCTCGAGTTTCGTATGTGAGCCTGTCTAGGTCTTGACAAGTGTGTCTTGTTATTGACTGAATAACTTACTGTTGACTTAGTATAACACAATTGTACTATATAAACCAAGCCTTGTCAGTATCATTGTCATGTGAATAGTTTATGTAAGTGTGTGTGTTCTGCTTTACCACTACATTTGAAAGAGGTGAATCATCATCTGAGTCAGAATTGCACATGCAAATTGTCCAGATCATTCAAGAGGTAATAACAATAAATTACAAAGTATAGAACAATATACTGGGCTTGAATATGTGAGTAAGCTTTGTTTAATCAAACGAAAAATAAATATTTAAAAATAATTGCACAAAGACTGTACACTTTGCTGTTATATAATTAAGTAGGTTTCTAGTACTTTTGTTACTGTTTGGAAATAATGACTAGCCGGTTCCATTCATAAGAGTACCAAAGAACAGTGAAGTTTCAGTTTCATCAAATTCCACAGACCTTTTTTCTGGCATGAAATGCAGCAACTAAACTGCCTTGCAGTCAAAGCAGCTTGTGTTCTTTGAGCACACAAGAAAACTAGCTTTAGTTAGTTGTAGATTATACAATTTATACCAATTACAGTAATTGTTGATGCTTACTTGACATGTCTTGATTCGTGTTTGTCATTTTGTGGGTGTAGGTGTCACCCAGGCTTCATGGGGATGCGCTGTGAACATGCAGACCTCTTGGCCGTGGTAGCGACCAACCACAGGCAGCAGACAGTGGCTACCATGTTGGTGCTGTGTGTAGTGGGCAGTGTCTTGCTCATGCTGCTTTGCACTCTATTAAAGTAAGTTTGTTTCAGCATTCAATAAACCTCACATTTAAAGTTGTCTTTTGTTATACTAAAGCATCTGTTTAGATGTTAGTGTATGTAGAGTTCACTTCATGTACAGTACGAAAATCTCCAATTTTAGCTTTTCACATAAAGGTTACTATGAAAATTCTGTGCATGTTTATGACTTCTGATCAGCCATGACACCTGTCAAGGGTTTGGATGGATGAGGCAGCAAGTGAACGGATAGCCATGCTCTCCTGGGGTGCTCGACTTTTCCAGGCCTTTGCAGAACTGTAAGATAGTGTTTGGGGCTCATGTGGTTTAAATCAGAAAGCTCTCCAAAAGCTCTAAAAGTGGACCTGAGATCTAGTCCTGTAGACCTGCACATCTCCTTTCATTGATGGGCGTTTTCTATTATTATCTCAGTGTGTTCTTCCATTGTTTGAAAATGAACTGATTGTGGCCCAGAGTGTTTCTGTAAGATCTAATTTGGGGGTTTTGTTATTTCTCATGAGCAAGTGTTTATCCAAAACACCTCCTTGGTCTGCAGCAGTGGTGTGTAGGACTGTTTGCCTGTATAGCTGGTTACAGAAGCCTGATCTTAACATTTTTTTAATATTATTGTGCATTTTAACCATACAGAGAACATTTATAAGCACTTTTTGGCAGGAGGAGATTAGGATGGCTTGAGGTGATTAGAGAGCACAGAATCCCCAACACCTCCTTTCAGCAAGTGTGTGCCTTAAGCCTATTTTACTTGGGTACTCTAGTTTATTTCTCTTATTGGATACATGAGGAAGCAAGTGAACAGTTAAGTCTTAAAGGTAATGTGCTCAAAACAAGAAAAATGGGAACAGGACATCACTAGGTCAGAGTATCTCCACATTCTGTGGGGTGTTCAAGGTAAGCAGTGATTTAATACCTGCCAAAATTGGTCCAAGGAAAGATAACCAGTGAACTGGTGACCGGGTCATGGGCACCCAAGACAAATTGATGTGCATGGGGAGCAAAGGATAGCTTGTCTGGTCTGCTCTCACAGAAGAGCTGCAGTCTTAAAGTTCTTGGGAGAGAGAGATGGCACCAGGATGCACTAAGGGGAAAAACAAGCCAGCAGAGGCAGTGTGATTCTCTGGGCAATGTTCTACTGGGAAATCTTGGTTCCTGGCATACATGTGGATTAAGGCTGCCACGATTGGTCGACTAGTCACGATTACGTTGACTATCAAAATCGTCAACGACTAATTAAATAGTTGACGCATCGTTTATTTTTTTAAAGCTTTGTAAGACCGTCTCTGGTATCATGGCTACCCTGCAATCTGAGTTGGCAGCCCTGCATGAGTCTTGTGTAAATTTGGTCAGAGTGTAGTAAAATTTCAGGGGTTATTTTGTGTGTTTTGCTGGCTTTTTTTGCCCTCTCCCCTCCCTCTATCTCTGAAAACACGAGGCATCTTGTACCTCGGCCTTTCTACCTTAAATACAGAAGTGGTTAGATTACACTCTGCCCATGTCCTGTCGCTAAAATCATGTTATTTAAAAGGTACTAGCTTTGCACTTTATTTTTTTACACAGTTGTTGCTGCTAAAATGGATATAATACTTAAACTATTTAGATGATTCTCTTTTAAAAACACGAGGAAGCTAAAGTTGGGCAGCTCGTAGCTGGGCCGGTCCGCCTTAAATACAGGAATGCCTCTAACCACTTCTGTTAAGGTGGACCGGCCGAGTTACGAGATGCCCAACTATAGCCTCCTCGTATTTTTGAAAGTGAATCATCTAAATACTTCAGGTATTATGTCCATTTAAGCAGCAACAACTGTGTAAAAAAAAAACAAGTACAAAGCTAATACCTTTTAATACCTGTCTCCAAATTCACGTTATTTTCAATGTATTATTTTTTGCACTTTTTTTCTTTACTTTTATTTTTAGTTGGCACATACTTTAAACACGTCAAGTTGTAAGCTAATGATGTTTATATAAGAGAGGGAGCATGTTTGTGCTAAAAGCTGTACGTTTTACGTCCAATATACGCATGATCTGATGAGTCGACTAATCGCAAAAATAATCTGTGACTAGTCGACTATCAAAATAATCGTTTGTGGCAGCCACTTTGACACATACTATCTACCGAAACATTGTTCCTGGCCAAGCACAGGATAGTGCTCTCTGCCACACTGCAGAATATATTCAGGAGTGGTTTAAGGAACTGTTCAAGGTGCTGACTTGGCCTTAATTTCCCAGATCTCAGTCCGATGGAGCATCTGTGAGATGTGCATAAAGGCTCCCTACCTGACTGCATAGCGGTTGCTAACTTCTTGGTGCCAGATACAACAGCACACCTTTAGAGCTTGGCCGGTCTAGGATGTTTTGTTTGGCACGTGGGGCACCTACAGAATATTAGACAGATGGCTGATTGATATGTGTTTAACACGTGTGTATGTTTGTGTGAATTGTACATTTAATCTGAAAAATCTGGAAATGGAGCATTGTTTGTATTAATCACTATAAATATGATTTCTCTGCAGCTGTTGGTGGAGGCGAGGAGGGTGTAGGCGAGGTCATGGACTTTCTTGTTGGTCAGAGAAACCAAATAGCGTCATAAAGGGAGGGACATCCTGCTGCCACTCAGAGACAGGTACTGTACTTCAGTTTCTTTTTTTTTAAAGCTGTAACTACTGCTGAGTTGACAGTAAGTGTGTCCAAAGTTTAATGCAGTTACTAATTATCACCACAAGTGGGGTGCTATCACAGTGTGAATAATGTGTGACAAAGCCTGCTTGAGTCTGAGGATTTGGGATGTTGATTATCCAGCTGTTCTCTCTGCCTTTAAGACTCCCTCTAAAGAGAGACAGATATGTTGAAAAGTGACATTTTGATGACTTGTGGCATATGTGGGTACACTGATCTGCTTTGATTTTTTTTTTTGTAAAAAAAAATTGAATTGTTTCAATATACTTAAAATCTTTTGCATGAACTACCAAATTAGAATACGGTTCACTAATATCAACTAAACATATTTGAGTTTCTGTTGGCTGCAGCAGCAAAAGTTGATAAATGTTTGGGTTACTTGAGTATGGAAGCCTTTTATGACCACCTATTTATATGCAGAAATGATGCTGGAGCTGTTTTGGTCTCATTGTTTAGCAGACTGTTATGTTGTCTGTGGAGGAAATGAAAAACTCCAGCTGTAATTATGCAATTAGAAAAGGAATTACTGGAATTTTGGTCAGACAGAACAGCCAGTTACCATCACCGGTCTAGTCACAGTGCATCTTGTTTATGGCCTATGACAAACTTTTAATCAGATTTGTCAACAGGAGGGTTTTGCATATTTTCTCAGTATTGTCATGCACTTGGAATGCCAGGTTGCCATGATATTCCTATATGTTTACATTTGATTTGGGTAAATAAAGATGCACTGAAAACCAAATGCATTTCCACTTGATTTAGCTTAATAACCACATGTAAACTTTTTACTCTTTTTTTTTTTTTATCACTTTTGACATTTGTCCCCATTTCTTGTTCTTTTCCATTCTACACTCAACCTCTGTCTCCTCATCAGAAAATGCTCCCTATGTGCAAGGTACCATCTTGTGAATTGATTTAGTGAGATTAGTGAGGTCTAAACCAGTTTTGTTTCTTGTGTGCTAGTTTTGCAGTGTATTTACTTCTGACTTCAATATACAATAGACAACAGAATGACCTTCTACTCCTATTTTCTCTACAGTGGTTTAATCTGGGTCCTCAGTTGTATTATTGGTGTAATTATTCTCTCCGTTTTCAACTGAGACTCCAAAAACTCCCTGGTTATCCCTGGAATGAACCTGAGCTCCGCTCCCAACGTTATAGACTCTCACTGCTGATAAGAGACGAATCCGTATGGAAAACCAGACCAGCAGGAATGCTTATTTTCAGAGGGACTAAAACACTCCATCATGGAGGTTTTTTTTTTTTTTTTTGTGGATTGATGGATGACAGTTTCTTGACGTCTGGATCACAGAACACAAGCCTGGACTCCACTTTGGTGCTGGTCTTTTGGTCCAGATGGAGGTGCATAAAACTAATCACAGAGTGAAGATCCATGGTCAAGCTCTTGTGGAGAAAAGCCCCTAGTGGAGGAGAAATGGACCATCTACCAAGGGCTGCTAAGCTGGATGTGAAAAGTAAGATGGAGAAATGAAAGTATTCTTTAAAAAAAGTGAGTTCATTTCATTACAATGCTTGAACATTCTTGCAAGATGCTGAGAACCGTGTTCTTTTAGACGTGAGCAGAGGGACCTGTTAACATCTCAGCTTAACTTTTTATTTTTAAATCACAAGCAAGAGCGTTACAAACCCTTTTGACACAAAGTTTATGGGTGTGGCACATTCACCAAAAAAAGAGAACAGTTTTAAATGGAGCTTTTAATTAGGAGCATGTCACAGATGCTACTGCTCAAAAACAGAAGCAATCCTAGAATTACAATCTTAATATTTCTATATAAACACTATAATAGACAATCCTTTACATTTTTGCCAATTAATTTTACCTGAGATGCTTCTAACATGTTATGCAATAACTTTAAGGAAAGTTCCAAAATTAATAATGTTTAAGAGACAATGACTTTTGAGGGTGGACTTGTTTACTAACACATACTCAAGTCTTGGAATCCATATGTGTTTTATGCTTATGGCTCCTAGATGGGTTTTTTTTGCACCTGAAATATTATCCAGATATTTATAAGCACACACATGGGTACACACACAACTCATGAACATTTTGTCTGAACATTTATACTGACATTGTACAACATCTAAAATCAGAATCCATAGTTGATATCAAACTCTGTATTACTCATTACACCACATGTAACAGGATAACGGTTGAGCGTGTAGCATATGTGCTTTCACACACTTTCACCATGCACTGCCAGAATGCCATCAAGTGGCTAACAAACTGCACTTTTAACCTCATGGTGTGAATTTATAAGTGGCACCAAAAGCATTAGATCTTTAGGTGTGCTTTCAAAATCATCCCAAATCCATTTGAAACCTTATGGCTTTAGTGATGTGAGCCTGGTTTTGTTACGGACAGGTGAGAATTACACCTAAGACCTTTTAAATCTGAAAGAGTGCAGACTTTATTGCAATGAACTGATCACCATCTTTAAGAGTAGATAGCACAGTTTCACTTGTTCACTCTTACATATTTTAAGTCCACACACAAGTGCACACATGCTCACACTCAACTATGTATAGCGTAAACACATACGAGGCTTATTATTAATCTCAGATCTATTAAGGAGTTTTTAAGACCTTGTTTACCAATGTTCTTATTTATCCTCAGGCCTTTTGTCATTGCTCTTATGTAAATGTACAATAACTAACTGAACTCATATTAGCACTGTGGAGGAGGGGAATGAAACTGCACACTGGTTCCTAATCAGTCAGCACCTTTTTCTGAACTCAAAAGCATCTGTGGTACGGTTGATGTGAAAATAAGAAAAAATGAATCAGTACAAGAAGTATGTATGTTTACTTAGTACAGTTTGGCGGTAAATGGAATAAACAATAGTGATTGGAAAGAGGCCGAGTCGTGCTGGAACGGAGCACTCTAGACAAAAAAGATTTACACTCTCGTAGAGGAAAATACCCTGAACTGCACTGACGGTGAAAGAGAGACACATTCAAGCTATATGCTCTGATTAACACTGATATTTAATTGATTTCAGTCATTCAGGTCAGGCTCATATGATCAAATATGGGAAAATAAATTAGAATGCCTAGAAAGTGATTGTTCACATGAATGAAAGAATATTGACTGTGCTGTGAGATGCATGTTTACATCATTTTTGTGGAATGTTGGATATTCTATGGTACTCTCTGTAATATATCTAAGCAGGACGAGCTCAAAGTATTTGATCAACAGAATAGGATTTTCAGTAAAAAAAAAAAAATACATCCAGACTGGTTCTCTAATTTTGATTTTGGAGACTGATCAAATGGCAACGTTCCAGTCATCATGTAACTCAAGATATCATGCTCATAAACTGTCCAGAGTTTTGTACCATGTGTTCATGATGACTTTTTCCTCTTGCTCTGCTCAGATTTGTGAAACTCATAGGTATGTTGTTCTATGAACTAGTTTGTCATAAAGCGTGTTTGTCTGTGTGCAATCCGCTGTTGTCTACGCACTACCATGCCCTGTATCAACCCTAACCTTGTATTATATACATTTGATCCATACTGAAGAAGGTAGGTGGTGTTAATAATGTACAGCAGTATCACGGAGTGTGACTGGAGAAATTAATTGTGCTTGTGATCCTCACTGGTTAAGTGGCCATCAGAGGTACGATGAATCCAGCTAAGTTACTTCTTGTACTTGATCAGCTGCGTTATGCATCTGTCTTGCCACTTTGTATATGCATGTATGTGTTTTTCAAAAAAATATGTATTAAAAAAATTGCTGACTATCTTGGTGGTGTCATTTTTTGTGCTAAAAGCTTCTCATTTGCCCCCTTTTAGTCCTCTAGTTAGCTGTGATTCATTTTTCAGCTTGTCTTTCGTGCCGTGGCTTATTCTCTGCTTCTTTTCCAAGTCGCTCGCTTTTTTTCAAGCTCTTGTCCATTTATTGCCTCCGTCCACTGAATATTTTAGGAGCAAGCCAAACGGAAACGTGGAAAGTAAAAGGCACAGTGGAACAAAGAGTGTGCGACCAGAGTGCTCTTTTTGCTGAGGGTAACATTCAAGTCCTTTTATTTACGTGCTGCCTATTTATTTATTGGTTTGTGCGTTCACCCCTTTGTGAGCCAGGGGACGGCCCCTGGAGGACAGGGCAAAGGAGAGTAAAGGCTTGAGTGACCACGTACTACTGCGTGCGTTGCAGGGCAGTTTCTGAATGACTGCGTTTTCTATTGCTGGTGATTCTCATCTGCACTGGTGGCTTTTATTCTTAAAAATAAAAGGCCCTAATTGGTGCTTGGCTTTGGACATGAGGTTCTAGCAAAAATATAATTAGTAAAGAATCTTTGTCTTGTCTTTTTCTTGTCAGGTGAGTCAGCCTTAGTGCACCTGATACTTTGTTCTAAGATCATCTCATTGTGTGTGTCTGAAATTTTTTGTCCTTGATTTAACTTTAAACCCTATCTCTCATTTCCTCTTCTGCTCTCAACCCTATTCTCATCTTCCTGTTCTGTTATCCCCATGTCCAGAGATGTGTTTGCCAATCCCATTATCTTTGCAATTGGATCGGAGCGGAGCCTCTCAGAGCCGTCTGGCTGAGCTTCTAAAGCCAGCTTTGATTTAAGGCGCTCTGCTGCAAGTGCTCCCTAAAGATGCACAACAGGCTTAGACAGCGGAGAAATGGACACAAAGAGCGAAGAATCCAGCAACACAGGGACTAAGCCCAGATTGTAATTGTGCTGTACCTTAAATAGAAGAGCCAGCTGAACGTATATTTTGCAGCTTCTGACCTTTATGCTAATGCAAGGTTAATTCAAGGTTAGTCTCTGATTTTTTTTTTCTTGGCTTCAGCCCAGCAGAACAATAGTCTGAAGTGAGTGCAGGCATTGCTGGTATCTGTGCTTAAGCAGATGGGGAAGAATGAGCGTACTGGGCATTAGGGTTAATGACCTTTCTCTGTTAACTCTGCATGGCTGTCCAGCTGCCTTCACCACAGCGACCTCTCAGCATGGAAATGCACATATCAGCACACTACAGGCGCAGTTTTGTCTTGGTTCATGCTGTGAGGCCTCCACTCTGTCATAGAACATTCCCTGATGTCTGTCTTTCTAAAAAGAATATTTCAATGTAAACCGTAACCCCCTTTATATCATGGAATAACTCATGCATGCTCCAGTCTACACCAAAGCTGTTTAGCCAATCTCATGATAGTTGGTGACCCATATAACAGAGCTCTTCAAATTTGGTGCTCAAAAAACTGAAGGCCTACCAACAGTCACATCATCATATCAGTGACAGCTTGTACCTGCATGATTTATATGGGCTGTCCACTTTAATGCTTTCAGCTATATAAATATAATTTTTATTTTTTTTTATATTTTATATAATCTTTTAAATTATATATTTTTCTATATACACTTTTTTCTATGTTATTGAAGGCATTATGACATTGCCTTACGTCTGACACTAAAGACCTAAAGCTTCTGCACCCAGTTCACTTTTCCCTGGACGTCCACCACCTGGCAGACAAAAGCCTCTTTAAGAAATTCATCAGAGCGGAGGGGCTTCAGCAGGTTGAATAAAACAAATTATTAAAAACCTGTTTTTCTGGGTCTGATTCTTCCTTCACACAAGACACCAGGCATGGCATTTCAATTCAAAATAGCTTTTATTGGCAGCACACCGTACCCCTTAACAAACTTAACTTGTTCTTCTACATTTAGAAAGGAAGTATATTTTTACTCTAGTACCTTTTACTTCATGCATTGAATTGTGTGAATATTTCTCATTAACACAGATTAATGTAATCTGACATTTTAAAACGTTTCCTTCCTGTTATCACAGAACAAACAGAAGCAAAGACGATCATTATAGAAATCTGCTAGAAATAAGTAATTTTTTTGCAGTTATTTAATTTCTATTCAATTGTTTTTATTACATTTGAAGGGATTTGTTCCTTTCATTCATTCTATGTAAATACTACCTAAATGCAATAGATTTATAGGTTTACTGATCCTAATTTTCTTGTTGTCTGCACATCAAGACTGCAAGGGATCTGCATTTATTGCACGTCTATTACTTGATTTCATCTATACAAATACCTAATAAATTAATGGAATTGTCAGCTGCAAATGTAAGTAAGCATTTTACAATATAGCTCCCAACTCCAAGGACATAAAAAGTGCAAGGGCTTTTAAAGAAACAGTCTTGACTTTTTCTTTAAAAGTGAAATTCAATGTTATACAATACAACAGAGATGAGATGTAATTTCTAATCAGTTTCCTTCTGTAGTCGAGCTGGTAGCTCATCTAGGCTCTGCAGTCTATGCTGTGGAGGAATATTCAGATGTTCTTGGTTTCCATGCCTGTCGAGCAGATATCCACATATACCTAGCGATCGAGATGTGAGGTAGTCATTTACGTAGTGGTCCCCAACATGGGCTACATTTCTGGCTGGCACTCCACACTTTTTCAGTGCTAGGGTAAAAATGTTTACATCTGGCTTAGACACACCTGCCTCTTCTGAAGTTATAAGGAAGGAGAAGTGAGTGAGGAGGCCACATCCTCGAAGGACCCCTTCTAGACGGCTGTCAAAGTTGGACACCACACCCTGCTTCATTCCCATAGCAGTGCAGGATTTCAGGGCTGAATTTGAGTCTGGGAACACCTGAGAACACAAACACTATTGTCATTATAAAAGTAAAAATCTACTTTCATAAGACAATGTTAACTGGATTAGTATGGTTCTGTTACATGAAATATGCACAGATCCAGCATATAAGATGAACAGATCAGCAAAACACCCAGTACTAAATAATAAAAAAAAAATCCCAAACCAGGAATTCATTATTGCTCTCACGGAAAGAAAATCAGGGCAATTTTACACACATGCAAATCAAGACGGGTCTCCCAAATTACCACCAGTATGTTGCAATAAGAGAGGCAAACATGCTGGATCTTGTTTACATGTACTTCACTGGCAGGTACAGGCCTGAACATCAACTCAGACTCGAACACCGCCTCTCAGTTTCTCAGACCATGCTAATCTTGCCATACAAACCGCTCCTCAGATGTGTCAAATTCGCTCTCAAGCTGGCAAAAAAACCTGGCCCCAGGAGCCATCTCTGCACTCCAGTACTGGGAGATATTCAGGGAGGCTGAACCCTATGATGGCTCTACACAAGTACACAACATGACTAGCTACGTTATTGGCTACACTGGTAGCATGGAAGACCATCCCTCTGCAGAGCGATAAGCCATGGAAAGCCACCAGACCAGTCAACATACTTGTCCAGGTGCTCAGAGGATGCACAGACCAGCTGACAGCAATCATCATTAAGTACTTCATTAAGAATTTTATCTTGAGGCATAAAGACCCAGCTGCCCCCTCTCACTGGACCACTTGCAGAGTGCATACTTCCAAACATACAAAGCCTGTCACCACCACCCTTTACCGGGCCCTCACCCATCTAAATAAATCGAATGTTGTTCACAGATTTAAGGACAGCATTCACCACCATCAGTCCTCAGCATCTGCTAGGAAAGCTAAGACTGCTGGGTCTGAACACTTCCCTCTGCAACACAAACCTGGACTTGTTGACAGGGAGTCAGACATTGGGAGTCTGCTAGAACACAGCATCTGACACAATACTGCATTCACCTTCACTTCCTACTGTTTCTGCTTTTTTGTCGGCTGCACTGTATGCTGTCCTCTAAGTCTCACACTTCTTATTCCCAGTTGTGTAGTCTTCTGTGGTTTCATGTTGCAACATGCTTGTGGAGGAACACACTCAGAATCAGAACACACATTTATTTATAAGTATGTGAGCGAACACATACAGGGAATTTGATTCTGGCCGATGGAGTGTCTAAAGTACAGCAGTATGAAAAGACAACAATATGTAAAGGCACGATGAACAATATACTGAACAACATAACATATAATAATGTACAATCTACAATATTTCATTTGATAATAAATCCCTACTGCCCTTGAACCATTGTTAATTCTGACACTGGTCACAATGGAATTAAATGACACTGCTAAAACTAGATCTACAAAGTATTAGAGAAGGTTTGTTGGAAGCCTCTTACCTCCCAGTTCTCTGGTCCACAGAAGTTCTGGTAGAGATTTCTGGCCAGTGTGTCGAGCAGGACAGGGTCTTGTACCCCGCACTGTGAGAAGGTACTCCTCACCAGTCCAGTCCACCACATCTGACCGTTCATTCTCTGAGCGATGCCATAGTTGGGGTAGAGGAGTGACTGCTGACGATAAGCTTGCCTGAACGCAGCCTCTACCTGTGTGGATGGTAACTTCAGTCCATAACGCTCAGCTTCCCTACAGTACTGGTCCCCTACAGAGCGCCGGACTTTCAGTAAAGTATCCTTTACGTCCCATAAAACCCAGCGCACTGGCCCAAGCATTGTCCTGCAAAACAGGGTTTTAGATTAAAGTTATTTGGGCATATATTATTAGGGCTTAGTACATAAACTAAATACTTTCACAGTATTAATAGCATCGCTTTATTCTGTCAGTAAACACCAAATTTCAGCATTTAAACAGTCAGTTTCATGAGGTTAACCAAGATCTGGTATGCTCGTCATTCTTTTATTTATTCCTACATACATACACACAAAAACTTAATTTTCTAAAAACATTTTAACTATAAATGTTTTGTATACATTGTTTGTAATTTTAAACAGGAATCTGTATCAGTCATAGGGGTGCCATCAAAATATTAAACACAATACTCTGTCCTAACTCTTACCATGTATGACTATTAATTCAAGATTTGAAAACTGAAACTACAGAGGGCAGTGTCAATCATTTCTAAACAGATGAGTTAACAGTTACTGATCCACCAGACCCTTCCAATATTACTTTCACAGCTCTAAAACACCAAGCAGATCTGACTAACAACTGTCTTAGGGCTCGGAACACGGAGTACAGCACTCCAGTACACAATCAGAAGCTGACTTTATGTTTAAAGCAGAATCTACCAACACTTATCACTCCAGTTTAGCTGGAGCTCAAACCTCACACACCCACACTCCGCCAGGCTTATCGAGGTGTATAGCTGCATAAGCTGTGGCCAATTCTAGGTTAGAGATAAACTTATTAAGAGGCTAGATCATCAAAAGAGGGCTGATGACCAAGTAGGCAAAATAAAACTGTTAACCAGTAACAGCAGTAAGTTAGCTAACGTTAGCTCTAAACAAGGTAGAGTGCAGTTAGCTTTAAGCTAACCAGCAGTCTGACCCACAGAACGGTTGAGGTTGACCTCTTACGTTTACTCCGAGGAGACACGACATATCTTCATATAAATAAAAAATACCAACAACGTAAGTTAATTGACAAAGTCAAAGAAATCCGTCCACACCTCTACAAACCCCAAAGCAGTCAGACTAAAGAGCAAAGGGTCCGCCTCCAGCAGCAGCGTTCATTATTTTGAAACACTGCCCCTCTGTGGTGATGAAAAGAGAATATAGACACACAATATGGACAAAAGTATTGGGACACGTAAGTTTCTCAGGGTTTGTGCTACACCCCTTCCTTCCAGTGAGGGTAATCTGTGACTCTGTGCACAAAGCAAGACGGATGAATTTCGTGTGTAAGAACTTGACTAGCCCGCACAGAGCCCTTACTTCACCCCCATCCAATACCTTTGAGATGAACTAGAACAGAGATTGTGAGCCAGCCTGACCTCATAAATGCTCTAC
>JBBPCY010000109.1:18051264-18073863 GCA_037974405.1 Brachyalestes nurse
ATTAGTGGTATTTGTATGTGTTATATTAAACTATTTGTTTCATGTTAAATATTGAAATGTGAAATTGCCAATGTTTACTATGCATATAAAATGCAGATATCATTTTTAATAGATTTCTAATGTTTTCTATTACCGTTATCCCTCAAATAACTATATATTGTTTGCTTGAATATGTCACAACATATGCCTCAACACTCCACTCAATAATCTTTAACAGCATTCAAACAAAGAATGAAGCTGTTCTGAATGTAAAGAATGGCACTATTACATGTCAACTAATTATATTTTTATATTAGTTAAATAACTGCTTTATAATGAAGTGGCTTATTGGGAGGTCATTGTATCCGTTTATTCAAAAAGATATCCAATTTTAGAGTGACCAACACAGTATTTTGTTTGGTACAAAATGAGAAGAGACTACAACACGACTAATACTTCGCAGTTTAAAAAATATGTAACAATATGTACAGCAATAAATATAGTTAGATTTATTTATCAATGAAATATTTCAGAGCATAAATTTTCACCACGAAAGGAATTAGTTCTGCTTGCAGTTACAGATGCCTGTCCCTGGCAGGTATTTCAGAATAAAGGTTTTGTGATCCACCATTCTCTTCAGTTATGTTCTCTAAATGAGTGGTACTACTTTGATCCTGGGCATTTGTGAGGGAGTCCTGTTGCTTGACAGTTTGTCTGTGGAAGTCATTTTTCCGGATTTTCCAAGTAGTCCGGCGAAAGTGGGCGACAGCTGGTATGATGTCATCAGCAGTCCAGTGGTGGTGGGTCAGGGCATCCTCCAGTTTGAAAGGACCATCCCTTATGCGTCGCACCTTGGTGCAGACTGCATTGGTGCGCAGTTCCAAACCTACTTCATGCATTACTTTCCGCAGATACGCCTGAGTCTCGTTCACACACTGCACCTCTGAAGAAAAGAAACTGGGTCACTGGGTTTACTAGCAAACTTTAGCAGAGCACAGAGGAAGTTATCTGTAACCATTAGGAGTGGGAAATTGTGTTATACTGCTCAAATGTAATACAATTACATATTTCAATTACATTTTGAGGCTTCACAATGAATAACAATTTACATTGGTCAACTGTTCAAATGTTATTTTTGCAGACGAAGTCAAGGTGAAAAATGTCAACAAGACAGCAGCAGCTTGTAATTATGATAACTGGCATTATTTAGTGTTTAGAATCTACACTTCTGTGGGTGAAAAATAATCATTATTGAATTTCATCACCAGCTCCAACTAAAATGTTACGACAATATGAGAAGTGATTATTTATGATTAGATACAGCACCTCTGATTGGACGTGCTGCAATGTTTTTTATTGTGTAAAAATGTTAAGTAACTTCTTTTTTAAACATACACATATTTAATATTTTATATATGTAATATTAAAGTACCTCTACAACATAGATTCCCAATTCTAAAGATTTTTGTCTTTTCTTTTCTCTTACATACCTGACCCAGACCATCTGCTAATTACTTAGCTGCATAAGATGTATTCAATAAAATACACAATAAAAACACAAAAATGTAAATATCATGGGGGCAAGACTGGGATCGGAAACCCTTGTTTGACGGCCTAGTAGTTGGGGATAGATTAGTTTCTGAGCTGTGCACTTATGTTTTTATGACCAGAAAACTAGTTACTTGCTTTACGTGCACAGCATTTGTTAGGCTTCACTCTGCACAGCAAAGTACTTGTTGCACTTCTAATTCTTTATCCCCAATGTAATTATGGCACTCTGGTGCTGTGTGTGTAAGAATTCTGTCAGTGCAGCCCTTACAATATGTGTTTACTGTGGAAACTCTTTGCGATGATGATATGTGACCAGTGATGATCTTACCTAGTTTAAAGTGAGGAGGTTCAAAGTGTACACATCGTAAACCAGTTAGAATTGGAGCACTTTTATCTCTTGGACGTAACATCCCCTTCACAGCCAGCTCATAGGCTTCCTGAGAGCTCAAGTCAACCCCAGAGTACCTGCGAATAAACACAGACATTTCTCAGAGAAAGCGCTTGTACTACAGAACTCCTGGTTAAGCAAAGCATGACCAGGAGGACCATGAAGAATTATATTTGGACAGGTGCCTTTGGCATTATAATAAGTGTAATAACTCACATGATTAAAGCTTTCTGATTGGCTCCTTGGATCATAGCTAACACTCTCTCCAGCTTATCTTGTGTAACATGGCCTAAGACACAACAAAGAAAAAAACAGGTTAAGGTTATAAATTGCAGGAGTTTGCTTTATGAACAGAATTTCTACACTAAATCTGTGTTCCATTTATGATAGTGTTACTAGCTGATTCACTGTAAATAACAATAAAAATGACCATATGTGCTTCTCTCTATGACTCGTCCAGTGTGACTGAAATCATCTGTGGCCATTCCAAACTCCCCTTCCAGTGTGTAATCCTGAAGCGATAACACAGCATGATGATTGCATAAGACAAGACAACAACCTTCTCTATTTCTGGCAATATAACACCAACAAAAAGAAATTAAACAATAGAAGCTTCGGTAAACCATGAGATACAACATAAACGTCCATCCTTACCCTGGTGACATGTGATCTGTAGAGACTGTCCAGGGCATCGTTTCCACTCCCAAGACCCAGAACTGACAATAAAAAAAACATAGCATAAAGTAGTTTGAGCAGTTGCACTGAATAGGATAACTTAATACAAAAGTGTACAGACAGTAAATTATTGCATATCTAAGATGTTCTATGTCATTGTCTTAAAAGTGGTTATGTCAGTGGTTAAGTCTTTACCTAGAATGCCAGAAGAAAACGCATCCAAACGATGGCCGACTCCAACACGGATCTTATGACACTGTGGTCCCGTCACTGCACAAGTAGAAAAACAGGGACCGTCCTTTACTGATTTCTGCAGTTATGACATTACAGGACTGATTGATTTGAACTCATCCTGACCAAGGGGGTGGTCCGCCAGCGCAGGGACTCTGGCTGCAGTCAATGTGAGCTCACTGGAGCTGCTGCTCTCTCCACTGGATAACAGCTGGAACTGCACCTGAAACCTCGGTGCAGGCGGAGGAGATGAATTAACAGCTTCAGTGAGAGAGAAAGGAGACAGAAAAAAGGAAGAGAGAAAGCAAAAGTGGAACAGAAAAAAGGAGAGAGATTACTAACAGTAAAGGTGGATGCACCTGCGCTAAAAAGTCTCCAGATGCTCCTTCATGAATCCAACCACTTTAAGGTACACCCATTGCTTGTATGATCTCCCTTGAACAGCGCTGACAGTAGAATGAGTTGTTCTGGAGTTCACTATAGAAGTACTGTATAACAAGTGCCCCATCAACTCTCTGTAGTAGGGCTGCACAATATAACATTTGCTATTCATTATTGTGATACTGGTATCTGCAATACTGACACTGCAGAAGGCTGCAAGTTGCAAATTAGACTAACCAATCACTGTGTTTTTGCCAGGGTGACCAATCATATCTCCAGGTACATGGTACTGGGTGTTTTGATGGATCAAACTGTTTTGACCAATCATAAACCATTAAAGACACTAAATCACCAAACTGTTTAAAAGGGCCCACATGCTATATTTTCCTTCTATTACATGACATTTGTGCAGGTTTGTGTACCGAAAATAAAATGAATCATATTTCTTCAGGATGGAATAATATAGGATGCCCTGTATAGTATTGATAAGGCAGCATGATGCTAAAACACTCCTTAATACATGCATGATGCATGAATGGGAAAGGGTAAACTGCTGAAGGAGGAATAAGAAGCTTAAGTTTTAATAATTATTACTCCTATTAAAAGATTATATTATTTGTGACATCACACAATCCTTGTTTTTGCAGCTTAGTTGGCATATATGCCATTTATTCTTCAAGGCTTTTCAATTTCAGAAAAGTGGTGATATGGTATCAATTTGTATAATCCCAGTACTATTTTGTCCTTGTTGTGTACCCCTACTCTGTAGTGATGGAGCAGCAGAAGAGCCTGCCCAGAAGAGTAGAGGCTGTCACTGCAGCAATGGGTTCCCCCTATTAACACTCGATTTCAGAACTAAACAGGACTGGAAAATGTAACGTCTACAAACCTTTGGACACATAGTATGACAGAATGTTTAACGTGTTACCAGAACAGCAGTGGGAAAGACAATATGACCATACAGTCCAAACCTTTGAGCAGATTAGTCTCGACTGTGTCTCGCACCAGTTTCCAGTGAACTCCAGGAGGTTTATAAACAGCAAACAGCCCGTGCAGTTTACGGAGAAGCCGCACAGCCTGGGTAGCCATCAGGATGACTAACTGTTCAGAGAGATTTAACTGTTCTTGTTACAAAACCTGACAAAACAAGGACATGAACCAAAACAAAAACTGCACCAACTCTAGAAGTCAACCCAGCATGCGTGTTCACCGAGTAACGTTACTTCTGTGGTAAAATGCTGTTTCTGCTTTGTGCTCATCAGTGCAGTCTAGTGGCTGGAGACACAGTGAACAACAGAGTCCAGACAAGTAAAGTGGCCCGTTATAGTCACGCATTAATACACCTCACCACAGCACAAAGTGTCAGATTCTTTTGCTGTGTTTAACCCATTTACCAAATGAAGCATTGGGCTGCCACCAAAGGAGGGCACCCATGGAGCAGTGTGTGTATGTAATTTATATTCATAGCTACTGACCTATTAAAAGCCACTAATATAACAGGATAATTATATCTATAATTTGGATCACCAGACAAGTGTCAGATGTTTAACAAGCTATTGAGTGATGGCTGTTGGTATAAAAGTTAAAGGACAGCCCAAAATTTGCCTGTGCCATCACCACAAATACACATTCTTTACATTTTATGAAGGAAACTTGTTTAATTTGACATGTTTTCACGTGTAGTTGTTCTTTCAACAACTTTCCAATGCTGAACAAGAATAAAAACCTACTGTTTAGGAAATAAAAGGATACATGGTAGAAACCCATCCATGGGACTAATGGTGATGAGTAGAGGGCCAGTGTGTTTAACCTGTTTCGACTGCAGGCCACTTCCCAGGATCTCCAGCACAAGCACGGTCCTCATTGCACTCAGCGGATCTACTTCCTCCATCAGTGTCATGCCTAAATGCAGCTCTCCATCGTCCTTCTCCCACCATTTTACCAGCTAGATCCCCGAGAATTCACTCCATTCAATCAGCCTGGCTGCGGAGCAAGCTATCGGCTATGCAGGTTCATGCTCCCTTAATTGTGTGGACTATGGACTACCTGACTGGTAAGCCATAGTGCGTGTGGCTACAGGGATGTAAATCTGATACAGTGCTTGTAGCACTGGAGCTCCTCAGGGAACAGTTCTTTCACCATTCCTCTTCAACGTGTACTCTTCATCTGACTTCCAGTACAACACAGAGGGCTGCTGTCTGCAGAAATTCTCAGATGACTCAGCAATAGTCAGATGTATCAGGCATGGGGACAACTGGGAATACAAGATAACTGTACAGTTTTGTGGACTGGTGGGAGCTGAATTAGCTGCAGCTAGTCCAGCAAGACCAAAGAACTGGTGATCAAGATAACCTGTCACTGCCCTGTCCATTAGGAGGGTCGATGTGGAGATTGTTCAGGACTACAAATACCTGGGTGTACACATTGACAACAAGCTGGACTGGTCTAAGAACTCTCTGGCCAGATACAAGATGGGTCAAAGTAGGCTGTACTTCCTATGTAGACTCTGAGTCTGCAACGCCATGTTGCAGATGTTCTGTGAGTCTGTAGTGGCCATTTTACTGTGCTGTGGTGTTCTGGGGTGGCGGTATGAAAGTGGCAGACACATAGAGACTCAACAAACTGATCAAGAAGGCTGGCCTAGTGGTGAGTGAGGAACTGGACAATGTGGAAACTGTTCCTGGACAGCATGGCAAACCTTCCTTCCCAACACCATCAGATTCTACAACTCCTCTCTCTGTCACACATTCAAACAATAATCTGTGCAATAGCCTGTTGCTTCTTGTATAGATTCTTACTGGGTTTCTTTGTAAGACTATGTGAATTATGCGCAACAATCTACCATGTCCAGTATTGTGCAACGTTCTTATCGGATGTTAAAACATTATCATCGTATGCAATATCTTATGTGCAGTTGTCGTGACTTGTGCAGTATCATCTGACATTTTTCTAAATTTGTGATGAATCACTTCATTATGTGCAATATCTTATGTGCAATGGTCTTACATGTGTAATATCACTACTCATGTCAATATTGCTTATATACTACTGATCTCTACTAAGAGCAATAACAGATAGATTTCACCTAACTGTGATTCTTATGCATATTATTTGCAAATTTGTTTTCTACAGATTTTTACGTAGATTTAAACTTTATTTTTTCATAGAGTTATTGTCTCTGTGTCTCTGTGTGTCTTTGCAGTCATTACAGCTGTTTCCTCCAGGATCAATAAAGTGTTCTGAATCAGATTTTAATACTGAAGGAAAGAACAATATCCTAAAATACAAGACACCACCGACCACTTCAACCACTTTACAGAAAGCTGCTGACTTTCAGCCAATCCTATTTTTTTTTAGCTGAAACTGTCTTAACCAGCATTTCGTAATCCTGTTCCTGGAAACCCAAAGCACTACGCAATTTCCTGTCCCACCTTGCCTGTTCCAGCTGATAAAGAGCTGATGAGCTGTTCCATGAAAGAAAACCATGCAGGGTCACCAGGAGCAGGATGAGTGCATTTCTTAATACGTGTTCTCTATTTTTGTATTCTCATGGGCATGTAAAACGTCATCAGTCCAAGGGTGCAGTACACTTTTTGTTTAAAAGTTAGTTTAAAAGGCATCAGCAACATTCAGCAATTTCCTTGTTGCTTTTCCCCTCATGAATCTGAAAGATTTATATAGTGTCATCTCTGACAAAAACAATCAACAGTTGTTGTATCTTGATGCATTTACATTTGTGAATAAAATAAATAAAGATTTTAACAGGAGTTTCTTATCCTCCAATATGATTCCAAATGTAATATTATTTCTGCTAATATTTCTATGACAACAAAAGAAAAATAAGCAATCTGTAGTCTATTTCTTCATTGCAAAGTACACCGTGATCGAAGCTGACTCTTTGTCTAAAAAATTTGCCTCAGGGATATACGTATACCATTAAGTAACCATTAAGTGAAGCTCTTTTGCTACTGAAGGTTAAAGCAAGATTAAGAAGTTAATGCGTAATTGTTTTTAAAGTTGGCTTACAAAAATCTGAGAAACTGAATTGCTACTAAATAGCTTTGAATATAAAGCAATTATAAAAAGGTCACAGATAACTTTGTAGGGTAGAATCTTGCTTAAGAGAGATGTTCACCATCATCAAAGATAAGGGATAGGGGTCTTTTCTCTCTGCTACCCTGGACCTTGTGTGTTTGCATTGTGCAGGCCTTTCACATCAGGAGTGAGCAGTCCGACCCCACTGCAAGCTTTTGGTTGGAGCCCCTCCTGTGAGATCCGACGACCTTGCCTGAGAACACTGTTGCCCTGTGTGGTTGTTGTGTACACCCCACTGTGTTTAGGTGTGTTTAGCAGGCCGTTGGTCCTCAACTGTGGTCATTGTTTATGTCCTTCTAAAGATCTGACCTGAAAGTGTTTTTGGTGAGGGCCTTTACCCATTTGATCCTTGTATTGTTGTCCCTTGCTGCACAAACTTGTGCTCCATCCCTGTTTCTTGTCCTGTGTTGGCTATTGTTTTCCCTACTTTTCACATTAAAAACAGATTCCAAAATCCTGCTTACGTGTCTCATTTACCACACCCATGGCACCCACGCGACACTTTGCAATCAAAGAAAGAAAGATTTCTGCATAACCATCAGTCTAATCATAATTTACATTCAACTATGTTTTTCCACATTTTTAAGGTTTCATTTAACTTAAAGTCTTTAGGACTGTGCACACCTAAATACTCAGCAGAACTTTTCACAGAGATACTATGTAACAATACAATAAATCTAATAACTTGTATACCAGAAGTACACAGTTTACATTTGGAACATTGTATTTAAAACTAAGGGCACTTCCAGGTATTTTATCTGTACTTGGCTAGATGTTAACTTTGAATGGGAACCACACTTTGGTGGCGACTAATGACAAAGAAAAAGCTTGTATTGAGGAGCGCCCATAAGGTTTCACATTTTATCTTAGGAAGTCAGGTTTGAGGTTGGGGGGCAGCTTTCAATAGTGAAGCCCTTTAAAGCAGAAAAGACTCCAATATTTAAGGACATTTCAGTTTCAGTTTTTAAATTCAGTACAATGTCTTTTAGTTTTTGTCATCTGTAGTGGTTTGGGTGTTAGGATTTGGCCTCTGTGAATACTGTATATGCTGTGTGTGTGTGAGTGTGTGTGTGTGTTTGTGTGTGTGTGTGTGTGTGTGTGTGTGTGTGTGTGTGAGTGTGTGTGTGTGTGTGTCTGTTTGTGATTTACAGGGTGAGACATAATTGCGTGCAGCAGAACACCCGCTAAGTGGGTTTTAGCAGCTATTCATATGGGAAATTTAACCTGATTAGTGATACGTTTTGCACCATCCCCTCTTTTTCTACGTTAATTTATAATTGAGCATGACGGAGAGAGATTACAGTTTTCTTTGTGTGGGAGGTGCATAGGCTGGAAGAAAGCTTTTGTGGAATCCTGATGAGAATGCTGGGGGTGAAAGGACATGTGAGATTGTCGTGCGCAGGTGTTCTAAGCCCAAGCTATCACTATAGAAATATAGCAAACAGCTCAGAGCCAGTGGACTAACGTTTGCCATAAGAATAAGAACAGTGAAGCAGATAAAAAACATGGACTGAAAGTCTGATCGATATGTTAGATAAACTTCCTGTGTTACTTCTACTTCTATTTCACAAACCCTAAAATACAGTTAGAATAAAACTGTCAAATCATCCCTACAGTTAAAGTTACTTTAAATTCAGACTAATCCATTCAAACTAACCTACACATCCCATTAAAACACATTTCTTCTTTTTAAACATAAGGATTTACTTCTTGCCTTTTTGAAACCTTTAGAAAACAATTTTAAGTGTGATCTCGATGACTGGCTAACTGCCCATCAAATGAACCTGCATTACACAAGCCCTGAACTACAGTTGTAACAGAAATGTCAGATCATGCCCAGAGTTACGGTTCTGTGAATACCAGTGCATTTCTACAAGCTCAGCATGTTCTCACGCCTATTTAGCAACAAAACCTGGCTGCTTTCTGAAGAATTTGAGTAGGTCTCAATGTCAGACTCAAGAAAATAAACAAATAAATATGTCTACAAATATTTTTTATTAAATAATTGCTATCAATTTTGAAACTTGGGTTTACTACTAAGATTAGCAATTTATTATTATTTATAGCAAAGTGCTAACTTTGTTAGTTTTTCTTTTATATTTTAAAGACATCTCTATATAAAGTTTACTATTATTATTATTATTATTATTATTATTATTAATATTTGTAAAAATGTTTCATCAATACATTTGTGTAAATTCTGACATACATTGTTCAGTTTGTTAGAAATAATTCACAGAAAGAGAAATATTTGGCTAATTCTATTAATTGCATCAGTAAAACTAACTGGAATAATCATGCTCTAACGTTAATTTATTTATTTAATTGTATATTAATATATCTATAAAATCCACGCTGGGTTCCCGATTGGTTCATTTGACTTTCTCTTCAAGGTCATGTTCTTTTTTAAACAAATGTTTTATTAAAGCTCTCTTTCAGCATAGCTGGACTTGAGGCGATGCAAACCACAAATGCGTTTTTTTTTTCTGTACAAGTGAGTTGCTGTTCTGGAACACCCACATATCCCCAAAATAATCAATTTGCAGGAGACAAAAAACACATTCATAACTACATTAGTTAATGCAGAAAGTAACTCTGGAGTGTTCTTATCAGGCTATTGAAGCCTGTTGTTGAGGTGCCTCCCACCTCTGATAGTCCAGCACTCCTTGTGTAGTAGCGTAGATGTACAGTAACAGAAAAAGCAATGGTAATAGTAACAGTAACAGTTACAATAATAGTAATAGTGACAGTAACAGTAAGGTTTATAGTAAAAGAAATAGCATTAGCAATAGTAACAGCAACAAAAAGTAAGATTAATAGCAACAATCAAACAGTAATAGTGATTCCAATAGTAACAGTGACAGTGAAAGTTATAGTAATAGTCTTCATTGAATGCATATTTGCTACATTCTCTCGCCCGATTTTTTTTCACTCTGTAAAAATGGCTTCCTTTGATAGAGGTTATGAACAGAAGACTGTCTAACTGATCAAATTTTAAAATGAGGTGTTCATACATTAGCACCCACAACAAAACGCTATACTCTAATTTGTTCCGCTGATACTACTTCTCTACATGACACCAGGCAACAGTGGGAGACTAATCTCCAAATATCTTTTTCAGATGAAAAATGAAATGCAGTCCTCTCACAAATGTAGGGGAGACCGGGTACGGTTGTAACATGGGGAGAGTTTTAACACCACCAATTCCACCAATCAGGGATAGGATAAGAGTCACAAAATCATTTCGGTGTTTACCCACTTCCTCCCTAAACCCACATGGTGGATATCAAGGCTGGGAACAAGTACATGCAGATTATTTAAAAAACAGATTTTGAGGTAAGAAAGTACTTTTGACCTAGACTATATTCTGTTTAGCATTTATACTATTGCAGATAAAATCATATAACTTATAATTGATTAAATTGTAGTTTCTTAGGTAAAATGTGATTTTTGCATTTTTCCCCTGCTAATTTCAAACCACTCTCCTACTACAGCTAGCTAAACAGTGGCTAAGAGGGGTGGGGTGGGTTGTAACATGTCTTTAATTCATTTGTCATCATTGTGACTCTGATTAAGAATACACACACACACACACAGTTCTTATTAGACTTACATGATTTGTTACACAGATTCATTGTAGTAGAGTGGACTAATTTACACCCACACACACAAGCTCACACACAGCACCTGAGTTAAACTCAAAAAGTGGATTTGTGTTATGGTCAGTCACAGAGAGAATTACATTGTTCTGTGGTCTTGTTCTTTTGTTTCAGTAAAACCTCTTTTTGAAGCATATAGCATGGTGTGGCCAATGTTTTTGCTTCTTTTGTCTAACTGTTACAACTCACCCCAGCATGTGTGGGATAGGTTGTAATAAAGGAACACCATGTATTTGTCATGAACTCATGAGGTCTGTGATGTTCTTGCAGAGGTTTGATTTAGTGCAGTTTGTAGCAAACAAATGTGGGTACTTTGTTTAAAAACTGTAGCTCAAAAATTCAGGATGAACCTTAAGTGCACTATATGTGTGTTTCTAACACCAATTTAACAGCAAGCCAAACACCATCCAAAAAATGCAGGAGAGTCAGGATTTATCTTAGTTTCCATGTTTAATAAGATACCAGGATGCATTTATGAATAGGAGTGAAACTGCAAAACAGCCAAATAAAGATCTTGAGTGTTAAAACAGTTACAACATTGCACTGAGATGTAAGATACAGAAAACATTAAAATGCTTTAGAACATTCCAAATGTGTTTCAAATACATGCTGCCAACAAATGTCTTGTTATTTGTTGAACACAATAGCACACATTCCTTATCCTTCAGCTAGCTGCTGCACAGCAGAAAATGCGCTAGATTAGCAACTAGGCTAATACGGTAATCTTTATACTCAAAACACGATTTAAAGCTTCTTAGATCTCGATAAATCACTACACCACCAGGGCAGGCAGTGCTGTTCTCTGATGAAAGTTGATTCACTTTGAGCAGTAATGTCACTTTGAGCAGTAATGTCTCCATGTTGGAGACGTCAAGGAGAGTGCTATGCATCAGCTACTGTTGTCACCAGCCAAGCCTTTGGTGACAAGCCCATTCTACCTGAATAACATGATTAATCGAGTCATTGTGCCCCTGCATGGACAACACAGACCTAATTTCATCTTCATGGACGACAAGGGCCGCCCTTTTAAGAAGAGTGGAATGCCGTGCCTCAGCAGCCAATAAGTCAACTTGTGAACATCATGAGACATTGTTTTCAAGCTGTAATTGATACTCAAGGGCACATGACACGTTACTGAGGCACTGATGTTTTTTGTTGTGGTATACTCACCACTTTTGTTGGCTTTAGTTCCGCTAAATAGTTTGAGATGAGGAAATAACCATTGCATGCTTCTTCTTAAATGCCCTACTTTCATGATATCACTGTACATTTTCCATACATTTCACCCAAAAGCCAAATAACTTTTTACACACACACACGCACGCACGCATATATATATATATAGTAATAGTGTAGCAAGACAAATTGGCCATTGCAAAAATTGAGTGACAGGCATTGACAAAATGTGAACAGTGCTAAAGTGTTTCATGACAGACATGGATTTACCATTCATTAAAAAATGTTTTTTGTTTCACTACAGTTTGCAGTACTCCTTTCATCTGAATTTCTGTTAGCTTGTGGGTAACATTACAGGACATTATGTAATATCTAATTAGATTCCTCAACATATCTTGAGTACTGGTCTACAGTCTAGAGGAATTAGGGGTTTTCAGCTCTAATATGTCTTTGACTGGTACTTATTCATAGGAAAATCATCAATCCATCAAGAGGAATGCCAGAGTTCTGTGTTCAGTATTCTGTTGCACTTGACACTGAATGTTCTTTTTTTTCTTTATAGAAAGAAATGACCAACTGAAAGTCTTCTCCTACTGCCCACCTTCTTACACAGTAAAAATACATCCACAGCTACACCCATGGATACCAGTGTGACGGGTTTATGGGAACCCCAAGATGAACATGTCACATTGCAGAAATCAGTAGAGGTTAAATGTGAGAATGTGATGCCCAGAAGCCCCAGTCATCAGAATGAATCCTCTACTACCATTCATGTCAACACATCTCAAGGACAATCACAAAAATATAAAGGAAAAGGGAGAACTCACCAGTGCACAGAGTGTGGGAGTAATTTTCCTAATAGCCGTAGTCTCAAAAAACACCAGCGGATTCACTCAGGAGAGAAACTGTATTACTGTGCGGAATGTGGGAGGAGATTTACTAATAGCTATAATCTCAAAAAACACCAGCGCATTCACACGGGAGAGAAACCATATCAATGCCCAGAGTGTGGGAGGAGTTTTACTAATAGTCATAATCTCCAAACACACCAGCGCATTCACACTGGAGAGAAACCGTATCACTGCTCAGAGTGTGGGAAATGTTTTAACCAACGGACTAATCTAAAAACACACCAGCACATTCACACTGGAAAGAAACCATATCACTGCTCAAACTGTGGGAAGAGTTTTACTACACACAGTGAGGTCAAAATACACCAGCTTACTCACACTGGAGAGAAACCATATCACTGCTCAGAGTGTGGGAAGAGTTTTACTAGACTGGGTACTCTACAAAGACACCGGCACATTCACACAGGAGAGAAACCATATCAATGCTCAGAGTGTGGACAAAGTTTTAGAGGGAAGGGTACCCTCAAAACACACAAGCGCATTCACACTGGAGAAAAACCATATTACTGTTCAGAATGTGGAAAGAGTTTTACTAGATTGGCTACTCTACAAATACACCAACGCATTCACACTGGAGAGAAACCGTATCACTGCTCCGACTGTGGGAAGAATTTTAACCGACTTACTAATCTAAAAACACACCGGCACATTCACACTGGAGAAAAACCATATCATTGCTTTGGCTGTGGGAAGAGTTTTAACCAACGAAACCATCTAAAAACACATCAGCGCATTCACACTGGAGACAAACCGTATCACTGCTTGGAGTGTGGACAGAGTTTTACTACCCAGAGTAGTCTCCAAAAACATCAGAGCAGAAACATACATACAAATTAAAGATACACAAATGGATTAATATGGAAGTTTTAAAAAATATTATATAGGTAGCTTTGTCGCCTTACAGTGATGTGGTAATGGGTTTGATTCTCTACCAGGGTAGACAGGATTCTTTGGTTTATCCATATCTGTGTAGGTTTGGGCCAGGAGCGCTGGTTTCCCAAATCTCTGCATATCAGGTGGATGGTACATACCAAATTGTCCCTCCACCTTTGTTAGGATTAGTAGCTCAGATAATGGATGGCTGATATTTTTCCATTATGTAATTTAAAAAAAAAGTGGTATGTGAACATTTTGTAGGGTTATACGGAATGTTGTGAAAAATGTATATAAACATTATGTAATCTTAGTGCCGTTTTCATGTTTATTTTAAATGTGGCTGAACTGAACACATGTTCTACACCTTGTAAAACATAACTGTACTGATGTTATGTTACAGGTATTCTTTTTGAATGGTTGTTGGTTTTGTATAAAACATTATTTCATGCAATTTTAATTGTTTGCTCATTTGAGGTTACACAAAAATGAAAACACAGACAAAAAATTGTGGGATGAAAACAATAAAAAACAAGCATTTCATGAAAAGAACACCTTGCCAACTATTAAGCATGGGGGTGGATCTATCATACTTTTGGGTTGTGTTGCAGCCACAAGGTGGAGGGAAGAATGGATTCCACTAAATAGCAGCAAATTCTGGAAGCAAACATCAAACCATCGGTAAAAAGCTGAAGCTGAAAAAAAATGGTTTCTACAACAGGACAATGTTCCTAAACATACCTCAAAATCCACCATGGACTACCTCAAGAGATGCAAGCTGAAGGTTTTGCAATGGCCATCACAGTCCCCTGATTCAAACATAATTGAAAACATCATCTCAATTGTGTGTATATATATATTAGGACCGTAACGGTACATGTATTCATACCGAACCGTCACGGTACGTGGGTCACGGTTTGGTACATGATGTCGTACGGAGAATACACAGTACAACGGAGAAGACGCGATTAAAGTAATGCGGTACTAAATTTACAAGTGTGAGTTTTGTTGCTTTCTTGCCTCAGTGTTAGCAGCAGCTAACCAGGCATCATTCACTCGGCAGGTCCAAAAGTGAGACGATACGGGGAGCTAGGTCTGTGCTATCCTCCCTCAGAACGGGAGAATTTATTTCCTTTCTTGTAAAAGAGCGTTGGAGTGGCGAAAAGCACTCGTGAATGAAGCAGCCATGGAAAGCTCTACTACACACACACCGCTGAAAAACTACATATCCCAGCATGCATGGTTCCTTAAAGGAACAGGCTCTGTAACAGTTTCATATGGAAACATTAAACAGCAACCTTTAAAATGTTTATCCATCTTACTTACTTTCTATTAGGTAAGATTAATATTAATTACTATGTTCTATTATTAAAACAAGATGGTTAAGTTGTTTTTTTGTCATCTATACATGAAAATATAAGCAGGAGTGTGTGTTTACTTGTTAATACACTGCTGTTTATTTAAAATAAACCAAAACAAACCAAGCCTCATGGTTTAGAATATTTTGTTACTTAACTTCGCTGTACCGAACCGTGATGTCAGAACTATAGTGTTTCTGTACCGTTACACTCCTAGAAAAAAGCAAGCACTGGGCATTTGTTGCTTCTTCCTGTTGTACCGAACCGGTATCGAACTGTGACCCCAAAACCGAGGTACGTACCGAACCGTGACATCTGTGTACTGTTACACTCCTAATATATGTGTATATATGTATTCAAAATCTATGAAGTCATTTAGGTTTTTTTTAATAAACTTTTAATAATCTTTGTTTATAAATCCAAAAAAGAGAAGAGTTTAGTAATGTTTTCTCACACTGGTTCCCAGACCCCTAAAATGAGCTGCTAAAAAACTAATGTCTATAACAGACATGTATTTATTTTTTTATTTATGAAACTACTATTCATTAATTTAGTTCAACACAATAGAAGCCTTTCTGTTTGTTTACTTGATAAGTGATAAATGTGTCCATGTAAATATAGGTTATTAAACAGTGTACAAATCTGAATCAGGGTAATCCATTATTTTTACAGTGCGCGCCACATACAGCTAATATAACACTTACTATCTCTCTCACACAGTCACTCTCTCTCTCTCTCGCTCTTTCTTTCTCTCTATCTCTCTCTCACTCTCTCTTTCTCTATATATATATATATCTCACTCTCACTCACTCTTTCTCTTTCCTTCTCTCTATCTCTCTCTCACTCTCTCTTTCTCTCTCTCTCTCTCTATATATCTCTCTATATATCTCACGCTCACTCTCTCTGTCTCTCTCTCTCTCTGTCTGTCTGTGCCCTGTATGTGTGTGCGCTTCAGAGGAACAGAGAGCTGCTCAGTAATTAGTCTGTTTGGTCTAAAGTGATGAGAAGAGAAGATGCTGGCCTACTTGTCCAAAAAAGCACAAAGACAAAAAAAAGTCTTGCAAAGCAGAAGAGATTTTAAACTCAGTGCCATTTGATCTGTTTCCCTCTGCATATCCTTACTGATTCTTTCAACTCCCGTACACACACACACAAACACACACACCCTGGGGCAGAATGAGCCCCTGTCTCGGAGCCCGTGGCCAGAGAGGTGTGTGGAGCTCAGAGATGCTGGTGATGAAACTAAACTCTCACCTGTTAGGAGCCGCAGAGCTGGAAACACTGGAGTCCTTTCAGTGGATTCAGTCCCTTCTCTTCACTCGCATCGTCTCCTTCAGCCCAATGAGTGAGGAGGAGACAGTCGCCGCACGCAGGACACACACACACACACACACACACACACTGAACACACTGCACACACTGCACACACTGAACACACTGCACACACAAGCTCTGCCGGGAGAGGAGTGTGTCAACCGTGGATAGAGGAGCGCCGTAAATACAGAGAGAGAGAGAGAGAGAAGAGACAGAGAGAGAGGGAAAAGGTAGGCGGGGATAGGGCAAGAGGGAGAGAGAGTGAGAGAGAGAGGAGAGTGAGAGAGAGGAGAGACAGAGGGAACGAGGAGAGAGAGGGGAAAGGCAGGCGGGGATAGGGCAAGAATGAGAGAAAGAGAGGACAGTGAGAGAGGAGAGTGAGAAAGAGAGAGGAGGGAGAGAGAGAGGAAGACGGTGTGAGAGATCAATGATAGAGAACAAAAGAGAGAGAGAGAAATAAAATTACATAGTGAGAGAAACGAAAGAGAACACAGACAGAAAACAAAGACAGAGAGTGGGACAGATAGAGAAAGAGAAAAGGACAGAGAGAAAGGTAAAAAAAAACGGTAAAAGAGAAAAAGATGAAAGGAAAACAACAGAGCAAGAGAGAAATGAAGGAGAAACTGAAAAAAGACAGTCTGAGAAAAAGAAAAGATAGAGAGAGAAATGAAAGAGGACAGACAGAAAAGAATGAGAGAAAAGTAAAAGACAGATGATGCCAAATAAGAGATGAGAGAGAGAGGAAGAACAATAGAATGGTAGTAAGAGAAGGATAGAGAAAAAAGTAAAGGGAGAGAGAGAGCTGGAGAAGTGAAAAGAGCAAAAAAGAACAGAGGATGGAGAGAGAGAAAGAGAGGGAGGGCTGGAAAATGCAATACAGAGGACAGAAAGACAGAAAGGCAGGCGGGAAGAGAGAGAGTGAAAGAGAAAGGGAGAGAGAAAGAGAAGAGAGAGGATGAAAGAGAGAGAGTGAAAAAGAGAGACAGAAGGAAAGAGAAAGGGAGAGAGAGGGTGAAAAAGAGAGAGAGAACGAGAGAAATAGAGGGTGGGTGAAAAATAAGAGAGAGAGCGAGTGTGTGTGTGTGTGTGTGTGTGTGTGTGTGTGTGTGTGTGTTTCTCCTCATTGTTATGTTCGTTTCACAGCGCTAGCCTGTGTTGTGGTTACGCAATCTGTGCTCGAAGGCCACTCGTAGAGTGTGAAGGGATTTTTCAGGAACACACACAGCTAACAGCTCTATTCACTCAGAGCTCCCAACACTCATCACACTCCGGAGCTCCATGACTGCTGTTCCACCACACTGGAGCCACACAAGCTGGTTCATACAGCAGATCTGCTGCTTACAGGAACACCCAGCACTCAGAATGCACAATCTCTTTTTAAATAGTAATAAAACAGTACATTACATCCATCTGATAGACACTTTTATGCAAAGCGACTTACAATATGACTTACAATATGACTTACAATATGACTTACAATATGAGAAAACATTCAGGACAGTGTGAGAACCAGGAGAGTATTAAGTGCTAAATCTTTGTGTAAGAGTACTGTTTTATTACTATTTAAAAAGTGAAAGTGTAATTCCCCAACATCCCCCTTTACGTTATGCAGTCTGAGTGCTGGATGTCCCTGTAAGATGCAGAACTATGTGACGAGCACGTGTGTCTCCAGTGTGGTGGAACAGCAGTCGTGGTGCTCAGGGGTGTAATAAGTGTTTAGACTGCACAATAATGTAAAGAGGGATGGTGGGGAATTACACTTTCACTTTTTAAATAGTAATAAAACAGTTTGTGTAAGAGCACTGCAAAAAGATGAGAGGAGATTCTCTCTGAACAGACGAGTCTTCAGGAGGTTTTTGAAGATAGAGAGGGATTCTGCTGCTCTGGCAGTTCATTCCACCAGCGGGGAACCAGAATGAGACCACTCTGGACTGGGAACCAGAATGAGACCAGTCTGGACTGGGAACCAGAATGAGACCAGTCTGGACTGGGTTTACTTTGTGTGTAGGGAGGGCAGAGCCAGACGATGTTCCATGGAGGAGTAAAGGGAGCTAGTAAGAACAAGAATTACGGGATTAAGGTAGTTGGGTGCAGAGTAGAGACTGAACTTAATTCGGGCAGCCATGGGTAGGTAGGTCAATTAACAGTGGGGTGACATGCCACCTTTAGGCTGGTTGAAGATCAACCGAGCTGATGTATTCTAAACCAGCTGTGAGGGTCTTACCATGCAAACAGGAAGACCCACTCGGAGGACGCTGCAGTAATTGAGGCCATGGTTTGTAGCAGTTGGGTGGCACACCGAGTCAAGTATGGCCTGATCTTCCTGATATTGTATAAGGTGAAGTGACAATACATCAGACATCAGGTAATGCATTTATTACTAGGGCTGTAACGACACAACAAACCCACGATTCGATTCGTTTCACGATTTTTGACCCACGATTCGGTTCGTATCGCGATTCTTTGTGGGGGCGGGGAGGTTAGTGCTTAGTGCAAGCGGTACCATTCGAGTACCATTTTGTTTCAAGTCCTCATGTTTACTACAGAATTATGAATCAATAAACACTTGACACCGCTTCTTTTGCATTTAATCTATACAGAAGACCCCAAGAAATCGCCACAGGCTGCCGCAGAACCGATTCTTCAGCTACCAGTTCACCATTGTCCAAAACTAAAAACAAGCTCCGCCCAGCTGGCCAAAATCACACAAAATCTTGCTCAAAACACAACAAAATTCTTACAAACAAACTCCCCAGCAGTTTTATCACAACTAGCCAGCTTATAGACACTTATAAAGTGAGGTGTCATAATTTCCTTTTACTTACATTTGAAGAAATTCAGCTCGACACGCGCGCCCCCCCAGTGCGTCTCTTCAGACAGTTATCCCCATCAAATGTCCTCAGATATCCTGAAATGTCCTGAATTTGGTCTTCTGTGTTTTTTCCTTTGTTTGAGTCTAAAAAATCAACCCAGAGTGTACTGTCCTCACGACACGCGACTATGTGAAGCTAGACAGCCAGCAAACAAAATGAAAGAGATCTCCACACAAGGCTTACTTTTCTTGATTTTACTGAAGATCTCTTATATGTTTTTTCTTTGTAACTGAAATATACAGAAAAGGAAAAATAAATTACTAGCCAATACACACGTCTTAATGCCACACGTAATGATTAGCCTAGCTTAAACACATGAGCATTACATTACATTGGCGTCACATTTATCAACCAAAAAACAATTCCAACACACATCAGAGAGCTTTCTGAACACATTAATACTCACAAAGACGAATGTTTCCCAAGGCACAAGCGTGTAGGGCATATTTAGTGTGGACATGAGCTGTTTTCTCCCTGCCGAAGCACTTGTTCATAACATTACCGGAGAAATGCCAAAGATAGTTTCATGGCAAGAACTTTCACTCGCTCACGTACAATAAGACAAAGATGCTTTGGGGTACAGATGTTCTACTTTCGCCCCCTAGCGGCAAAAAACGGGAAGGATAACTCTGGAAATTGGAAGGGGTGGGTGTGTTGTGAATTGGCCTTCTCACACCGTGACACGGGTTCACAGACCTGGGTATTGCGATTTCGGGTTTATAACGTATATCGTTACAGCCCTATTTGTTACCAATTCATGCTGTACTTTTTCAGTCAAGGAGCTTTAAGAAGCATTACACTCTTGCTGAGGAACCCATGACCTCTTGGTCCAGAGGCAAGTATCCTACCCAGTAGGCCACCACCATTCACCACCACTGTGAACAGTTCTAAGTTCCAATAAAAATGAGCGTTTCACACCAGCCCTTTATCTGATTGACTGTATTCACTGTTTAATTATGCAGAACAATATTTTTGATAAAAAATATACTTTTCCCTAAACATGAACATCTACCTCAGTTTAAACCCCACACTTAGCCTGTAAAGGATTAAATGAAAGTGAAAGTGACCATTCTGTCATACATAAACACACCACAGCACACAGTGTGAAATTGTTTCTCTGTATTTAACCCATTTAAACAGATACACCAAGTGAAGCAGCGGGCAGCCAGGAACACGGTGCCCGGAGGTGCTTAACGGTCTTGAGATTCGAACCTATGACATCCGGATCGCAAGGCAAACACCCTAACCTACCAGCTGCCCCAGTTAATGATGACTGATTTTAATGAGAGTTTCCATCATTTGAGCATGTGTGGACTGCCTAAATAACACAAGCCCATTGCTGGAATCCAGGTCAAGTTACTACAAGCAACTTCTTTTCATCAATTCCCCCATGAGGTCCGTTTCAATTTCAAAAATGAACTTGATAATGAAAGCTTTTAAGTGACTCTTAAAAATTGATTCTCAAATCTGAATGAACCTCTTTTCTTTTCCACACAAAACCAGTTGCTATCGTCATAAGCAAGCTATGACTTGCCCTGACTGCAGGCATGTCATTTTATACATTTAAAAAAAGTGTTAAAATGAAAGATACAGCTATCCCCCTTTCCCTGGGAAACTGAATGTAGTGTACCTTCAAAAGTCATTGGAATTTAGGACTATAGTGTGAAATCTGAGACCCCTTGATTGACACTTGAGACCACACCAAGAGCCTCAACAGTCAAAAAATTATAGGGGTCTCTGGAAAAATCTTTATACCCAATCAAACCACTCCTTTGACAACCCACCCCAACATATAGTTTGTTCATCATAAACATCCCTGCCCCCACTTATGGACATTTTGCACACTGTTACCATGCTGTAACTTTGGGGGTCCGTTCACATTTAGTATTACGGCATTTAGCAGACGCTTTTATCCAAGCAACTCCCATTCCCTAACTATAGGGGGCAGTCTTCCGGGATCAACGTGGTGGTGGTGTACTGAAGGTAGGATTCAAACCCATGACCTTGACCCAGAGGCAAGTATCGTACCCAATAGGCCTCCACCACCAAACAAACATTGTTTGTTTCATTGGGTTTTCCAGAGTGGTGGTCTTACCTAAACCTCCTTTGTCACCGACACACATTTTTAATCAGAAATAGACAAAAGGAGAGAAACACTGAAGCTGAGCTGAACTTACGGCCTGCACTACTATCTCTAGCCACTCATTTGGATCAGTGAATCAAAGGAATCGACATGTTCATTTGAAGAATGAATCAGTAAAGTGAGTCATGACAACAACAACTTCAGTAAACCCTGCCTCAGGTCCCAGTAGGCGGATATTTGGGCTAAACACCACGAACTTATTACACTCTGCCTACAGTGAGATTTTAGCTCAATCTCAGTTACTAATGAGCTGATTTCACTGAGACTGTGACTCATGAGTGGATCACTCAAATCATTTGGCCATTTATGAGACCAGTTGCTGTGTAGCAGAAGAAATTACGCCGTAGCATCAAGAAGGGCTTCTTTATTCTCCTAGTTTGATAAAATGGCAGAAGAATGAACTGTAAGATAGACAGAATTATCACTCCTCTGGACATCACAGTGTCAAACTACATGAACATGGATGGTTGGATAGTCCTCATAAATTGTGTCTATGTGGAGGTCAAGGTTGTTGTTGATAAAAACACGACTAACCACACACTACCACACACATAAAGCCAGGTGTAGCTTCTTAACCAGTTTATCTTAACATCTGAAGCCAAACTATGTTGTGCATAGAACGTCCTTCAGAAACCGAAAATAAATCAGCCATCATGGAAATTACCCTGCCACACCTGCGGACTAAACACTTCCAAACCCACACACCACACGAACACCCACTGTGCAGGAGTCTCTCCTGCAAGATCACTGTCAGAAATCAATCTTTTTAAAATATAAAATGTTGATATTCTTCTGTTTATTTCCTGATTTAAATAAAAATAGATTTTCAATGTGGTCTTAGACTTTTGGCCAGTACTGCAGGCATGTAAATAAATGGATGGATGGACGGATAGATAGACAGACAGACAGACAGAGAGACAGACAGACAGACAGATAGATAGATAGTTAGATAGATAGATAGATAGATAGATAGATAGATAGATAGATAGATA
>JBBPCY010000109.1:18073963-18091685 GCA_037974405.1 Brachyalestes nurse
ACTGTGGCATAGATATAATGATCAGTGTCAGTCAGCTACCACTGTTTCTTCAAAAACGCTTAGCATATGATGATTATTATATGCTAATTATACCAACTCCTATCATGCAATATATCACTAGCTTCATCACAAAAACTGTACGTGAAGGAAAAACTAAACACAGATTTGAAATCAGCATGAAAGACACTACAAAACCCACATAAACATATCTCTGATGATTGTGACCTGTTGACCTGTGTAATTTAACAGTGCAATAAACTGTGGGACTATCTGTTCATGGTATATGTGATTTGACATATTGACATGTAGGCTTTTATCAGAGCTACTAACCCAAACCTGTACTCAAGCATGTTTTCAACAAAGACAACTTCAAAAGTAGATAGATAGTAGTAGCAGATCAAAACACTTCTTAGCAAACCCAGCATCTATTAGCATTAGAGTATAACTTTACTGGTGCTGTTCTGCTCTTTCAGATGGTCTAAATAGGTGGGAGAGAGGAGGGAGTGATCTCAAAGTAGCAGCTGTTAACAATATTTTTTGTTGCATATATACATATATCATATTATGTATGTATGTACATAACGTATGTGTGCATATGCATGTAATTACACATACACATATACATTATATAATGTATGGTCTTTATATATGTATATATATGTATGTGTATATATATATGTATATAATTATTGTTGTTCACAATGTTCGTATTTATATTGCAGGTGGCGGACAATGATATCGGATGGACGCTGGGTTACATGCTGAATTTAACCAACCTGATTCCCTCTGACCGCCCCCTGGTGGTGACAGGGGTGCAGCACAGTCAGTGGGCTGCACAGGTCTTCTTCATTGCCTTTGCACTCTTACTCAGCCTGGTGATTGTAACCGTCCTCTGTGTGTGCAGTCCAGGTTCACAGATTCAAACTGTGTGATTGTGTACATTACTTTATATTGTGGGTACATCACACCTGATTTGGTGTCAATTCAATTTGTTCAGTTCTCGTTTAATGGTCTATAAGCTGGTATTCATTACACAATTCAAATGAACTGGTTTACTGTAAATGTATTTATATCCTGAACTGTTGCCTGCCCCGCACTGAACAATTATGTGAAAAGGCATTTGAGTACATATGGTGTTGGGTCAATTTTCAATATTAGTTTCATACATATCTACTAGTGTTAAAAAGTTTGGAATCAGTTCAAAAACTGTGGTTTGGGAAATAGCGGTATAAAATAATTATATTTATAGAATTACAATCCTGGTACTGCACATCTTCACTGATTACAACTAATTAATAGTAAAAGTGTGAAGAAAGAAGAAATGTTAGACGTGTCCAGAATGATGAACAGAGCTCTAGGTGGCTCCTTAATCACCAAAAGGCTGTACAACAGTGAGAAAGGAGTTAAAATTAATGTATTCAAACATTAAAAACCTGTGTATTTATATTCTGTGCATTTGTGCTCTCAGAAACCGTTTCTATGCTTCTTGGTCTCTAGATAATAGTAGTTTATCTGCACTGTGTCAGTTCTGACAAAATTAAATAACAGCAATTATTTATATGACTTATACGACTGAATGGTGGTGTACATCTAGGTCAGGTAGTATTTAAGCATTTAAACAGGACTAGTTGTACCTCAGCAGTCTAATCTATGTTATGCAATAATCCATACTGTACTGTTGATGAATCCACTGAAATCATGAACATAACAGGCGGAGCACAGAATCAGATAAAGGGAAATCATTTAATTTAAAAAGCTTTGCTCGTTTCAAGCTCCATCACAAAACATATAAAAAGATGCTGATTAAATAATTTGATAATTTGTAGGAGCAATAGCAAATAGAAAATATTATATTATATAATGGTATAATAAGATTGTGCAGAACAAAGTTGTATAAAGTGTGTGGACAAAGATGCATGTGCATGATTTTAACAGCAGCCTGACTTCTGTGGTTGCTTTGGCTGTAATATTGTTTGTTCCTCCTCTCTCCTTACTCTTTGTTTCACCAGTAACCTAGAGGTGACAGAACACACACACACACACAAACACACACACACACACACACACACACACACACACACACACACACACACACATTAGTGTAATGTTGAAGAAAAAAAACATTTATGTTTCTCTGGGATTTTTGACTTACCAAGCTAGAGTCTTCACACATTCTGACACATTCTCGCCGGTTGCAGCGCTGCACTCCATAAAATGAATGCTGTACTCCTGCAGCAGTGAAATGACACAATGACATACAAAACTAATTACTTCACTTATTTACTGACTGTCAAACAAAGTTCTAATGTCCACTAGAAACTATATGGTGTTTATGAAACTAGTCTTTTCAACTCAAGTCAACTTTGTATGCTGCTGATGAGAAAACAAGGTCAGTGCTGATGTCACTGTACCCTCGCCAGATCCTCTCCATCCTGGAGCTGGACTTGCCGCCCCGCGCAGTCATTCTTGTTGCCAAGTAACATTATGATGACATCAGTAGGAGCTCTTTCCTGTGCAGGATTACATTTGATTAATGAGGCTAGGTGGGAGGGAATAAATACGGAATGATAAAATGATCAATTCAACAAAATGACACAAGATATTAATTATGGACCCCAGGCACAGCACTTTAATTAAAGTTCCATGCCATATTTATGACATAACTCAAGCAATACCATTAATGGACTATTTTTTTCCTCCGGATTTGGAAAAACAAACCTGAATCTGGGAGATCCAGTTACGCACTGCATAGAAGCTCTGAGAGTTTGTGGTGTCATACATCAGCAGAAGACCCTGGGCCTTGTGGAACACCTGTCTAGTGAGGCTGTGATACCTGATGATGATATAAATGTACAATCAGAAACACTTCATACATTCAGTATAATCTCAATAAAACATAGTGACAACTCATTTCTTACCTCTCCTGGCCTGCTGTGTCCCAAACATTCAACTTAACTGTCCTGTTGCCTAGTGTTATGTTCTGAACACAGGTGTCAACACCTGAACACATAAAGCCATGCAAACACAAATAAACCTTTTCAGTACTGGATAACATTTTTTGAATGAAAACAAGATGCCTAAGCCGAATATTCAGACTCACCAATAGTAGAACTGTAATCCTGGCTGAACTGGCCACTCTGGAAACGCCTAACGAATGACGTCTTTCCCACATTACTATTTCCCACCATCACCACGTTATACACAGCCACTCCAACATCTGTAACTACACAAGTGTGTTTGAGTTACTGCCACTGTATTACTCTTAAAGTTGTAATTCAAATTTACACCGGTTTCTTCTTACCCCGAAATGTGGAGGATCAGACAAATTATATCTGGTGTCTGAGGTTTGCTTCTTTCTCTTTGCACTGAAGCTATGAAGCTAATGTATCTCAGTAGGAGCTTTAATGTAGATGATAAACATTTGTCCCCCAACCTACATCACAATGCATTTGCCTCTAACCATGTTGTGAAGTAATCTCAAATAGACTTATTATAAATTAAAGATAGGTGCACCAATTTTGTGATGACATTTTGTATCCCGTATAAACAACACATGGATAACAGTTTCATTTAGTGGTATGAATCTCATAAGCAAGTCTAACATGTCTATATCAGTGCAGATGGAGACAAATGTGTGATGATTTAAGCATATAATTTCCATCATGGTGATTGGAGGGGTATAAGCTTCTATAATATGCTAGTTACATTAGCCTCACAGTTTCTGTACACTGGAGAAGCGAATTTGGTCAGCAAACATGATTTGGCTATTTGACTACATCAGTGAGTAAGGCAGAATTTGTGTATATTTGATGTTAAATTATCAATTAAATATTAGTCTGCCTAAACCAGCCCTCACACTCCAGCTACTTCCATCTCAGTATGTCTACTTCAGCTCTTACTTTGCGCAGGCCATTGCTCAAAGTCTATCGTTTCTCTTATTCCAGTGCTTCCATTATAGAATGCAGACTTTCTGAGGTCATCCAAGCACACCAAGGCAGCTCCTGCAGATCCACTGGTCACAGATTGTCCAACCTGTTCATTACCTGGGCTGCACCAGAAGAAGACTAATTTACTGACAGAATACATTTATATTCAATACAAATATATGGTGCTTAGAAGATAAATTCAGATTTAAAAAGTCTGAAAAAATTATGTCTGAGTTTTATATGCCACCTGAATAAAAATGTCATAACGTACCACAACAGGTAGACAAAGAAGAGAAACTGAGAAACTGAGAGAATGTGCGTCGCTCTGGATAAGAGCTAAATGCCGTAAATATAGCCGTAAACATGGTTTCCCTAGGTCTTAGAGTCTTTTCATTCATACCTAGCTTTTATGTCATCATTGTCAGATGGTTGAGAGATTGGTGTGCTTTCTGTTTCTGAGATGAAATATGGATCACAAATCTGGGGGAATAAAGCAGATGTCCAATATCAGGTAAATTAAGCAAAAAATAATGTGAAGAATAAACTAGGAATGAATGTTTTGAAATAAATGTCAGTTACATACCAATAACTCATTACTGACTGCTTGGATGTCTTCTGTTTCTTGCTGGTTGGGTTCAGATTCGCTGGGTGTTAGCACACTCAGATTTCTGCTGGTGTTAGTTTTACGTCTGGATCCAAACTTTCGGTTACCTACTGGAATGGGTTGCTTTATACATACTGTATCATTCTTGTCAACTCGAGAAACAGCTTGGACTTCAGAATTGATGTCAACAGTGCCCCTCATATCTTCTGGAACCTGTAGCATTGCTGTCTCTGTCTCTCTCCTAGGTTCACTATTTTTTTCAGTTTCTAGGTTCTCTGTCATCTGTTTCGTGTCATCATCGGTGTCTTCTGCGAGCTTGTTTCTTGGTGTCTTGCGAGTTGACCCAAATTTTCTTTTTCGTCCAGGAGAGCTTGGTTCAGTGCAAGTTTGAGAGCTCTGAGTCGACGGCAGTTCAAGAGTGCCCTTGCATTTCTCAGTTATCTGTGGGATTTCTGATATTTTCTCTTGTTTGTTACATGTTTCCAATGTATTGTCTAACAGCCTCTCTGAGATTAGTTCAGGAGCTGTGGTGTTAAGCTCACTTTGACAACTAATTTTCAGTTCACGCTGTATCTCACTGAGAAGTGAGCCTTCTGCCCCACCAAGTGTATGATGAATTTGAGGTTTATCCTCTTGCCCCAATGTGTCTGATATAATACCCCATTCAGACAGTGTGTCATCATGGACTGTGTCCACTTTTGTTGTCTCTTCTATAGTAATATCTTCCTCAGCTTTCGAGTCCATATCCCCTGTTATTTCCCTCATCTTCTTACCATCTCTTCCCTTGAAATTCCTGCGAGTTGAACCCATCTTTCTTTTCTTGTTTTCTAATATTTCAAGGTTCGGCGTTGTAATAGTGATTGATTCTGATGTGATATCGGTTGATTCATGGGTCTCAGATTGCTTCTCTATGAACTGATCAGAAGTTTCAGCATTAAATGTAGGAATGACATTGGGTATCTCATCTTTTGAATAAACTTCCTCAGTAAGTCCTGCAGTTTCGTCTATCTTTTGTTCCTCTGTGTTTTCTTTATCTTGCATATCTTCAGTAGTGTCCTTCTGGTCACCTCTATGAAGTGGCTCTCTATGACTTTTTCGAGTTGAACCCATTTTCCTTCTCTTCCCAGAATTCTCTGATTCTGCTTTAGCCTCAGTTGCTTTTGATTCTGGGATGAGAATGAGTGTTCTTGAACTTTCAAGCTCTGTTTCTGATTCTCTGTTTCTTAGCTGTTCTTCAGGACCTTGGAATATATGATCACGAGGACTCTGGTCAGATAAAATTTCATGAGTACTTTCTGTATTCACTGAAATATCATGGCTGAAGTGCATTTCAGGAACAATTTCCATTGTGCCTTTTCTAGAAGAAGCATGTACGTTTTCAGTACTCATATCATGTCCATCAACTACCATGGATGGTTCCTGAGGAGCAGTATTGTTGGGCAATGTATGAAGTTCAATTTTTGTTTTTATTGCTGGTAATTTCTGCTTATCTGAACAAATGAGCAAGTCTGAAGTAGTTGCTTGATCTGTGGTTTCTTGTCTCTCTTCTTCCCCATGCTCAGTGTCTGGCCTGTGTCCACCTTGAGTCCTACGAGTTGATCCAAATTTCCTCTTTTTCTTATGTTCTCTCTGTGCATGTGGTTCTGTGTTTCCAGTTTCTACATTTTCTTTACTGTTCACACCATCACCTTTGGAATCTGAAGGTTCAGTTATTGATGATGGCTGTACGTTAATACTTAAACCCAGTTCAGTTATTTGGAAAGATAAACCAGATTGCATTTTCAGATCTGAAGAAGAATTATGACATGTGGAAGCATCAATATGAATTTCTGTGCTGACTTCTGGTATTTCTTGCTCATTTGAGGATGTGGACTCACAAATCTTCTCATCATCCACTTCCAGTTTTCCACACTGTTCTGTTATTTCCAAAAGTGCTTCTGCTTTGCTCTCTTCTTCAAGGACCACATTATCAACCAGATGATCAGTCAAATCAGACATTGTGACAGGTAGTGTACCAATCATTCCATGGTCTATTTTTTCCTCTTTTAACTCAGAAATTTCTGTTTGCAAGTGTGGGTCAGTGACACCAAGTTGCTCTTCACTTACAGCTATCTGTGGTTCAGTGAGCAGATCTGAAGTAGCTGGTTGATCTGCGATTTCTTGTCTTTCTTCCTCGTCGTGTTCATGTCCTTCTGTAGCTTCCACATCTTTCCATTTGTTTTCCTCTCCTTCAGTGTCTGGCCTGTGCCCACCTGGAGAGCGCCGAGTTGATCCAAATTTCCTCTTTTTTTTATTTTGGCTCTGTGCATGTGGTTCTGTGTTTCTAGTTTCTACATTTTCTTCATTGCTCTCAGCTTCTTTGGAATCTGAAGGTTCAGTTATTGGTGAGGGCTCTATGTTAATAATTAAACCCAGTTCAGTTGTTTGGGAGGATAATCCAGAATGCATTTTTGGATCTGAACAGATCAAGATAAAGTCCTCAGAGGTGGAATCATCTGTAGGACAGACATTTCTTTTTTCAATTGTCTCCTCACTCTCCTCCTCAACAACGTCATCATTAGCCCTTGATATGTCAGATGTAAGTGTTGGATACACATCTTCAGTAGCTCCATACCCATCCTGATCACCTTCAACTCTTCTTCCTCCTTCTTTGTTCAGCTCTTCAGTTGTTTCTTTCTGGTCACCTTCATGGAGTTGCTTTCTATTGCTCTTTTGGGTTGACCCCATCTTTCTCCTTTGCCCAGAAGTATCAAGTTCTGAATGATCTGTTATCACATTATCATGAATGGGCGTTGATTCTTGTATGAGTGAGCATGTGTTTTCAAGATGGACTGGTATTGATTCTCTGTTTGTTTGTTCTTCAAGGCCTTCAGATGTGCCATGTTCCTCATCAAGCCCTTGTCTGGTTTCCGTATCTATCATTTTTCTTTCATCTCCTTCATTGTCTGGTTGGTATCCACCTTCAGGTTGATCCACATTTTGAGTGGATCCAAATTTCCTGTTTTTATTATTTTGGTTTTGTGCATAGCCTCTTGCTACCATATCTTCTTTTAATTCTTTTTTTTGCACAAAGGTTTCTTCTCCTTCTTCCAGAAACTGACCCTTAAACACTTCTCCACACCCTGGATTTGTACTGAGACCTTCTTGTAACTTCTCATGTTCTTCACTTTCCAATAAAGTAGTTAAGGATTCACCATCATCTTGTTTAATCATTGTGCAGTCAATTTCCTCCTCTTTTTCCATTTTATCATCCATCCAGTTTTCAGCTTTTTCTTCTCCACACTCTTTTCCACATCCAGCCATATGTATCTCAGTATACTCTTCCTTGCCCTCTCTGTATTCTGAACTTTTTAACACTGGAATGTACTCCCACTCCCCAGATGCTTTTATGGTCTCGTTGTCATGCTCCCAGCAGTGGTCAGAAATGTCCTTATCATCTGTTTTTGTATTAGTACTAGCTTTTTGGCATGTATGTGTATTTTCTTCAGTCCCTTCAGTTACAACCCAACTTGTGTGGTCAATTTCTTCATCTTTTTCCATTTTATCCTCCATCCACTTTTCAGTTTTTTCATTGAGATTATCATAAGATGTGTGCAACTTTGTGATATGAGAGTATTTACTGGAGCCTGGCTGTATGGGATTTTCTTCTGCCTCAGAGCAAGAACTGTTACCAATCACATGACATTCATCCTCTCTCTCATCCAGCACATGCACCAATTCAAGGGAAGAATTTGTCACAACATCAGCTGTTACCTCAACACAGTCCACTGCTTTAAACTGTTCCTTTGATAGCCCTGGGGTGTCGTCATCTTCACATGCACCATCACCTAAGAGTATATCATATTCTTGACCAGTTTGTTCTTGATTATCCTTAATTGCTTCATCTTCTTTGGCCAAAATATGTCCCTGTAATACAGCCCCTTCTTTGTCTGGATCTCTGTCTCTTATATCTTCTTCAATGTTTTTCTCAGTGCATGCACCCCTTTGTTGTAGTTGCTCTTCAAAAGATAACCCAGAGCCTTTAGCTAGCTCTATGAAGTCATCAGCACTCATACCATCGAAACTGTCCTCTGTATTTATATCGGTCCTCTTTAAGACATCCATTTTTTGTTTTAGTAACTCATCTGTCTCATCGCTTTCCACTGCATAGTCTATACTATCCTCCTCTTTTCTTATAGATAAGGTTCTATCATCACAAATGTTCTCTGATGACTTTATTTCTTCAGAAAAGCCCTGATTCTTGTTTTCATCAATGTCATCTTCTATCTCATTGTCTTTATCCACTGTGCTATCACTTGAGGACAATGACATGCCACTGTAGAGCCGGGTGTCTTGATTGATATTGCTTTCAGGCAACTTATTAGAACCAGCATGTGGATCAATATAAGCTCCTTCCTCTGACTTCATGTCTATCTCAGATGAGAATTCTTCAGAATCATTATGTGCAAAACTGTCTGCCTGGTCTGTGTCCATTGTCTCAGATGTTACCTTAGACAGCGTTTCAAAAGCAACTCCCTTGCTATCACTACCTAAATCTAACAACTTATCTTCATCCTCAGCTTCCTTCTCTTCTGTTCTCTCCTCCATATTGAGTTCTTCAGTATTTTGTTCCTTTAAGCTCTCCTCTGTTTGGGCTGTATAGTCCTCTATTTTACCTTCTCCCGCTGAAAGCCTGGCATCAGAAAGATCACACTGTTCATTTCTGTAACGAATTACAGTATCAGATGAGTCACAGGGGAGTTCTAATTCATATGCAAGATGCTGATCTAATGAAGCAACTTCTTTATGACTTTTTTGGTCTGAGGATATGCTTATGTCTGGTTCCATCATGAGTATTGGGGATTTGGCTTTAACCATGTCTTCACACTCTTTTGCATATCCAGCCATATATGTCCCAGTATACTCTTCCTTGCCCTCTCTGTATTCTGAACTTTTTAACACTTGAATGAAGTTCCACTCCCCAGATGTTTTCATGGTCTCATTGTCATGCTCCCAGCAGTGGTCAGAAATGTCCTTATCATCTGTTTTTGTATTAGTACTAGCTTTTTGTCTTGTGTGTGGATCATATTCAGTGCCTTCAGTTACAACCCAGCTGGACAAGAGTTCTTCCTCTGGAAAACTTGAACGTTTTTGCTCACATTCATTCATAAAATGTGTTGATTGTACTTCAGTACCTTCTCCCTTGGCCTCAGTGCTACAGGAATGGGATAAGATTGTGCTCTCTCTTTCTTGTTTGTCATCACCAGTGAAATTTAAAGTGGACTCATTCGAGGACATAACAGTACATTCTGGTATTCCAGAAAAGCTTTCTACTGGACAAGGATTTTGACTCTCTCTGTTTTCCTCCTTCCAGTTTTCATCAAGGGGCCTGTCAGCTGAATCTTCCCTGTTATTTTGCCCTGTGGTTTTGGGTAAGGCCTCCATTTGATGATGCATGTCAGAAAAATCATCAGATTCATGAAGTGGAAGCTTACTTTCAGTAGGTGTGACAACAGTTGCGTTAGAGGAATGGTTTATTGATTCTTCAAGTTCACAGGATGAGAGAAACACGGGCATGGGTTGGGTTTGAAATGTTATTTCTAAATCATGACACCCATCAGTTCCAAGAGCCTCTTCTACATGTACAGTGCTATCAAAGGCTGCATGCAGCATTTCAAAGGTGGAACTCTCAAGTTTTGTGGACTGACTGGATGAAAAATCTGATGGACTTTGTTGGTCATAATCCTCTTTGCTTCCCTCTTCTCTGACAGTCACTTCATGATCTTGACTAATCCCTTCACTTACCTCCACTTGGTCCTCTGGATCCTCCTCAGGTATTCCTCCACCTTTAAATTCTCTGTTGCTTTTTCGAGTTGAACCCATTTTTCTTCTCTTACTAACTGCTTTATCTTGTCCAAGTAAATCCTTGTAGTCCTGTGACTGTGAATGAGGATGGAGTTCTGAGGTCTGTGGGCTGGTGATAGCTGTTGCTGCCTGAGGAGAATGAAGCAGTAAAGAAGCATCAGCTGACTGGTACTCAGAAGCCGCATGAAATTCCTTCTGGTTACTTTCAAGCTCTTCATTGCCTGTTCGTGGGAAGCCATCATAATTTCTTTCTTCAGTATCTCTATTACGATTTCTGTGTCGGGAGGAGCCCAGCTTCTGGCTCTTTTTCGACTTTCGGTTAGACATGATGCTTCACACTTAGCCCTGCAAAGCGTGAAAAGGACAAAAAAGAATATGATTACTCAATTGTGCCTAGGAAAAATCTTCACAAGCACATGATTCAAACAGAAACCAGAGACACTAAGCCGTTAAGTCACTTGTTAATTATGTGTTAGATACAGGAACTTCATACTTCATACATTCCATTGTTTAAATTATACTAGACTGGACTGGGTGATGTCTAAAATACAATAAGTAAAAATACAATCACTTGTGTAATGATTACTTCAGTTTAAAAAGTCAATTAAAATGTTTCCACTCTTTCAACTTTTTTGTTGTATTAAAATTACTACCACTACTGTCACAGATCATAAATTGTTTTAAAAATAATATTTAGCTATTTAGCTGTAATAAACTACAGTTACATTTGTGTCAGGAGTTAATAACTGCATTTTCCTGTTTCTAACACAGATATGCTGTGGTATGTTGCTGCCACAAAAGAGCAACCTAAAAACCAAACCACAAAATGTGTCGCATTAAAAATTCCAGTAATACTTCAGAAGTAGAAATTAATTCACTAATTAGGACGCTGACTCAGATATATTCACTGTGGCATCATAAATGTTAAATGAACAGCACTAAAAGGGTCAAGTTCTAAACACGATTGCTTCAACCACAAATTTATAGACTAGTACATTTTATTTGACAGATCAAGTACAAACATCTGTATGCTGTCTTCAAAGAATTAACAATTCTCTTCAGGAGACTGTAACTGTTTGCCTTCACAATAAAGATATACTTAAGTGTATAAAAAGGTGAAAAAATGTTTATAACAACGGAAAACTATGTTTAACACAGAGAGGCCGCAACAGAAAACAGCAACATGAAGCCTGTCCCTCAAAAACATTTAGGATTAAAGTACAGTAACCTACCCCAGATTCTCTCTTATTTACTCCGGAAACTGTTGTTTGTAAAATGTAGACAGTAGATGCTCTTATGCTTGCTTCTTTAGTGCTGTGTCTGTAGCAATTCTGTGGCTTCCTTCCTCGCTGCTACCCTGGTTTTCAACTTCCTGCACTGTTGACACATTGCACATGTGAAAAAAAACTCACACGTTTAAAGATGCATCAACAAACTTGTAACATTTGGCTTAAGGAGTGTTCCACCGGCCTCACTATCAAACCCATTACATTCCAAAATATGACTTGCTTCAGTTTCTCACATCATTGTACTACTTTCACGTTAGGCACAAACCTTTAAAGTTTTCATTTTAGGAGACTGTACGTCACATCGCAAAAGCATCACATCCTCAGAACTCATGAGCCCGAGCGTGTGAGCTATCGACTTCATGAAGGTTAGTTGTGTTATTACGCATTGCTTAGTGATTTTGCCATTAGTGGTCACTTATAGTATGGCACATTTTGAGGAGGTGAAACATGCTTATTTTCGGTGGAAGTTAATGCAACAAGAGTAGTCTCAGACCATATTCAATTAACTTTTGTTTCATAAGTTCACATTTTTTACATTTTGTTAGAAAATGAAAATAGAACTAAAATTCTGCTCCAACACCAACAATTTCAAAACAGTCTTATAAGTTGTTTTATTGGTTTGACATATTTGCTCATTACACTGGGTAACATTTTTATTAAAGGTCTGTTTCATTGCAATTTTTGATGTTTTAGTCAAGATTTGCACGCTGATTCAGAAAATCACATCAGTTTTTTCCTACCTTCAATGATTTTAATGTTTTTTTTAAATGTATATGTAGCATATACGAGCAATCCACTTTGACCCGCATGCATGCAATTTGCTAAATGTTAACACCACTGGGAGCAATGTTTATTTTGCATGCACAAAAAAAAGTAACGGTTCAAATAACCCTCACAGCTCAAAGTTATAAGTATAACAAAAGACCATATCAGGCGAGCTGCCAAGTTTAGTTTTTTCTAAAAAAAAAAAAGATTGTATAAGAATCACTACAAAATGTAATTAAACAATTTTTTGTTGCTTGGTGTTATATTAAAACAGTAAACAAAATGAACAATAATTTTGAAGGGACAAATCATGCAATTAACTTAATATAACTAGTAGCAGGTACTGAATAAAAATACACATCTGGGGGAGAAAGGTTTTATTGAAAGCACAAACAAACAGAAAACTCAATTTTATAACCAATTCAGAAAAAGGACCATCTACACAATGTCACTGTGGGTAAAAAGTCAGACAAGAACAAAAGCTGAAACTCTTTGTTGAGAAGGAAAAAAAATAAAAATCACAACCAGAATAAGTTGTGAAAAAGGACATTCTAAATCAGTGAAACTTATTTCACGAGGAAAAGAGGAGACCTCCATCATCCGTAACCTCTGTCTAAAGGACTCTGATCAACTCTCTCCGAAAGCATGACTTCAGACGCGTCTTACCTCCGGTCATTAGAACGGGAGCGACTGCAGAAAGTAAATAATAGGGACACAAAAGAGAAAAAAAAAAACATTTAGCAAACTCCATAATGTGCATCAACATATAGCCATCAGTGCTTTCTTACATACAGTGGCTTGTAAAAAAGTACTTCAGATTCTGGAACTTTCCGGATAAAACGAAGACAACTTCCTTTTTTATGTTTGAGAACTACTGCCACAGTATACAGTAATCCCTCGTTTTTCGTGGGGGTTACGTTCCAAGAGCTCCCGCGTAGAGTGGAAAAACCATGTTGTGTTTTGGTTAAAAAAAAAAAACCTAGTTTTATAGTGTAAACCCTGAATCTGCCCCCAAATATGCTCCCAGAACACTTTAATTTCATTTTAAACTCAGTTTAATGCATTAGCCTTAAAGAAAAGGTAAAGGTAAACCCATATTCGCCTCTTTTCAAGGTAAACCCATCTTAATTCCCATCTGTTCAGAAAGTGGAAGGTTCATCACCCTTAATAGAACAAGCTGTTCATCAAAACTAAGCAGAGCAAGAGGTCAACTGGTAAGAGAGGCTACTAAAAATCCCAAACTCTGAGAGGTGGTCTCAGTTCAGTTAGCTTTGAGTCTGCGGCACGGTTCGTTTAACTTGCGCGTTTTGAACACAAAGCGCTCAGAGTTCACTTCGACTGTTTTGCGCCCTCTAGGCTTACCATAGGTAGATCACGTGGGAAACCGTATGTCTATGCAGGAAACAACCGAAAATAAAGAAATAAACTAAAAAATACGAATAAACAAATACTTCGTTCGATCAAAAACCTAAACACTTAGACAGGTTTCTCTACCAGGCTGCTCAGACTCAAAGCATTCTTGCTCTCCATCAGCTGAAGAACAATAGTAGCAGACATCTTTGTGGAAAATGTAGAAGTTTGTTAGAGCTTTTAACCATCTACTCTTGTGGGAAAAAAAATCCTAGGAATGGTGAATGTAAAGGAACAGAGGCAGCAGGTTGGATAAGGAACTTAAAATGTGAACAGAAAACGAACTGAGACCCCATCTGAGCTGAAAGAGAACAGAGTCCCTTTTCAAATGAACTCGCACTGTGAACAAAAAAAAAAAAAAAAAAAAAAGAACTGAGTTCCCTTTCTGTTGGCCCACTTTTTGGACCATTTCTAGAGGACTGAGTTTGGTTCATTTAAAGAGGACTATATGTGAAAACACCCAAAAAGTACTGAATGGAAAAATATGTACAAATCTTTTGTAATCCAAAAATTTATGATTACCTAAGGGGGCTGAATACTTTTGCAATCCACTGTTCAAATAGGAAATGTTATATAATATAGATAAATAAATGTGTCTACATATCCATATTACATATATGAAAACTTACCTGCGTGATCTTGAAAAAGATCGGGAAGGTTTATGATTTCTATCTCGAGACAGAGACCTGTCCCTTCTCCTTTCTCTAGAAAGAGACCTATGAAGAGAAATAATAACAGCTCTAACTTTTACAAGTTACAGAGTTTAACTTCTAAGAAGAAACTACAGGTGCCCACAAGACAAGACTCACCTGCTGCGGCTGCGGCTAAAGCTCCTCCTCCTTGGGGACCTAACGGGGGTTAGTGACAGAATGTCATAATATGTCTCAAAAAACTCATTGGGATGATTATGGCCACAGAGTGAATACTGAAGCAGTGGTGGGTGCATTTGTATCTGACTGTAATAACAGTGTACAAACACTGGATGACCCAAGGATGTTGCCGATAATCGCACTTTTGTAACTTTACAATCTTACGCCAAAGACATACTTTAAAAAGTATGTTGCACTTCTTCAGGGGGTAAAAAGTCTTTTACTCAAATGGAGGGGAATGCATTTACTTGTAAGAACCTGCTCCTCCTCTCCACACTTAAATATACACCTTTGGGACACCCATTGTTATTGGTCATTCTAAGCCCATAGTCTGCACTAACATCCTTTTCAACTCATGTAAAAGACGATGTGACTTCTGAATTTCAATTGCAGCAAAAAAAGAAAAATAATTACACTGGAGCAAAGAGGCTTTAACTTACTATTGTTTTGGTTTTCAACGAACTAGTTATAATGCGGGGAGATGGTTTCTAGACGTTAACATTGCTGACTGCTATACATGGCTGAAGATGTCAGTTAGCTGAGGATGGTTGAGGATAGGTGGTTTTGTAGACATTAGGGAAGGATAAGTGCCGTTGATTGGTTGTACAAGTGGCGTGGGTAGTTTTGCTGATCAGGTTAACGCTGAAGGAACTGGAGGAGCCTTAGAGAGGCATGCTCAGGAGGCAATGGGCTGGTGACCAAGCTTGGGTCATGTGAGCTGATTGGTGCACGCTGGCCACATGGTGCTGAACCTGGACTAGTTGACTGACTCAGTGGTTGATGAGAAGAGGCATGATGTCTCTGAAAGGGGGGTCAGCTTCATTAATAGAGACAGAGATGGTACAACGCCCAAACATTATGAAAAGAAATGCTATCACTTAACTGCTAAGGATGGGAAATTTCCAACAACAAATCAAATGCATTAGTGCAAAAATGCATACACTCATATTGAACTGACAATATGGGGTAAAGCTTTAGTTAGATCAATGCCCAATTCACTTCAGTAACAAATAAGCTCTTTTTAATAAGACTCTACCAAAAAAGGAAACCTGTGGTTGTGATCTAGACATAGACCAGATATTTAAAAGCTTCCAAACTTCTGATCACTCATTTATCAATCCATCAAGCTGTATTATAGTGAGCAATAGGCCTGCTCCCAATCAGTTCACCTCTTAACATCACTACCGTCCAGTACATTGCTCAATGAATTGTGCCTTTTTTTCCCCTAAAGTAGAGGCCCTACCGGCGTCTCGGGGGTGGGCTCCGGCGTCGATAGTCATCTCTTTGACGCCGACCCCAGGAAGGTGGCGGTCCTCGATTCCTTGACCGTTTCTCCCCACTCGACATCTCCACCCGCACACGACATCCACAGAGGGTCCTGAGAATGGAAGAGAAGGCAGACATGGCTTTCATTAATAATATAAACTTACAGCATATATATACTCAGTTACAGAAGATGAGAATATTTCGTTATCCCATAGACTGGAATCACATATTAATGCGTCTCTCCGACCATGTGAAATTTTCTCTGATCTTACCTTCCATCCAATTCCCTGACTGCATCTGTGGCATCTCTGTGGTCCTCAAACTCCACAAATGCAAAACCAGGAGGGTTCCTGGCCACCCATACAGTACGTAAAGGTCCATAATAACCAAAGGCCCTCTCCAATTCAGTCTTATTTCCACTGTTACCTAAATTACCCACATAAACCTTACAATCCAGTGGGCAGTCTCGATGCAGGGAAGGATCTGAAAAGAAAAAAAAAAGTGCACTCACGACCAAGCAATTCCACACTACACTTTTTTATGCAGCAGGTTAATCTACAGTATCGAAAGTGGCTCTTTACCAACAGGTCACAGAACGTAAAAAAAAAAACACATGGTTACACAGGAGATGACCAAACAATGAGGCTTTTCTAGGCTAGTGAAATAGAGATTTAAAGGTGTGATAAGGCGCGGGTAATCAAGTGAGATTAGCACGATGAGAACAGAAACACACAAAACAAACGAACAAAACACCTACCTCCCATTTTCACTTTCGCTCTTCAGAAATTTTCAAACTTACAGAAGAACAACCCTGCCAAAGAAAAAAAATGAGAAAGCATTAATTGGAGAAAAACAAAGGCTAGCTAATTTCCGAGATTAGCTAGCAACACAATAAAACACGAATTCTGTTATTTTAGGATGTTCCAAGGAACACAATATCACAAGTGACCGAAATAGAAATGACTCTGACTCCGATTATGACAAATAAGCTGTATACTGAGATTTAAATGTGGATATATTTAACTAACTGTAAGCCAACTCAGTCAGCTTAATTAGCTTTAGCTATTAGCTCACGGTGTCCTTGCTAGCCAGCAAAGCTAACGTACCAAGGCAACAAATTGCACGTAAATCACCAAACCAAATAATATACACGCATTTAAATAGTTAAGCTTCATTTATAACTCTCAGATAAGAAACTGACGCACATGACAATCAGTGGCCAAGAAATCAAACCAAGAAATGTTACAAGAACATCCAACCGACGGTGCTAACTTTAACTCGCTACGGTTATCAGACCATTCCAAAACAAAAAGCGAATCTTTGATAAAAAAAAAAGACTAGAAGAGCAAAACATGTTCTTACATAAGCTAATGTATACATAAACTATGCGTTTCAAATACCCGCTCCGTTTCTTCCCAAAGCAGGATCGTATTTCGTGGCAGCCAAAATCCAAACAACACGCTACCACCCGGGATCAACACGACTACTGCAGCTAACAGCTAACTCAATTAGCATATGGCTGCACAACAACGTCAAAATAAAAGTCTTAATGTCTCGAGAAATTCAAATCGTGTATTTTTAAATGAAGTATATATTTCTTTATTTAAACCATTTTACAATTCTGTCTGAGCTCATAGACACTACAAAATGTTATAACGGGTTCACATCTTTATTTTTGTGTTTGTTTTGGTTAATATTGATTATTTTGTTTGCTGTGATCGTCACTTTATAATGAAGCAAGAATATATA
>JBBPCY010000109.1:18091785-18146216 GCA_037974405.1 Brachyalestes nurse
GTTTTCTGTTGGAGGTATTATATAACTTTCTTCTGTCATGGGTGGTATATTAGTCTCCTGTTGGGGTTGTATATTATTCTTCTGTCAGGAGGGGTTAGTCTGTTGTTGGGGGGATATATTCCTGTTGGGGGGTAAATCAGTCTGCTGTTGGGGGTTTATATAAGTATATTATGGGGGTATATTATTGTTTCTCTATCATGCATACTAATTCAGTATAATAATATTATATACTGATGCGATATAATACACACTGATTATATATAATGCACGTAGAACAGTAACCACTGACTCAGTATAATACATACCGATTCTCAGGTTTTTCTACAATCAGGACCATGGAATAGTGTCAAATTCACAAAGTAGAGAGAGAGAGAGAGAGAGAGAGAAAGAGAGAGAGAGAGAGAGAGAGAGAGAGAGAGAGAGAGTAATCATTATTAAATGTGTGTTATGGATGCTTGTGTTGAGTGGACATATGGCCAACCAGCTGATTAACATATGCTAACATCATGTTACATATGCTAGCTGCATTAAATGTGTGTGTGTGTGTGTGTGTGTGTGTGTGTGTGTGTGTGTGTGTGTGGTAGAGAGTGAGAGAGAGGGTGAGAGAGAGAGGGAGAGGGAGGGAGACGTACGTGCACATTAATTATATTGGTAAATAAACCTGATCACACAAGAACAAAAATAAAGGGTCTAATACTATGCTGGTTCTATATACAGTGCAGTACATAGGCTACTGATTCACTACAGTATACACTGTAACACTAGAGAACACATTAGCTGTGTTCGAAAAGTGCACTTGTTCACTCACTCACTAATTTACTACATAGTGTTTGCTATATAGGGGGGTTAACTAGCGAACAAAGGGAGGCGACATTTAGTTAATTTCGGACACTTGGGATGTTACGTTTTTACTAACTATTGCTTAAATAGTGTGCCAGATCCTATCCTAGCTTGCTAACTTTCCAGAGATATGGATCCAATTCGAGCATTAATTTTGATAAGACTTTGATAAGTCAAGATACTGCTGCTGAAACAGAGGAGAAGACGTAATGCCATCAGGGCGAGTCGCTTGAGACGTATTTTGCTTATCAGACGTAATCAAATGCCAATGGTAAATATCGTGATAGCACCTAGCAGCTAACGTTAGCGTTATGTGTATTCATGTAGAACACTAGAACACTAGATTTTGGCGTCACGCGGCGATTTTGTAGTGCACTAACTAGTGGGTGAAATTGACAGTTGGAATTTCGAACAACACTACAAAATGGCTGGTTTACTACATAGTGCCCTACATAGTGAACGAGTGCACTATTCAAACACAGCTATAGTGCTTATTACATATTTATATTAACTCTTGTCTACTCTATTTATATTAGTTATAGTCGATTCACTCTGTGCCTCAAAATGTTCAGAAATGTTATTGGGTGCAACACTAACACACACACACTCATTTAGAACAAACTTTCAGATACCCCTCTCATGTGTTATAGAGGGTCTGCTGTGTAAAAGGTGCACAGCGCCCTCTAGTGTACCAAACATGCAAAACGCAAAGCTACTACTAAACTGCGTTGCAAAAATCAGATGCCGTTTTATTGTTCAGACACATTGCATCCACACAGCTACAACCCAGAACTACAGCTGAAGCAGAATGAATAAAAGCATAGGACTGAAGTGTAATAAGGAGGTGATGGTCAGTGATTGTGTTCTGCTCTAGGTGATGGAGCTGGACTCTGAGAATGAGAAAGCTCTGTACCGACGGGGGGAGGCTCGTCTGCTGAAAAACGAATTCAGCCTGGCCCTCGTGGACTTCCGGCAAGTCCTGCAAGTCAACCCCTCTAACCGAGCTGCCCGCATCCAGATCTCTGTATGTCAGCGCAAAATACGCGAGCACCACGAACGGGACAAGAAAATTTACGCCAACATGTTCCAGAGGTTCGCGGAACATGACGCCAAGGTACCAGAGAACCTGCAGGATCAGTCATGAACTCATACAGCTGCACATTATCATGCAGATGTGTGAGAGACGCAGTGTATTCTTGCACTGTCTGTCTTATTTAGAGACAACACTTTGAGATACTTTTAACAAAGGCACTGTAATTACCTAACACCATTCAGCTGTTTTTTAAAATCTAATTTTACACTATTTTTACAATCTTCAACAGCTGAGATTCAGTGTTTTCCATGAGAGAAAATCAATTTAGCTGCACAAAAGTGACTTCAAATATAATATTCATGGAGATCTTGTTGCAATTTTTACAAGAATAAGAATGTTTGGAGAATTTTAGATGAGTCTAGGAGGAGAAAGGAGGTGAAGAGATCATTATAAAAACGATGTCAAGAATGCCTTGTATTTGAAAAAAAGGACTATTTTTTTAGAATTACAGAATCTTCATAACTGTATGCAAAATAACAAAAATGATGTCAAGTGATTTCAGTAGTGTGTGATGTTCTCTTCTGGCTTGAGAAAATGGTAAAACAATGAACAAGAAGTAGGTTGTTAATTACCACACTATATTGAAAGTGTACAAGAGTCCCCTGGGACTAGAAGTGAATTATGAATGTTCATGAGTTATAGTGTTTTGAGGATTCAGAATATGTTGTTTTGGCTGTGTTCCTGCAGGTTGGGAGATTAAAAAGGACAAAAGAGGAGAGTGGCATGCTAGATCAGAACAATAAGGCTGTGAAGAAGCCTCGACGGAGTCAGGATGGCTCCTAAAGGCCCACAGCCCACCAGGCGGTGCCTGTATTGGGGTGAAGTTCATGCACCCCGTGTGAGGGCAGTGAGGAGGGGCATGGACCTCGCACTCCTTCGCCTCTAACCTCATAACGTGAGTGTCCTCCCTCAGGACCTAAAGGAGACGATTCGAAAATCATGCGAAGGACGCTGAAGAGGCTCTAAGCCTAAATGGCATTCCTACCGAAAAACCAAACACACTCGATCCACGACGACCACTGGCATCTATCACCCACAACCTCACATCACATACACATCAAGTCAGCAAAGGCATTCTGATGTACAGTATTACATAACAAAATAGCTCAATGATGTCACCGAAATTAAATGCAATCTAGTACTGTATTGTCTGTATAGGATAATAATGTGGTAGGATGTAGTGACTCAGAAAGGTTTCAATATTAGTTTTGCGCCACGTTGTATCGAGGGTTTTGTTAGTGTGCTTGCAGTGGCCTTTATTGTGCCACAATGAGTAGCTGGACCCTAAAGAACCGCTACCGCCTCTTTCAGGCGGTTTGTCTGATAACCTGTTGAACACAAAGTGCAAACGTCCCTTTGGGAACACAGACTGGCAACTATGGTTGACTGTAAGGCTGCGACTTTCCTACATGCATCCTAATAGACAGAGAAGTGTCCGAAGAGGTGGGCTGTGCCTGAAATCCCCATAACGGAAATCACATTTTTGGGGTGTAAGGCTCCGGTCCACGCAAAATACGCACATTTTCATAGAAACTTACGTTTATTTAAAGAGACTCTTGCATGCTTCTGTAAGGGATACTGGGTGTGTCCGAGACTTGGGAACATTATTTAAAGGAACAACAATCTAACTTTAAGTCTGTTAAGCAGGACATGTTCTCTCTAATCCAGTGTCTATATATTTTGTTATCTGAACTGTTTGAAGCATTTATGCTGGGGGTCATTAGGCCACATCTTTGAAAATTTGCTAGTTTATGATGTCTATTTCATGATAGTTCCTTCCATCCAGGATCGTTTCCTGAATTTTTTGCACCGAAGAACACTGAACAGTGTAGCGTACCATATAACCAGTGATTGTTACAGTGTGGAGCTTTTGGGAAAGGAACTTTGGTTGATCTTGATTTCCAAAACACTCACATTGTGCTTTTTACGCTTAAATCTCTTCCCATTTCAGACAGTCTAAATTATCAAAATAGTCTTGTTTGAAATAACAGACATTGTTTTGCATTGGTTTGTTATCAAATGTCTGTGTGTTTACAGTTTTGATGCATTAAAAGGCAGGCCTATATATCTTAAAACTACAAAAAGAAGAAAATGAGTGAACCTCTTGTTTGTCTTGTTGAACCAATGAATCAATGTATGACCATTTCAACCACCTAACCATATTTAATCTTACATGCAGTTTTAACCATATATGGAGAAACGTCCTCAGTGCATAAATATGCATTTCCTGTCTCATCTACAAAGATCACACCAATTTCCTGAACAATCACAATCAACAGATATATTCACAATTATATTTTTGTGCCATTTTATGTGATGTTAATTCAGAGGGGAAAAAACAGTATTTGGTCAACAGGGGGCAGCATTTTCATAATTTGGAGGAAGTTACAGGGGGACATGAAGTTCACTGAATTCATTGGCACTGTTTTTGAATGAGTTTCCCAGGCGATATGAGTGTGTAAAGGTTTTTATGTACATTTGTGAAATGCATTACAAAATATTTCATTACGGAAATCACAGATCAGGGGCATCAAAACCTGATGGTCCACAGCACTGCAGTTTAGTTATATACCATCTTAAACACATGATCAATCCTCCATGACCTGAAGAGTGTCTGAAGAGGAAACAAACTAATCTGTGCATCCTTATGGCCCTCCAAGATTACAGCTCGAGCCAAGACAGACAGACCTCTGAAAGACTGAAAAACTTCATTCTTTACATTGTACCACTTCTTTCAGCAAATCCTCAACATTATCCCAAGACTTTTGTATTAAGTCTTTTTAGGCTGATTCTTAGAATACTAACAATTCCTACTTGATTGTTTTGTGAATCAGCGAGAGATTACCTTCACTAACACTGAAAAAGTATTATCAATCCATGAAATGAAGTTGTATAAATGTATTACTTGTATGACACATGATTTTTTTCCCTAAATGGTATAAAAAGCAGGAATGAGACACTAGTTGTTTGAATACAGTAATCCATTGTGTGAATATTGTAATAACAGCACAATTTCTGCATCCTAAAATCTTTTACTAAAAATAATCCCTACAGACCAGCAAGCACCAGTAAGGCCAACTTTAGATGGAAGTACACAAATTCTCTTTAACATCACTTTATAATGAAAAAAATGTTGTAAAGTGAGTGCATGTGCAGAGTTGGATTCAATCAGCCATAAGTGTTGAAAAAGGCACTTTGTCTCCATCACATGACTGCTCATCTGTCACCAAGTATCTGACTTAGAGAAGCCAAGTAGGTCAGCTCAGACACCACTGTGCCTTCAGCCATGAATCTCACCTGCCAGCACTACTGGCATTAGGTCCCACATTGTACTCATTTACTGTTGTCCTCGCCTGTCCATCCAACAATGGCACTGTTCTTAATTTTCTTATATTTTCTTAACAGTAAAAATCTATTCAAATTGTATAAATATACTGTGAGTTCAACAGATGGCAGCTGTATCAGTCTTACAGAACAAAACATCATTGACAGGGTACCAATGCTTCACCCTGCAGTAACAACTGCACCTTAAAAACACTTTTTTCCAAAAATGAACCACTGCAAAGGTACAGATCACACTGACCTTAAGCTGTGATGTGGGCAGAAGAACTCCAGCCCAATACTGCTGAATGCTATTTTCAACACTTCATTCTTCTGCAGACAGCCCACATCCTCTTTTTTTAGCCATCTTGAGTTTTATGTTAACATTGGCTGTTTGAATAACCTTCTAAAGCCAAAATCATCTCACTCCATGCCCTGATGATTTGCTCCCTGTAACCTTTTTGCAGGCTTTCGATTGGCAACAAAAGTCATGGTGTACATGCACCTGTTGCTCAGTAGAAGTTTAGGAGTGTACCAGTTATGAAGTGTACAGTACAGCATGTAGTGCAAAGTACATATGTGCTTAAGTAGTCCACATCTGTTCTTCATACCTGTAAAGCTATACTTTAAATCTGCTTTTAACCAAGTTACTGCTAAGGTACACACCTTAAACCATGTCAGAATGAATAAAAGTCAGAGGTTAATACACAGCCAAGAGGGTAAGTGCCCAAGTTGTTTTTTTTTTTATTTCTAAAAAAATATTAGAGGTGAGTGAGGGCTAGTTGCCCACCAAGGTGCTCCTTGATAAGGTCGGTCATCAGATGCCGCTTGAAGAGAGCCGAGTTCGTTCCACCACTGGGGGCTAAGACTGAAGTCTTGATGCATGTCTTCCTCATCTTTTTAGCATCAAAGGTTCAAGACAAGTGGTGCTTGAAGCCTTGAGAGGACATGTAGCGACACACTGCTTGATCAGTGCTGATAAGTAAGTAGGTGCCAGTCCACTTTTGGCCTTGAAGGCAAATGTGTCAAGGTCTTGAACTTAATGTGAGCCGCCACAGGGTGCCAGTGAAGGTTCCGTAGTAGAGGCACGGTGTGTGAGAATTTTGGAACATCGAAGACTAACCTCACAGCTGCATTCTGAATCAGCTGAAGTGGTCTCGTCACCTTCAGTGGGAGTCCAGCTAGTAGAAAGTTGCAGTAGTCCAGTTTAGCGATGACAAGAGACTGCACAACTGTAACTCCAGTAGTGAGAAAGTATCGGATTCTTCTCATGTTGTAAAGAATGTATCTGCAGGTCCTGGAGAGGCGGTCAATATTTGCTGCTCTTAGAATAGCAGCCAGCAGCTTACAACAGTACTTTTCATAATGAAGTCTTCCATGGTAAGCTCTAAAGTCATTTAACACTCAAAGAGGAGCACCATTTTAATCACCATTACACTTGGTGATTTTATAATCAGCTGAGAAGAAGTCCAAAGACCTAAGTAAATGTTCTTTTAGGGGTATCAGTGATTGACATAATTTGCGTCCTTTGTGCTTCAAGAATGTCCTTGCTGTTGTTCAGAGCAATTCGGCCTCCACAACTACTAGATTCAGAACATCTCCATCTGTTTCGATGTCAAGGGAAGGTCACTTGCTGGTGTGCAGAGAGCATGTAATCTCTAAGGAAGGTAAAAGGATAGACATTACAACACATTATAACTGATTTATTTAATGGCATCAAGATTTGTGGTTTCATTCAAGTAATTAATGTTCGCTTTTATATTTGTTCCTAAAAAGAAAGCAGTGCAAATGGGCATTACCTGTCTCAGGGAGCCACTGGATCTTAAAAGTGCATAGATCATCCAAAGAGGAACCAATAAGGTTGAAGAGAGCGTGAACCACCAACCAATAGCATAGCCCCACCAGGGGTATTCAACTGTGTTATTGAACTTTAGAGGAGTGAATTTGACCAAAGAGAAGACAAATGTAGCCTAAAAAAAGAAAGATTAATGCTCAGTTCTAATGTGCTGATTCTGTGGTTTTGGTTAAGTAAACAAATGGGATGGTTATATTCAATTACACATATACTCACTGTGCAGACTACAGGAGTGATGTACTTCCAACAGTATTTTGCTAAAGGCAACGGCTGATAGCCAATCATGTCTGCAATATTATCATACAGACGATCGGCACCTATGAGAAATGGAGAGAACATCTATATGGCCAAACTATACAGCAATCATACAATAAAGATATGAAGACAATACGTATTACATAACCACCCAACCATTAATTAGGTAGAATCACTGTGTTCCAATCCTTTACAAACTGAATCTATTGTACCTTCTGTACACCCACCCCACCCACAAGAATGATGCTACCGTTTTAAAAAGTTTGTGGCGCACTCACCATATACCCAGCCTATACACATTGACTGTAGAATGGCAAACAGCAGAAGGGTCATTCCACTGCAGGCGTAATAATCAAACAACTGGAAGATATACAAGCCACCCTGCAGGACAAAATCAACAAAGAGAAAGAGGAGGTTTTGGCAAAGATCATGTCTTTTTGAGAACTTCTGATCCATGTAAGGAATGCTTCCAGGAACCTGAACTTGAAGTGTTTTTAAAAAGGTAGGTTAAAGGTGTCTGCAGCATGTGTTACAGCCAGAAAGCCTTTCTGCTCATTCCCCTTCGTGTTAACCTAGTATCACTGCATTTCAACACTTTTTGTGATCGATTGCAATTGATTTTACAAGATCTGTTTCCGGCCAGACAATAACATTTCTTGTGCTCTGTAGTCTTAAATGCTAGCTCCCCGTAAACAAGCAGGATTGTTTTTCATGAGCAGTGTTTAGTAGTTGGAGATTCACATGTTAGACAGTGATCTATAGTACTATCTTAGGGTGATGCAGAGGGGGTAAGTAGAGTCACCTCAGTCACCATCAAAAGACCAATGAAGAAGCACCCGCTGCAGATGAAGAACAGGAAGAATTTGCGCCGATGACCCCGGAGGAAGAAGGACGGGTACATGTCAGTTATGGCCGTCATCAGTGCCTCCAAACCCACAAACTGAAAAAGGATTTTTGGGATAAACAAAAATGAATACTTAGAGATTACTCTTTTTAATACTAGTAGTAGCTGTCTAAAACAAAGTTAAATAATCAGTATTCATAAATAACATTTGTTTTTTTTGCACTTACCTCACTGTCCAGTCCCAGCAAAATGATCATGATGAAGAAACAAATGGCCCATAGCTGTGGAACAGGCATCATTGCAACTGCTCTGGGGTATGCAATGAAAGCTAACCCTGGACCTGTAAGAACACACAGAAGTATTTATGGATAATGCACTGTTTCGCATTTTAAGCTTTGAGGATATATGGACTGATTGGCTTAAAGCAGTTGTCCTGAATCTCTGCCTTCCTGCATTGTCTAACCACAACCTGATGCACTTGCTCTGGCAGGATGAGATGGATTAATTTTTGAATAACATGTCAGATGCAGGCTGGAAGTAAACTCTGCAGGAAAGTAGATTTTCAGCAGGAGGAGGGTGACCACTGGCTTAGTAGAGTAGATTTAGTTACCCGATTCAGCCACTGTTGAGATGTCCGTCCCTTGCTCATAGGCCATGAAGCCCAGTACGGAGAAGATGGCAAAGCCAGCCACAAAGCTGGTCCCACTGTTTAACAGGCACAAATACACACAATCTCTGCAAAGTAGAGACCCAACATACCAACCATTAACCATCAAAGCTGCAAATTCACATTAAAAACTGCTAATTTTTTGTTAGCATTGTCAGCAAAAATATCAAGTAAATCCATGGGATGTGATTCTTAAGTGCTTGGCTTGCTCACTTGTAGCAGTTGTTGTTGTACTTGTTGTAGCTGCCCAGAGCAGTAAGGCACCCAATGCAGATAGCGTAGGAGTAAAAAATCTGTGTTCCAGCGTCCATCCACACCTACATGACAAGAGAGAAAGAAAGAATCCTTACAACTCCCTGACAAACTGATTGAGAAAAACAGTAGAAAACTGTATTAGTAAACCATGAAACAAGTGAATGTTAACCCCAAGCTGGAACGCTTTCAACTCTGTACAAAGGTGTCCACACCCCAGTCTTACCACAGAGCAACAATACTCTTTTCATGAAAAGTTAACAGCTAGGAATGACAAGACAGCGCATGTTATTGATGTCCAAAAATAAGCAAGCTTCTCTGTAATGGCAAATATAAAGGAGAAGGAAAAACATACAATTGCTATTGTAAGTTTACATAAAGTATTTCTATTCCATGTAATTTTGGAGCATTTCTATTGACTCATTCACTATGAAAGTACCACACAGTCAAGTTCAAGATTAATGAGTAATAATTTAGGTGTCTCTGTATGTGATTCTAAAAGGATGGGCACTCCAAGTAAAAGCAGCTTTTCACAATCAGATCTAAAAAAAATAATTTTAGGGTATTTCATGTTCCTAGTTAGCATCATTACAAATAAAGGGCTTCCAAATGGTGAAAGCTGACCAGTAATAACTGTAAACAAAAATACCTGATCACATTTTCCTTTTAAAAAGAGGGAAGCTGAGGCCAACTAGTCATTTAACAGTGATCAGTGATGAGTCAAGAATCTTGAGGCAGAATTTGACATTAGCAAAATAGATCCTCGTCCCTTCGGCAAAAAGCAAGAATTGCAAGTAAAATCCTAGTTTTAACTTTTGCATTGATCATTTGTTCAGTGTGAGATTTTTACCTGTGGGTCTATGAGGCGTGTAGGATCTGGATAGAGGTAGAATACAATGCCGTCGATGGCTCCAGGCAGCGTGAGTCCGCGCACTAGGAGCACCAGCAGCATTACATAAGGGAAGGTAGCAGTGAAATAAACCACCTGAAACAAACAGAAAGAGGACAATTTCAATTGAACCCAGTGAAGAGAATTTGACTTGTGTTCAGTTGCAAAATAAAAAATGACTTCAAGTGTAGTTGACCAGCCAAAACGTGTCTATGGCTGAAGCAATTTTGCTTCTTTTTCATCAAAGCTACAGAGCTAATGTAGCTCACAAGCAATGGAAGTGTACGACCAGCAGCTGGCACCACATAAGTGAGTCTGTTTGAGATTACTTGACAAATTGATGCAGATTAAGGCATGATGCTAATTGATGGGGTAGTAAAGTTTCCATTTGTTTCATAGCTCCAATGCAATACTAAAGAAGCAAGCTCCAGACACCAAACAGACTGTGGCTAATCAACTATGTGAGGAAGAAGAAAGTATACAGTGCTCTCACCTTGCCTGTAGACTTCACTCCCTTCCACACACAGAAGTAGCAGATGACCCAGGCCAGCAGGAGACACAGAACCAGCTCCCACCTCATTCCGCCCAGCTCAAATGCATCGCCTGTAATGTGTAGCACTCTCCTCCTGCAAAAAATATATTTTGATTAGAGTCCTCTGTTTGGCACATGTAAGCATGCAATCATTTTACTGCAACTTAATAATATAAACAACTCACTCCCAGAACTCTTTAACTGGGGATGTTGCATTCTGTGGTATACTCAAGTTGTTAAAATTGGCAACCGTGTCAAACTCAAAGCAGGATTCTGTGAAGAGAAACGACAACTGGGTATCTGTATCTGAACACATGACATGCAAATACAGTTCACATAATTTCACATTAGTTTCAAGTTTCTCTGTTTTTGAGAAAAAACTGAATAAATATTTCTCTTTTTACATTTGAAAAGTAATTATAAAATACTGTGAAAATGGGAAAAAGCATCAGATACTTTATTTTACATTATAAAATACCTGTATTCCAAGTGTTCCCACAGCTTGCCCATGGCAGCTGAGAATTAAAGGAGGAAAAGAGATAGAAGAATGCCCAAGCCAGGATGATGATGTAGTAGATGCTGGAGTACAACACAACCACCTGACTGCCATAGCCAATTCCTGAGGGATAAAAATATTTTTCATTTATTAAATTACATTTAAAAAGGATCTGAACATCTCTTACCATACAAGAGCCACCAGAAGTTTTGTTCAGTCTTTGTTAATAATTGAATCAAGGATCAAAAAGCATCATAAACATACCTGTACACACACACAAAAAAATCAAGTAAGTAAGTCAGTGAATAGTGAGAGTGATGTGTAATTCAAAATGTGACACGCAAGATTACTATGGGTTCACTATGCTATAGCCTATTATAATGCATAAGCTTAATTACCACATGAGTATGAGCACTGCATATTTAATGTCTTGCTTACTTGAAGACCTCTTAAAAGTCAAATTAGTACATCAAAATAAACAAGATGGAGAAATATGAATACATTCATTCGCATACATCTATTTTGTGTTCACCAATATGGCCACTGCATTAAGCACTGCAGCACATGTACTATTGATGGCACTAGACAGATGCACCATCAGTGCTCATTTGAGAACATCAGATCAAAGTTGACACAATGTACTGGGCACAACAAAGTCAAAGTCAGTCTTAGGAAGCCATTTTCATTTGTGTGCAATAAACAACATCTTGTTTGTGGGCCTCAATACCAATCTTATTATTTTGTGTGGAAGAATAAAAAAAAAAACCCTCATATTTGATAAGGACATACATATTATACATGCTTAATACAATATAACAATTAACTACATAGGTGGAAGTCTTTAAATTCAAATGATCCACTCAAATAAAACACACTGAAAAAAATTATTACAATAATATAAGAAATACATGTTTGACAGATGTTTCTAGTAGGAAATGGCCTTGATTAAAACTTGGGCGGGTATCTCAGGGAACAGAAGCTGGACATGGGTAATGAGGGAAACAAGGAAGGAAAAGGTCTGTATAAGAGGAACACATTGCTTGTTTGTGAAGACAATTAATCAAGCTGAAACATATTTTAAAGTTTACAACCTTGTCAAAGTGTTAAATTCTCACCTTCAAACAGAGGGCAGATTTTTCTCCAACAGGTGATGCTGCCCTGACTGGTGTACTGCCCCAATGATGTCTCCAGGAGGAACAGTGGAATGCCACAGGCAACCAGGAAGACCACATATGGAATGAAAAACACGCCTGAAGGACAAAGACAATTTTAGTCCCATTTGTGGCCCAGGTATTTCTGGGTGTACACGGTCACCAGTAACACAGTGTTTCAGTTTCTATTACGCACACTTTAAAAACTAAAAGATGAAAGTGACCTTTAAACTCATCTGTTACTCAAATCAAGTTGTTTGAGGCACAATACTCAGCAGAGGCCATTGGAAGAGATTAAGGGTTGTATCAGTGATTCAATTTATGTTTACATGGTTTAAGATTGTTTTATACTTTATTGAATGTACAGCATCATACACCATATTTTCATCACTTGTTTGGTTTTTTTATGATCTAAATGTCATAAAGGTAAAAAGAACCCATTAATTTCATCTACTCACCTCCTCCATTCTTGTAGCACAGGTAGGGAAACCTCCACACATTTCCTAGACCAATAATCTGTCCAGCAACTGCCAGAAGAAATTCCACTTTACTCGACCACTGGCCCCTCTCCTGGGTGTTGTGCTCTGTTTTAACTTTTGCTGAGTCTGGGTAAGCCAGTTTAAACGGCACCTCTGGATCAGAATGCATTGCCATAACACTGCAATGAAGAAAAAGGTTATAAAGAATCTGCATTACTATGATCTACACAGGAGCACAAGTAAACTTTAAAACAGAAACTTCACTGATTACGTTGTCTCAAAGATCAGGGTCTCAGCTTTGAGAATGACAGGTTGATCATATGTTGGCTGATTCCAATTTGAAGTTAGGCATTTTAGTTGCTGAGTTTCCTTATAAAAATATTTGCCTAAAGTTTAAATGAGTGTTGAATAAATTCCTAAGGTAATATTAACTCCGGTTCAGTCTGCTTGAATTCAGCATGTGCTGGTAGTCAAACTGTCCACAAACCACAAGTCTCTATAGGCACCTGCTCAGACGTCAGGGGGCAGATGAAACTCTTGCCAAGTACCTTTGTACAGCATTACATAAATCATTCCTCAACCTGTTTGACTTAAACCAGGTTCCAGAAGAAAATGCCTTTGAAACTAGGCTAGAGGATTTCCAGTAAATGCTGTTTTATGTAAAGGATCCAGTGAGTGGCCCACATTGCTTGGCAACCACATCAAAGTGTCCAAATTCCACAATTCCCTTGCAGGATGTGGAACCTTGGGATCAGAAAGTGCTGCTAATTTAAATCTCCAACTCTGGTTTATGCTGCTTTAATAAAGGGCCAATAAATGGGCCAATTAATGCCAAATGCAGAGAAATTAGAGAACAGGATGGTGCTGATCACTGAACAGTCAAGAGAACAATTTATCACTACTGTACAGTCAGTTTACATTTTACAGTGTGATAAAATTAAAACTGGTATCAAGTAATAGTTGACTAAATTGAGGCCTCAAATGTTCATCTTGTGGAGACAACCTGTTTAACATTACATGGACATAGCAGCTATTGTGATTTGCCATTAGTCCACGTGTTTGTTCATTGTTCCCCCATTTCTGTGCAGGTACACAAACTTTGCACTAATGAAAACTTGTCATAGCAAGCTAATCCCTGAAGGCATTTGATAAGCAGTGCTTGTCCTCTGATATTCTGGGGAAATTTCATATGCAAATCCGGGCGGAACACTTTCTAATGACAACAATAACAATTCAATGCCTACAGAACAGGGCCAAAATGACAAGTACAACACAAGCATGACATTTAACACAAGCACACAGAGCAGGTAGAGACCTGCAGTAGACTATGTATCATGATTACTTAAGAATGGTCAAGCTACAGTAAATGTGCATTCATCTAGACTTTAGAGGTGTTACACCTATGGGCGTTTCCACTTCTAGGAAAAAAAAGCTCTTATCTTTTCAAGGCCTCCACTTCATATACAGCTTACATTAAAGGGCATATATTGGATGCTGTATGAATACACTGATTTGGGTTTGTAACTTTAAACACAAGCCTTTCGATATTTCATTATAATAACTTTTTTGTACTTTGTAAATCACATGAACATAAGCGGAGCTCAGGGCTTACAAAAATAAAACGAAAATAAAAAATAATAATAAAATGTTTAGGATAAGACCCTGGGACTCAACTGTAACACTTTAACACAATTTAAAACACTTTAAAAACACTGCAACACATTTGTGGCGAAAGAAAGCATAACTGATGGGCAAGCCTGGCTCATAGACTCAGTTCAAGTTCATTCAGATAAACATTCAGTTAAAACAAACCAAAGCTGCGCGGTATTAGGGCACGGTCTTCGTCACAATTACGTCACAATGTCTTCATGATAACACTAATTCGAACGCACTCTCACAAATAGAATCAAATATTGAAAAAAACTCCCTTCCGAGTGAATGAATGGGCGCAATCATGCTTATGAGAGAAAGAAGAGGCTCGGTGCGCACGCAGCCTGAACAGAGTGGTTACGGGCTACAGGAAGAACTGTAGCAGCAGCAGAGCCTTCCCTGTGCCCTTTGGCCTACATTCAGCGGCACAGACAGCCTTCAAAACACTGGTTTGTGTGTTCTCTTCCCAGCACAGGAGAAAAAGCGGGAGTAACGAGGCCAAGGGGGTCCCCCAAAGCCCCACCCCCTCTGGTCCCCACTGGCACCCTCTACTCCTGCAACAGCCTCAGTAAAAGGAAGAGGACAGGTTTGTGACTGAAGAAAACGAGAAATAACAGTGCAGCCTACCCGGTGGAGGAAGATGTCGTTCAGAAGTTTGAGAAGACGCTCTTGAACCACTTTCCGTGGGAATAAAGACCGCGTCGAAGTTGAAGGTGTTCGGTTTCTTTCTATTTTTATATCGCGAACCACGTACTCTTCCTATCACGTATAGTCCAGGTCCTATCAACAAACTGAAGCCCGGTAAATGCACGTGCAAATTTAAGGGCTTTTGTGACACGAAGGGGCGGGTCGTAATGACACTATACAGATTAATAAGGCGGACGGGTTCGGTCTAAATTTGCATACCGCCATTTGATTGGACGGTTCGACCCCTGCTAGGCTATACACCAAGGGGTTTGGTTATCATCCAGAGGATAAAAGCAAAACAAAAATCAAACAAAAAAAACAAGTTGACTTACTTCTGCTTATTAGAAGGCAGCGACAACTTTGAATTTTGTTGACTACAGCTATTTATACAATTGTACATACTGAAACTGAAAGGCGTCAACCATTTGTCATGTGGTTGATATGGAAGTCAAAGCATTTGTTTTTTCATGTCACATTTTGCTTCCAAAGCTCTGGAGTCTGATTGCTTCACCAGTGACTTTAGTACACACGTGGGCTCTAACCCACTTTCCTATATAAAGCAATATTAGGAAGTATAGATATAATTACATGAATTAATTTTCTAGGTAAATTGACCTCTTTAGTTGTCATCTATGCATAGTTTATTTCTTTTTCTATGTGAATTAATACTTATTTGATTATAAATAGACTAACAATATTAGACTAATTATACTGTCCTGAAACTCAAATGTTTCAGCGTATTGTAAGTCACTTTGGATAAAAGTATCTGGCAAATAAATGTAATCTAATGTAGTTATGCTAGAAGGTCAACACAGCATATTCATTTTTCATATAATTAAATGCTTTTCATCATGAAAACCCACCAGTTACAAGAAGTTGCCTGTACTTTGGAGGAGTTTGGCTGGAAGTTAAAACCCTTAAAACTCTTATTAGTTCTCTGACCATGCATTAAAATCAGAACTGGGTCCAGGTGTAAGCCCAACATTCTCTTAAACTTTAGGGCATTATATGCATAAACCCAAACAACTGCGTACACCAGCCACTTGATAAAATTTGCTACTGTTTAGGTCAACAACACATTATATTTCACTTGGTGAAAGGGTTAAATGCAGAGGAAAAATGCAGTGCTGTGGTGTGTTCACATATGACTGAATGGTCACTTTCATATTTCCTTGTTCACAATAATCTTTTTCCCAGGTAATAACATCTCAGAAACCCTACAATAACTGCCCCAGTTAGATGAGGGTTGCTTCAGGTATCAGTCCTTGGCTCCCTCTGTGTTATGCTACCCAAATTATCCTCCACTCTCTACCAGCTTGACCTAGATTCTGTTCTCCCTTCCCCAAACCAGCCACCTTTGTAAGGTCTGTCGCTGAAAGTGTTACACTCACGCTTACAAAAAACGGCCACTGACACAAGACTTTTTAATAACTACAAAAAGTCTTGTGTTTGAGCTTAAATAATAGAAACAGTTATAAGTATGCAACTTCAGGTTTTTCTCACTGATATCTCACTAATCTCCATATGTTTTTCCAATCTGGTTTCCGAACACAGCCTAACACAGTCTGCCTTTTGCGACTCGCTGCAGATGGCAATGCTCTTAATCTTCAGTGTAGCATCTGACATATGAACCATGACATACTTCATTCTTGTTTCTATATATATATATATATGTATGTACACGAACACTATGGTCCTGGATTGATTCCCAAAAATCAACCAATTTGTTTTTTCGTACGACTGTGGTTTCAGTGTCTAGTATTATTTTAAACTGTGGAAGAAAGATGGTTCCTCATGTAATAGTAAGAATGATAATCAATCATTAAATAGTAATAATGATAATCCATTTTATGAAATAAACAGGTTCTAAAACAAGTCCACATGCAGCATGTGGTTCAGTCACATGTTGCATGTTTCCACACTTGCAACTTAAGCTCCCAGGTATTTAAATACATTCTTCTTTAAAATGTAAACATCTTTTGAGAAAATACATGTTGAACCTGAAACCTGAAGTAAACACTGGGGTAAATGGAGAAAAATGTGGGCACAAATGGGTTATATGTTAAGATATCATTTACTACTGCAACTTTGGCATCACCAAGGCTGAGCTCTGTTCCAAAGATTATAATTGTGAAATGGTTTCTTTCACACATGTCTTTTGTTCTTTTACCAAGTTAGAGATTGGTAGGGCTTCTAAACATACTAACTCTCACTGTTTTGTAAGGATGGTGCAAATCTAATGACAAGCAAGTCTGCCGTTAAAAAAGCATGAATGAGAGAGTCATTCACGTTTATGGAGTACGACAGGTCACTCACTACTCACACTGTGATTTAGGACATAACATCTATTTGGACAGACTAATTATAGATTTAAACCCTTTTCACTTTACTGCTGACATAACAGTGGTCTGAGTAAATGTGTGTTGTTGAGGACGTTTTTTTGATAAGTCATCATCAGTAACCTGTTCCCATTTGGTGTCAGTGGAAAGTTACTGGAGAAAAGTACTACTGCTGGAAAACTTTTACTGCAGGGTTAAGAATAAACTCTCCCAAGAGCACCAGTCTGGACAGCATTTGCTCTGAAGGACGCTGAGAGTATTGCAACAGAGTAAATGAACCTGTAAGTTGTGTATAAGGTACTGGATCTAAAAAGAGGAGCTAGATAATACTTTTATAAATATACTGCAGGAGGAACAAAAGTAACTGCCTGAGTCATACTCAGTGGTACATGGTCTGACGGGTATATTATCAGCACTGACCTACATATGGGGGGCTTTATTTATGGGGGGCTTCACTTAGTTATTTATTTATTTAGCACTGTGGTCCAAAAGATCTTACGTCACAGAGTTGCACAGAGCTGCAAAAACAAGAAGGCCTAGCGCCATCTTGTGTTAGATTTTGGATCAACATTTACTTTTTCACTTTTATGCGTGTTTCTTTGAGTTTTTGCATATGTATTTTTTTCACACCTTAAGTGTGATTTATTTTTGTTCGTTTTTTTTATTTACTTAAAAACTTAATTGAGTTTTAAAACGAACAAATCACCAGATATAGTTCTCAGGCATCCATGGAAAAAAATATCTGCCTAAAATAATAGGGGATTTATTTTAACAACAGCTAGCATGTTTAGTTATTATAACCCCTCACTGCGTGCAATATTTGTTTTATTGTTTAAACTAACCACGTTATGCACACACTTTATTGCAGTCCCAGTACAAAAGCAAAAGGACACCTGAGCATTGCACTGACAGGGACTTTAATATGGACCTGGTCCCCTTTCAGCTAGTTTTTTTTCTGTGGGAATTTGTGCACATTCATTCTGTAGAGCATTTATGAGGTCAGGCACTGATGTTGGACAAGAAGGTCTGGCTCACAATCTCTGTTCCATCTCATCCCAAAGGTGTTGGATGGGGCTGAGGTCAGGGCTTTGTGCGGACCAGTCAAGTTCTTCCACTCCAACCCTGTCTTTGTGGACCTTGTGTAAAGTTGCTATTTGTCATACATGAACACACCACAGCGCACTTTTTGTCATACATGAACACACCACAGTGCTCTTTGCATTTTACCCATTCACCAAGTGAAGCAGGAACACACCACACGGGGAGCAGTGTGTGGGGACGGTACTTTGCTCAAGGGTACCTCCCAAAAAATACTTTTGTCCATATAGTTTGTCCAGAGGGGGCGCCCTGCATAGAGAAAGCTGTGATCTAATCTCTGAAAGTGTCTTTACAAATGCCCGCATAAAACACAATCATAATCCACGGCAAACAAGAGAGCGCTTGTACAGCGTGAGGACAAAAGGGGGGCTTAAGAAAAGGGGGCTGCATGCCGACACCCCCGGGTCACGTGTTTGTAATTTACATAGCAACATTCGTGCCTGCATTTCTAAACGTGTTCGCTTCTTGTTCATCTGTTCACTTTTTAGCCACTAATGCAACCACCACGCAGAATGGAAATGTAGAGTAGGATATAAGCGAAGACTCCGGATCTGCAACTAAGCATGAAAGAAGTGCACAATCTAATTAATTATACTTTCGTTTATACCTTTTTATTATTATTATACATATTTTTATTTTATTTTAACATATCAGAAGTATTATGGCCAGAACAGAGAGGCTCAAGAGGAGCTTCTGCCCTCAGGCCATAATACTACTGAACCAGGACATTACAACTACAACTTCTTAACTGCCAATTGCAAACGGAGCTCTCCACCTCTCTGTCATTTAAGGCTATGCGCCAACCACCAAACTGGCACAATGCACTACAGCACAGATATTCTATTCTGTAACATTTTGCACATTGTACAGCTGTTCCTTCTGTTTATAATGCTGTAAAATTTGTTTAGTTGGAATATACTTCTCATCTGTATATTTTCGTTACCTTAGTTTAGCCTTTCCAAATTTGTCTTTAATTCAAATTAATTAAATTTAAGTTTGATAACTTTATTGCAGGCTCATGGCTTGACTTGGACACATTTCACTACGTGTTGCTCTTGTATATCTATGATTCATGTATGTGACAAATAAAGAATCCTACATTTACGGCATTTATCCTGAATCTTGAATCTTAAACATATATATAATTCAGACTGTAGATAGCACTGAATATCACTACAGTGACACCTGTTAAGGGATGGGACATATTAGGCTGTAAGGGAACAGTCAGTTCAAGTGTAAGGATCTGAGGATCTCCATAACAGCAAGTCTTGTTGGGTGTTCCTGGTGTTTGGTGGTTAGTACCTACCATAAGTGGTGCAAGGAAGGACAACCAGTGATGGCAAAAGAATCACAAGCGCAGAAAGTTCAATGATGCATAGAGGTAGTGAAGCCTAGCCTGTCTGATCTAATCCCACAGAAGAGCTACTATTGCACAAACTGCTGAAAAAGTTAACGCTGATTCCGATAGAAAGGTGTCAGAACACACAGTTCAAGGTTGTTGTGTGAGGGGTTGCATAGCCATAGACAAGTTGGAGTTCCCATGCTAATCACAGTCCACGACTTAAAGCGCTTGCTGTTGGGCATCAGTGAACATCAGGACTGAAACATGGAGTGATGCAAGTAGGTGGCCTGGTCTGATGAATCACACATGTGCATCACTTACCTGTAGCTATCAGCTCACTGTCTTTACTTTTCCAGTTCTTTGACATCATGATTCTGTAAATGTCTGCATGGTAATGAAAGGAAAACAAAGCCTGCATGGCTTCCACAGAACTGCTTCGTCTAAAAATTTGCATTCAACAGCTCGTAGATTATCTGCTCTATACATTACAGAGCTAAGTAACTTTTTGAAGTTCAGCACCCAAATTTCACTTGTAATAATTGTTCGTACATTAGGAGTACATGCAAGTGGACAGCCTTAAAAGTGAATTTTACCAAGAACTAAATGTTTGTGGTGTGCATGATGGTACAGTATTTAGTAGTATGTTTACATCATTTTACACTGTTTGAGTACAATGCAAAATCACTAACTTTACAATTCATTGAGCAAAAACTAGAAATACTCACTATTTGCCTCGCTGGGTGGCTGTGCAGCATCTTCCAAACATCTTTACTCAGAATTTCTCAAGCTTCACTTGCTGGCTTCACTGTGGTCCTCCTCCTAGTGACTGCAGTCCTTCTGTTTTAATCCCAGAGTCTGATTTAAGCTCATATATGTAGGGTCCTCTGTTCGTGTCTGTTTATAAATCTACTTGATGGTGTCAATCATATGAACTTCACGAGTAATAAGTCATGTTTTTCTTTGTGTCTTCACAACAGAACCAAGGCTACAAGACAACTCCAGTAGACAATTTACAGACATGTTAGGGTACTCATTTACTAAAATACTTGTGCTTATTTAATATAAAGCAGTTCTACTGCTTTTACACACCAGTTTGGTATTAATAGGTGTTATGGAGGATCATGGTGTGCCATCAACAATGTTTTAACTAAGGTGTCCCATCTCTTTTACTGTTTTGTCCTTTGGTTTGTAATTAGTCTGTAAGTGGGTTACGATCTGCAAGTTTTTGGAGAGTTGTCACTAGGCCAGAAGTAGGAACTGATAGGTACTAGTACAGCTGAGCTAAGATTTTACAATGAGGAAAAAAAGCAAAGTAGAGCAGGATAATGTTGTATTCATATTTTGCTACAGAAATAAAAAACTGTTGTTTTATGCTTTTTATGGATGTAGTGTAAAACATGGATGTATGAGGTATCCAGTTTTCCATGGTGGCAATACCATTCAATTTTTGCTGATCTGTACGGAGCTATACTAGGCTCTCATCTTCATAGGTTTTTATTAAAAGTATGTTTAGGGAAATATGGACACAGAATATAGTTTTAAAGAGAAATGACAGAATAGTGCATGCTACAGAAAATGACATATTACAGAAAATGCATGTTTCATTTTTATATAAAATGTTTAAAAAGAAAACAAAAGAATGATGCAGTATTTAAATGCAGTCATATAGGCTACACACTGCAAAACATATATTGAAGTGAAAATCATATATTGAAATGAAATTACAGTTAGACTTAGACAAGTACATGATATATGCCTTTTAAGATTTTTCTTCTGTTAGATCTCAGCAGAATTAGACATCTGACCAAAAAACAAGCTGGAAACAAAGGCAAATGAAATCAAAGTGAAGATTCTAGGGTATAACAGTAATCTGAAATGTGTAGGTGTGAGTACAATATGGAACTCAAAAATGCTCGAGGAGACCTGTTCAACCTGGCCTGAGTTTATTGAGCTATAGATGAATGAGATGGCATCACACTTCAAACAGGTCTTTGAACAGGCAATCCAATAGCCTTGTTGCTAATGTGATACTTTGTACTAATGCCATGGTTGCATGTAGCTCTTAGACAGATAAATATGGCCAAAAATCATTGAATTAACATTTGATTTGGATAAAAAGTAATAAATCTGATAATACTATCTCTTGAAAGCCAATCAGTGCTATGAGAAATGCAAATCTTCATCACATAGTGATCGATGTTGACAGGGATGAAGAAACAACAGTAGTACAGTTTCTGTCCTGTGTGATAGTTAAAATATGGTTATGTATATTTTAGGAATAACATTTATTATTATTCTTTTTCAATCTCCTACTTCTTTCATGTTAATTTAATTTCATTGTTTTAGTATGACACAAAATCCAGTGAGTAACAGAGGCAAGGAAAAACTCCCTCTGCTGGAGGAAGAAACCTTGAGAGGAACCAAGACTCAAAAGGGGAACCTATCCTCCTCAGGTTGGCCTAGAGAGAAAGAAAAGAGGTATAATAACAAGAGCATACCCTACGTTAAATGGGAATCAGAACTCTCCATTTCAACGGATGCCAATTTCTGGACTGAAATCTGCAAAAATACATTTCTTTTGACCAAAAACACTAACCTGCAGTTAATACAATACAAGACTCTCCACAGGACTCACCTCACTGGCCGGACATTATTTAATATGCGTTTCACCTCAGACATTTGTCCCCACTGCACACAGAACTGCCCGGCACTGCAACCCTATTAAACAATTCTGGGAAAACATCACAGGGCTCCTTTCCACCTTCCTTGGCTGCCGCATCCTAACTTCACCATCTATCTGTCGGCTTGGTGACACCTCAACAACCGAAATTGTAAAGTTTTGCTGGTCAAGCTAGCTGTCGCCAAGAAAACAATCCTGATGAACTGGAAAACAAAGAAAAAAATTTACATCTCTATCTGGAAAAACCTATTAATAGACCATATATCATTGGAAACTTCACACTATTCATCTGAAAATGACTTGCAAGACATCTCCATCTGGTCATCATTTTCTACATTTCTACAGTCGTGGCCCCGCTTGGGTCATGAATTTCCTCCCATTCACCTTTGTAATTTAAACACTCTATAGCTCTCCTCTGCCCTGCTCTGTCCCTCAGAGGTTCCAGACTACTGGCCCTGTGGGATGACCCGACAGACAAACGGGGGAGGGGGGTTTGTTAAACGTGGGTGCTGACATGTGCCCTCTGGTCCCCCTCCCCACCGCCCCTCTCAGTCCTCCTTCGCCCCTATGGCTTCCTGGGTCTGCCCTGCACGACACACCTTACTTTTTTAATGCACTGCATGCTAGATTTCCAACATTCCAACTCAAGGAAAAAAAAAAGTTTGCATCATACTTTGCAGGTACATAATCACTATAGAGATAGGGCAAGTGAGGTGCCAGATGGGAGTCCTGAATATGGTTTCTGCACTAAATCTCTTTAAATGCATTTAGACACTAGTAGGAACTCATATCAAAGGGCTAGTGAGGTGTGCACTTTTAGACCTGTCTTGCTGGGCCAGATTATCATCTGGGGTGGTGGTGGGTGGGGGGCCTTATGGTTTTCAGGCTCACGTACCCTCTGATGCCATGGTGGCCGGGGTTGGGGACAGAGCAGCCAGAGGAACTGATTGACATCTCCAACTCAGCTCTCCCTTCTCCCTTTCCATCAGACATGTTCACAAGTCATTTTTACCAAGTCCAAGTCGAGTCTCAAACCTTTATGCTGTTCGCCTTGGACAAAAGTAATGGGATACCGGGGTGAGGTGAGTGGTTTTCGGGGGTTATTATGGGAAACAAGGGGTTGTTGGAAAGAATGCGACATGTACATATATAATTCCATGAAATGAACATGGTTTACGAGTTGACTCACGAGTCACAACACCCAAGTCTAAGTCAACTCTCAAGTCATTGAGGGCAAGTATAAAGTCAAGTCACAAGTCTTTGTTTGTGCGACTTAAATGCAACTCAAGTCCGAGTCTCAGACTCGAGTCCCCATATCTCATGTCCATATGCCTAATGTATGTCACACGTATCCATCACAAGCTAAATTTGTTGGAGCAGAAACTGAGAATCTGTAGTCGATGAAACAACAGGATCTTTTATACCTTTAATGCAGTCCCTAATCTTATTTAATTTAAGTTTATGGAAGCTGATCCCATGTTTGTGGATAATCATCCCCAATGGCAGCGTGTACAAAGTAATAATAGAGGTCCTAATACAGAACCTTGTGGGACACCATATTTTATTTTGATGCATGCTGAGGATTACCTGTTAACTCTTACATACTGATAGCGGTCGGTCAGGTATGATCTAAACCAGGATAAGGTGATTCCAGTAACAAGGTTTTCCAGTCTGTCTAGTAAAACAGAGAGGTCAGTCATGTCAAATGCCACACTAAGGTCAAGCAGAACCAACAAAGAGACAAATCCTTTGCCAGTGGACAGTAAAAGATCATTTTTGTTTACTAAGGCTGTTTCTGTGCTATGATGAGGCTGGAAGTCAGATTTAAAATTTTCATATATATGTTTTTTGTGTAGTAACGAACATAACTGGTGGGCCACGACTTTCTCTAAAATCTTAGAGAGAAATGGAAGATTAGAGATAGTCAATAATTTAAGAGCTTGCATGGATCAAGATTTGCTTTTTTTTAAGAGGCTTGATAACTGCTAATTTAAAGGATTTTGGGAGATAACGAATACTAAGTGAGGCATTTAATACTGATAGGAGAGGTCCAATGATTACAAGTAGGAAGATAGGTAGAAGATTTCGAAAAGAGAATAATCACAGAAAGAACTGGGTCAGAGCATCTCCAGAATTGTAGGTCTTGTGGAGTATTATTCTCAGTATGCGGTGCCTAGTACCAACCAGTAGTGGTATGAGGAAGGAGAACCGGTGTACCAGTGACTGGGTCATACCAGTGACCGAGGCTCAGTGATGTATGTTGGGAACAAAGGTTATTCCGTCTGGCCCAGTCCCACAGAATAGCTGCTGTAGCATAAATTGCTGAAAAGAATTAAAGGGGACCTATTATGCAAAACTCACTTCAGTTACAATAGGTCTATGGGCTATATAAAACATGTTCTTGAAGTTCTTTGGACAAAATTATTCTCACATAAAGAGATATCACCAGGTTTATTCTTCACAATTTGGGCCCACGCCTTTTGTAAAAAGCCCTCCCTTGTGATGTAGGATGGGGGCCAATTTGCATAGAACCGCCCCTCATCTGTCGAGGCCCCGCCCACTAGATTAGTGGAAGATCCGCCATTTTGTCTGCTAGCGCTACGACTACAGGCAAAGGCAGCTCACTCATGAAGTGTTGTGTTGTGTTGTTGCTGCAAAAACAGCACAAATCCCTCCACCTTCTCCCAGACAAAGAAAACAAAAGGACTGCTGGCTCATTTCATTTTCGATGGCCGTGTACCAGCAACAACCGGTTTCGTTCCACCTTAAAAAGTTCCACCTTAAGTATTTTTTTACGAGGCGCGCAAGGGGTGGGTGGAGTGTGGGAGGGTGGGGCGTGACCAGCAACAGCTTATTTGCATGAAAGGGACAGAGCCCTGAAATGGCGTGTTTTGAACGGAAATGAAACTGTGAAGAATAAACCTGGTGATATCTCTTTATGTGAGAGCAATTTTGTTCAAAGAACTTCATGGACATGTTTTGTATAGCCCATAGACCTATTATAACTTGTTTTTTTTTAAAGTGAGTTTTGCATAATAGGTCCCCTTTAATTCTGGTGTTAGAACACTCACTGCATTAAAGCCCCGCAGACTGGTCAGAGTGTATATGTTGATCCCTGCTCAAAACCAAAAGCATCTAAAATGGGCATGTCAGGATCTGCTGCTAACATCTTGGTGCCAGATACCACAGCACATCTTCAGAGGTCTTGTGGAGTTTATGCCTCGATGGGTCAGAGCTGTTTGGGGGGCACAAGGGGAACCTACACAATATTAGGCATGTCATTTTAAAATGATGACTTTAGTCACATATTGGTAGTAGAACAATATATATTCTCTCTTGTTAAATCTTTAACTATTATTAAGCCAACAAGAGATATGTTCAGTATTGCTACATTTGTGAGGACATTGTATTGAAGCATGTAATCTCAGTAACAAAAAACTAACAACCTCCCCACCCCACCCCAAAAACACCTCCCACCAATATTTCTGCTTCTTTATCCCCCAAAAGTAGCATGTATCCTTGTGACAACTGGGAAAATGCATCCACTTCTACAGATTGTCTATTATCCCTATCTTTATGAGCCACATTTGGAAAAATCCACAAACTTGAGGCCAATAGATTATGACTGTAGCCTCAAAATGCTAACAAGACTTGCATAACATGCAGATAAGGACTGATGCGCATAAGCACAAATTTGACAGGAAGTAGCTAGGTTGGAGACACAAGGTAAAAATGGCTGAAGAGACACAGGTGAATAATAATGAGGTGGTGGAGCTTTGGGGAGTGCTGTAAAATTCCATCACTGATGGGAATTCCATGATAGGGGAGGGGAGCTGGGGTGGAGCTGTACAATTCCAAAACAAAAATTCATGACAAAGATGTTGCCTGAGGACATCTGTGGGTAACTTAGTCAAGACAGATGATGTGGACTCAAACCATGCCTTCATTCTAATCTGCAATACCTTAACATTTAATAATACTAACTCATATGCATTTTCAACATAAATATATTTTCAGCAGTTTTACAGATGATTGTTGAACTGCGTTCATTATTACATTCTTTTATAAGGATCCTTTACACAGTGGGAAGGGAATACCTAAAACTTTAAACACGTGTTACAGCCAGTGCTTCTACTAAAAAGTTCAGTGAACACTTCAGGTTCAGGTTTGGCAGGTTTAACTGAAGGTCTGGGGCAGTGAAGATGGTGTCAGGTTTCTGCAATTTGAATAGAGAAAAATAAAACCTTATCTGAAAGCAAGATTGTTTTTTCATTCATGGAGAAAGATTCGTCCATAATAATTTCCATAGAAATTCACAATCTAAAGCTTAATGTTTAGCAACCATATGAAAAAAGTTGTTTGTTAGAAGAGTGTGAAATAGAAGTCTTTCAACCTTAAAGAGTTAATGTGGTTGATTCAGAGATTAAGTAATTGTAAGACTCTTGCAAAAGAGAATGTGTTTCATGAGGAAATTGGCATAAGATCAGGTCTTACAAAGGAAACGGTTAGATGTTTGTTGCTCACAGAGAGAAACTGAGAGCGAGAGGGAGAGCAAGGGAGAATAAGAGGGAGAGAAACAGAAATGGAAGCGTCTGCATATCTCTGTGAAAAACGTGCAAAACAGACAGTCAAACATAGAGGGAGGGAGAGAGAGGGAGAGAGAGGGAGAGAGAGAAAGAGGGTGTACACCTTGCCCTGACAAAAATAACTCAAATAACTGATCTAGGATCAGCATGTTTTCCCTCCTTCCTCATCTTCAGCTGAGTGAGAGACAAAGCAAGTCCAGTTTCAAAGAGCAGTATTGTGCCCTGAGATTTAAACTCCTCCTCAATTCCTCTCATTCCTGTTGTGTCAGGGTATCATTCTGAGCTGCCGCTTCTAATGGACACAGTCATATGTGGTCCATCCTACAGGAAACGTAAACAACAGGAATCTCAGGTAAAGTCTGATGCCACTTTTTCTTTTTGTTCATTACTGATCTAGTCTGCCTTCCTTACATATGATATCTGTCATACTTTAATTACACTTAAAAGTTGATGAACAGATCACGTTAAGGTAAAACGAGTAGTTTCCTCCATAATTGTGAATAATAAGTGACATCTGGCCTCTGGTGATTTAACAGCCACGGTGATAGTGTGTTTGTGGGCTGGACTGTTAGTGGGCTATTTTGTAATTCAGGATGACAGTTATATGCACTCTTAAATATAAAGGTGTATATACAGGTATAAAGAATCAGTTGAGGTGCCTTAGGGAACCAAATGTGGTTGTGGAACCACTAATTTGTTAAATTCAAAACACGTGAGACCTGTCAGGAAAGGGATGAAATTTGACTCTCAAAAGACATATTGCTGTCATCGGATAATTGTAGGAATGGGGATTAGGAAGCCCTGAGGGTTTAAACATTTATTTTAAGGGTTTAGACTTTCTTCTGAATCAAAAGTAAACACAAGTAATACCACTGTAGACTCAATAAAGGCTCATATGTTTGGACTGTTTTTGATTGCAAAAAAACAGGAATCTTAAATGGAGGTCCTATGAAGGTTTATTGTGAAGTAGGGTTGTAATTTTGCTGTCCCACATTGGAATAAAACTCTGCAGTTTTTGTGACACAGTACAGTGTTCTTCCCTTCCCAGCAATTCTTAAAGTAGTTCAGAACAGCGGCGATAAGGGCTAGGGTGCAACTGCTGATATTGCAGTACTTTTCCACTTGTAAACTTGGGGTGGACCCCAGTGGGTGTATCCTCTTGAGGCAGTTTCTCAAACTAGATTCCAGAATATACTAAGCTACCAGTACTGTACTCCAAACTACTAGTTTTATTTTTAATTCTGAATGATGTTCTAAATAAAACTGCATAACATGCTATTAGACTGTTACAAAAGATACATATACTTTCAGAATATTTTTGCATTTATGTTTCATCAAAATCCTGTAGCTGCAAAAGTGCAGCTCTTATGTTGCCTCAGGCTATAAGAGGGTCAGTTTATCTTCTTTTACTGACATAAAGTATTTTCCTGGGGCTGTTTGAAATATTTGTGTGATAATAAGGTAGGGCAGCAAAACCAAAGCTTTTGAGAACATTTTTGTGTGGTGAGATATCCATTTAAAAAGTACACACAGCATTCCACATGGTTTGGGCCAAACACCAGGAACAGCTTTATCATGAGCCCCAGATTTACTTGTCCTACATAAGGGCCTCATTTCACATCGCATGTCAAAGATGACATAACAACACCCACACCAAAACATGTGGAATATATATTCTATTCTATTCTGTTCTATAGCAACCGTTTTCAGAAAAGCTGTCATACTGTGTAAAATGTAAACAGAAACAACGCAATGTTGATCCTCCATGGTCGCATTTCACTTCTGTAAATTTCCATTCCAGTAAACATCAAGTCAAGTCAAGTCAAGTAGGTGTTTATTGTCATTTCAACCATCTACACAGCAAAACAATGCTCCTCCAGGACCATGGTGCAGCACAAAAACAACACAAGTGCAGATTCGACAACTTAGAATGCAAAAAGAAAGCACCTGTTATATCCTGGTTTTAAATATATTTTAAAAATAATTCTTCCCAGCACCATTATGGAGCGTGGCCTTGAGCCAAACATGAGGTTAAAGCTGATGAATGGGGAAGCCTCCTCGACCCAGCTCCAGCACAAACCACAGCAGAGAGAGCAGTGGGCCAGTAAGCTGGAGTTTTTCCTGGCTGTTGCAGGGCACATTATTGGCCTGGGAAATGTTTGGAGGTTCCCTTATCTGTGTTATAAAAACGGAGGAGGTGAGTAAGCATGTATTTTCCCTTTATCTGTAGAAAAATTAATGTGCATTACTTATCTCCTTGAACTAGTTAATTACTCAGTTATTACTCATGAGATTTCTTATTCAGTAACTTCTATGTTTTATCTGCTATGAATAGTATAATGTAAGTTTGTATTATGTAGTTATGAGAGTGAGCAACTTGTCAGCCTGGAGAATTAACACTCAGCATTTTAACTACATGTGAATATGAAGACTATACTATGCAATAATAGATACATTTAAATATGTATTTCATACATTTAATAATAAAATATAATAAGCATGTTCAGTCAGGTAGATCTGTATGAGACAGGTGCCAGGATATGTCTGTTCATTACCATGTCTAGCACGAGCCTGATCTGTGGCATGCGCCTCTAAGTTCTATGTATTGCAATCAGCACTAGGGCATGTTAGCATTAATGGATTATGTTCAACTGCCTTAGAGCAGTGCAGGCCTCAGATCAGCAACAGAGAAAGCTTGAATCCTGGAGAAAAGCTTAAACATGCCTACTGTATGTGGTACTGTTTCTCTAGGACAGGGGCCGCCTGAGGCGGTGGGTGAAGTTGTATAACTGCAAACTTGGTTTTGTGGTAAGACATGCAAGTGACCCCAGTGACTTGAACACTTGAGCAGGATTGTGCAAATGTTCTCCATAAGCTTCCCTCTCTCAAATTATCTGAGGTGCATGATGCTTAAAGTCATAATTCAATGAAAAATCTAATGTACATTATTCCCCTTATTCTAAATGTAGTCAGCCAAGACCATGTAAAAAATCTGCTTCTTTAGTTTATTTTTGTGCTGAAGCAATGATGCTAACATGAATGTCTTCAAGACATTTTACACTGTGATGCACACTGTTACAAATATGAACAAGTCTATTTGAGATTACTTCTTGACATGGTAGCGTTCAAGATTTAGGCATGCGGTTTTCACAATGCTAAATGGTTTCATATAAGCTTATATTCCTTGTTTGCTGCATTTGTCTTGTAGCTCCAGGGTAAAACAAAAGAAGCAAACTTCTGACACAAGTTATGTCTTGGCAAATTGACTACAGTTTCGGCAAGGGGAACTTGTGTAAAATGTAAATACATTTTTTAACAAACTACTTAAACAAAGCACGGGTATGCATGTACACAATCAGAATTATAGTTTACACAGACTGACTTAACTTTTATTGTTTGAATATTGTGCATTTGTCACAAAATGGTCATATTTGAGCAATGTGTGTTAAATGCCATTTTCTGCCTCAAAGGAGCCTTCTTCGTGCCATATGTGCTCTTCCTGTTCTCCTGTGGGATACCGCTCTTCTTCTTGGAGACATCACTGGGCCAGTACACCAGCCAGGGTGGTATCACATGCTGGAGGAAGATTTGCCCCCTTTTTGAAGGTGAAGTAGAAAAATGTCTCACCAACAGTATCCTAAAGAATATACTGCTTTGAATTTATACAGGTGTCAATCAGTTGCACTTGACTAAAATGTATTACATCAACAGTGTTCAAATGTACCTCTTTTGATAAGAATGATTTAATGTGTAGGTGATTGTACTACTTTAGTTTAAGTAATACTTGTCTACCAGCTACAGAAACATACAGGAAAGTGGCCCACAAGCTACTAAAGCAAACATTTAATATTTTTCAGCACATGAAACACTGCAGGATTTAATGCCTTAAGACTGTGCTCTCACATTTCAGGGCTGGGCTATGGTAGTCAGGTGGTGGTCCTGTACACTGGAGTCTATTATATCATCATTTTAGCATGGGCATTCCTCTACCTATTCTCCTCCTTCAGCTCAGAACTCCCATGGGCCACCTGCAAGAATAGCTGGAACACAGGTGACAATGCTTACACTGTAATTACCCTGACACTTCTAGAGTTACACCCTGTTATTTCAATTCATTAGTTCTATTCAAGCGAAGAAACTTTTATAATAAGCTTTGCACGGATATTTCTTTAGGTCAGAATGAGGCATGCATGTCTAGGTCTAGGGGAACATAAAGTCTTGTTTTATAGGTGGTTTATTGGAATTATCAAGGCAAATATTTGTTCCTTTACACACCCATTTACATTAGACCAACTGTCATCCATGGGCAAGTCATAAATTATTTCTTACACATTAGGAAGAGGTTATAACAAGGTTATTTTTGTTTTACTGTGTTTTAGGGTACTGCATGGAATTTAGCCAGAGCAACCTTACTGACACTGAAAATATTCCAGAGAAAGTGACATCCCCAGTTCTTGAATTCTGGGAGTGAGTATTTGGACATGACGCTCTGTTAAAATTAAGATCAGCTGGTCTATTATGTAACAATTCAACATGGCTTTAGGGAAGTGTGCAATGATTGACATGATATTTCCATTGTGGGACTAGTATATAAAAGCTTAGAATAAAGGAAACTTTGCAAAACAGTCTTGTTAACTAGGGCAAGGGGAAATTGTGCAAATTAGTTTTTTTTTTCTCTAAAGTGTTGCTTCAAAAAACACAGAACTACATGTTCACTCAAATCAGTGCAGAAACAAATCCATCAGTTCAAGCACATTTCACAAGAGCTGAAGTAAAAGTCAGGCTTGGATTATCTGTGGCATAAGCACACGTTAATGTTAAACTCCGTCTGTCTCTTTAGGAGAAGGATTTTGGGTTTGTCTGAGGGGATTGAAAAGCTTGGTAATGTGAGGTGGGACCTGGCTCTGTGTCTGCTGTTGGCCTGGATAATCTGCTACTTCTGCGTGTGGAAGGGAGTGAAGACAACAGGCAAGGTGGGAGTGTTTATCAAAAACTGTAACATCCTGATGCTTAGTCAGGCATCAATACATCATTTGGCTGGAATTAAGGTTCCTTAGATTTATCAGCATGGCAGGAATCTTGCTGATAAATTCTTTAATAAATGCTGTTAAGAATAACAACTAAACATACTGGTTGTGCACACATTGCAGACGGTGTGCTTTAACTTTGCTCCTGATAGTCAGTAGTGTGAGTTCATTGTTCTTTGTTACATTCTTTAAGATTAATGTTATTTTTTTAGTGTCTGGTTTGTATTTTTAAAAGCCGAGTTTGTTAGTTTCATTTGAGAAATGTAACAATTGTAACTGATCATGGCTATCATATCTGGAGTCTGTATCATTTTTATAAAAGCAATAATGTTTTATTTAGATTTGCTCTGAATCCACTTTTGCTCTGTTGGCTCTTGTTCTCAGGTGGTCTATTTTACTGCCACTTTTCCTTATTTGATGTTGGCAGTGCTGCTGGTACGTGGACTCACGTTGCCCGGAGCTGTTAACGGCATTAAATTCTATCTCTACCCAGATCCTTCGCGACTCTTAGACCCTCAGGTATTGAACTGGTCAGAATATTTCAAGATCTTTGTGTTAAATGCTTCATGATCAGATGTTTAGCATTTCAGGGTAAGAAAATGTTTTGGAAAAGTTAGTAAGCGGGATGCTATAAAACAACTCACAATAGTAAGTGTATCATGCAGGACTTTGTTCTAATAAATTCAATTAGCTGAAAAGATTAAGGCAGCCTAGCATTTAAATTTACAGCGTACTGTAAGAATATAAATGCAGGAAATACAGGTCTTAAAAAACACAAATCATGAAATAACAAAACATGGTTTGAGCATTTATGATTGCAAACTATGTTTCAAGATGATATGATCAATTTTAGGTGTGGATGGATGCAGGTAGCCAGATATTTTACTCCTATGGAGTTTGTACTGGAGTTCTGACAGCCTTGGGAAGCTACAACAAATATGAAAACAACTGTTATAGGTACTTAAAATTTTCCTTTCAAAATAGTAGTTCTATCCACTTTTGATTGAAGCTGCGTATCTATATCTGATTTGAGAAGGAGGCAGGGGTCAATAATATCTTTCTGTGTTACAGAGACTGTGTGTACTTATGCCTGCTAAACAGTATGACCAGCTTTGTGGCTGGCTTTGCCATCTTTTCTGTTCTGGGCTTCATGGCAGATGAGCAGGGAATGGACATTTCAATGGTGGCAGAGTCAGGTATGATAAACGCACTGGGGGTGAGTGGGTCATTTAAACCCACTGAAAATTACTTTGGAATGGAGAGAACACTAAAAAACAGAAAACTAGACCTTTTTCCTTAGCTGTTACTATACTGATATTTCATACACTTCAAGAGCACAATATACTTCTTTGTCAACTGTTTTCTCTAAATTGCAAAGGTGTGAGAGTGATTTCAGTACAACTACACACTATGGTAACATACTTTAAAATAAATGGTTTAACCATGTACAACCTTTAACAAATGTACCACTTTTTACCACTACCCCCTTGTTCTCTTTTTGCATATTTGTTACGCTTGTGGATAAAAAATATGTTACATTGGTTATCCGTATACAGATCTTCAAAGAAAATGTAATATTACAAAGATAACCTGAGTAAACACAAAAACAACTGCTCTTTTTAGTCACTCAACCAGTTAGTCAAATTTAGTTGATGATTTGGATCCATTAAACCAGACAAGTCCCTAACTAAAACCTTTGCACAAGCAGTACACCATGCACACCATCAAAAGAAATTCTGACATAGATGAGAAAGATAATGATTGGAATCTGTATGGAAAGAATTGTAACAAAATCCCTCCACAAGAAGATGCAAAAGATTGGGAAGATGCAAAAGATTTTAGCGGTAGTGTTTTGGTGTTGGCATGCTTTACTACGTCAGGGCCTGGGTAACAGGAATTCTGCTCTCCTTCAGAAAGTCCTGCAGAAAAAAATCTTGTTCAGATCAATTCATAATCTGAGGCTCATGTACAACTGGTTATGTGGCAAGACAATAATCACAGAAAAAGAATCCAGTTTTGAATCTGAACATCTCAGAACAAAAACAAAATGAAAGTAGTGGCGTGGTCTAACTTGGAGTGGCCCAAAGGTCTGACTTGAAGTCCTCTGAGATGCTATAGTAAGACCTTAAATGTGCACTTAAAGCTTGAAAGTCCTTCAAAGTCTTCCCATTAAATAGTTGATATAGGTGTTATTTTTCTTGCATAAAATGAAACGATCACTTAATGATACCTGTGCTTTGTGTTTACTCAAGTTTTATATAACATTTTGTATCTGAAACCATTCAGCGTGACAAATATGCAAAAGCATATGAAATAAAGGGTGAGATACTATAGATCTATAGGAGTTAATAATCATGTTCTAGAACTTCTTTTATAGCAGTGGTTCTCAAACTGGTCCTCAAGGCCCGAGGGAATGTCTTAGAATGTTGTTCACTGATCAGTCTTTGTTATTCTAGGTCCTGGTCTAGCATTTATTGCTTACCCACGTGCAGTGGCCTTGATGCCTTTACCTCAGTTATGGGCAATTTTCTTCTTCGTTATGATCATTTTCCTTGGATTAGACAGTGAGGTAAGACTAGAGTCCATTCACTTCTAACTTTTATCTAGTTTCCTAAAAACAACTTTTTTGCGTAAATAACCTTGAAGACCAGATGTTGGCCCATCTTCTAGAAACACTGCTTGAGAAACTTCAAGACAAACCTCAATCAATCAAAACTCTGCATCAGAATGCAATGGGTTTTATAATAAGAGTACCTTTGTGTTTGCAGTTTGTGTATCATGAAGCTCTGGTAACAGCGATCTCAGACATGTATCCCTCCTTCTTCAAAATTGGACACCGGCGCAAAATTCTGCTTCTCCTTATCTGTATAGCCAGCTTCCTTGTTGGCTTGCTGATGGTAACAGAGGTAAAAGTTAATCCAAAGTAGTACTAATGTGAAAATTCAGCTCCCTTATTCATCACATTCAGCAAACAACAGTCTTACTGTCTTAGTAGAGCCAGTGTAAAGCACTTAAAACTAGCTATAAATAAAGAGTTTTGATTACGTGTTTCAAAATGTAAAAAATGTAAGAAGTTTGCTTCTTTTTTCTCTCTCCGAAGGGCGGTCTGTATGTCTTCCAGTTGTTCGACTACTATGCTTGCAGTGGAATGACTCTCCTGGCCTTTGCCATCCTTCAGTCCATCTGTGTTGGATGGGTTTATGGTAGAGACCTTTGCTATTTTTGTATTTATTATACTGGGTTAGTGTAATCAAAAGGAAGCTTTAATCTCAACATGCAGTTCTGACAGGTTACTGTTGTTTAAGTAATCTTGAAGTAACTTGTGCTTTCAGGTGCAGATCGTCTGTATAACAACATTGAGGACATGATTGGCTATCGGCCCTGGCCCCATATGAAGTATTGCTGGAAATATATCACCCCTATTATTTGCACAGTAAGTTATATGTAGAAAATCACTAAAATTACTAAAATCAGCAAGCGTATGGCAAGTACAGTAACAGACAGTGTTCAAGGGTGTTTGCTTTAGAGTCAAGAGATACTCTTAGCTATGTGGCTTATAGTGTACTGTCTAATGTGTCTCAGCTGTCTTTGTATACGTGAAATCAGTGCTTGGTCATAGTGCCTCTGCGTACACTCCTAAAAACTGTTCCAAAACTAGTTCTTGAGTTGGATGCACAGTGAATTTATTCACACAAATTATAGTGACTACATGAATACAATCTCCAGTCTTACTCCCCCAATACCCTGCTAACCTGCTTCTCCACTCCTTCTGACACTCTGGCTTTCTCACTTCTTTTCTCTGCTAATTTCACTATCAATGAGCAGGACGTCAGTGTTAAGAGACAAAAGGTGGGAAAGGCTATAACTCTGCAACTACTCATCGAAACTGCTCTGTTCTCACATGCTTCAAAGTCTACTAGAATCTTCCTGGTCTTCAAAAGCAAAGTTGGACTAAATGATAACAAGCCAGTTGCCCTGACCATTGTAGTCATGAGAGTCTTTGAATGCCGGAGGCCATTACAAACCCCTTGCTGGATCCCTGCAGTCTGCATACAGATCAAACAGGTCTTTCAGGATATCATCAGGCCAGGGAATTTTGCTGAAAGAAATCTAAATGTGGGCTTCAGCTTGGATATTAACACCATTATGCCAGAGTTCCTGCAGGTCAGACTTTCGCAGCTGTTTGTGCCAGATCCCATTTGCTGCACGATCATGGTTTTATTGACAAACAGGGGACAGCAGTGTGGCTAAGAAAACATCTGTTAGACATCCGCACTCTCAACACCCGAATACCCCAAAGCTGAGTCCTCACACCCCTTATCTACACCAATGATGGCAAAGAACTTTCTGTGAAGATCTTAATTAAATCATGACACCTAAAATCGATAGTGACAAATCTGCCTCTAGAATGGCAATCACCTGATGCCGAATTTCCAAAACACTGGTGATTAGATGGATTTTAGGAGCAACTAAGCCTCTTTCCTAATTCATTATCAAAGGTTCTGTAGTTTCAACTTATTAGTCACTCCAGTTTATTGGGACCACCATATCTTGTGACCTGAAGTAGGAAGGGAACATGGTATCACCAAGAATAGAGAATTACTTCTGCGACAGCTGAGGAAACTGACAGCTGAAACAGCTGAAATTCGACCTGTCACAAGCTCTGATCATACAGTTCTACAGTCTACAGTTGAATCCATCCTTCCTTGTCAGTAATCATCTGGTTTGGATCCTCTACCTCTCATGAATGAGACAAACTCTGGCACATATTCAGGAGACATAAGAGAATTATTGGGTCCTTGGGGACTTGGGGCCATTAGAGTCAGCACAACTAGATATACAAATACATTTTCAGAACAGTTGTACAATCTCACAGACTTCATTTACTTTTCACTGTGGCCTAAATCTCCATTCTCCTCTGTACCTATGTATATTCGCACAACTGCACAAATGTTCATATCTTTCTGGTTTATCCTGAAATTAATAACTGAAATTGTATTTTATCAGATACATTCTTTAGTTTTAAGAGTGTAGCACTATGCTTTTAGTATTTACAGTGTCTCGGTTAAGTCGTAAGTCTGTTTGTGGCACCTGTCACCAGCATCTGTCTTCATGAAAAAGACAGGTGAGGACTTTGAGTTTCAAGAGTTTAAGTGCGTAAATCCTGCCTGGATGAACTGCATGTCCATCTTCTTTAACCTCACCACTACCCCTACGTTCTTCTTTTTGTCCAGGGCACCTTTATCTTCTCCTTGGTTAAGTACACCCCGCTGAGATTCAATAATATATATGAGTACCCATGGTGGGGCTATGCTATTGGAGGCTTCTTCACACTCTCCTCCACCTTGCTGGTCCCCTTCTGGATGGTGTATGCAGTGTGCAGAACCCCTGGGTCTATTCGTCAGGTAAATTAACATGCACCTTACAGTCCAAGCCAAATGATTTTCCAAACAGTATTGGAAGTGACAGGCAGCCAACAGGTGCCTGTGCACTTAAATGCAGCCATAAACCCTCGAGTCAAAATAGTAGCTTTCAAAAGTGAAAATATAGTTTGGTGTTGTGTTGTGTTGTATTTGTGTTGAACACATTTGTAAACATTAGTTCTGTGTTTCAGTGATGCAGCATTTCTTATGCAGTTTTGAATCGAAGGTGTATTGCCATTATTTAATATTTACAGAAATGTTTATTATTATTTTGTGGTTAACGTATGGATTTGTTCAAGCAAAATTGTAAATTCCTACATTATAAAAATGATATCATATTGCTTAATATAGTCAGATGCTCATATGGTCAGATAAAGTCCTACATTTTTATATTTAGCAATAGGAATTCCACAACTTTGTTGAGTTTGTTGAAAGATCCCAGTACACAGTTTCTCCCCAGCTGAAGCTGATCAGTCAGCATGTTTGCTGTTTGAAGTTAATAGAGCTAATAAATTTGTGCTCCATCAATTGGCATTACTCAAAATGCATAATATTCACAGGACAACATCACACACTCCTTTCAATCCATGTTGAGATTCAGTCCATGTTGAGTGATATCAGATAGATCTGCCTCAGAGCATTTCTTGACTGAGTGACAGCCTTTTAGGGGAGGAATTGTGTAAATCGCATTTTTCCATCAAAATATAATGTTAATATGACTTTCACCTTTTTACTCAATTTTTCCACTAATATGTCTCCCTAAACCAGAGAATGAAAACTCTGTGCACCCCCGCTGAAGACCTGCCTAATCCGAAGTCCGCAAAGAATGAACTGGCCTCACGCGCGTTTGAGACTTTCATAGATCTTCAGACCTTACGCTCTGTTCATAGACACACACCTGCAGATGTATAATCTCACCATATGACAAATATCCACACACACATATACACACACACACTCACACTCCACCAAACACACTGTTACTCTTTGGACTCTTACAAGATACCCAGATGTGTGTCATCATGGTCATCATTTTCAAAGTCTTCATTATCATTCTGTTTGCTTATAACTTTTCATTGCCATTCCTTTATTAAAATTTGAACTGTTTATTATGCCCACAGTTACAGTAAAGTAACAGTATGGTGCATGAATAGGTTATGTGAACAAAACAGAAAGCCTGGAAGCTTTTACAAAGCATAGTGCTGATAACTGTGTGCCATTTTCATCCATATTTAATACTTATATATTTATAAGTAGTCTTTATGGACAATTCTGTTTAGTATTTTTCAATGTACAGTCTTTATATTGTATATATAGTGGTTAAATGGTTCTATGATTGCATGAACTTGAATGACTCATTTTGCTGTATGTGAATTGGTTGTTGTATGGCTCCCAATTTGAACCTAGTGTTAAAACATTAAACAATATTAAGTAAATCAGCTAATGTAGGTTTTCTGTTGTAATGGTTCTCAAAGATGATCAATGACAAACGTGTAATAATAGTGCATTTATTGTTACATAAAGACATTTAAAACATTAAAACAATTGTATTTATTGTAATGCAAAGAAAAAGGAAATTATCTGGAGCACAGTGACAGCAGCACAGAAGCCCTGATTTAAATGGCTACAAGAAACACTATTACTATATATTTGATACTGATTGTCTTTGTGAACTTGTTCACCTTTACTTATCTTAAAAAAAGAAATGTGCTTCCAAGTTACTGTCAGATTAAAGTCTTACATTAATTTTAAAAACTAAAAATTAATTTTCAGGACGCCTCCTTGACCAAGGAATTACGTTTTTGTTACCTAATTCTCACACACAGTACAACACAGATCTCATCTTTTCTATCAGCTTTGGAGGAACAGTTCCATCTACTGGACAAATCGCAGTATCAACTGATTATTTACCCACAAAATATTTAACTGGCTCTCAGTGGGCAACAACACAATTAAGGCAATTTTCATCTATGAAATGAAAAAGATTGAGGGTTACAAATATACTATAGTTCTTTAAAAAGTGTTGAATTTACAGCCACCAATTTTGCGAACACTTCGAAGCTTTCAGAGAGGTAAAAACCTTATTTCCTATGGGTTACAAAAATACGAGATCACCACTGAAAATTATTTTACTTAGCACAAACAAAATTATTAAACATTATATTGTCGCCATAACAATTTAAGTGAATTACTAATATATTTACACCAATTACCGAATTTATTTATATTCTGTGTGTCCCCCTTTTGCTTTATTCTCAGTGTGCATTCAAGTTAGGGTGGACTCCACAAGTTTGTGAGTGGATCAAAGTTTCAGTGGAAAGGATGAGACCTTTGTGATTGGAACTTCAGTAGGTAATCTGTAGTGACCTGACCAGATAAACAGGTGTTTCTGAACTTGACACGCTCATTACCACACAAATCATCATCTTAGTTCTGTATTTATGCATAAAAATGTGTGCTTTGCGTAGTGTGTGGTGTGTTTTGCCATGTTCTGAGCCGTAGTATTGTGTGTCACTCTCTCAGGTTTAGATTTTTGCTTGTTTCCCGATTTTCTCTTGCTAGTTGCATGTGTTTTGATCCCTGCCTGTGATCAAGTCGTTACAAGTTAGCCCAAGTCATTACAAGTTAGTGATGGGACATACCTCAAATGATTGAAGAAAATGAAAAAAAAAAAAAAGAAGCACTGACTTGCGAACATACTGGCCACTGCACAAATGTGTGTGTGTACATTTTCCTCTTGCGGTCTATATTTAACTGAGTAGCAAGTACAAAGTCACATGAATGTCGGACATTCTTTTTCCTTTCTGTTACATGTTCGTTCAGGCAGCAGAACCAGGGATCATACCCATGTAGCTTGAAGGCATCTCTGCTGGATGGCAGTGGACCTGGGGATCGAACCCACATCGCTCATGGGAATAAACAAGGAGTATAATGAAATAAAAGTTCTATTTGTCTTTTAAATCAAAATAAGAAAAAGTAGGAATGAAAAATATGAAAATGACCAACTAAATGAACTAAGGGAAAGGAAAAATGAATTGGGGGCAAAGAGAGCAGATGGAAGAAACAGTATGCAAAGAGAAGAGTGAACTAGAACAATCATGAGAAAGAAATGATGGCGAGAATGTACCAAGGACTAGTGAACGAGGGGGGGTGGGGGTGGAACTCTAACGAATAGAAAAAATGTGGAAGGACAGAGAGTGGCCACATTAGAGATAAATAATACTGATGGGCACGGTGGGGAATAACTACTTAAAAATAAAGAGAAAAGTGATGGTGAATGTGAGGAATAACTACTACTAACAAAGAAGTAAGGAAATAAAGGGCTAGTGCTAAGCTAGACTTACTGAGGAGTGACGGATATGAAAGTAAAGCATAGTGGGCAGGGATGTGATGAGAATTATCAGAGAAATAGGAACTGTCAAATACATGTGGTCGTGAAGCGAAAACAGAGAAATAGCTTGACAGGCTACAAAGAAGAAAAGCAAGGAAGGTTTTAAAAAACGTCTAATAGTGTGGCAAGTGAGTGTTGGAGCACTGTATGGGGGTTTCAATAGTGTGAGTGATGATGATGATGACATTAGAGAACAGATGTGACACTGCATGGCGGCTGCATGGAGTACTACAATTGGAGAAATAACTTTCCTGTGATCAGAATTTGTTTGAGGCATACTAGATTTAGCATGTGTTCTCTAAACCAGAAAGATTAGCCCAGAGATTAGGCCCTTAACTCCCTGCTGTCCATTGATTTATCTTAATTTGAACTCACCTCATTGTCTATAATGGTGAACTCCTGGCAGCCCTTATCTGTTGTTGAGCTGGTGATAAACCCTTTGTATTAGGCCAGAAAGAGATTTAGGAGCGAAACCTGATTAAGTGATGCCTGACTTTCAACAAACAGGTCACCCCTGAGACTCTGACAGGCTGCTCAGACTGTTACAGTCAGAAAACGGTTAAGCTCTGATTCCTGTACTTAAGGATATTAAGTGAATCCTCTTGCAGTGACAGATGCTTCTAACACTTGTTTAAGCACCTTTAATGGCACATCTCATCTCCAAAATAAAGTGACGATTCAACCTTACATAGAATCACAACCTGTAATTATATCTAGCTGTTAAAAATAATGAATATTGATACCATACTTTTAATGGATATTGCTTGTCTTTAGTTTTCTTCTCACAGATGGTCATCGACAAGAACCATTTTTAATAAAGGTTTCTGAACTAAAACACACCAGAAAACTATGTTAAAGCTGATCTTCTAGTGTTCTCCCATGTGAAGGAAGTATTCCTGCATTATGTTTTTTGTGCGATAAGCAAAAGCTCTTGAAATTTCATCAGTAAAGTTTATAGCACATTTTCCAATTTAAGCTATCAGCTATACTTCCAAACTGTTTAAAGCCATGACATGACATGAACTTCTCCTTTGGGCAAGACATAAAAAGAGCAGGTCAGATTATTGAACATTAAAAGTTTAATGTTTAATACGTTTGGGCTAGACTGCTTCTTCAGTGTAGTCAGCTTTTGACCAAAAAATGCACTGGAAATGACGTTTTGGCAAAACTTAATTACATCTCTTAATAACTGTGTATCTCTTAATAAACAGTGGTGAACATGGGAAAAAAATCAAGAGGATGGCTAATTAAAAAGACTTTTATTCTCCCAAAGGCAATTGAATAGATGGAATTGATATACAATAGACACAGGGACTTTTATAATAGGGACAGGGCTTTTATAATTCCTACCGCGGCTGGAGAGTGTTCTTCACTTTTTTCACTTTTAAATCATCCCCTGGCCTATAGCCAAATTATACAATATAGAGAATCATATCATATCATAAATCATATGTATTCTGAAGATTCTGTCAGTATTTCCCATGTCTGTTTCTATCTGACGTATATGGGATTAGTCACTGACCGCGGTCTTCTATTGGCACCTCTCACTGAGACTAAACCCATGATCACTGCTCGATTAGACAATGACTATTTAATCCAGGAGTGTTGGATTAATTAACAACGTACGTCACCATAAGTTGAAAAACTCCATGATTTAAAAAGGTAACATGAGCGTTGAACAGCACCAGAGCTCAGTTCTGCTATGCACACCTGAATAACAGTACAAACATGATTATGGTCATTTGGGACCTTTGGAACCTTTGGAACTGTAGAGAAGAAATCTTTAAACTGTCTCACCAGATGTGTTGGAGAACCTTTTTAGTGAGCTTTCAATTACAGAACCTGAATGTATCTATGCTTTGTTTGTTGAGTTGTAGCCGCAAACACTCATTTTTTGGCTGGTCAGTTTGTTTTACCAGTATTATATTTTAAGGTAAGTACTCTAATTTCAATGTTGTGAATGATTTAGCAAGTTCCTTTATTTATTATTTGACAAAAAATGTGTGTAAATATCTTCTAAATGAAATACCGGTCAATCAGGATAATTAGTTCAGGATGTGGAACAAGACCGCTATGTAAAGATCAGGGAGCTGTAAGCCTGGGTGAATGCGTGTCTTTGAGTAGGGATGAAACTGTGATGGAGGACATGAGCTTAAACCAGAGAAAGCAGATGTCATGTGGAGTTATGCAAATTCTTGGCTCAGATGAGATAACACGGACAGGGTTTTCTAGAAAGTGTCAATCCAATCAAGAAGGACTGGAGCATTAGGCGGGGGTACAAGCTCCAGGAGCGTTAGCAGCTTGTTAGGACCTATTTATGCCCCTAATGCTAAACTCAAGCTGTTATCCTTCTTGAAAATGTTGACATACCAGCTTGAGAGATTTTAATCTGACAGATGGTACAGGTTCACTCTTGTTAATACGAACTTCATGTTCTTCTTAAGGCAAAGCAGATGATTTTAGCAAACAAATGTAAATGAAAACAATGTTTGAAAGTCTAGTAGATTTTAATGTAAATCTAGTAGATTTTTAATAAAAAAAAGAAATTGTTAGACATTCTTGTGTAGCTGTGAACTGACAGGTCTAATGTCAGCCTCTAGGTAGCACATTGGTTTAGGGAACACAGGTTGGGGTGTCAGCATCTTGTTCGGCAATGCCTAAATTAGATATAGTCAAACACAGGAATGGAGTATTCACTATGCATGTTTTATTCATCGTGACCTTTATCAGTCTGTTGTGAGAACATCCTCAGTAATAAAGGAATTATTCATTGTAATAATACACAATAAAGAATTTGTTTGGATCTTCTAATTTAAATGATTAAAACATCATCTAAATTCCCAGGGACTGAACTTACAATCTGATGACAGAGTCAATACCCAGACATCTTAAGCTACAGTCTAAGAGACAGTCTACTACTCTAGGGCTGGCTATATTTTTGGCTTGGCATGCTTTAATGTGTAAAGCAATGCATTTATTCATGTATTTCCTCACAGTACACTTGAAGATCACTTAAGTGGCATTGCTTTAAAAAGACAGTTCATTATACTTTTGCTGATGTACAGTATGTTAATGAATACATTTATTCAAGTGTATTACCTGATAGCACTCTAAAGTACAACTCTAATACTTTATCACTAAAAGATATACTTTTGAATTAAAATGCTTAGGTTTTAAAGACAGTCAATTGTAATTCAGTGATAAGTGTTTAAGTGTGTTTGCTTATAGCAAAGTATTATTTCAAAAGTATTACGTTAAAATGCAGAAAACAGACAATTTCCTAAAATACATACATTAAAAATTGTGCTTTTAATATTCTTTATACAATACAAAAACAAGTAGACTTGTTTTTGCGAGAAAACTTATACAAACAAGTAGCTGCAATGTGAATTCAAACTGAAAAGCAATAAAACCCTCACAACTCAAGTCATGCTGGTCCGACTGCTCTACAGGATGGTGTAGCTGGTAATGCTGGTAGTCCAGCATGTTCCTGGTACTGTATTGTCAGCAGAAAAGATAAAACTAAGATTATCACCAAAACATCCCAAACTTGCTTTCCAGGGAAAACTGTACCAATTTCCCCAGACAACCATTTCAGTACATCCAGGTTCAGTCGTCACTGCTAAGCTGTATAAAGTAATAGAAAAATGCAGTATTCTTAATTATATAATGTATATTGGGGCATTAACGACTCCAGATTTCTTCGAGTCGACTAGTCGGTCAGCAAAGTCGAAGTCGAGTCAACTAGTCATTTGGTGATGTCATCACTCATGAACACGGGTGTGCAACATTGAGCAACTTTTATTAAAAGTTCTCTGTAACATTAACAGTCAACACGACAAATAAACAAAACAAAACATATTCAAGGCTGATACCTTGAATTTTCTGGTAAATTTAAGTGTCCAACTGAGAGTGGGAAAAGTTTAAGCCATGGCAGGATGACTCCCTGCAGTGCTAGCGTTAGCATGCTAGCGTTAGCATGCTAGCTAGCGGTGCCGTGTCAGATGGCCTTGCAGAACACCGGTACTGTGACTGTGTGTCTAGTCTGTGTCCACACATGTGATGTGTGCCTGTGTTCTCTGCTGCATGTCTCTGGTCTTGTGGTCTCGTGTTTACATTCCCCTCGCCCCAACGGTACCGCCCCTTTTATGAAGGGACTATAATAAAGTCACGGAACACGTGTCAGCGTCAGCCAATCAGAGACAGAGGGCAGAGAGAGAGGAAAAAACACTGGACTTGTCGACTTCAGAGGCACAAGAGAAGTCGACTAGAGAAGTGGACTTTTCTGTTAATGCCCCCATATATATATATTTTATATATCTCATAAGTCTTTATTTTATATCATGTATTGTTTAAAATGACATTTTACTCAATTATCAACAGATCAAGAGATGGGACTCAACTCTGCATTTATTATGTAGACATATAGTCAAATATACTATGTCTGAATGTCAGTGTGCAGGTATAAAATGACTTTAAAACGTTCTCGGCCTTACGTAGGATGCTTCATCTATCATATTCCATGTTGATTTTCTTTCACAAAATGTACGCAAAAAGTGGTCTGGCAGTGATGCATGAATGAGAGCTGACTAATTGACTTAAACAGTAAAAGCGGAATAAAGTGGATAAATTCAAGTGGATGAATTAAAAGGTCTTCTAATCTTGGCGTCAAGCCTAGTTGGATAGTGAGGTGAAAATAATTATATTAAATGTTGACTTACACAGCAGTAGGAAGAGACTTCTTGTTTGGTTGACCTATTATATAAATTCTTGTCCAAACTGTCCCTACTTCCAAACTTAGCCTGTAACAGATTTTTATGTTTGTTTTCGTGAATGCAGTCAGATTTGCAGAATTTGTACATTGAACAGAATCATTATCATTTACCCTTTGGGACTTACTCTTCAGCTTTGGAAATGGTTTGAAAGAAGAGGGTAAGCATGGAAAACGATCTGCTCTCAATAAAAGTAAAACCAATTGGATAATTGGAACATCCATTATGCTCTCACAGGAGCCTCTTTTTGGCAAGACCTCACTGGTTAAGACTAATTGCAGCTTTAAACTCACTGCCACGAGAAACATACGCTCTGAAAAAAGGGGTTAGAGCTCTGGGTGTATGTTTTCAACTATAAAACACGTTTCCGCTAAAAAAAGGTCCTTAGGTTTCTGAAACACTTCAGTGTTTAACAACAATAACACAGTAGGAAATTAAGGAAATTATGATAATAATATCTAGGGATGATTACCATTGTCTGTTTCACTTACTGGAACAATTTACAATTGTCATACCATTTTACTTGATGAAATGACTTAAGAACTGATTAAAATAAATATGGATGCTTGTTGGAAAAGTCTTTTCAAAAGCCCATGTAGGCTTATGTCAGGGTTCATAAAATGTTTACATTGGAGTCCTGCATGGTTGCAAATACTGGCTTTTAGTTAATTGTTATCCAATTGTCTCGCTCATCTTATACCCCTCTGCCACAGTATTTGATTCATTTGAAGCCTTAGACAGTTTAATCCTCAAAGCTTTGCAAGTAGCAGGCAGACAGTAAGCAAGTCTCTTTTATGTTATATATTATATATCAATTATGCATTGGTGTATATTAGCATTATATCCATAACAGTTCAGAAAAGCATCAATAAACTGCAGGGTTTTATATTAATAGGTACATTTTTGTTGTCCAACTGTCAAATCATGGAAAAAAGAAAAGACAACTTGTGAAGTGCTGATACAATTTGCATATATAGTGTCTGTTTTGATATTTGGATATGTTTTACATGCTTAAAAATTAAAATAACCTAAAATATTCAAAGACTCATCAGGTTTTTTTTTTTACAAAGTTTAGGGAAAAGCACTGAAATTATTGTCCATTGTCCATATTACGGATGCAATATACAGAGATTAAGTTGATAGATGCTGGGTTGTTTCTTTGAAAAAACATTTTTTAAAAAATCAAATGTATGCCCTCTGTTTGTTTGTTTGTTTATTTATTTATTTATTTATTTATTAATGTGTCATTAGTGGTTAGCATCTAATCTGTCTCGACCTCTCGGCTTCCCTTTCCTGATCTCTTTTGGTTTTCTTTCGTTAAGCTCCCCAAACGGTATAAATCCAGCCTCCTCATCTTTGCAAATATAAGTGCTGGTCACGACCCCGAGGGCAAGAGGCTTGTTCAGCACCTAGGAAGACATTTAAATCTTTTTGTCAGTAGATTTGAACTTCAGAATGAATGGTACAGAGGGACACAACTTCTACATTCCCATGTCCAATAGGACTGGGCTAGTAAGGAATCCTTTTGAATACCCCCAGTACTACTTGGCTGAACCATGGCAGTTCAAACTACTGGCTGCCTACCTGTTCATACTGACTTGTTTTGGTTTTGCAATCAATGGCTTGACACTATTCGTCACCGTTCAGCACAAAAGGCTCAGACAGCCACTCAACTTTATTCTAGTCAATCTGGCAGTGGCTGGGATGATCATCGTCTGCTTTGGATACACCATGGCATGGGGTTCAGCTATTTACGGCTACTTCATCTTTGGACCTGTGGGATGTGCCATTGAGGGTTTCATGGTAACTTTGGGAGGTAAGTGAACCCCTTCAATTATATATTTTGTTATGGACATTTGTTTAGTAACATTTGTGCATTTCAAATTTATTCCTATACCTTTATTCACATCAGGTCAGGTTTCTTTGTGGTCCTTGGTTGTGCTGGCCATTGAGAGATACATTGTGGTCTGTAAACCCATGGGCAGCTTTAAATTTGGTACAACTCATGCCTTTGCTGGCATTGGTTTCACCTGGTTCATGGCAGCTAGTTGTGCTGTTCCACCACTTGTTGGCTGGTCCAGGTAAGAAAATGTACTTGTTGTCATTGTGGAAGTTTGAAATAATGAATTATATAATAATAATACTAGTTATCAGACAATGAATAGTTAAAGTATGATTTGTTTATGTTCATTGTCCAGTTCCCTAAAGAACTGCTTGATGACATGCAGTTTGATTATTTTATTAAGTTCTGACTAAGAAAATATATGAAGAGGATTTAAAAAACGGACATTGCTGACCCTTCGGAATCTCTTTCCAAACAGATTCATCCCTGAAGGCCTGCAGTGCTCATGTGGACCAGACTACTACACCCTGAACCCTGCATATAACAATGAATCTTATGTCATTTACTTGTTTTCTTGCCACTTCATGTTTCCTGTTACAGTCATCTTCTTTACCTATGGGAGTCTTGTGTGCACAGTAAAAGCAGTAAGTAATCACAGATTCTTAGCTTTTGTGTTTGTCAGTATTTCTCATTCAGTGACTTACAGTATACCTATATATGGTCAGAAAACCTACTCATTATATACATAAACACTTACAAATAGAGGATCCTGTAGTATATATAGGGGAAGAAACAAATAGTCAGACTTTGTTTTGTTGAAAAAATACTCACCATGGTCATATGCACTTCAGATTTACATTGTTTTTTTGATTTTGTATTTATAAATATGACAAAAACTATGTACTCATTAAAATAAACAAAGTCTAAAATCATGGTAAAACGTATTTAGACATCACAAGTTAATAACTACTACTTTGTGCAAAGGTGTTGTGCATGAGGTACTTGTTCTATGTGTAACTGTTGCTACACATAGAACAACAAAGGTTTTCAGAACATACAACTGCAACTCTTTGAAAAGGACAGTTGGCTTCTCTCTTATCTTCCTGTTTTTTAGTCTGTAAGCATATTGTGAAATTTTCCTTAGTGCACCTGTCTGGATTGCAGTTCTAAGATCTTTTTGACCAGTTGTTTTGATAGGGATCATTAAGGTCCCTAAGAAATTTAGGAAGCTATTTCTCTTTGTACAAGGCTGCTATTTGTTTCAGGAAACCTTTCCATCTAATGGCATCGTCTTGTAGAATAACCTTAGAATAACCTTTCGTGGATCTTCTTTGTCATGTTTTCAAAGAACCACTTCTGATCCACCATTATTTTCAAGAATGTACTATATGCATTATCATATGTCACAGCTTTTATTTGCTAATAATCCACAAACTACCTATTTTAGGCTGCCTCTTCCCAGCAAGAATCAGTATCCACTCAGAAGGCAGAGAAGGAAGTGACTCGAATGGTGATTCTGATGGTTCTTGGTTTCCTGATGGCTTGGACCCCTTATGCTAGTGTTGCTTGCTGGATCTTCATGAACAAGGGAGCTGCCTTCACTGCCCAGTTCATGACTATCCCTGCCTTTTTCTCAAAGACGTCGGCTGTTTTTAACCCCATCATCTATGTGGTGCTCAACAAACAGGTAAATCACCAAATTCTTCAAATTCTTTTAAAAACAGATGGTTCTAGACATACTGGGGAGAAGTGTAATTCATATAGAAGGTATACTTTATGTAGAGGACCTGTGAACTTTAACAGTTTATAAAAATATATTTTTAAACTAGATCCTTTGCAGAACTAAACATATTTCTTCTATGGCATCACTTTGAAGAATCCCTTTGGCCTTTGTGCTTTAAAATTTTTAAGAATGTAGCCATAATATTTTTAACTCAAGAATGTTACAATATGTGCCATTTTGCAGCATAACATGCTATTTCTCTGTTTTCCCCTTCAGTTCCGTGGCTGCATGTTGAACACGCTTTTCTGCGGCAAAAGCCCTCTTGGTGATGAAAGCTCCTCAGTGTCCATAAGCAAAACAGAAGTGTCCTCGGTGGCTCCTGCATAGTAACATCTGATCATGTGTTCTTCCTCTCCTGTTCTGTGTGGAACGCCTAATATTGTTATTTCTTGACTTATGAGCTGCATTGTGGTTTCATATTGCTCCTGTATCACCTGTGCTTTTTCCTCAGTCACTGCTTAGTTCCTATGTTTCAAGCCTGTGCAATCGCATGCTCAAGCAAATTGGCACCGTGCCTCAGTGGAGGTGATGAGTTATAAAAGATAAATATCTTAATTATACACATGGTTAACTCTTCAAGTTCCAGAAAACGAAACAGTCATCCACATAAGAAAGTAAATGGAGGGTTAGCTTGATCTATTTGTCAAAGTAAAAGCAGACTTTTCCCTTTTTTGCATGAAAAATCACACATCATATGGTGGCTTGATTGTGCTGTATATATTTGTACATAAAAAAGCAATAAGCAAGCAAAAAACCCCAACCAAATAACAGTAGGAAAATAAATACATTTGAGTACAAATGTAATGTTTTATGACTTTATTAAATTACACATGACTGCACAGACCAGCGTATGTCTACACACGGCTAGACAAGTATGTACTTAAGTCAGTAATCAGTTAGTGACTTGCTTTCTGTGTGGGTTGAAGATGCATTTGCAAACAACAGAGGGCAGCAGATGCCAAAAACGGCTTGCTTCTCCTGCGCAGACTAGACACCACTGAAAAATAAGAAAATCATTTCAGTTTAGTGCATTTAAGTTCACAAACATCTCAACATGGCCACCTAAATATCATCAACATGCACATTTGCACATGTTTAACCCCAGTGTAGAAACAGGAAATGGCCACTAAGAGGATTTGCTTGGAGAATGAGGAGAATGGCCTGATTTAGGGTTTTTGCCCAGTAGGAGACAGAGAGAGACTTTGATCCTCATTCATATTAGCATATGTGGAAAAGCTCAGTCATGCCAAAGCTTACTCTATTTAGAAACAAATTAATTAATTAATAAAAAACACTACAACCCATCCATATAATCACTCACCTATAGCATGCAATGGCTTATATACATTGAGTTATAGTCAACTCTAGAATTTTTGGCATCCCTCAAGAAAAAAAAGCAACACATGCCATTACTAAAATGTTCCTTAAAACTGCTGGGAGAAATTGTGTTTATCAAATAGAGTAAGTGGCTGCGAAGAAAAAGCACCCGATACCCACTGTCAAATATGGAGGTGGATCATTGATGAATTGAGGGATATTTTACTGCTAGTGGTCTAGGGTCTGGTGTCACCATCAGTAGCATAGTGAATTTGAATAATATCAGATGAAGAGAACAGTCCACAAATGAAGATACAAGAATGTCTAGGAAATTAAATTGTTCTACATGAAGAAGTGGTCTAAGATCCCTCGGTGTTCTCTAACCTTAAGAAAATGGCTCAGTGCTGCCAGTCTCAAGGATGTAACATTATATAAAATAGTCTAATAATTGTTTGTTTTGATTCATACAAAGACTAATTAGAGTACCTTTTACTTTTTTAACCCATACACACTTTGATATGTTTTTATAATAGGCTACTGTACATTCCAAAATAACATTATTACATTACATTACATTACAGTGATTTTCCACCCTGAGGTCTACAGTCAAAAGAGGCGGAGTCTAACCATTAGAACGTGAGGCGTAGACAAGCTGAAAGCTTTAGTGTTGTGATTCATGAGGGTCTGACCAGGAACCTGTCAAATGGCCAGGAGGGACAGATGGACGAACAGGAAGAATAAGAAAGACTGACAGAGAGGTGAAGCGAGGGTCAATCTAACCCCCCCTCACCTACATTTGTACTAGCTAATAACTAGCACTATGGAGTCTTATCATCTGCTCAGCTGAGTCTGGGATTAGCTTTAAAGCTCATTTCACTGTAGCTGAATTGAAAACCAGTACTATTTCTCAAAATCACAACGAGAATTGGTAGTTCTACCTTTCTGAAAATGCTGTCACACTGAGTGGATCTAACATACATTTAATGATTTTTTTCAGTTCATTCACTATAAATCTCATATATGTAAACTCAGATCTTGACAAAGATTACATTGTGCAGTACTAATCTTGAATATGATAGTAACTGGTTGATGTTATTTTCTTTTATTATTTTTTGAAAAATTGCCCATGTCTATCAATAGATTGCTGCTTCTATGAAGATCAACTCAGGAGAACAGTACTCATTATACAAGAACACTGTAATTATTGCCCTGCAGGCTCCACCCACCTCTTTCTTAATCCTTCTCTCTCCCTCCCTTTCTCTCTCTATTTCTCTCTCTCTCCCTCCCTCTCCCTCTCTCTCTCTCTCTTTCTGTCCCTCTTGATCTCTCTCTCCGACAAAAACATACATGTTCTCATGTTCCACGGGTTGTAATTGAGCCCTACTAACAGCTGCGGACAGTTTTTAAGTGGTAGCCTTTCATTTCCTGTTATAAGCTAAATGGCACCAGCTATAGACCCATAGCCACCTAAACTGCAATTTCAGAGGCTGGGCACCTGCAGGCAGTTAGCTGCACTGCAGTGGGTCGGAGAATGGAAAGCAGAGCCTGTAAGCATGAGGACAGGACAGGACTCTGACAGAGCTAGAGATTCTAATTGCAGCCTAATACCCCCTCATTAACAGGGCTTAATGAGGAAAACGAGTGTCTTCTCCATCCCTTTGTCCTGAACATGAGAAAAGCTGGTTTCTTCATGTGGGTACCCTTTACAAAGATACTACGCAATTGTAATATTGGCCAAGAACAGAAGAACATGAAGAACATGTTCTGCAGCTATAAAATAACATTGTTGTTAGAACATTATTATCGTGTCACCAAATAGACCTGGATACTGTTTGAGCAGGTCTAAAGAAGTTAAGGGGATGTATTTTCGCAGAAAAGAATTCGGGATATTTGGGTGTCCATTGACTTCTAGTGTTTGTTAGGAACTTTAGTTTCCTTCTTTGAATTGTAAATTGTATAGTCATCAGTAATCATACGATTATCATTAACAGGACTCTGACAGCTTAAGCCGGGAATGAATATTTCAACATTAAAAGGCTAGAGTGAAAGAAAAACCAAAAAGGCATGAAATATGCTTACTTATGCCACTCTACACATAACAATAATCAAAGCCACTTGACAGCATTTCAAACTTTTATTCCCTTTTCAGACAACAAGGCCATCTTACAGTGTTCAATGTTCAACTACAGCTTACAACAGATTGCATCACTTGTGTTGACTCAAGACTTCATACATCACTACACTTCATGCACTGCACTGAACACTGTGAACAAACTAATAGCACAGCCCTCCCGATCAAACATCTCCAGACACCTTCTAACCCCAGGCTGTGGTTTTTGGCACAGTAATATTCAAAGAGGGTCCAACAAACACGCATTTTATCACAGCAGCTTTCAGAGAAGTACACTCAGTACAATCAGTTCTCTTTGTCACATATGAAGCGTTTGCCTAAATCTAGTTGTTTCTTACTGCATCTGCAGGGTTTCAGGTTGTGAACATGAACAAAGTGTGTTTTTCAAATTCAATTCTCACATTCATTAGGTTACAAAGTTAATAAAGAAATACATTAGGCAGTTATTACAAACAATAGTCAATGTTCACTGGACTTAGGCTTATACACTTGAGAACTGAACTGTACTTGATAAAAACACTCAATAGATTGTGTAGTGTTAGTACATAAATAAATAAATATGTAAAGTCTTCTTATATAATATAAATTTTAGATACAAATTAAGATACACTCACAGGGTTAAATATTGTTGCAACTGGAACAAAATTATGCATATTCATTTATGTCATTTTCCAGGTCTTTTCACAATTTAATTAGATGCTGTTGACAAATTGTTTAGAAAAGTTTCACCTTTTTAAGTTCTCCACCAAAATGTCTTTTGTGAATATGTAAGGTTTTGAATGCAACAACGCTATATTTGAAATAATGCATCCTTACATTTAAACCTAATTGAGCCTCAGAGTAGCTGAAAAATATAAAAACACATGACTGAACTAGACAAAGATAGCCAAACACACTCAATGCTGAAAATCAACAAAAAAAGACTTGACTCTTTTGCCATTGACAATAAAATAAACTCATGTAGCCTCTGATCCTGCCACCAGTCTAGATTCATTCGATTTCTGCCATTTTTAATTCCTTAAAGGAATAACACTGCTCACAATAAAATGTATTTTCTCTTTATCCCCTCCCTTTTCTTTATCTGAATACTGATAACCCTGTATTGTTTTCTCTCACTGACTTTCATTGACAAATATCAGAGGTCCTCTGGAGGTGGGGCTCCCCATCTGTCTGTAAAGCATCGGTTGTCCCAAGTTGGTCTGCGGCAGGTTGAAGCTTCCACTCGACAGGTCAAAACTCGGCTGGCTGTAGAGCCTCTGTCCAAAGCCGGCTCCAGACTGGTCGAAGCTGCTTTGACTATACTGCCTGAAACTATTGCTCCGTTTCTCAGAGGCGGTCCTGGAGGGGTAACGCTGACCGGTCTTGTGCAAGCCTGTTTCTTTGTAGGCAAACCAAATGTTGCCAGCCCACAGGCAGAAGTTAAAGAAGCCGAAGGCCTGAAAGCAAGACAGGGCAATTAAGCTATGATTGATCTAACATGTTAAATGATTTTTGGCTTAGAGGTACGGCTATGGGGAAAAATACATGAATTGGTATATTATGTTATTATTCATTTAGAGAAATATATTTGTCACATCAAGCCAAGTGAGGGAGGCGCAGCTGCGGGTTTCCTTTTCAATGCTTTATTTCAACATTGAAAACTAAGGCACAAGGACCTAAACAAACCAGAATTTGCAAAATGGTAACAT
>JBBPCY010000109.1:18146316-18158946 GCA_037974405.1 Brachyalestes nurse
CACCGGTTCTAGACTGTTTTACACTGTTTATATTTACTGAAATCAGAGTTTACTGATACACTCTGAGTTCTGAGGGAGTTCTGTCCATAAGTAATGGTGTGAATGATGGAAAAGGTAGTGCAGTGAATGCACAAACAAACTTGGGGCAACTTGGTGGCCTAGTGGTTAGGGCGTTCACCCTGTAATCAGAAAGTGGTGGGTTTGAATCCCAGGACTGCTAGTGGTACCACTGTGGTGAATTGGTTAAATACAAAGAACAATTTTGTATTTACATGTGTGCTATGGTGTGTTCACTTTACATCTGAAGAGCTTACCTGCTGTCAACTGATGTATTTTCTGGGTCCTTTAGTCCAGGTCAGCCACCTGAGCTAACACTGATGTGTGCAATACTAGATTGGGTTTAGTTCTGTTTCTTGGTAGGTTAAAAAAACAGAATACGAAATCACAACATTTAGGTACCATCCAAAACCTGTGTGTTTGGACAAGTCACCAGTCTACTCAGCCACAAGTAAGTCATATCATCTGGGCTCCCTTTGACTATGTTCACATTACAAATCTCGCTACTCAGATTTTGTCCTCAGATGTAATCTTTCTAGCATGGTGGTTCTCATTTGTGTGGGTAGGTGATTCATCTTTAATGTGAATGAAACTGTGCTCTGAAATGACTTGTATGCCCACATTTGCCCTATGTGCCTCTAAATCTTCAAAGAAAGGCTTAATCACATCTCCTACTCGCTGGTGTACTCTGTGAGTCATGGAGACATGGATTCTACACCCATCCCTTTAGGATCACGCAAGAAAGTGGCTTTGATCAAAACTGACCACGCAGCTCTGAAACTATTAGATCTGTAGCAGAGATTTGGATTGTAATGCCACTTCAACCCAATAACGTAAATCTTGCCTTAGAAAATGTTTCCCTGATTATGTGAACTAACACCTGAATTTACAAGTTAGTCAGTACTTTCACAGAACACAGAAGAACAGGCTGGTATCGGTCCCTTCCAGCAAATTTCAGGACAACGTGCATATGATAAATTTGCTATCTGCTGATATAGGCAGCATGAATATTCTTCCCATTCCTGCTGCTTTAGGATATTTTTTCCCATTCACACTGTTCTACAATATTGTCCCCTATTCATATAGTTCTGTTTTGCTCTCCTTTATTCACACTATTATTTTGCCCTCCATTTACACTGTTCTAGAATATTCTTCTCCATCTAGAATAACGTCTTCATTCCCAGTGCTTTAGAGTGTTCTTGACCATTTACCCTGTTCTAGAATGTTCTTCCTATTCCCAGTGACTTCTTCATCATTCATCTTGCTCTAGATTGCTCTCCCAATTCTTCACCAAACCATTTACCCTGTTCTTCCTATTCCTGATGCTTTAGAGCAGAGGTTCCTCAACCACCGGGCTGCAGACCGGTCCGATTCTGTGAGTCATTTGGTACCAGGCTGCACAGAAAGACAGAATAAAAATATTTTATTGATTATCAGAGTCTGAAAGATCTTTTATTTTGGAAAGAAAATGCTTGTCTCGGTCACATGATACTGTACATCAGAAATGTATCCCACAAGCTGGAAAACAAAAGTGAAAAACAAGCGTTTTAAGTTTTTAGTTGTATCTATACCGGTCCGTGAAAATATCGTTTTACATGAAACTGGCCGTTGGCGCAAAAAAGTTTGGGGGCTGCTGATTTAGAGGGTTCTTCGCCATCTATTCCATTCTAGAATATTCTCCCCATTTACGCTTTTGGATATTCTTTCCCATTCATACTGTTCTACAACATTGTCCCATTCATACTGTTCTACAATATCGTCCCTGTTCTAGAATATTCTTCACCATGTTATCCTTATCCCCAATGCTTTAGAGTGTTCTTTACCATTCACCTTGTTGTAGATCGCTCTTCTCTTTCAAACTGCTCTGAAAAATTCCTCATAACACCATTTACCCTTTAGAGGGTTCTTCACCATATAAACTTTTCAAGAGCATTCCTCCCCATTCTGTTCTGTTCTACCATATACTTCCCTACTCACTTGGTTCTAGACTTTTCTTTTTAAGCTCATATTCTAGAGCAGCCGAAAAGACAACTGCCAACATAAAAATGTTGATATTTAGTGAGAAATCTTCGGTCCACTTGCTATAGCTTTACGATCTGTTAGTCTTGAACTGCATATACATGAAAACCCATGCCATCGCTGTCCACTCTACACAGTGTGCTGTTTCAGAGTGTGAGGGCACACGGCCGCGTCTCCGGGTTCCTCAAAAGTCATCCAGTATCCGGCGCCAATCAAATCAGTGGGATGCATTTTCCCATGCGGTCGTTTTGATTAAATGCTCTATTAGCATACGCAAAACTGCACTTTTGAAGTGAAACAGCATTTAATGGCTTATTTGAAGTGCATGATTTGCAGAAGGAGAAAATGAAACGTGCCTTTGATGGGAGAAATGCCATATTCCAATCAAACATTTACTGTTCCGTAGGTTAATGAATGCTATTAGCCTAGTGGGAATAAATTTAGACTTGTATATTGGCTAGATGCATAAATTAGATAAAGAAGAAAAAAAAACACGAAACTAATGTTTGGTCCGTGGTAGAAGTGAAGGGAATGTGCCATAGCAACATAATCACATTGCCATGGAAATGAAGGCTGGCAATTTGACAAGGCTGACAAACAATAATGCTGGTGAGACTTGTAGCAGAATACATTCTGCTTAGTAAAGTACAAAACTAATAGCACTGGACATTCTGCTTTTTTTGAGACACACTGGTATATTTATAACAAAGATATTCATAACAGCCTTTTAATTGCAGCTTCACTCGATTTTAACACTGTAACATTCATTCATTTACATCATGTATTTTCATTTAAAAAATGTAATGATTAACCTCGCTGTTTATTCACGTAATTGAAGAGCCCAAACCAATTGTTTGCACAAAATATGAGAATAATTAGCGTTAAATTTAGTGCTTAACATTCTTATAGGCTACTAATTGGTTAGTCATTAAAATAATTCCTTTCCCCGTAACTCCCTAATGGCACGTCGGTTAAGAAAGTGTCCTCATGGCCTTCATCGCTTCTGACGAAGGCATTTTCTATACTCCATTACTTCCTCCTGATGATCACTGGAGTCTTAATTAGTTGATACTTGAAATATAGCTGACTGCATGCAGTGACCTTGGGAGAAGTTTGGGCTTGACAAATGATATAGTCAGTTGATACAGGCTGAGGGAGAACAAAGACATCTGATGCCATCTTCTTATTTGGCTTTTTTTATGAATCAGATACTGTGATATGACAGGCTATTTAAAAATCTGAGACTAGAAGGTGCTTAGTGCTTACTAATGTGGTTGTTTTTGCATGTACTTTTCAATGTTAGTAACAAATAGTACTGTTCTTTGATTGTAGTTTAGAAGAATCATTGTACTTTTTACAGAATTTTTTAGTAAAAGTGCCTGCATTTGTTCTTGGAATTTTTCCACTTGCAAAGGCTCTTATATTATCAAAGGAAATGGTAATTATAGCATATTTCGTATGCCTTTACAATACTTTCCAATTCAATAACTGACAGTGGTGTTACTTTATTGCAATTTAACTGGAGTCATATGTAAAAAATGTGTAATTCCACCTTTTAACAACTACGAGTAACTACTTCTACTCGATATTATTTGTCCTTACAGCTATTTTTATCTCCTGCAAAGGTTATCATTGGCCCATAAGTTCATATTAACTCCACCAGCATTAGTTTCCTATTTCTTCTCTCATTTACCAACTTCCCAACTCATATCTGATTTGAAGCAGTTTTGATATTATGGAGTGCTTCTGCGTAGGGGAATGAATTTTTGCTCCTCCTGCAGTTCCTCCCTCCTTCAGTGGCCTGTTTAAAGAGAGATGCGGTGTGGAACATCGATATGCGGTGTGGAACGGCGTGAAATATGTGAAATATGATAGGCCCCACTATTTGCTCTGTGCTCCATGAGGTAGGATGGAACAATTTCAAGTAGTCGCCAAACCAAACGGAATACAAATTTTCTCCATATGATTCCAGACGATATTGAAAAGATCTGAGAGATAGAGGTTTCAATCACTGCTCCCCATCTTCAACAAATAAAAACAACATTAATTGAATAAAGCTTTTTTTAGCTGTAGCGCAAGCTGTGATGTTTTGATTGATGTTAAAGTGGTATAATACTGTTGTTTTTGTTAAACTACTGTGTTAAGATTCAATTATATATATATATATATATATATATATATATACACACACAGATAGACACAGATAGATAGAAACTGAGCATGTTTAGGACAAAAGAATTTCCCTTATATACATAATGTGAAACGTTTCTTTAAGGGCAGAAGTTCTTTGAAATTTAAATAGGTTCTGTTACGTCCCCCCAAGGGGGTTTGGGTTTCACTGGGGACTTTTGTTAGATTAGATTCAGCGGTGTTTAGTTTAAGTTAAGCAAATTGTGTTTGGTGATTGGGTTTTGGGTTTGTTGTTTTGTATATTTAAGTTTAGTTTGGATCGGGTCGGTCCACCCTCACTTTATGCCTGTTCTGCTGAAAGTTCTGCTGTTTGGGTTCTCACACCCGTGTTGTTTTGTGTTTGGAAATAAATGAGAATGAACAGTATCACTGGCTCCTGGTGCTTTTATGCACGACCTGAGGTCACAGCCTGGGCGAAGCAACGGGACAGACGTGACACATTCCAAACTGCTGTAGACTGAATATGTGGGTATCTGTAAGTATGTTGGTTTTCAGAAATAATAAAACTAAAAACAAATTATTTTATTACATAGACTGTACACCATGTCAAAAATGGTTGTAATGTGTGGTTTCAGGGGAACCTTTTCACAGCAACAGCTGTTTGTGCTTAGTGTAAAGATCTGAGATGTTGGCATGTAGACTTCCTTGTAGTAACAGGCTTGTTCACAGAATTAACAGCCTGAAAATTGTGCTGATCATGCATATTAGAGTCTCACCAAAAAGCAACTTACCACTGACATATTAAGATTGGTCCAGGTAGGCTCCTGTAGTGTCTCACACAGGTTCTCTGGGTCTCGGCAGGCGGACATTAACAGCTGTATCTGACCAACATCTGTAGCTGTTTTTACTCCAGAGAGAGTTTTAGCCCAGGCTATTGAGCTCACAAGCCACAGGCCAGAGAAAACTACTGTTACCAGACAATCCTGTAGAAGAAGCACATAAGACTTAAATGTACTTTTTTGGTTCTTTGAAAAGTACTAGCTGTCACAGGTCAGTCAAGGTTAGTAGCAGCCAGATATTAATATGCAAATGAGGCCATGGAAATTATCCCCTGTTAGCTTTTATTCATTTTTAGCTACTTTGCCTTTCTCGGATGAATTTTTAAGGTTCATCTACTATGTCAGTCTGAAAAGCACTCACCACTACAGGGCCTCTGTTCTTTTCTCTGTACTTATTCTGGTAGAAGATGTAGACTACTGTAGCCAGGAGGGAGTACAAGAAAGCGAGAACAGACACAGCAACGAAGAACTGGACTGAAGAAGAGTAATCTCCCTCGAGGAAAAGTGTCTCATGTCTCTTACCCTCACAGAGAGGAGCATTAAAGTGCACCTGCTGGAGTCTGGAGGAACAGCATAGGAGACATCTCAGCACACAGTATAACATTTAATACTGGACTCACTTTAGATTCATGAAAGATCTGCCCATGCATGTATTCAATAATATTGCATGTTTTTTGGCTTCACACTTACTAAAAATAAGCCACTTAATTAGTTAAATAAGATCCACCTGTGAGCAATCTGTCAAATTATCTCAGTATATATACACCTGCTCTGATGGCCCCCAACATCAGAGTCAACACCAGTGCAACACCACTAAGGGCTACCTTCAAGCAGGTAAGAGCATGAAGACCGAGGAACTCTCCACACAGGTCAGAGACAAAGTTGTGAGAAGTACAGATCAGGGTTGGGTTATCAAAAAAATATCACAAACCCTGAATATCCCAAAGAGCACCATTAAGGCAGACAATTTGAAAGTGTAGATGTGCCAAGCTTGTGGAGATGTACGCAAAGGTGCAAAAGGTGGCTGTACAAAGTATTGACTCTGGGAGGGGGTGAATAGTTATGCACACTCAGGTTTTCTTTTTTGTCTTATTTCTTGTTCGTTTCGCAATAAAAAAAAAAATGTATTTGCATCTGCAAAGTGGTCACTATGTTGTGTAAATTAAAAGACACCCCCCTCCCAAATTTCCTTTTAAATTACAGGTTGTAAGGGAATAAGATGGAGAGAATGCCAAGGGAGTTGAATACTTTTGCAAGGCACTATAGTTCTACAAAGTGTTTCTTTGATAAAAATAAGGTTCCATTTCAAATGAATTTCCAATGATTGGAATGGAATAAAAATAAGGTTTATAACATTAGTGGAAGATTTTTTGGAGCTATATAGAACCATTTTCGCAAAGTTCTTTAAAGAACTATCCACGTCAGAGCAAATTCAATATTTCCTTTACAAAATTTGTTAACTCATTTTCATAGAGGTTCAACAAAACATGTCATTTGAGCAGGAGTATGCAAATGTTTGTACTCAATTGTTTAACCATTGCCTTTTTTAGAGACACATATTAGATCCAGACTGCTAGTACTGCTGAGAAGGTTATCATGCCCTGCTCTGTGGTTTTCCACAGTCATTCATTATTAATATTTATGCATCACTTACCTAGGATAACTAGTAATGTACAATTCAGCACCATTTATCATGCCTCAGATTAAATGTGTTAAAATATAACAACACTGACAGAGGAGTAGTTTCTTGAATAGAAGATGAAGAACACAAGAGTGTGTTCTCCATACATTACTCAGTTTTAACTAAAACAGTAAATTTATTTTAATGATTTGCTTGCTTTTCAGGTGTATGTTTAAATTACAATCTATGTCCAAATGTTTGTGGACACTTTTATATCAGATGTTTTGCTCAAAATCAAATCCCCATGTATTAACAGGGGGAGTTTGTTCCTCCTTTCCTTCAATAACAGCCTCTGCTATTTTGTGAAGGCTGTAAATTCTGTAAAATTGTATTGAGGATTTGATTGAATTAAGCAATAATAGTATTAGTGAGGTCTGAGGTCTCCAAACTGCTGTTGGATGATCAGGTATGGATTACAAGCATAACTCCAACTGTATATTAAATGCTGTTTGCTGAACTGTATGCATGTGAATACCTGTATCAGAAATGGGAGCACCATATAGTAGCTGAATTCTCCAAATAGAAGAAATATCTGGATACTTTTGGACATTAAGTTCTAATGCAGAATGTAGCAAATGTGCTGTGTTAGTCAAAACAGAGAAACCAGGATTAGCAACAGGCCAAAATATAGATAGCCTTCTAAATTAAAGGTTATTCTGGAATGTGGTCTAATGTGCTTTGTAGAGGCCAAAGAACAACATTACAAGCTATTCTTATTGACCCTTAAAACCCATTATCGATTGAAGTGCACCTTTGTGCAGCCTAAACTACTTCCAGGCCTTTAACAGAGAGACATGTCTGCACAAATCAAATTCAGGCCTGCATTGCCAAAAGCAACGCCGCATTCACTGCACATGGCAGAGTGTCTTTCCCTTTTTTAAACGCTCTACAATACGATGATTCTAATGTGGCTGGAAACGAAAACTGGAAAGATTCATTTAATTTAATTTAAGCCAAATATTAGTTTAGTGAATGTAAGTCATTTAGACTTTGTTCACACTGCAGCGCAAATTAGATTTGTTCCTTAAATCAGATTTTTCGTCTTGAGTGTTTTAGACTTGAGTGTTCAGATTTCAAGTTACAAGCGGCCAAATCAAATTTGTTTGGTCAGAGTGTATCTAATTTGCTTGCATAGCCACATTGGATGCCACAGTAAAGGCACATGTGTGATAAAGGAGGGGAAGGCAAAATATCAGTAGCATTTATTGTGTTGTGTGTATTGTTACTTCACAACTATAACTTAAATAACTGCAGACTACCACAGCATACAGAGTGTGATGTATGAGTAGGTGAAACGTTGCTTTGAGTTTTATCCAGCCATCCCACTGTAACAGTGTATATAATATAGTATAATGTTTAGTTTTTATGTCATTTTCCAAATGACATCTTATTGTGCTTATACAGTGACAATGAAGACATTTTGTACCTTGAATAATACACCTAAAGCTGTGTTAGATATAATATGTGATATAGCATTGCCTTCCTGTGTTGCATCTTTTGACAAAAACACATGAAACTAACTATTGAAAATCAGAGCTGTATTAGATTTGAAACCACCTAGAAATATCGACAGAATTCAATCAAATTGGCAAAAATTGGTTTTCATGTAGCTTTCTGCCATTCATACTGCAAAAAAATCAGTACTGTTCAAATAGATATGCTCGGAAAAAAATCGAATTTGGGCTGCCTGTCTAAACAAGGCCTAATATAGGTCTAATTTACCCCAGTTTAGACATCCTCACTAAATTTAGTCCTCAGCCCTTTCACTTGTCACTTTGTATCACAATGCAGTGTTATGGGTGTGGGTGGAAGTCTTCACACACTTCCTCTGAGGCATGACAGATCTGTCACCACATCTGTCTCAGACCACTCTGACTTCAGACCTCTGCTTCACTGAGAGCGGCCCGTTCAAGACCTTCATGTCCATCAAGAACCTAATGTTCTGCAAACATAAAGGTTTCATTGACCAGAATCATTGTGTACGGTTTAACATTGACAGGAATGAACACACTCACCTGAATGGATAGGAGAAAATGATACTGATGTTGCTTTGAGTTTTATCCAGGCATTCCACTTTAACCGTTATCTGGCCCGAATATCCACCACATAATGCAAATGCAAAAACAGCAAAAAGCTGTGGAAGTAAGGCAAAACACTCATGAAAATCCTACCACAAATGAACACTACCAGTCAAAAGTTTGGACACACCTTTTCATTCAATGTTTTTTCTTTGTTTTTATTATTCTCTACATTGTAGATTAATATTGAAAACAAACAAAATGATGAAAGAACACATGGAATTATGAAGTAAACAAAAAACAGTTCAACAAACCAGAATATGTTCTGTAGTAAGGTAATGATGGGCTGTTGTTTCTTTTTACTTAGTTAAGTGGTTCTTGCCATAATGTGGAGTAGAACCGTAGTGGAATAGGTTTACTAACTGAATACCAACCCTATCATCACAACTGATGATCCCAAACACATTAAGAAGGCAAGAAATTCCATTAATGAACACTTGTTAATTAAATACCATTCCAGGTCGATTCCTCATGAATCTGATTGAAAAAATGCCAAGAGTGTGCAAAGCTGTTATCAGAGCAATAGGTGATGTTTTCAATATTAATCTACAATGCAGTCAATAATGAAAACAAAGGAAATCGTTGAATGAGAAGGTGTGTCCAAACTTTTGACTGGTAGTGTATGTGGTGATGTGGTCTGGAACATCTAGCTAAAGTAGTACTGGTAGTTTAGGTGGGAAGTCAAAGACGTTGTAATCTATGATTTCTCATTTAAACTGAGAAAATTGAGAAAAACACTTCACACAGTGATACTTTAGTCATGTGAGTCATCTGGAAGAATCTTAAACTAAAATCATTCATTGCAAACTTCATATGTTTATCATATGTTTATATTTCCAAACATATTTGGAAATCTCTCATTGATTACACATAGACATAAAAAGGTGCATTCTAACAGTAGTTACCTGTAAAGTGGAGGATATGCAAAGGACATGGGACAAAGGACGGGATCAAACTGTAAAGGTAGTAGTAGACTGGTCTTTATCATTTTACATTTTACTCTTTCTTGGAGACCATGTGTTGCCTCTGTTTGATGACATTTCAGGGAGATACAAAGCAAGGTATTTAATCAGCTGCAGCCTCCAAACCCACACCCCCTGATCAGTGTGTAGAGAATATTCCCTAAAAAGGCTATTACCCTAATAACATCTGTTTATACAATTAAAAATAAACATATCATTTTTAATGAATAGATGACTTGTATATAGAGTTCTTGACAACTTTTTTTTGGATCTTCAAATTTTAAAAACAAAAGTCTACTGCTTCTGACCCTAATTAACCTCAGTGAGATTTGCTTTGTAACACGCTGCTCTTTAATTAGCCTTTATGAGAAGCCAAAAAAACTGGCCCTTTTCTGTCATGAAACTACCACAGAACTCTGAGTATGTTTCATCATTTTCTAGTTCATCATTAGCACCCAAATAAGTAATTTTTTTCCTCATTCATTCTTAGTAGCATATATTTTTCATCTAAATATCATCATATATTAATCTCAGAAATGTTATGAGAAGTATTGCTGCATGCACATAGAGCTGACACTCCTGTATGTTTGATTGAAATGATAAAACTGAGAACACTTCTCAATACAAAAAATCTCCAGATATTAGAAAGTCCTAAGTGGCTTTAGTTCATAATTTTTCATGTTGTTTAGAACACAGGACTGGGATGGCCATGTTAAATGTTTTGGATCATTTTTCTTTTGGAAGATATAAGTGCATCTAAGATTTTAAGGTTCCTTGGGTCTTTGGAGGACAAACATTCCCAAAACCTTAGGGATTCTCTACCACACTTAACATTAAGAATGAGGTTCTTTTTTCTATCACCATCTTTCTTTTTATTCCAAATGTAGCTTTGGTGTTTGTTAGGAATATGTTCTCTTTTTCTCTCATCTGACCACAGAACATGGTTCCAGTCAAGTTTCTAGTAGCCTCCGAAGGATTCTGTATGATGCTACATGAAAGAAAAGACTTTCTTCTGGTACATTTCTCAAATGCTTTTCTCTTTGCACCTTCTGCAAATCATCAGCTGTGCTTCTTGAAGAATTTTTAGTTTCTCTGACTGTCCATCTCATCTTGGGCATAAAATAAATGCATCCTCTACAGGTTCACAGCTATCATAGTTTTAAACATTTAAATTATTGCCATAGACACATGCAGACATCATTCTGTTTGCATCTTTTAGTACATCAGCCTACTGTTATCTAATATAGTTGGTTTAATCTTTAGTCTTCCCCACCTTTCCCTCCGTATCACTTGCATTTATACTCAAGTGAAAAAGGATTTCACGACTGCTTAAGAATTCCTGAGCATGCATGTCAAAAGTGAAATATAAATGAGAACATGCTCCAGTTTCATTTTGCTCACAGGAATTCCTGGGGTACCAGTAGTTGCGACACATGTTGCTTTGTTAAAAACAGTTTTTGGTTTTGCAGACTAATTATGCTTTAATCAAAGGTTAGATGTTTTCTTGGATTTTTCCAATTGAGTTTGAGATAATTAACCAAACAAACATTCTCTATTACCTTTTTTACTCTTAAAGAGCTGACTGTTATCCTTATGAATCAGTGGTCCACTTTGGCCTTTGTGAGCACATATGATACAATAGCAGAATACAGAACAGTGTATTTTCACATAAATATAAACTGTATATGATATATGATACATCAGTATAATTATAATACAGTTTCCTTTTTTTTAAAGGGGGTGATTTGACCTTGTGCATCAGCATCCCCCCTACCGCTAGTGCAGGTTACAAAAGGAAAGAGGTAAGATACTGTCTTGATCTAAAATCAGTATTCAGAGTCTGGTCATGCAAAGTGGCCTATTTAGGATATTTTTACATAAACCATTCCACTAACAAAGTTACAAAACTTTCCAGAATTATTGGCGTGTTTAAATTGGAACACAGACACCTCTTTCTTTCCTCCCCTCCTTTCTCTCTCTCTCTCTCTCTCTCTCTCTCTCTCTCTCTCTCTTCCCCCAACCCCTTGACATCAAACTAGGGAAAAAAAACTGTATCTGTAACAGCGTACATGAATGTGTCCCATGCGTGTGCATTTAAGAAATATGCTCAAACATATAAGTCAACAACGGGAGAACAACATGATGGCAGTGAAACAGCTAATAGAATTCAATGATAAAATTCACTGAATAATGTAGAGGTTACCCCTGGGGTCGAGAGACTGCAGAAACATGTGTAACAGATGCACAAACACACACAAAACTACATATAGGTATAAACCTACAGCCAGCCAAATGAATTAAAGATAAAAGTATGCGCACAGAACGCTGTGCAGTGCTGATTAAGGATTAGCATTGATCTCTTGCACATGTCAGTAAGAGCAGATGAATTATTCAGAGAGGAGAGACTACAAACAGGAGACTGATGCTGGGACCCCACGCAGTGATTAACCGGTGGAATAATTGAACCTTTCCTTAGTCAAACACACAATCACCCTCAATACAATTACATATATATAGAAAGAGATAAGAGAAGCTATACATATGGTTTATATGTATACTGTCTGCAACTACAAACACCCAAACATTACTGACAACACAGCATAAGAAAAACCTCAAGATGAAAAAGTAAAAACTAAGGGTATAAAAACAAAGTCTTACCGGAGCAAATATGACCATACACATTGATGAAGACGACTGATCATCAGTCTGTATATCTCTTTTAATGAAGGAGTGACAGCTCCTGTACTATCCAAAACCTCAGATAGTGACTGAGAATTCACATGTGATGCATCTACATAGGAATTAAGCCGAGAGAGGGAGAGAGAGGGGGAGGGAGAGAGAGAGAGTAAGAGAGAGAGAGGGGG
>JBBPCY010000109.1:18167337-18190995 GCA_037974405.1 Brachyalestes nurse
TATGTGTGTGTGTGGATATTTACTGTACAGGTTTTGCAGAATACCATGGTGGTAGGACAGTCACCTTCATGTGAATGAGAGGACTCACAGTCGCTGCCCTTCACACAGGCTGCTGAACAATAGGTGTCTTTCAACACCTTTGGAAAGCTGCATTCACTAAACACTGCAGCAGGGCCACTGTACATTGGCCTTATTCCATCAATCTCGTGTGTGTGCAGAGGGGAAGAGAGAAACAGACAGAGAGAGAGAGAGAGAGAGTGCATGTATATGTGAGGGAGAGAGAGGAACACTCAGTGTGTTTTAATATTTCAGTGTCACTTGGCCCATGTTTGTGAGCTTTCAGACTCAGCATTCTACCGTCTTCATGGTACTGTCACTCCCATGGTGTCCCATTTGTCCCAAAATATCTGCCCCCCACATGCTCACATGTATAAAATCATGCATTTGTGTGTTGTATAAATAAAGAAAGCTCTGTGCTTCATATATGTTTAATGAATGAAAGATTTATTAGAATTAGAGTGTTCACAATGAAGGCCGTAGGTCATATGTGCTGCAAACACATAGAAACTATTCCTCTTGCCCATACATGCACATATTGAGCCTAGAGTCCCCTGAGCTGGAGAATGCAATGGATTGTGGGCCAGCTTCATGAATATGTAAATGAGGGTTGTTCCAGTGATTGATTACCAGTGGAGTGATTTTTTTCTTGCCTTTGTGTTTTTCCAAACAGATCTATTGGTCTTACAGCAAGGGGAGAGAGGAGACAAGATGCTTGTAGAACATCCACAATACCGCGTGTCTGAACTACAGTCACAAAGCCACAGGACTGCGCTTGTTGACCTTGCTGAAGGTTAAGGTGACTAATTGAGTACACTGTCGCTGCCAGAACAAACGTATCTCCAATTTTTTTTTTTCATTTTATCATCTTTTTTATTCATTTGAAAATGCCAGTTTACCTTTATGTAGTGTGAACTTCCATTATCGTGAATGTGTTTCCCTCTCAACTAATTACCATTTTGGAGGTATGAGGTTTTATCAACAGAATTGAAATGTGTGTACACAATTGTGTGCAAAATTTTGCACATTTTGTTAAATTGAACTTCTCTGTAGAGGATATGTACATATTTTTGCTTAAAAAAATCAAGGATGCTCAAACCTTTGCATACAACAGTGTTTTGCATTTCACATAGTCTAAACGTTTGTACTATTTCTTGCATATCACTCTGTTTACGTCTGTCCTGATAAAAGACAATAGTGATTTGAATACTGTTGATTAAAATGTAGGTTTATGAATGCAATTCAAGCAGGAGACAAACTGAAGGGATGGCATGAAGTTCAGTCATGAAGACTGCTGAGCTGGTTGGTGTTTCAGTAGGAAACGTGTTTAAATATTGTTTACAAATATGGAAAAGACATCAGTAAACAGGGCTGGAAAATTGTCAAAAGCACATTCAGAGACCATGATGCTCATGGATTAACGTGATATGTGAGAAAAACAGAAGAGCAGATATTCAATAAATCAAAACTCTCTACATCTCTATCCCCCATCAACAAAATTATTATGCCTCATCCCCTAACAAACCCCACCCAGGTCAACAAAATTATCATGTGTTTATTCCTGCTAAGTCATCAAAAATTTTGAATCAATCCCGCCGCTGTCCCAGCAAATTCCTAAATAAACTGATGCCTGTGTTAAATGTTTCAAGCTCCTAATGATGCCTCTGGTCATCCTTTACCATATTTCGAGATTTCCACACAAAACAATGTACCTAGTGTTCAAGATTAGCTGCTCCAACCTGCCCTTTACATCCGCTGCCTGGCTACATAAAGAAGAGGCAAAGTTAAAAGGTGATATTAAACTTTCTCAGCCGTGGGATTAGTATTCCTTTTTATTTGAGCCTAAGAGAAGGGAGACTGTCACACGAGGGGAGTGGAGGGTTGGGGGGAGTGTTAAACTTCTTTGAAAATGTTGCAATTATGGAACTGTCATTACTGTGGTATTAAAGTTAGATGAGCTTCAGAGAGGAGGAAGAAGAGAAAGAGAGAGAGATAGAGAGCAGTACAGAGGTCACAGCCACTGTCTTCTATTGTCCTATAAATAGCTCAGTTTAATTTGTTCGTCACATTCCGAGAGGGAGAAAGCAGTAAAATGCAAAGTGTGTTCCTGTGCATCCACAGTTCTTAGAAAATGGCTTTCTGCAACAAAAGTATTCTGTCATGGTAAACTACATTTCTCTCAATCCCTTTCTGGACATAAAAGAGTCTGATGTAGTGTGTTTCAAAACTTGCCATTCATTAGTATTCTGTGCTACTTTCCTTTCCACACAGTTTTGAACTAAAAGCAGTCAATTGTGAAGTAATTGTTTTTGTGATGTCACCAAAAGCAACACATTTACATAAAGGAAAAACACAGGATAGGTTTCATTTACATTTTTAAAAATGTGCAGTAGATAAAAAGAGGTGCTCTGCGTTTCATTAAGTAGAAGAGAAGCAGGGACAGGAGCCTCTCTTCTGTTTGTTTGGCTGTGCTCTGAAAGGCTTTTCTGAAACCTTCTTCAGAGAACAAACTCTCATCCAGAAAACAACACTGCAACACATCACACTGGCAGTATGGATTATTCATGAATATAATATGCTACATAAGGGTGTAGCAATAATGTTTGCTACACAACAGTCTATATGATGACATAGTCAATCATGGTCCCGCTCATCACTGTCACTGTTCTAGGACAGACTTGGCTTTTAACTTAGCGTCTGCAAACAATTAGCTTTAGTGTGCAACCTTCACCAGAACCTCCACACAGGCAATGAAACATACATTCAAGTAGAAGCAGAGCAGGGCAGAGACTCAATCAATTATTAATGGTTAAGATGCAGCAAGAGTGCTACTGCAGATGAAGCAAGGGAAATCTGGAGAGCCCCCTGGGCCAACATCCACTAGAGAAAGAGAGACAGCAAACAGAGCTAGCATAGCAAAGCAACTACTCAACTTTCATACACCTAAATTTCACATCCTGCACCACATACAAACTTGCTACACATGCTGTTCGTATTATATCATATATCAAAAGCAAGATGTCCCTTAAAATAATTTAAAGATGTCCTTTAAATTATTCTATAAATCTGTCATTGGGGAGAAGCGTTCTTGCATTCTTCAGCTATAATTTGTTTATTTTGTAACGTGAAGTTTTCTTTATCACCTGCATTGTGCATGATCTATGGTGTAGATCGATGTAAAGTCCTCTTGCACACTGGCTTTTTTGTAATGAAACAGTGACTGTGAGATGAAAGAATCGGCTGTCAGCTTTAAATTGAAGAAGATAACCTGACGTCTATACCAGGCAAAACATTTAGGAATTGTAGCCCTTTATTTCCATTCCATAAGGGGCTACTGCATCACTAGAACCAAAAAAAAGGCAGAGGCATGAATTTGATGACAAAATCCAAACCCGACTCTGACTTGTTGAATTTAGTTCATACTAGTGGCTTTTTTTAGTTTATGTCCAGCTAGTGTCATTAGAAAACAGTACATGTGCCGTAATCATTGTAAAAGAGAGAGAGAGAACTGAACTGAAGCTCGGTTTGTATTGGTGGTGGCCTAGGGGGAGGAAACTTACCTCTGGACCAAGAGGTCATGGGTTCGAATCCTACCTTCAGCAGACCACCACTGGGTTCCTTAGCAAGACCCTTAACCTCAAGTTGTTCCAGGGAGACTGTTCCCTGTATTTAGAGAATGGGCGTCACTTTGGATAAAAGTGTCTGCTAAATGCCATAAGTGTAAATGTATTGCTTTCCAGGATGGGCAGCCCTGGGAAACTCCAGCAATCTAAGCTGATAGTCAGTTATGTTTTTCTTTATCATTACCAGGGCAAGAGGGGTGGTTTGAGCTGAGCGGGGACACAGTAAGATAATGGACACAGGACATCTGGCCAAATAATGGCTTACTGTGTGTGGGTTAATTTGCTCTAATATATAACAGAGTCAGGGAACAGAGTCAGTGAATGTTACTTTTTTATACAAGCATTCTCTTACAAACATGCTGTACAAAAATCATATTATTTATCTTTTTTAGATTGCCAGCCAGTTCCTTGAACTTGAAATGAATTCAGAGCAGACCCAGCATGCGGTAGGCACTGTTGAATAGAAGGCAGCAAGGAAAGGTCATCCACTTAAAGCAAGAGTTGTATCATAAAGGGCTGTACCTGCACTACATACACAGGTGGGATCTGTGTGCACGATGCCTCTTAATTCTCTTATTTGTTCTCTCTCTCTCTCTCTCTCTCTCTCTCTCTCTCTCACACTGTATGTTTGTGTGTGCATATATATGTGTGCACCTCAGCATTTGAATTCTACAGTGTTTTCCCCAATTTGAATGAGTTCATCTGTGTGAGTGTGGCTGGTCTAAATTAAACCAGCGTTAGATGAGGTTCGTGAGCTGTGTGAACATACAGCTGTTCCTGCAGTGCTTCCCTTTTACTGAACATCTGGCTCAGTACCTCAGTACCTCGAGCTGTCAGATATTTATATTTATAGTCTTAAATGCAGTATCTGCCTGGGAGTCCATAACCACATACTGAGGGCTGACAGTAGTTCAAGCATCTTCAAAAATATCTTCTCTTCTCTTTTCTTTTCTTCTCTTTTCTACTCTTCCCCTCTTCTCTTCTCTCTTCTCCCCTCTTCTCTTCTCCTCTCTTTTCTATTATTCTCCCTTCTTCTCTTCTCCTCTCTTCTTTTCTCCTCTCGTCTCTTTTCTTCTCCTCTCTTCTCTTCATAACCACATACTGAGTGTTGACAGTAGCTCAAGCATCTTCAAAAATATCTCTTCTCTTCCCTTCTCTCTTTTATTCTCTTCTCTACTCTTCTCTTCTCTCTTCTCCTGTCTTCTCTTTTCCTCCCTTCTCTATTCTTCTCTTCTCCCCTCTTCTTTTTTCCTCTCATCTCTTCTTTTTCTCTTCTCTTTTCTTTTCTTCTCTTCTCTTCTCCTCTCTTCTCATCTCCTCTCTTCTCTTCTCTTCATAAGCACATACTGAGAGTTGACAATAGTTCAAGCATCTTCAAAAAATATCTTCTTTTCTCTTCTCATCGCTTCTCCTTTCTTTGCTTCTCTTTTCTTCTCTTCTCTACTCTTCTCTCTTCACTTTTCTTCTCCCCTCTTCTCTATTCTTCTCCCTTCTTCTCTTCTCCTCCCCCTCTTCTTTTCTCCTCTCATCTCTTCTCTTTTTCTCTTCTCTTTTCTTCTCTTCCTCTTTTCTTTTCTTCTCTTCTCTTCTCCTCTCTTCTCATCTCCTCTCTTCTCCTCTCCTGTCTTCTCTATTCTTCTCCCTTCTTCTCTTCTCTTCTCCTCTCCTCGCTTCTTTTTCTCCTCTCATCTCTTTTCTTCTCTTTTCTTTTCTTCTCTTCTCTTCTCTTCTCTTTTCCTCCCCTCTCCTCTCCTCTCCTCTTCTCCTCTTCTCTTCTGTTCTCTCCTTTCCTCTCCTCTCCTCTTCTCTTCACACTGTGACATCTTTACTGAGATCATACCACTCAACAGATCATAGTGAATAATGCATTTGGATCAGGATTGACAAACCTCATGAGAAGAAAATCAGACCTGACACCCCATTACCAATCTGACATGTTAATTAAAGACAATAAAGCAGGATAGCAGCTGTAGCTTTCACAATGTTTAACTGAGGTGTGTAAGTGATGGTAGCTTTCTGTTTATTATGTTAACAATAGTCAGATGTGTCTATTCTGCTGGTTACAATAGACTGGATTATCACATCTTCCATTTCTGTATGGCTTGCTCCATCTCCAGATGTTAATTTTAAACACCAATACAAAAATCAGAATAAATGTCATGACTGTTTCCATGACTTTCAGTAATACACTTTAAACAATGGTTCATTTCCGCCTAAAAATCTAATCAAATTCTAAAATGAAAACAATGCATTTTAGATTCAATTTGATATTTCACATTATTTCAAACACTTCAAATCAACTTCTGCCTTGGTCTCCATTTCACCGTGCAAATCTTTTTTGACATCTAAAATGAAGATAACACTGCATATATTGTTTTTTACTTTTATGCTATGTATACAAATGCTATGTATACTAGTGTGTTGCTTGTGAAATTTTATGTATTCAAAGAAAACATTTTGAACATTTTAGAGCTCAAAAAATTAAACCCATTGTATTTAATGTTACAAGACCACAATAATCTTCAAATTTCGAAGTACAATTAAAAAAAAAAAAACAATGAATAAAAATAAAAACACCTAGAATGGCTGACAGCGTCAGTTGACGTGATTTCATCAGAATCAGAATCATGTCTGTTGGCCTATTGGAGCAGCAGCATGCTCTGTAAGAGACATATGGGTGTGATGTAGGCACATGTACATGCAAATCTTTACATATTGTTGTTGTTTTATACTGTTGTGCTTGAGAGACACCATCGACCGGAATCAAATTCCTTGGAAGTGTCGCTCACATACTCAGCTAATAAACGAGATTCTAAATCTGATTGTGATTCTGATGTGTCGACTGGCGCTGTACGACGGGCTCTGGGTCTAAAGTCCGCTGGACCCTTGCTGTGTCTGCTGGCTGCAGCGTGGATGTTTGCTGGCGGCTGCAGGACTAAACGCTGAACAAACTGCAGCAGCGTCGCATCAAGAAGCGTCTTGTGCGAAATTGGGCATGCAGCCGTTATAGATATAGCCAGTTTTCAGCCGTTCTAGTGTTAAATTATTATTTATTTTCCAAAGCCACAGGCAGCCGCAACATAAGAATGAAAGAGCTGCATATGGCTCCAGAGCCGTGGGTTGCCGACCCCTGGTTTAAAAGAATGGTATTTATTAGAAGGCAATTAAAATTTGAATTAAATGTAAATCTAGCCCTATAAATGTCAATCATCCTCAGTTTTGCATCTCTAAATTTGATCAAAAAATCAGTATATAAGTATATAGCCAGGTACACTATATGGACAAAAGTATTGGGACACCTGACCATTACACCAACAGGGATTTTAATGAGGTTGCATTCAGGTACATAGATTTTAATATGGAGCTGGTCCCCCTCCCTTCTTGGAAGGCTTTCCACAAGAGTGTATCTGTTGTAATTTGTGCCTATTCATTGTGTAGAGCATTTATGAGTTCAGGCACTGATGTTGGATGAGAAGGCCTGGCTCGTAGTCTCCAAAGGTTTTGGATGGGGCTGAGGTCAGGGCTGTGTGCCAGTCAAGTCATCCAACCATGTCTTTATGGACAATACAATCATGCTGGAATAGAAACAGTACTGTGTTTACAAAGTTGGAAGCATGGTGTTGTCCAAAATGTCCTGAAGCGGAAGTAAAACAGGTGTGTCCCAAAACTTTTGTTTATATGGTGTTCTTTCATCCATATGTGAGGATCCTAAAACCCTGGAAGAGGCTGATGACTCAACTAGCTATTGGTCTTCAAGCAGAGGTTCTTAATCAGCCATTATGTTAAATAAATGTGTTTTTGGGTCAGTCTTTATGGAGCCCTTGAATTGATTCAGGAAAAATATAAACAGGTTCCTTCAGATAATGTTACCACTGACATTTCAATTTCAATTAAATACACATTGACTTTGATACAGAAACCAAATATTAAAGGGTGAATACAATTAAAATGTAGGAAAACAACAAGACCATGAGAACAAAATAACTAATAGCTTTGTGAATTGTGTATTTGTGTTAGTAGTCTAGGCCAACGAGGGCCTGTTCATAAAATCAACAAAATCAATACAAATTTCCCAGTGTTGAAGACAAATGTGTCCCACGTTCACAAAGCTTCTGATGCAGAATCAGATTTCCCTCTTGTTTAGTACGACTTTACTGATAAAAACAGGTCCTAGATCAGAATTCCTATTCTGAGAGGCTTCATGAGTTTGGGCCAATGCCATTTTCACTGGGGGAAACTTAGCTATTTGAATAGATATTTAACTGTATGGACCAAATCTGGCCAAAGGACATTTTGGAAGTGGGATATTTATCAAATTGGAAGGCGAGCGCGTTTGTCACTACTGTCAAATCCTCATCTCAGCCATTTGTGCTTTTTGTTTGGTTTTGTTTTATAGGCAATAGATTACATGTGCATTGGCAGGCATGCTCAGATTACTATGAATAACCTTGCATATTGCTGAAAGAAGGCATGCAGATATGAAAAGGGAGAGAAGGAGGAGAGGAGATGCAAGAAATGGCATATATGGGGAAGACTATAGGGGAGAGAAAAGTAGTGAACAAAAAACAAAAAATAATGGGAATTTTATATACATTTGGGAAAATCAGCTGACATTGTGAGTTCAGTGTCTTCCCTCTATAGCTTTGCCTTTAATTTCCTTACAGCTCCTGTTCAGAGACAATTTCTATGGCAGTCGTAAGTCAAGGATGAGTACTGGTTGCATTATGCCACTTTTCCACTCCACAGTCTGGCCTCGGAATGACCTTTAGAAATGTTACTTTAGCTCTAGAGGCAGACATCCTATTTGTGATGAAAGTATCATTCTCTACAGAGAAAATGTGGAACTTTGGTTGTATTATCACAGGCAGCAGTGCATGAACAGGTCTAACACCTCCATTTCGGAAAGCATTTTGCATTTGACAGAATGACCTTGTTTACGGGCTGCTGTTTCACATCACCACCGGAACAAAGGCACCGCCAGTGCCAGTGACTCCTGATGAACACTTGAACATGAACTGAGCTACATGGACATTTTTTGAAAAAAAAAAAACTGTCCTATTATCTTGTTTAACATTCAAATAGCAAACCAGTTCTGTTTAAATTCCAGCAGGGTGCAGTTATGGTGCTGTTCAGCTGAAAGAGGCTTTGTTGTTTTATAGGTGTGAGTCGATCTCTGGATCTTAGGACATGTCTTAGTTTTACTGAACACTGTAAATGCGAGTAAGGACCCCTGTCCGGGTCAAACACCAGACTGTACGACCGGAACCAGCCTCGCCCACCTTCAGCACCACGGACAGCTGCTGCGCCCGGCAGGAAATGACAGTCGCTGTTCTTTTTCCCACCCGTTTTCAGACAAACTCCGCCTGGCCCGGTGCTTTAGGCACAGTATCTCATACTCACAACCTCTGCTGACGCGCAGGGGGATGAATTAACATCCAATCCCACCCAGGGAGGCGGGACGTGTCTGAATACAGGCGGACATAAATGTCGTTCTGAAAACGGGTGGGGGCAACCAGAATACGGGTGGGTAAAGAAACATTCACCGTTCGTTTCTTTTCATTGAAAGAGCTACGCGACCCAAGCACCCCCCCCTCCCTCTCCTTCCACTAGCACCCCCTCCCCTCCTCTACGCGCACTGACTGGTCGTCCTGAACACACGTAGGCAGCGGCGTCGCTCTGGCCGCGTGCAGAGAGATTGCAGCGTCCGCACCCGCAGCCTCCGCGCGCATCTCGCCCGGGATTATCAAAAACATCCCTTTGACCTGTGCATCATTAAAAAAAACTAAACACTAGACTCGCTCAGCTGTACATCAGTCGATTAGCCGAGATCCGGTTTACGCGTTCGGTCCCTGATTCGAAGCCAGAAAGCGAAGAAAGAAAGCAAGAAAGAAAGAAGGAAAGAAAAGGAGGACAAGATGTTGGATCCGTCGTCCAGCGAGGAGGAATCGGACGGGATAGTGGAGGAGGAGAGCAAAGAGGCGCTGGCCCCGCAGGCGAGCTCCACTCGCCTCTCCCCGAACCGGGGCAGCGAGAGCTCGGACAGGCTGCAGCCCAGCAGCCGCGGCAGCAGCGCCAGGCCGGCCAGCCCGAGTCCCACAGCCGCCGGGGAGCAGGAGAAGGAGGACACGGAGCGGCTGCAGCGGGAGGAAGATGAGAGGAAGAGGAAGCTTCAGCTCTATGTGTTCGTCATGCGCTGCGTCGCGTACCCGTTCAACGCCAAGCAGCCCACCGACATGGCGCGGAGACAGCTGAAGGTAAGAGCGCGCGGAGAGGGGTAGGGGGTGGAGCCTGCGCTCCTCTCACCTTCACAGGGGTCTCTTGGTTCGCCCCCCTCCTCGCCATATCCCCCACCATAATAATCATCATCATTACCAAAAATAATAACAAGGCCTCATCTCAGCTCTCCAGCTCTGGCATCCTTCTGTCGTTATGTAAGGCAGCAGAGCAGCATGGATGAGGTGTGAGGGATAGGGAATGAGGGATGAGTGTGTGGAGTGGTCTTACAGCCCTCAGACAGTGGGGCAGTAGTGTGAGTGGTGTAAGGGAGGACAGCACTGCAGAATTTTAAGCGCATCCTCGTGTCCTCGCGAGTTTATTATTTTATCCCTCTAGCTTGGCGGCCCGGGACAACTACCCCGTCCATCACCCCCCCTTATACCTCCCCAGGCCACTGAAGGAGCGGACCAAAATAAAGCAGTGTCATTGCCGTAGTAAGGGTCATGTGACCTGCGCGGTGGCGCGCGCGCTCCGTGCAGCGCGGCTCCGCGTGCGCCATCCACCGTCCCGCTCATTCATCTTCCAAGGTGACTTTAGGGCCAAGATGCAAACGCTACAACACACACGCCTCCACTAGACTCCAGCTGGCTCCAGTCGAGTCAATATACTGATTATTTTTGGGGTTTTTTTAGCACCAATTATGCTGTTATTATTATTATTATTATTATTATTATTATTATTATTATTATTATTAGGTGTGATGTTTACAGTCATATACATAAACACCCATTATAGTTATTACAAGCATGCCCTTATTATTTCTGCTGATTTAGTCACAACCCAATCCTAAACTTAGAAAACTTAGTCAATTTTTGTGTGTATCCTAGGTCTATTATTGTTGTTATTATTATTATTATTATTATTATTATTGTGGTAATCACTCTATAGTCCATAATTAATATAAAAACGACAAACATCCCTTATGATGTCCTTATCATTTCTACTGATTTAGATAGAACCCAGTCATTTTTATGTGTGCACGTATCCCAGGCCTATTTTTCCATTTCTCTTTTCATATTCTTCCCCATTCATTCTTTCTTCTCTCGCTCTTACAGAGCTGAACTAGGAAGCCTTGCATTACTCCAGCGTGGACTGCTGCTGTGCATGCTGATAGCTGCTGCTATATTTGATCCTTCTGTTCCAGCTTTTATTCCTCCCCCAGCAAACTGATTTTGCAAATCCTCCAGTGCTCAAGGTAGAGACACTGAATGTGATGTAGACCTTAAGGCTGTATAAAGCGGGCCTGTTTTTGCGTTCATACTCCCATGCATCCTTTTCACTGCTCTGTTCATTTGGCATTTTTTTCTTCCTAGTTGACTACAAAAGCCTTTTCCACACATCTCTATATTTACAGTGTTAAATCTCACACAATCAAACTTGTCATTAAGTTTTAGGCTACTGGCCAATAAATAATCCTGCTTTGCATACAGATTGCCTCTTTTGTTATCAACCGACTATCTCTAACCAACACCCCCACCCCTTTTTTTTCTTTCATCTGAGTCTCAGCATAAAGCTGCAGGCTATTGATCACAGTATGCTGCAGAGTGTCATACTGTTACCACTCTTGTATCTGATACTGATCTTGCATGGATGCACTACAGCACCCATCTAATTCCCCCCAGTTATTGATCCATGTTGATCACTTACAATTTACGACATGCTTTTAACGGCTGGAAGTCACCAGCCTGCTACAGTCAGTGCCAGATGGATAAAATCAATTAGGCCACCCTTAATTTTGATCCTACTTTCTTCTTCTTTTTTAAATACATCTTTCAATAGGGCTCAGTGACCACCCTGAAAACGAGATGCACATTAAGCACCACTTTCTACGCTATTTTTTTAATCCTCGCTCACACAGAGTAAGGTGAGAATGTGAAAAAACAGAGACAAAAGGTAGGATGTCAGATGGAAAATATTCTACCAGTTGCAAAAGCAGTGCACACATTAACAGCCGTGTGACCCGATGCTTTTCAGTCCTGTGTGTCACTATGTGAACTTTTTCCACCATTATGTCACTCTGTGGAGTATTTGGTGCGAGTCAGTAGAAGACATCGAGGCTCTCATTCTCCCACTGGGAGTCAGTTCAGTTTAGTGAGTCAGTGCTGGTGGTATTTGGGTCATTGGTATGAATTTTAGTGTTGAGTCACTGCTGAAGTCTCTAAAGTGCAGCAGAGAAGCTGCAGTCAATCACTGCCATGATTCAGATTCATGAGTGTGAATCATCACGGTGAAGGACATCTGTCGATTGCAATCACTGAACGACCAACACACCTGTCATTCCCTTAAATCCGTTTCTCAGATACAAACTGGATTTGTGGTCACGCAGATACAACCATAGTGAAAGTGCTTGTTCAATTTACCTCATAAATTACATTCATACCCCAATATTTTGATGTAAATTTCCCACATTAACCAAATTCCCCTCTTGAACTGTTAATTTAACAGTTTTGAGGATTCAAAATGGAAATGACCCCAGGCCATCACGATTACTTCCCCAGAATGACTTTAGAATACTGTTAATTATCATGGCTGATAATATAAAAAGAGACTTGCCCAAGTTGTCCTTGAAACTGGATTCATTTCATGGAAAACGTTAAAAGTATTAAAAAATCTGGCAAGTTATTCAACGAAAGAATTCTGTGTAAAATATGGCACTGAAGAAGACAAAAGAAGACCTTGAATAAAGTCAGCATTTCTTACTTAGAAATAGTTTGATCAGTATTAAATGCAATACAGTATACAAGCTCAAAATTGAAATGAATGTTTTATATATATATATATTAGTGCTGGGCAATGATTTAACATTTTTAATTGTGATTAATTGCATCATTGTCTGCGATGAATCATTATTAAATTGCATTGTTATACGCAAAATTCAAGAATTAATTCAAAAGTAGTGTATTGCATACTTTTATTTTAAAAGTACTGAAATATGAACAAAAGTGCAATAAAATTTCTGATAATAACGTTTCAACATGCCCAGCCAAAGCTGAAACGTTATTATCATGTTAATGCATTATTTACTTAACACCGACAAATATTCATGCATTAATGCAGTTTTTTATTAGTATTATTTTATTAGTTTTATTAGTATTAGACTGTACTCACAACATACCTGATGCCACTAATTTTTAACTAATTTTTAATTTACTTCTGTGTTGTAGTGAGAAAACATAGGGGGCCCTGCAGGACCAAGGTTGGGAACCAGTACTCTAAGATAATATACTGTACATAAATCATTGTGACTGCATGTGTTTCTTTGGCAAGACAACTCTTTCCACGTCCATGTTTCACAGACTCTGCTATTTCTTGCGTGCTGCAAAATACCCACAGAGCCAGAAGAAAAAACCTGAGGCACTCCCGCAATAAGTATAAAAAGCCTTTATTAGGCACTGGCTACATGCCTACATGTTTTGACTACAGAGTCTTCATCAGCCAACAGAGTAATATTGCTGATATCTGCAGAAGAAGGCTTTTCCGTTATGTCGTAATTTTGTATTTTTTGAACTCTGTCCTATTGTCCGTTCACTTGCATTTGCAAGGCTTAGATGATGATCATTTACTGATTACTCACATTATTTATCAAATCAAAGTCTGTCTCTACAGCACATTGCTATTGTCGAACCAATCACTGAATTAAGAGCTTATTCTGTCTTAAAAGACAATAGTGTTCCAAAAGAAATTATGCATATGATTGCAAATTCAGAGACCAACTGCAAGCAATGTTTCTTTGATGGGATGATTCCAGAGCTGAGAGCATGACTAACAGAATATTACTGAAGCCGAGGCTCTATAGTGTTCACTGTCGTAGGACCTGGGGTACGTCTGTGTGTCTCTGTGTGTTTTACAGGACGACAGGCCTATTTAGCTCTTTCTATGAAATGCACTGTTGTGCTTTGATGTAGCAGTCACTGACCTTAAGACAGAGAATACAAAAGAGTTATTACACTCTGTCACTTGCTATCCCACCCTTTGAGACGTTATTTTAGTTCCTGTATTCACCTCCCCCGAGTGCACAAATGCACACACATGCATGTCTGTACTGTCCTGTTCCGTTCTGTATAATGCTTGTAAGGATCCAAATTATACAAATGTGCTGAATATATGGTACAAATCACTACTATCATATCAAAAATGTAGACAAACATGTATTTTTATTTTTTTCTATTTCTTTAAACAAAAAATGCGAGCTGCCATTTGCATTGAGGAATGAGGTGGTTGATCCTGTATCATTTTCATGATACAGGATATGCATCAGTACAATTCTTTTTATGTTTCACACACTGTGCTGCATTCAGTGCAATAAAACAAAATGGATCATACTCTTTTTTCAATGAAACAGGCAGTTTGGCAATGACGATGTTCACAATGTGTTTAAAAAGCATATTGTGACTTGATGGGATGCAATTTTCTACAATAATGATAAATTTTGTCATATTGTCTGTCCAAAATGACACGTAAGAAGAAGTTTTAGTCTAGTTGCATACAATAAAAGGGTTTTTTTTCCATATTAAGGGATTTGTTATGACAGTTACAATGTAGTGTATGAGATTTTATTTTGCTGCATGAGGAACTCTATAAATAATGTTGCTTATCATTGCTGTGGTCAGCTTTTACAGTTTTGCACTCTAATTTTCGGCTCATGGCAAAGGTCTTCAGAATGTTCCCCTGTCAGTAAAAATGATTGCCTGCTTTCCAAAATGGACAATGCTGAATCGTTAAAAAGCAGATATTTCAAATCCTGAATTTTATTTGAACATTTATTCATTGCTATAGAGTTTTATTAATTTACCATAGTGTGTCAAAAAACACATAAGTCAGTCTATATTAGATTAGTCGATTTGGCATGAGGTAAAGGCTTGTGTGAGGGTCTAGGCTTGCGGTTTGCTTGTTATTTGTTAGCTTATAGCCCTTTTGGCCAAACCATCACTTAAAGATCATCTTTTCCAACAAGTGGTAAAAAAGAACACTATCTGTCACGTCCTGATGACCTATGTTCTGGAGCGATGTTGTGAAACCAGGCCCAGGGCAGTTTTTCCAAACGTGAAAATGTGAATGAGAAATGAGTTACTCAATCAGGCCTTGTGCTTCTGACTGTTTGTTACAATGGGTGATGATGAGAGCAACTCCATTACCCTCTACTGCAGTCGGAGCGCAACAGAGTGAGGCTGCAGGCCACATGATTATCTCCTTCTTCAGAACGGGATGCAAATCAAGGCAGCATTGTGTGATGGGTGAAGTTAGCATGGCTGTAATCGAGTAGCCGGCCTGGCAAATTCACTTTCATTCTCCCCTGATTTTCCCTTGAGATTTTTTATGGAGCTGCCTGAGCACTTTGTGTTTGTGTGTGTCTGTATGTGTGTGTGTGGGCGCAAGTAGGTGTGTATGTGTGTGTGTGTGTGTGTGTGTGTGTGTGTGTATATGTGTGTGTGAGTGTGAGAAAAGGAAAGAGACAGCATGTGCAACCTCAGCCCTTTGCCACCCTCATGATGGATCAATACGTCAGTCTCAACATGAAACATGAGACATTAAGGTAATCAGAGAGGAACATGAGGGAGAGACAAAAAAGAGCGTGAAAGTCATGCAGATGAGTCTCAGGCCACAGCAGATCAATGAAAAGATTAAGGGAAAATGCATTTCTTTGATCTAGGGCCATTTGAAAACTATGAAATAACACCAGCTCCTAATATGGAGCTCAGGACTGGAATTCCAAAACATTTTTGTTTTCTTGTGGGGCGCTGAGCAGTGAAAAGGGCAAGGATAAAGACATTTCCAGTTTAGTTGTATGAACAGGCTGAGGACAAGGTGCGCTCCAGACTAACTTGTTTCACTTTAGCAGGTGAACAAGAGGAGCAGCTCTGAGATTAGAACAGACCTGACAGCACAGCATCCACATGGTATGCACTGACAGCAGTAATTTCACACAGGATCCTTGGTGCTACAGTAATGCATAAACAGACAGCAGCGCAGTAGATTCAGACCTCCTTTTTGAAGGACACCATTTTTATCATTTTTATTTTGCTAGATTAAAAAAGGACACAGTCAGAGGTTTGTGTGCATTTAGTAAATGGTTCTATGGTGGAAAACTAGGTTATCATAACCCAACTATAGAGTAGCCCAAAGTAATATTACATTGACATTACATTTACAGCATTTGGCAGATGCTTTCATCCAGAACGACGTACATGGTTGCCTTGTAGTCCACAAGAAAACATGTCCCCCACACTAGTTAGCTTAGGCTTACAATTAAGAGCTATATTTTACATGGAAGTCAAATTCCTTAAACTACTCTGAACCTCTTTATCTGACCCAGGCAAGTAGGTCTGCTATAGCTTGAAAAGAGCTGACGCAAAGTCATCTAATGTCATCAGAACAAGCACTACATGTACACAGAAGTGTCAAGACACCACTTTCACTTGTGAATTCAACTACCTTAAGGCACACCTACTGCTGACGCCGTTTCAACTGTGCAAACATACAGCTTTTATAATCTCCAAAGAAAGGCATGGTGATTAGAATGTGAGATCTTGGGAGAGTTGCGCCTAAGCCTAAAGTCACCATGACCAATGACAAGCACTGGATATAAGGGTATAAATCCCCATAGCTTTATGCTGTGGGGCAGTGAAACTGCATTCTCTGAACTGACGGAACTGCGTCAGATATTTCTGGGATGAGTTGGTGGTGTTTTTAATTCAGAACTAATGATCCAACATCAGTACTTGACCTCATTAATGCTCTAATGGCTGAATGCAATCAAATCCTCACACCAGTGTTACAATATCTAGTGTGAAGCCGGTGTCTACAAACTTCTGGACATATAATGCATCACAAAGTCTATAAAGACATTACACAGGATCAGTGGCACATACTGCTGAATAATCTGTAGTTCGCTAAAGACACCCACTGCTTGCACTGTGGCCCTGAAACAAGAAGATGGTTACGCCAGAGGAAATTAAATCAGACTCATGTAGGGCAGATAAAGAGGAATGTGAGAGAGGGGGTGAGCGAGAGTTGCAGGCTATCAGGACAAAGAAGGTGGTATGTTTATTGAAAGGAAAAAACGGTGGCAGGAGCAGTAAAAGAAAGCAAGGGAAAGCACAGAAAGAGAGATAACTGTGGTAAAGCCTGGTGAATGGAGGGTGAACAGGTTAAGAGAGGATTATGTGTAGATATGAAAGGCCTGAGGTAGAACCCGATTGGCTAGAGACGTTCTGGAGATAAATGGCTTTTTAAAACAAGAACGGTCAATTTAATCAGCAAGCACATGAGGTGTGTGTGCGTGTGAACCTCTGATAGATTGGTCCTAGCACGTGCAGTCCTCAATGCATCACTATATTCATATAGAATATTCATGTTCAGTGTATTGATTTGTCAAAACCTTAAAAGACCATTTTTTATTACATTTTTGGATTACAGTATTTGAATATGACTGGTGCTCTACACTGTATGATGGATGGCCCTAAATAAATAGTCAAAATACCTCAAAAGCCAATAATGCTCTATTAGCGAACATTAAAGGAAAAAAACATTTAATTGCTCCTCCGATAAAATGACCAAGATTTTGTTATAATGTTGAAGTTATATTAATGGTTCCATTTATTTTCAGTTTTATCATGTCTTTGAGTCACTATAATGAAGAGTAGGAACACTCATGCATTCCACATCAGCATGAATTGACCTTGTATTTTCGGTTCGATCCACTGTATGTTTTGTTGAGAAAACACTGTATGATGTGTGTCTAAAGTACCTGTACAGCGGTGATTTTACAGATACCTTACTTAAGCCTCATACCTCTACTAATGAGAGATGTTCTGAAAACAGGATGTCCTGCTGCATCGCTGTATTTCTCAACATACTGTATTTCTCATTTGTGTTGCTAGTCAGAGTTAATAAGCTTTTCACTGTCCTACTCTTTGAAGTAAGACAGCTCAATTAGGACCAAGAGCAAGAATAATGATCACATTCAGTAGTTACAATACATATTAAATCTAAAGTTTAAAAAGTTCATTAGAAATTAAGCATTAGGACTGAATCCATGGGTGTGCAGCGAGAATGTTGAACTACAAGGTATTCAGCTGGTTCTGCTTTGGCGAATGAAGAAAAGGTTGTCTAATGCTGACCTATTTATTGATTTCTTTCCTCAAAGAAAAGGGTTATTTGTGTGGGATACAGACAGTAATTTTAAAGGGCCATTATAATCAGAAAAGAGGTGGTATCCATTAAAGAAGAAAGGGGGTGGAGTGTGTCCTCTAACACTAAGAGCAATAGCATGCCGGCTGTTTTTAGAATCAATATGAACACGCGCACACACACACTCACACATACACTCATAGTAGTGGATAGGCCTTATTTTAAAGACCAAATGTTCCCTTATTCAGTCTCACAACCTCAACCCACACACCCTCACCTTTTTCCACAGATACTGTACCTTAAAAAAGGTTGTCAGATCAACCTGAAAGCATTCTTCAGGTGGTAACAAGCAGCGGACACACATAACGGCACTGATTGTTTGAGCCTGATAAACCTGATATAAATAAGAACTAAAATGTTTATTTAATCCTAATGTTAGTTGTTGTGTAGGGAAAATGGAGCACCCTATGTTTTGAACCATATAAACTTTTGGCTTGGCCTCCAAATTCCCCAGATCTCGATCAAGCATCTGTGGGATGTGCTGAACATTGTAATCAATCCATGAAGGCGCCACCTCGCAGCCTACAGGACCTGCTGCTATTGTCTTGGTGCCAAATACCACAGCACAGCTTCAGAGGTCTTGCTCAGTCCATACCTTGATGCATCAGAGCTTTTTTTGGAGGCTCAAGCGGGAAGTATCCAATATTAGGCAGGTGGTTTTATTGTTATGGCTGATTGGTTATTATAGGCACCATTAGGGCGGTAAAGATATAGTTGTAAATACATGGTTCATGGCGACTTTCACAAGATGATGGGATGCTATAGGAATGCAAGAAGCACATTCTATGTAAACCTGTTATCTACACTTGAGTCCATTTTGTCTGACAGCAGTAGCTTTTTGCCAGAGGGGCTAACTAGAGGTCATACTTTCTGAGAGTCACCACCACCAGTAAGCAGGTACCACTATAAACTGTTCCAAAGTAAAATTCTTTAATAACCAGACCACACAGGAAACAAAAAAGTAATTCTGTCTATGAAGGCAAAAATAAAGTGAAAGGTTTGAGAATCTAAAGTCAAAGTTTTTTTTTATTTGATGCATTGTTCCATATCTCACCAACCTCTAAGCAACACCTCCCGTCTCACACTGGCAAACAGGTCTGAGCGACCTTCTCTGGTTCTCAAGGTTGAAGAGCAAAAGGCACTTTGCTCAAGGTCTCTCTGACTGGCAGGAGAAATAAGGAAGCATCCAACACTGCTCACATGCATCAGGACTGTAAACTTATCTGTGTGCTGCGTGAAGAGAGAGAGTGGTTCCTTCTATGTTCTCTGTTGTCTCTTCACTCAGAATAAGTAAGCCTCCACGGGGAGCCATTTTACCGAGTCTGCCATGTCACATGTCTCAAATCTTTATTTTTAGCTGGATTAGGAGAGTTTCAGGCAAGTGCTCTCACCCCCACATACACATTAGTTCTTTCTTGCAGACACACACATTAGTTCTTATCTCATGCACAGAATGAAAACACACACAAGCTATAAAACGACTCTCTCTTCTATCAAACACTGTGACAGAATAACAAAAAAACATGATATGTATATACAGCCATGAAATAAATAGGAGAGCACATCATTGTTTTCTGGTTATTGCTTTTGTAATTTATGGGAGTGTGTCTGTGTAAAATGTGCATGTCACTGTTGTTTTATACACTATTGACCACACTTTATTCAAAATTTGGACAAAATTGAAAAATAATACATACAAATCATTTATTATAGCTTGGAAATGTTAAACCTCACAACACTCTTACATTCTTTTACAACTGCAACAGTTAAAATAATAATGTTGAGAGCATAGTGTGTGCATGTGCGACTCGGTTTTATCCCATCAGAAACTGAATCAGGAGTGAAGCTGCTGGAGTACAGCACCTAGAATAGCTGCTATACAAACACTATTGCTATTTCTTATTTGTTAAATAGCTCACACCGCAGTAGTTCAGAAATGAATAGCAACCTGAGCATTTTACACACACTCCCTGCCGCAAATTGTACAAACAGTGAACAGAAAAAAGGGGGAATAAGGTGGTTGCTTATTTTTTCCATGGCTGAATATGTATATGAATATGTAAGTGTGTGTTCGTGTGGTGTGTGTGTGTGTGTGTGTGTGTGTATGTGTGTTTATATATATACACTACAACAAGTGTGTGGAGGATGTTACTGCAGCAAAGGGGGGACAAACTCGGTCAATACATTGATGAATAAAGTTGAATGAGTAGGTGTCTGCATTTAACATGTCTACAGTACTGTGCAGAAGTTACTGTGCAGAAGTCTTAGGCACTCATGAAAATCATTTAAATAATTTTTTCTCAATACTATGTTATCCAATTACAATAAATACAAATAAATATAAACTGTGTAGAATTTTTTTTAATGTAGTTGTCATCTTTCGAGTGAGTTAGCAGAACAAAGTTCGGTCCTAGATTTCCTCAGCGCCCCCAGCCGCCATTATGACTTGATTGTTTAATTACACTAGCATACCTGATTTAATTTGAAGCACTGACAAGACAAACATAGTACTGAATGGTGCAAATAATACCAGGCTGCTATGGGGAGAAAACTGTTGGGCAAACACACAGCCGTACATAAATCCGTTGCTTCTTGTATTATTGTTATGTGTATTTATTATAATATTGGTACTTTTCTGGGCAAATAAAAACATAATGCTGAATCAATGTCCAAATATAATTATGACAGTTTTAAATCATTCTGATAATTACATAATGAAAGGTATGAGGTATGAGAAATACTGTATGACAGGAAAGACATGCTTAGTATATATATGCCTGTTTTTCCTGTCATACAGTATTTCCCATACCTTCAGTTTCATCCACCGCACTCTCTCACCCTTCTCTCACTTTCTTTCTTTCTCTCTCTCTCTCAAGCACAGTTCTCACCGTTAGGGTGTAAGGATGTAGAATCTGTCTTTTGGATGTTAGGTGCTGTTGATGGATCAGCACGTAGTCAGCTCTACAGCTACAGAATGCCAATAGTGTCCTTTATTCTAACAGAATTTCTACCTGCTGGTCTTCCATCCCAGTCCTTCAGCTCACACCAGCCTTGTGCTGGAAAGATCCTCGAATAGCCCTTAGTGTTATACTCACAAACAAACGAACATATACACACCTATATGCAGCCAAACACACACCTGCATCATATGTTTATTCCAATGAAATCTCGATTGTCAAATAAATATGATAGTCTCGCTCTGTTACATTGAGCATTTGGGAGCTGCTTTAGATGATGAATAAGGCATTGCAGTGTGTGCATGTGCAATGCAGTCTTACATAAAGCAAACACAAGCCTGTTTCTGGGGCAGCGCCTAGTGCAGCTTTTCGAGGCTTAGTATAATGGGCTGCCTATGAAAACAATGATATATCCATTTGAAAGGACAGTGGTATGCTATTGCTATATGTCAGGATACTCATTTGTTAGGAAAAGGCCAAATTCAAACGTGAAGAATAAAGCATTTTTCTTGGAAGCACTTTTTCTGCACCAGGTGAGCCTTTTGTATTCTCGAATCTGTCTCTTGTCCACTGACTGAGTCATACTTCCATATAATGAATGGTAAGGAAGATTCACACACAGCCATCACGGGTCATGGATGAGTATATGGCTTTCTGTTGTTGTTGAAGCTAAACTGTGAAAGTCAAATGCTTATTTTTTGAACTGTTGAACGGAGGTCGGAGGAAATGATGCAACAGGACAGGCATAAGTGCTTTGAAAATGTTTTGTCCTCAATAGTGACATTGTTCGGAGGGCTTATACAGCGCTCAGAGGGCTCACAGTGCATTCGACAGATATTTATATGACGCACCAGAGCACCCATTTGCTCAGTGGTACCATTTATCATTACAATTGCTTGATTTTAATGTAATGGCAGTGCAATAACTGTGGCCTTTCATGATTAGCTAATTGCAGGAGCCAAAGTTATGATTACATTTCATATACAATTAATTGTTTAGCCTTAATGCCCATTTGCATATGCTGATGCAAAGGGTGGAACAACTGTTCATTTTCATCTTGAAAAAAGCAGGTATTGTAGTGCATATTGAGAGACTACTTCAGCAATTTCTACCTACTCTCTAGCTCCCTTTTTCAATTGTTCTGTTAATTGCCCCAGGAAATACATTCGATGCATATCCCTGTATTTAGAAAAAAAATCCAGAACCCATTGGCTTGAAATTTCCTTATAGTAGAAGTTACTGGGCTATTGCTGAGCTTGGAATTTGAAAATAAAAAACCGTGAAGCTCTGTCTGTACATCTTTGATGAAACATATGTTGCCTATGCCATTCTTATGAAGCTGCACCCATCTTTCAAACAGCATAGTAAAGCAGCAGTTACTTTTACTTTTCCAAATGTTCTCTAGTTTTAAAACTCTATCTGCACTACAAATTCTTCCTCCGGTAAAACTAGTTCCATCTTTGAAAGAATAAATTATACACATTCACTGCTTAATTTACAAATGCCACTGAAGAATTCATGAAAGTGAAGGTGCTCTATAAATAACGTTTCACATAAGCATTCAGGGGGGATTTTAGCCTGAAACTAGAATTTAATATGTTGGTTGTCTTGTCATGCAATATTCTGTAGTGTAGCTTTGTGTCCCTCAGCCTCGTTGTTTGGAGATAATTTACAATATTATGTATCATTTTCATGTTTTCCTTCATCAGTGTTCTCTCATTACAATTCCCAGCATGCATTAGGCAAATACATCATACTACCACTGAGAATTCCTGCGGTACTCAACCAGTCCTGACTGCAAGATTAGCCACTGATCTGTTGGCTAATGTGACTGTCAAGTGATCTTGGTTTAATTGGAAAAATTATTTGCTCAACAAGAACCACAACATGAACACCCATGTCAGACGCATTGAAAATTTTGATGCTGCGCATACTGGAGTTTGTGGCAGAAGAAAGGAGCAAACAGCCGTCAACATACTTTCAACAGTTTTGCTTCATTTGTATTTAATCTCCAGTAAAACAGGCCAAAGGTGATAGAAGCCAGCCAGCTAATAAACTACAACTATTCTACACCCCTCATGTTTGATTTACTTCCCGCACAAACAACAGTACATCAAAAGAGTTCCCTTCAGAGGAAACTACTACTTGACATGCACTTGAAATCACTGCTCTTGTAAACACGGAGGTATGCAGATTACTGCCTTGCTAACTGTCTTATGGTGTGTTGTCCTCTTCATCTGATGAGCTATTTCTGCCATTCTCCCTTGTAATTGACATTTGAATATATATATATATACATACACACTACCAGTCAAACGTTCGGACACACCTTCTCATCCAATGTTTTTTCCTAGTTTTTATTATTTTCTATATTTTAGATTAATATTAAAAACAAACAAAAATGATGAAAGAGCACATGGCAACTAGAATATGTTTTGTAATAAGGTAATGCTGGACTGTTGTTTTTTTACTTAGTTCAGTGGTTCCTGCCATAATGTGGAGTAGAACCGTAGTGGAATAGGATCACTAACTGTGTACCAACCCCACCATCACAA
>JBBPCY010000109.1:18191095-18208952 GCA_037974405.1 Brachyalestes nurse
TCAGAGCAATAGGTGATGTTTTCAATATTAATCTACAATGTAGCCAATAATAAAAACAAAGGAAATCGTTGAATGAGGATGTGTGTCCAAACTTTTGGTAAAGTGCCTTTAACCTTCAAAATACATCATCAGAAGGGATCACTGCTAATCTTTAAACCAGAAAATCTCACTCTGGAGACTACTGTAGGACCACTGTAAAATCCAGTCTAACCAACAGATGTAGCGATGACTACAGTTTCATTTAGTCTGTAGTGTGTCTTTAAATGTAACTGCCCAGGAGCTTCTGTTCTAAGTGCGTTTTGAGTCAACGGGTTTTGTAAGTGCAGTTAAGAGCTTTAAATTGCTGTCCATGCTTATCTACTACATGCTACAGATAGAGATAAGACAGAGATAAAGTTGAAAAACACTATCCCTTTAACTCCAGTATTTCAAGGTGGGTTGAGATGAACTTCAAAGGCTGAATGATGCATTCAGATAAGATCCAAAAATGGAAACCTTGCCACTGTCCTGTCTCAGGAGAAAGCTGTGCTGAGCCTCTCAATTTGTGGGAGAATGGTGCCTTTTGCATGGTTTTCTGTCTCCTGTCTGAGCTATGTGAAGGAGCTGCACAGTGTAAGAGGGCGTACGGTTTGCCCTTTGGCTCAGAGTGTACCAAAACTCCAGCTAACCAGACGCAATCAGTCGCAGTCGCTCCACGGCTGTTCCGAGCACTGTTATCCTGAGGGGGGAAGAAAGGACGGAGAGATGCAGTGAGGGACGAGAGAGAAGGAAGTGGAACACAGTGTTCCTCAGCTGGCAGAGTTCAAGAGCGGCCGGTAGATCGGTTAGGGTGTCGAGCAGCTTTGTGGTGTTTGTTCTGTCTCAGTTGTTTTCAGTGGATGTGAATTAGATGAAGACGATGCTCTACTGAATGGACCGTGGACTCACAAAGGGTTTTGTTTGCTTGGGGCACTGTGTCTGTGGAGCTGTGTGTTTGGTTTGTGAGTGTGCATTGTGTGACGGAGCAAGCCTTTGGTAAATATTGCGAAAAAACCTGCAGAACTTGCATTGCTGCAGGATTGTTTTTTTCTTTTCTTTTCTTTGCATTATTTATTCAAGGATTCTGTTTTCTTTGTGCAGTGTGGCTGTGTTTATTGCTCTGTTATCTGCTCCAAGCATTGTTTGGCATTGTCTGCTTTGACTCCTGGCCCCAGTGTCAAATGATATCTACCGACAGTGGAGAGATCAAATGGAACAATGGGAACCTGTGCAGGCACAAGCACACTTCCACTACACCCAACATAAACAAACACCTACTTAAGTCACATCACATTACAGTGTGTGTGTACATATATAGACACTCCTATGTGCCCCTATGCGGGTGGTGCCTCTAAACAAGGTGACAGTCATCCCACTTGAAGTCCTCCTGGACACAAAGAATGTCTCTCTGAATCTACAGTTGTTTGTATGGCAGCTATTCATACTCAGAGTGACCAGCAGCTCAAACAAGGCAAACTTTTTCCCTGCATGCTATGTTCAGTTCTAATTAGAAAAAAGAGATTGGGGTTGTGAATCATCTTGATTTCAACACTATGATGATAGGCTTTATTGTTATGTCCAGGATTGGGATGTAATACAATATGAGAACTGGAACTACATAATCAGAATACAGAAATGAAGGAACTCAACTAACTTTTTTGCAAACGCTAAAGTCTATGCAAAAGCATGAGCCGACTGATAAATTATTTTGAAGCAGCCAGGTATTTATCTTGGTGTTGCTAAGCATTTTTACCAGACGATCACATTGAGCACCCTCCTTAATAGTGGAAATGTTCACACCTAGCATTTCCAAGTTTACAGACTGTCCCACTTTATCTGAAATAAATTGTCCAAATTTTTTAACACATTTGCATTCAGTATCCTCACAAAACCTAAAAGAAATTGGTGTGTAGCTTTTATGAGGACCCCCTGGTGCCTTTATCAAACACTGCCCCACTTTTGCGAAGTTCATAAAACAAGAAGAGCTCCTTCTTGGGAGACTTTGGGAGCAGCGATGGACTGAAGCAGGTGGTAAAAGAAAAATGTTGAGAATTTGAGTGTTGAGATGTTGAGAACGTCATTCAATAAATATTTTTATAAAAGAAATCCATAAATTAACAGCCAAACAGTGAGAAACTGTGTGAATTAAGTAAAAAATGAGCAGCTTTCCAAGATGTATTTTAAATGTATTCTGAATATGTCACTTTTTTATGTGTTCCAGAAGAATATGTAACTGAATCCTGTTAGGCCAAACTATCACTACTTTTTCAAAGTGTTCTCTCAAACTCTGGGAATGCTTGAATATGAAAATAAGGATATACAGCCTGATGAATAGAGACATAGGTCCATGCAAGGATTCAGAGGCTGTCTTGTTCTAGAGACTAGCTGTTTGATGAAATATGGGTGTGTCATGCACAGCCAGTTGCTCCTCCAGTTCTACTTCAGCTGCCTTCTTCTGCATTTGGCAAGCACCTCCATTTCTCTTTACCTATTCAGTTACATAATATCTAGGGAAATGTCTTCTTTTGTCTTTTCCTTTCTCTGTGGTTGATGAGCCAGTTAGGGAGGTTCAGGGCCATCCAAACCAAATACAATTACGGGCAACTTTAATTGGTTTAGCCAAAAGTGGATTTAATTTGAATATATTACGACGATCAAATGCTCTATTTTGGATGCGACTACTATATTTTCTACCATCGGTGTGACATTTAAAGTATCTTGTTCATATTCTTCTCTTTCTGCCCCCTCTCACTACCCCTTTCTCTCTCTCTCTCTCTCTCTCTCTCTCTTCCTCCCTCTCACTCTCTCTCATGCATCATCTTCTGGCCCTTAGCAAAAGCTGCTGCACTCATGCAATTATCATAATTACTAACGACTCTGCAGTGTGCCTTTGCTGAGTATGCGTACAAACTCACTCACATGCGCACACAAACGCTGTTGCGTGGTTTTACATTGCGCACAAAGGGCCTTCTCCTGGCTCACTTAAGAAGAGCAAAGCAGTTGTTTTGAATAGACGACAAATGCAAATGATTTCATAAATACATAAATAACACACATCCTGTTGAAACGAGAATGTCAGAATCTTAACCTCAGAGCGGAAAATAATATTTACAAACCCTAAAGTAAACGAAAGCGAACAACACATTAGTATAGCTCAATGAGGGAAGCTTTATTTACAGTTCAAGAGACATGAAAGAAAGAAAAAAACAACTGCGCATATGGAAAACAGACCTTAGCTTACAAGTAATGTCTGCTGCTACCGAATGTTGGATCAAAATGGAGTTTTCCAGTTGGCTTAAAGACACACTTGGTATTCAGGCTTTTAGCAACAATTGATGACAGAAAGTCACACTTTCCCTGTGTTCTTCTCACTAACAGAAACTGCCCATCTGTGCAAGTCAGCATGCACGTGTAGTGTATGTTCTCTGCCCTTGCGCTGACATATAGAGGATGATGTATGTGTTTGTCCTCTCTAGTCTGCTGTTCTGAACCTGGCTGCCAGCAATTCTGATAAGCAGGCCTTGAGAGAAAAAAAGGATTGATGGAACTCTGTGTGGGTTAAATGTAGGAGGAGATGCAATGAAATTGCTGAAGAACATTGGCTCCTTCTCCAGTCTGTCAACAGGATGAGCAATTACAGGCCTTAGCAGCAAGCGAAAGGCCAGAACAACATTAACTAACCAGGACTCAAGTGCTTTTAACAGAATTAAGAACCTAGCTGACCTATGTTAGCCTTATGACTCATCACACTGCCCTTGCTCACTAGCTCCCTCACGTACACGTACACAGACGGAAGAAAGAAATGTTTAGGTTCCTTCATTTTACTGGTAATGGAGGCATCACACTTCTATTTTTAATATATTTCCCAATCTGTTACTGTGGTACTGCCAGCCAACGGAATTCATATCTCAGCTGCTGTAATGAGCTGCATCTAGAAAGGGGTAAAAAGGCACAGACAACTCTTGTTTCCTAAATCTCACCAACCGTATTGCTGCACACGGGCAAACAGAAATAAATAAATAAAGCACAATTATGCAAACAAAACACAAGCAAAGCAAGAAAATTCATACAAACAGAGGCCCCATTAACGCTGTATCCACTAAAGTGGCAAAGGAGGTGAGTAAGTGCAGCAAATAAAAGGTATGGAAGACACATAAAAGGCGCAGTAGCTGGCTAGTTAGAGAACACCGTCTTATCTACACATGAACAGCGAATGACAGTTGATGCTCCTAAATGAATCTGAAAAAGCCAAAATCAAATTAAATGCTTCTAATTGCCTAAAAGATTTCTCATGAAAATATAAAGCAGAGATTAATTTTGCATGCATGAAGACAAGCTCATACACATACAGGACAAATTCCACTCTACAACTACACGATTTATTTCTGCCTGTCTGTTTGCTTTTTTCCTTAATTACACAGGTCAACAATTTTTTTTTTGTAATCATCAGAAACCACAACACAACAAATCATGCTGATTTCAGATCTGCTTTGAGTTTTTTTCAGTCCCATTAACTTTTTGAATTATGAGTAATATTAGATTTGCAATAGACTTGGATGCTGTTTTTATTAAACCGCAAGCACCAATCAAGTAACTGTTTCAATATTTTCAGTGCGAAGTCAGATAGACGCACACTGTGGTATAGATATAATGATCAGTGTCAGTCAGCCACCACTGTTTCTTCAAAAACGCTTAGCATATGATTGTTATATATATCATGCAATATATAACTAGCTTCATCACAAAAACTGTAGGGAAAAACTAAACACAGATTTGAAATCAGCATGAAAAACACTACAAAACCCACATGAACTTATCTCTGATGATTTTGACCTGTTATGAACACAAAAATAACCCTTGTTTCGATTATCTGAATCCAGTCTGAAATTACCCCCAAAAAATACCTGTTTTACAATACCATGGACATGACAGGACAGAGCAGTGTAGCAGAACCATGAACCATTGACTACATTATCCTGAGGGTCAGCAACTAAAAAGGCTCCGCCCATATGTATATCTTTTTCAGAAAGTTATTTTAGTTTAGTGTTTTCCCATTGAAGGGTTCCTTAGGCATCCGAATGCACCCAAGGTTCTCCCTTATTCACCAATATTTTTAAGAGCGTAGAAGGGTGCAGAATAAAACTTTGGTTCTTGGACTTATAACATTTAGGCGGGAAAACTTTTTGGTTTCTGGTTTTCTTCAATAACTGAACACCCCACCAGCACCTCCAGCTTTTTGCTTTTTCAAGAGTGAATAGTCTTTTCTAGCTGAAGCAGATCTCTCAGGAGCTCATAGTGCAGCAAAGACAAAGCCTCTGCTTCTCTCACTAGGAATTCTCAGAGCAAAACATATCTGAAATATTGATTGCGTTTTGCTTTTGCTCATTTCCAAGACAGACTGCAGCTCTCAGGAAGGACAAATTCTGAGTGCGCAAGTCCGTGTACGTCCATTCCTGTGTGAGGGAGAGCGAGGACAGTAGCACAGAGATGAACACACAGATGGTGCTGTAATGCCTCACAGGCACACTCTACATGGTACTTTTCCACCTTCCTCCCACACCAGAATCTCATACGCATGCAAACACACATGCACACACACTCACACAGCCCTGAATTTTTATTTTTATAGACACCAGTGGGCCACAACCAATTAAACACCGAAGGCATTCAGACACATAATGGACGATTCAGATTCTCCCGATACGCATGTTAGTTCTTCTTTTTAAGACAATTAATTCTCCATTCAGATTCAGCTCCAGTATTTTGTGTATACCTTTTTTCACACAACAGAACCACCAAACCAAACAATACAAAGAATAGTGTCACATCCCCAGTCAGCGGCCACCAGAGGCCACTCCTGTCTAAGACTTGTAAAGGGTTTTTATGTTGACTGGGGGTGTGGTCTCATCTGTGTTGACTGGGGGTGTGGTCTCATCTCTGTTGACTGGGGGTGTGGTCTCATCTCTGTTGACTGGGGGTGTGGTCTCATCTCTGGCAGATGGAAGCAATAAGGGTTCTCAGCTGCCAGGGATGAGACCAATGGTTATCATGTGTTTTGAGTTTCAGTGCCTGTATTAATAGAGCCTGCTTTGTGTTTCATGTTGTCAGTTCTCCAACACAGTGATTTGAGTTGTGCCTGTTTGGTTTCTCCAGTTGTTTGAGTTTTGGCCCCCGTGCCTCCTTTACTTAGTGCTCTGTTTATAATAAAAGAAAGAATGGAAGTCTGCTTCTGTGCCTCTTTGCTGAATGGGCACAGCCCAGATGTGACAGAACAATAGCAGAGAAGTCATTCAATCTTTCCAGCTGGCTGGAAGTGGAAATACAGTCCTGAATCCAAACAGTGTTCCCAAAAATTCATTTCCTACTCTGAATTTCTCTCTGGCTCTTCAAGGTACTGAAGCATGAAAATTTAACTATTCAAACACATTTATGTTATATTTCAGCACTTTATATTTAGAAGCTGTTCAGCTCAGTTACAGGACTTTCTGACAGTGACTCATGATGTCAGTGAGCACCACTAGACTTTTCCCCAAAGTATTCATGCATTTTGTATGTGCTGCTTTCTTCTTCTTTCAAAAATAAAAGAAAAATTCCTACACAAAAGAGTAGAAAAAGACTTTTATTTAGAACTTGACTGCAGGCCCCTTCTAGCATTTTTACAGTGTAGAGTACAGGAGCTGGCTAGTCTTCTCATAAACTGGCTCTGACAACATTTACAGCATACTGACACTTCACTGCTGACTGCTCCAAAAATTTTAAGAGCACTAGGGTAATGTATGTTTCATAATCAAAATGTGATATTTCACACAAATTAAACATGTGCCTCACAGAAGGATGTCCTACTGCTTTAAAAAAGAGCACAGAGTTTAGCGCCTAGGCTACCTCCATTAGCTTACCTTGAGCATTGGCTTACATTCGCTAAATTAGCTAAGAGACACAGAAGAACTCAACAGATAAAGCACTGCTGCACTTCTTGTTCTAAAATGTCAAAATTCAATACCACACAGTAGTAAGATTAACTAAAGCCAAGGTATGAAAAAAATATAAAATAACAAATTGCATATTCACAGTGTATGCCTATAAAAGGACCAGAGGTGAGTTGGTGGTTATGGTGGAAGTAGTTTGTTTGTTGAATGAAGAGTACAGGACAGTCGAATAGAACGAGACAGGAGTTGGTCGTTAAACAGTCAGAAGCCTAGGAGAATACAAGTCCAGAGAAGAATATGTATTGAAAAACGGCCTGAGTTGTTTGTTCACTGGTTACATGACTACTGCCTATTCACAGCTTGTTCATTCACAGATCATAACTACAGTTATTCGAGTCTGAGAGCTATTTTCACTGGTGAGGAAAGCTAGCCAATGTTATCTGGTCAGCTAGAACATTTCTGTAGTTAGCTATTTCATGTTTAATTTGCTTTTCCATTGGAACAAGGTAATACGCTACAGGTCTTCAATGAGTGAACAGCTAGCACAGAAGGAACAGAATAATATTTTCATTGTTAGGTGCAGAGCTCTTGTATGGAATTAAAGCAATTCAACAATAATCCATCATTTCAACTGAATAATTCAATAGTTTATGGTCCAGAAAGCTGCCTAAGAGCTTAACAAAAGTGAACAAATACATTACCAAGTTAAGCAAACCATGTGGTTCTTCATGTTTGAGAGGGGAGGGTTGGATTTATACTTAACAATCACTACACATTATATGGCTTTCATGCCACTGTGGATTTGTTCATTTTCCTGAATAAGATCTGAGTTAGTGAAAAGATTCGAACATCACTAGAATCAGTCCTGCAAGGTCTCAAAGACTGTAGAGAAACCTCTAGTCAGTGAATGGCCAACAAACGTGCACACCCCAAGCTAACATTAATATTTCCGTAGTAACATCTGGCTGGATGAAGACAAGGGCTGTTTCTCCTGCAGATCTTTTCGCTCTTGCTGGAGTGTTGGGCGGTGGGAAGCAGAGCAGAGCGGTTATAACTGGAAAAAGGAGCGGCTGTAGAAAGCTGGTGTCGAGGTTCTCTCTCATTTCACAACCACTCTAATACAGCTCCATCACACGCTTTACCACAGTGTTAGATTCCTCAGCTCAGCTTTGACACGCTTGAGTTTAAAGTCCAGTTAAAAGAATGAAGGATATGGAGCGAGTTAGTTAGATTCTCTCGTGTGTGAGCGCTGAGTGAGCTGGTCTGTGAGACACAAGTCTACATGCTAATGACTGATCTGTAGTTCAAACAAGCCAGCTGAAAATCACCCTCCCTCCTTAGGACAAGCTTTTTCATAGCCCAGTGCAACAGAAACGCTGTGTATTGTATTGTATCAGCCAGTTTCATTGCAAGAATTTCATACTGACATGGGCTTCCAACTATTATTAAAGGAATGAATCAACAAATTACAAAAAGACACCAAAACATCATTACAATCTAAAACTGGATCTCAACCAGAATCAGTATGTAATTGTGCAAAAGAGACAAACTTTAGCATATTGAATTATCATAAACAAAAATTTGAATGGTTCACTGCTTAGTACCAAAATCTGTACTTGCAGGAATTTCTCTTTTAATAAAAGTGAGGTGGGAAACTATACCTCAGAGGTGAACGCTTTACAAATGAATTAAAATTACTCCAAAATGTGCCCTCTCACGGGACAACATGTATGTGATGGTGTGTATGGGTTATAAATAGGTTCAGAGTGAAGAATCCGTTTTGCACAATTAAATCATACGTGAGTGCACATTCTATTGGAACCAGTTGTTCTCATACCAACTGGGACCACAGGGACCCTCTCAAATGGTCCACGTTTTTGTGCAATCCAGAGGGAAAATAGGGACTTACTTGTATTTGAGAGCCACTGATTTAAGTGACTGTTGGAATCTCTGTTAAATGTTTGCCCATAAGCAGGAAACCCATTTTGATGCATGATCAGAAAAACGACCTCATAATGTTACTGACTAAGATACATTGTTGTAATTCGAATGGTTTTAGACACAGCGAACAAAGTTCAAACAGAACTTTTGACTCTGATGGATTTATTTAATTATAATGATACTGCCTTGAGGGGGAAATATATGTAGTACATTTTTTACTTGATGTGATTTCCTTTTAGGAACATGGAGTACTGGTGGAACTATACAATACCTTAAACTGTCACACTGTATGCATTTACCTTGACAAGAGTTGTTTTGCTGTGTAGGATTGTCGAGTGTGTGTATGTGTGTGTGTGTGTGTGTGTGTGTGTGTGTGTGTGTGTGTGTGCATGTGTAAGAGAGAGCACATAGAGGCACTATTGTTGATCGGCTCGCTGTTGCTCCCGTGTGAGAAGAAGGAAGCTGCTTGGCTGCTTGTCACCCCGTCTCCTGAACGACACCTCTTTCGTTATATTTATATCATTTCAGCACAGTCCTTTAGGACTTTGTAGTGTCCATGTTTTAGCTCTGTTCCAGCTCCCTGCACACCTGAGCCAGGTAAACAACAGCTGTGGAACTATGATTGGCTTGCTCAGGTGCGTTTGGCTCCTGAAAACTTGGCTGAGAAGCATTTTCATTTCTTTGCACATCTGCACATAAGGGCATCAAAGAGAGAAGGCTGTCTTAAGCAAAACAGAGATAGGATGTTCAGTTGTGTGTTTTTCTTTTGTATGCTAGAAGCCAAAGTGTGTGGCTCTATGAAAGAAAAGAAATGAAAGAGAAGAGATGTTTGGAGTAGGTGAACACGGAGATTGAACTGCAGTGAAGAATTCGTACTGATTAAGAGCAACTAGACTGAGGAACATATTCTGATTTATTACTCCATTTTTCTTGCCATTTCCCATGGGTGCTCTATAAGCCTTAAAATCATTAGTATTGGAGACATATGGGACTACTCAGATTTGAAACTTCTATAACAGATCAATAAACAGTAATCTACAGTCTAGGGAGCAATATAAAAGGAAAGCTAAAATAGCATGCAGCCCAAATCAATGTGCAAAGAATGAGAAGTATTTATGGGTTGTGTCATTTTGTCTACTAGAATCTACAGTCTCCAAGTCAATTTTCACGCTCTCTCTCGTTCTCTCTCTATCTCTCTCTCTCTCTCTCTCTCGCTCTCTCTCTCTCTTTCTCTCTCTCTTTCTTTCTCTCTCTCTCTCTCTCTCTCTCTGTGCTTGCCTTATCATTGATTAACCACCATGGTGTCTTTGTTTCTTTCCCCTCTGCAGATCACCAAACAGCAGCTTCAGACCACCAAGGATCGCTTTGAGTCTTTCCTCAAAGGAGACACTCAGATTGTGGCGGACGAGGCCTTCATCAATGCAGTCCAGAGCTACTATGAGGTACAGCTTTAGTGCTTAAGAGAAACAAAACACTTTGAAAAGAAACACCCACCATTTAGTTTCCAATTAGAGTGTCAACTAAGGGTCCGCTGCCTTGTGTATTTTTATATATAGCAAAATGTTTGTAAAATCTGTAAAAACAAACCCTCGATAGAGCCCTCTCACACTGATGGCCCATCAAAAAGATATACAACATTAGAAAACCAATCCATCCTCTTAAGCAGAACATGTTAGAAAGGCATTTAATTATGTTATGTTATTGTAGATGTCACATTATAGAAAACATTTTGTTGATGACATATCTTTGTATAAGTAAATTAGCATTGAGATGAGAGTCCTAAACAGCCCTCAAGGGACATTTAAAAGGTTCTTTTTAGCTCAGAGCACACACACACACACACACAAACGCCCATTCAGTGGCATACACACAGAGTGAGGAAATTTCTATGCTAATGGCCTTACTGATAAAGTATTGTTGTGGTAGGGTCACTATGTCATTCTCTTCTGTTGCTATGGTTTGGGCCTCTGTGGCTGTTAATTAGCCTGTGCAGCTAAATACAAAACAGAATAACAGACAAAGGTTCTGGGACAACGCTCTAGTTTTGGTTAAATATTAAAATGCTGCATCATTTCTGCCCAAAAATAACACCAGCACTATTCAGAGTCAGTGTCATCATTTGAAAAAAAAAACATATGGGAGACTAAAGAATTTACAAGAATATGTCCATGTTAGATTTAGGACATGAGCTATAAGAAATGACTAAGAAGTCAAGGGAATTACAAGAGCCCTAAAAGTGAGGCTACGCTCATTAAACCAAACAAAACAATGTGACTTCTCTTTCAGGGTAATTTGATCTAATTAGATTACTCTGATAACAGACCATTATGACTTTCCCTGATCTATTAGCATTCGGCAGCTGGGCTCTGGGATCTTTAACTTTTATTTTATAAGCTAGTCATAGGTAGACAAAACAGAAAGTCCAATATGTTATGGTAATAGCAGCAAATTAGTACTCATTAGAACTCCTTTGTTAAATACTTTTCATTTTGTTAAATACAAGTTTCATTTTAGTTATCATTGGCTTAAATACCAGTAAACACGATGCGGTAGAACGAAATACTAAGAGCCTATAGCCTATAAATATTTTGGACAGACTTTTTGACCCAGTTGTACTAATGGTAACACAGTAGCTGGATTATACGGAGGTAAAGCATGTTTAAGTGAGGCCTTATCTACACAGTGCTTGTGGTAGAAGTGCTGTACTCTATATCTACACGCCACTTGACTCTGACTGTTCTGTGCTTCCACACTTCTCTTTAAGATTCAGGACAACTTAAAAATACAGTTCTATTTGTTTTGAGAGGCCAGTGTTTTATCCTCATTAATATGTTTTGTTCATTTTATCCTAATTAGTGATTTTTATATGCATATGAAGAGACATAAATGTATGTCTGAGTTTGCAGCTCATGTTAATTGTCATAATCCATAAACAACCCACTGTGGTCTTCATAATCAAACATCTTAGCCCAATTCCAAGGTCATGTTTGTCCAGAAACCCTGACCCTGTCAGACAACAGTTCATTTTCAAAGTGGTTTGTCACTGTATGTGCAGGTAGATAGAGGCTCATGGGAAATCGACGTCTGGATTGGAACCAGACTGCAATTTAGAGCTCCATTCGTCTTCCTGAACAGAGCAGTGGAGAGGGGCTTTTAAAAGCAAGGAAAAGCAGCTGCCAAACGGCTCTACCAGACCTTCCAAATGTAGAGAAACAACATAAATCACATTTTACTCACACCTCCATAAAACTCCATTTGAAACATAGGTTGGGGGAGGGGAGGTGGGGCTGCAGAGTAGGAGTTTGGGTTTAGTCAGACTCTTTACGCCATACTAAACTGCCACCGCAGCAGGACCAGAGAAGAAATCACACTTTTTTATCAGCCTGGTTTGCACTAGGGAAGGATGATCTGAATAATTCAGAGAGAGAAAGGGTGAGAGAGATGGAAAATTTGTGGTCTTATGAATGCAGCATTTTGCCAACACTGGCGCCATTGTTTTAAAGCTGTGAAATTTTAAAGTTTCCATTTCTTCCTGCGGCTGTAATGACCTTTCTATATTATTGCAATATATCACTATAGATGGAGGTGTAGCCATCATATTGTAAAATATTAAAGCATAGCACTGAGACATAATTTCCCAATGCAGACTGGAATTGGTACCAATTTTGATCTAAATCATTATGGATATTTGCTCAAGTTTACGTTCCAGAGGCGAAGCATTGACACCATATAAGAGTACCTGCTCACACTGAGGTAGAAGCAAAGGCTTCTGCAAAGTTCAAGTGTTGCAGTTTTTCTTTTTTTTGCTTGCACCCTTCGTATCATATAATTAACCATTTAAACATTTATATTTCATTATGCAGTGTTACATATATAAAGGGAGTGCATGAGTCAAGAGTCAGAGTTTGTGTCATAAGGCCTGCTGTTGCATGCAATAGAATTATGGTTAAAAAAATATAGCAAAATAGGTATATTATTTTAGAGTGAACAGCAATTGCTTTAAGAATGTCAATTCCAAAACATGGAGTAATTACTTGCTAATGTGAATGTGTTTGTATTTGACTTCTGAGCTGCTGTATCTACAAGCAATAATTATAAGTAGTGTAGTTAAATACAGGGCACTTTAGTTGCCACTGTCACATCCGTTTGATCTTAATGAAGTAGAGCCCTTCCCGGATACTTTAAAGACTTCTTTGTGGATATGTGACTCATAGGTGTTTCTGAAGAGTGATCGTGTGGCTAAGATGGTCCAGACTGGAGGTTTCTCAGCCGTGGACTGCCGCGAAGTGTTCAAGCGTCACATCGAGAAACGCGTTCGCAGCCTCCCTGAGATTGATGGCTTGAGCAAGGAGACAGTGCTGAGCTCCTGGATGGCCAAGTTTGACACCATCTACCGTGGAGACGAGGACCCACGCAAGGCACAGCAGCGCATGACAGCTAGCGCAGCTTCTGAGCTGATCCTCAGCAAAGACCAGCTCTATGAGATGTTCCAGCAGATCCTAGGCATCAAGAAATTTGAGCACCAGCTTCTCTACCAAGCCTGCCAGGTGAGGGCGCTCTCACAATGACGTCACAGGGGCTAGAGAATCATAGGCTAACAAGTGAAACATTTTTAGCCAATTCATTCAACACAAAGCATCTTACGGACCTGACTGATTGACTGACTGACTGACTGACCGACACACTCACTCACTCACTCACTCACTCATGTTTATCAAGTAGTAGATTCTCCATAAAAGGATTTGTATCATTGTATCATTGAAAGGGAAAAAATGGGAATGAGCCCCCACGGATGAACGTCAGCCTTTCCTTTGTGTTATTTGGCGCATTATGCCTCATTGTAAATAAATAAGTTCTAAATAAATAAGAGCCATCTATATTTCTAAACGAAATAACCTTCATATTCTCAGGATAGGGACACCTCATGAAGGATACACAGTGTTTCAGTGTCACCAAGTTCACAACTCATTATTTCTGCTCAGAGCAAGTTTTACAGCATTTGAAGTGAGCTCTGTGAATAATAAGCACACTGGTGCTAATGCATTCTTCCAAGGCCACGATTAGAAGCCTTGTCACGAGGCGATTAAGCAAGAAGCTGAAAGAAATTTACATCTCCTCATCAGTTTAATGCATTTGAGAGCCCTCTTCTCCAGTACATGCACTCATAATACACGTGCCCTTGAACACCACTGAACTACTTGCCACCAGCTACAGGATTATGTTCATAAGTATAAACTAATAAATGTAAACTACATTTTTCCAGTGGCTTCATAAATTAGCTGTCAGTTTGAGGTTAGAAACCTTCAGCAAAATCTTTAACGAAATCTGTTTTCACAAGCAGTTGTCAGCACATGATTTCTAACACTCTCTATGTTTTTTGCTCTTTCTCTTTTTTGCTCTAGTGATATAGATCTCATCTGAGCTTCTAAATCTTACTTACCCTCTCTCTCTCTCTCTCTTCCTCTCTCTCTATCTCTCTTCCTTTTTCTTGTTCTTTGAAGATGAGTAACCCAGTTTTCTCTTGCTGCTGGTTTAGACTTCAGGGTCAGGAATTAGCATATAGCCTTCCTAAAAATGTCTCCCGGAAATCTAAACAGAATCATAAAACAAAGGTTATGGAGCACAGTGTTTTGTCTTTTTAGCACTTTAGACTGCTCTGTCATGGTGCTACAAAGTTCAAAGAACAGTTTAAAGACTAATCCTTGTACTTATAGAAGTCAACTGCCTTCCATTTAACACAAATGGTCAAACAGAGTTTTGATCTCAAAGCTTACGAAGTGTTTTGGAGGAAACAAGCCTGAATATGAACTGTAATTGCCCAGCTCTGACTGGCGAATGTGTCCTTCTGTCGGACAAAGAGAGAGAGGTAATGGAGGAGAGAGAATACTTTAAAGACAGTATTCAGCGTTAAATCTTCCCCTTCCTGGCAATGTCAGTGCAGTCAAAACATCACAGTGTAGCCAAGGAAAATCGCCACATCCACTGACAAATAAGTCAAATATGATTGTTTTTTTGGCATTTTCAAATGGCATGTGCTGCCTCAAGCTGAAGCACTGCTCATTTGACACACAAGCAAGGTTCTACTTGCAATTTTGCTGTGAGTTTCATGGAAAATGAGTTTGTTCATATCATTGATCAACAAGATTAAGAAAAATAAAGATACTATTAAACATCAGGCGTGCTCTCTCAGTTACAATGTCCAGTACATTTACCCCTTGAAATATTTTGCCATCCAGTAATGGAAGGAATGTCTAGCTGGCAGTCACTGTTAAAGGCTTAGGTTATATCAGGAGACTTTATATGTGAGGCATATAAAAATCTGGACATAAGTATATCCTTTTGTCTCTTGAGGCGAACAAGGACCTTCTTAAAAGAGAGATGGCTCAGCAAGTGTGGGACAGCATACACCTTGTTCAGAGAGATCAGGTGGAATCTGTTGCAGCTGCCCAAGGGTACCCACATCATGGATATATTCATCCTTAGATCCAGGAAGCGTGAAACAATCTAGAGACCTATTTTTGTCTCTTATCAAGCGAAGCAGGCCGACATTAGGTATGAGTCAGAGGCTTAGCTGTCACCGTTGGCTATAGCAGCAAAAACATTTCTGATCATAAAGCTGTAGCAGTCTGTCTATTTGGGCAATTAGTAGCATTGTTTTGAAAATTGTATTCTAATATCTTTTCTTTTTGACAAGGCTATATTCATTTTACATGTTTGGTCACAGGCTCGAATTTTATTACATTATTACAGTATATATTATTGTATTCAGTATTTCACCCATATAATGTAGCCTATATACAGCCTATTACCTTTCACTACTCCAAAGCAAATAAATACCTGATCAAATGAATTTAATGAATGTGGTTTAAAGTTGAAATGTTCATGAAAGCCCAGTGTTAAACTAAACTCAGTTTAGCTTGGGCACCTTTTTAAGTCAATAACTTGCCTCTGTTGCACACACATTTTGCAAACAAAGTCAAGGAAACACACATCAGTCTTTGTCACATCAAAGCAAGCTTGTTTAGCTTTTGTAAATGCATTGAAAACAGTTTGTTCGCTCCTTTTTTTTTCTCATCCATGGGAAGTACGCTGCCGTATGGATCTCAAGGCCATGCATGGGAGGCCTTTTTTCTTTGCCTGCCAATAGATGCCTCATACACCACCTGGAGTGTATTTAATGAAAGCACAATCACATGTAATTGGCTGAAATTGTCTGGCACTACACACACACAGTCAGAGCAACTGTGCTGTTGCCTGCCCCGCACACTCGCACATCCATCCCGTCACAGTTTTTTTTTTTTAAATGGTCCATCATTTTACATTAGCAGCTCCTCTTTTGGCTGAAATTTCAGTTAGAGGCTGCTGATGAGAGATACTGGAGCCAAGTTCTGCAAACACCGTCTCAATGTTGACTCTGCATATTTTAATATCGGATTTTCCAAAATGCACGCTTGCTGAGCCACTGAATCTAAAAGACAGTATAATGATCACCCACCTGCGCGGTTAATGAGGCAGCCGAAACCTTTGTGTGGGAATTGGCCAATTGAGCATTCGCATCGGCAAACAACTCCTGTTGTCTCCAGCAAAGCAGGAGCTCTTGTGTGGAAATTCATAATGAGCCATAACACCCAACTACTGACCATGCAGAAGGTTTTTTTTTTTGCTTGATGTCTGTTAACAAACTACTGTTTGCAGATACCATGGCAACTGAGAGCAGTCAGTCCAATCAACCTTCATCCCTCTGCTGAGGCCTTTTAAACTGATGTAGTGAATATATTTCCAGATAATTTGGTTACTCAGTGATTAATATACACACAGAGCCATTTATTATCTTGCAGGTGTATAGTTAGTGACTGTAGCTCATTTTTTCGTGCACAGTTTGTGTTAGACATCCTCTATCAGTCCTTTATCAGAGCTAGGTTTCTGGCTCATGTTGGCTGGATTTTGAGTGGAAGATCACTGTCAACCTAGCACCCTAGAAAAGTCCACTGTGCCTGCATACACAGTCATATGCCAAAGTTTGGCCACCATCAGTTTTGATGTTTGGTGGTTTTCTAAATGGAAAATTAATGCAAATCCCCCCGTAGAAGAGAACTCTCTATAAATTGCATACATCAACGTTCTCTTCACATGGTAAAACACATTCATAACAATAATTTGCCAGCTGTAGTTTTGGTTTGAAGGATTTGGTTTTTATAATTGAAACTATACAAAGCCTATATAACAGGTCATCAGCAACAATTGTCAGAAACATTTATATTGGAGCAAGACATGGGACAAGGTTGTGCTCTATCACCTCTTGTTTTTATTCTCTTTATTGAATCCCTAAGTCATTGGACTCAGCAGACTTCTTTAGCAATTAATGTACCTAGAGATATTGAAGACCTATTAACAGGTCCGGGATGGTCTGATAAATGCTAAAATGAAAACATTTAACACATAGTACCACAACTTTTCCAACTTTGCCAATAACCCAAAAACAGTTTATGGAATAGAGCAGACTTATTTCAAATTACATACAGAGATTTACATATAAAAATAACTATAAATGTTTTAGTACTGTCCAGAGAACACAAAGAAGGTGCATCTTTAGATGGTGAATTACCCTGTGCTCAGAGGTGGGAGGTTTGAAAGTAGCCAATCAGAGAATGTTATTTATTTCTCCTTGCTGCTGATTGGCTGCTGACCTTTGACGCAGCTGCAGTCCAGAATTTCCCGAATGGAGTGTCTGGAGTGTTCTCATGTTTTTCGTTGTGTTCTTCTTAAAGCCCTGTATTTTTATTACTGTAAATTAAAATACATTTTTACTGTATTTACCCTGCAGTCTATACAGGGGTAACATCAGTATTTTACATTCTAGTGTACAGTACGGATACGGGTTTACCTTTACATTTTCTTTAAGGGTAATGTATTAAGCTGCGTTTAAAATGAAGTTAAAGTGTTTTGGGAGCATATTTGGGGGCATATTTAGT
>JBBPCY010000109.1:18216752-18259795 GCA_037974405.1 Brachyalestes nurse
GAAAACCTCAAATTATAGCAAAAAACGTATATTTCTGGGCTGATCTTGCCTCCATCCCAAATATGGGATGAAGCCCCGTGGACAGTGAACAGGTTAAGGATGAATTAAGAATAAATTAAGGATTACTATTCATCCTTGGTGCAATTGCATGTGTACCTGTTTTTGGTCAATAATTTGCCCGGTGTTGAGAGAAGGTCTCCTAAGGCTTTTGTTTTATGGCTCAGTGTTACAGATTGCTGTTAAATGTAAAATATGTAAAATGTCCTCCTGTGTAGGTGGTGATCATGGAGGTGCAGGGTCTGAAATCTCTGGCTCCAAACCGCATTGTGTACTGCACCATGGAGGTGGAGGGTGGAGAGAAACTCCAAACTGACCAGGCTGAGGCCTCCAAACCAACGTAAGACATGCTTACTTCCATCGGAATGTCATGCTCAGTGCAAGTCTATATTTATTATAGTTATTGAATAATAGGTCCTGAGATTACTAACTGAAAAATGAACATGCAGTTTAAAGGGTTGGATGCATCATAAAACAAAAAAGACTGTTGACCTTCAGAAAACATTACAAAATGCTGCTGCTACTCTGAGCCGAGGTGAGTGAACATCATGGCAGCGCTGCTTCAGGTGCTGTGTGTTCCAGCACTGCTCTCATTTGGACACACACAGAGGCAGAGGCTCTGGGGAGGAGCACATGATTTTGAGCTATTTTTGGGCCCCCTCTTCTGTCACTGGATCAGGTGCCAATTTATAATGAACTAAGGAGGGGGAGGGGAAAGGGGGAAGAGAAAGAGAGGGAGGGTAAGGGAGAGATGGAGAGAGAGAGAACGGAAGAATGAAAGGGAGCACAGCCTCTGTTTCCCCTCACAAGTGCAGTCAGCTGTGGAGAAAATGATTAGAAATGTGGAGAGAGAGAGGGAGAGAGAGAGGGAGAGAGAGAGGGAGAGAGAAACGACAGCAAATGGGAAAGAATGAAAAAGTCAAAATGAGAGAGTCTCCAGATTTGAAGAATAATGACATCACAGGAGAATTGGTGATGTGGTCCATCATTGTACATGCTACGCATAGTTTCACATATAACTGGTTAGTTCATACACCAGCCTCACTTCACACACACACACACACACACACACACACCCGCACACACACAGAAACACATCTATGATGGTTGTACCTTCGAGAAGCCACATACATAATGTCTTTCTGCCTGTCCCTGGATGCACAAGGTCACCTTCATGCTCTGCGTCATTGGTGACAAAACCCAGCATGTGGCAGCACCAAGGACACTCTCTCCTCTACTCCTCCCCTTCTCCCCCTCTTCCTCTCGCATCTCTTGCCTCTATCCTGCTCATCCTTCCCCTTTTTCACTTTACAACATTCTATTTCTCCCTGCTGCCCTGTTTCCACAGGAGAGGCAGATTTATGGCAGCAGCTCACAAGTGAAGGTTTGCAATAACCATCAGAATCAGTAAAGTAAGACAGAACTAGAAAGAGTGTTGTTTTCTAAGCCATTTGTATCACACACACACACACACCCGCACCGCAGAAACACAGACACATGCACGCGCAGTGCTCAGTGATGCGTGCCGTAGTGCAGTGTCAGCATCCTCTCCGGCGCTTGCCCTTAGTGCTGTCAGGATGCTAACCACCTCATCGTCATGGGAACCAAACACGCTGGACCAGGGACAAACCAATAGACCACCTGTAACCAGGCTCTGTTCATTGACCCAGGTTTCATACCCCTTTAACATTATTCAGGTATTAATCTTAAAAGCGCAATATGATTACAACAGTGAAATATAATATTCTGTTTTAGAATGTCCTGTTCATTCTCCATTTATGGAAATGAACCCTACGGAACGTAAAAGAGAAATTTTGACCCCTTAAATTCATTTAAATCTTCTAGAAGAGGAAATATAGCATGTACAAGTCCATGTTGGCCACACTGAAATGGATCAGTGTGTAAAATCTCAGCTACTTTTCTATACTATTCTGTATAAAGGATGAACAAGGCTTCCTTTAGTGGGGTGATGGTACTAACCTAGTGGGTAGGATACTTGCTTCTGGACCAAGAGGTCATGGGTTTGAACCCTACCTTCATCATATCACCACTGGGTTCCTGAGCAAGACCCTTAACCCCAAGTTGCTCCAGGGAGACTGCTCCCTGTAGATAGGGAATGGAAGTAGCTTTGGTTAAAAGCATATGTTAAATGTTTTTTTTTATGTGAGTGTGTTAGCTCATTCAGTGTACAGCTCAGTTTGATAAACACTTACTTTTGTGTTGTTTCATCAGAGTACTGATTAAATATGACTGATGTGTGACCACCCTGCAAACTCCCACCCCACTCACTCAAATGGCCATGAATTTATGACACACTTCTGAAAAGGCAGTCATAACACTGTAGTCCATGTAGCTACTGCTTAAGAAGATTTTGGATTTAAAACATTTGAATGGTGTAGTCCTGAGAGATAAACAAAGGTTGGACGATGGTTTTATAAAAATAAATTATGACCGCATTTACTATGTGTCCCCACAAATGACATAAGTAGACCTCAGAGAAAACAGTAAGATACCAGAAAGCGGCTATCATTGTTTATAATTTAATTGTGCTGCCTTGCCAATTATGTTGTGTTTCAGTCCTACTTTAGTCCACTTTTACAACCACCCAAAGACTGGTGTTGTTTAATCTTTCAATTTTACATCCCTGTAAATGTGTTTATGGACTCTTCCCAACTGAGTAACTGTCATGCCCCCATGTGGTTAGAACGGAGTGTGGTGATATTGTCTTCTCCGACTACATCCCCCCCCCCCCACCTTCCATTCTGAGTCTAAATATGTCACTCTCACGCTGCTCAGAGAGACATTATTTCTCTACACACTGATAAAACACAATTCACACACAGGCGCTTATAGAGACACACACAGTCTCTCCCTCCTGCACTCTCAGTCTCATTTGACTGCTGTCTCTGACACGTGCAGCCTGTTTCCACGGCAGCAGATGATGTCACGTGTTCCCGGCTTTACTAGGCCAGCGCAGACTATCATCAGGGCTGCATATGTATATGTGATTGCAGACTGAATGATGGATGATGGTTAAGGTGAACATATTAAATATCTGAGTACAACCAGTCTCTAACCTGCATGCGTTTCAGTGCTGTAAGAGTAACGGGGGCTCTGCAGGAATTCATTCATGCTGGTCCCGTTTACTGCAGGACTGAATTTGTCTGACAGAATATATATGTTGTATGTTGTTGCTGTTTTATTTAACTGTCTGTAACGTGCATTTCAGTCTGATATTCCTTGTAGGGCTGTAGTACTGTATATGCATACACATGCATACACACACACACACACACACACACACACACACACACACACGTTCTTCATTGTTTACCTCCCTTTATGAAGGGAGAAGAAGAGAGGATGAGGGGGAGAGGAGAGCATGTGAAATGGATATATCTGGAGGTGGAGAGTAAATGAGAAGAGAGATCAACAGGGAGGGACCTACATATTTCAGAAAGAGAGCAGGGAAGAGGGGGAGGGCATCAAAAGAGTGGATTATCTGCTGTATGTAGGTGTTCTGTAATATGTACATGACTGAAACAAAATCATGAAAATCGTATCAGATTATTGTCTTTATATTATTAATGAGCAAATGATATGTAATGAACTCTGTATTGCCATGTATGTTAATCATTTATATAGAAGGGGAACTATTATCCTCGCTTCAAATATTATAATAGGAAATAAAGAATATTATATTATCACAGGAAATAAAGAATGCAAAAGATGTATAATATGTGCCCTTTAATTATATTCACTTGCTTAGTAGAATCAGTATTGAAATGATCTTTGTTGGCTTACTTCTTGATATTTGACCCAGTCACTCTTTCATAGCTGAAAAACTTCACGAAAACCTTGCAAATGAAAGGTAATGTCCCAGGTGGCTATTTTTGTTGTTGTTGTTGTTGTGTGAAGATTGTGACTGTTTTTGTGTATGTTACAGATGGGGGACTCAAGGAGACTTCACAACTACGCACCCTCTTCCTGCGGTTAAAGTCAAACTATTCACTGAGAGTACGGGAGTGCTGGCCCTGGAGGATAAGGAGCTGGGCAGGGTAAGGATCTGTTTCTGCTTCATCTGCCTCTCCTTTGTCTGCCTGGGCTTCATGTGCTTCTGCTTTACTGAAATGGGACCAATTGATCATGCTTAGCCTGTGGCGTTTGATAAAAAAATCACATCTTGAAAAGGGAAAGTATCTTCAATGTAGGTAATGTATTTAATATTGTTTTTTCAGTATGGGGTTGCTGTAAGAACATTATAAGATAATACATTCTATTTCTATGCGTTTTAAAGTAACATTATATTACTGCACTGACAGATTTACTTTCCTCATGTATTGTTTCAAAGAACAAGAAGATGTTCTGCTTATCCATTAAAATATCTTATGGAAAAATGTAAAAGAGAAGTAAAAAAAAAAATAGAAATAATCCTATTTTATAATATCAAAAATAATTTCACCTTGCAGGATAGATTTTTTATAACAAGTCATGTTCAGAATACACAAAACAATTCCAAACTAGTGCAGTAGAAATTTTTTGAATTCAGTTCCATCTGAAATAATAGCTGCAGTTTAGCCATGTAATCTAATCTCTGTTAGGCATGGGAGGGGGTGAAGGGGGAAAGGCATGATGGCATCAGGCATAAAAAGTTTACTTTCATCCGAATAACTGAACTAGCTGTATGAGATGACTCTGTTGGTGTGTTATACCATCTGTACTTCATCTCACAGAGGCAGTTTTGAGCAAAGAACTAGGTCATTTTTAAATGACCTTCTATAGTTTTTATTTATTATTCTTTGGTTTTTAGCAGTTTTGTTTTCCTCATAGACCGCAGGGGCGAATGCGAAACGTCAATATTAATTCATTATTTACATGCAGATTCAAAGATAACACTTGTAACTGAATACTGAGGAGATAGTGTTGTCAGTTGGAAGTCAACTGCTCAGTTTTGAACACTGCGGCTTCTCTGGCCACATAAATGCTCGTACAAAGTCTAGTGTTCCTGCAGTGGCTCTCAGGTTCCTCGGTTTTGCTTTACTTTTGGTGGGCATTTGAAAGAATGAAACTATTTGGTTAAAAGAGAAAGACCAGCCGCCTTGTTCATTTGCTGACTTCACTCTGTTCTTTTTATGTTCCCTGCTGACACAGACACACACACACACACACACACACACACAGTAGAAAGGTCTATCTCAGACTCAATTAACCTCCCTGTGGAGAGACAAGTCCAATTCAACCTTTAAGTCTCAACTCGATAGTGACATTCAGCGCTATGACAAAGCCACAAGTGGAAATAACTTGAATAATATTGTGTTACATGGCTGTATGTTATGTTTCCAGCGCTTTCTGAGTTTTGAAATGTGTCCGGCCAGTGTTTGCTGGTGGATACAAAGAAAGTTTCATATATTCCAGCTATTAAATCTATTCTGATAATTAACTCAACACATTATATACAGCTCTGGAAAAAATTTCGAGACCACTGCAGTTTATTATTAAATCAGCATCTTTACGAGTGTGTCATTCCATGCCAGTGTCTGTTAAATTCCTACAAAAGCACCTCACACAAGCACCTCATTCCTACACAAGCACCTCATTCTGCTTTATGAGGTACTGAATCTAATCTTATTTAATGAGGAAAAGTATAAAAACACTGCTCTAATCAACATTCTCCTCTTGCAATGTGACCAGTTTGATGGTAAAACACTACTCAAAGTACATCGAAGGTAATGATTGCCATGCTGTTTAAGTGAAAAAGAAATTTGTTTTCTTTGAATTATCCTGTACGTTCTATAAACACTGCATCATTTCTCGTATTTTGATGTGTTGTCATTTCCTTTAAAATTATGCTTCAAAGAACAACATTTGTATTGGGAAATTAGGAGTTTCAGGAATTAGGAGTACAAGGCAATTGTCAGCAGATCTTAAAAACTAAGGCAAAGCTGTTCAGTTAAATACTTGCACCTATAAAAGATAAAACCTAAGAAACTGAGCATTTTTGCAGTGGTCTCTATTTTTTTTTTTCTATATAAAAATATATATATAACAAAGCCAAGAATCTGCAGATTAATATTTTGTCGCAGAGCACCATTTTAAACAAAAAAGAAAAATAGTTGATAAAGCAATAAGTCATTTGAGGCATTTTGTTACAGGGATTTTCACAGCTACAGGTCTTAATAATCATGTCATAAAATGGCATGTAATAAACTGTTCTTTTGCAAAGGAAACTAAGTAGTTTAATGTATTTTTTTGGCCAATCAACCATGGACACTGAAAAAAAAAACCATGAATGTCAAGTTGCCCTTCATTTTATACTGCATTGTATTTATTAAGTTAAATTAATTAATTAATTAAATAGTGCAGTGTATGTGTGTAATATTTTTATGACTGACTGAACTAGCAGAGGTAAAGCAAGACAGGCAAGTAACACATTTTCTCCCCTTTTATGGTGGTTTCATAGTGAGTCATATAGAAAGCTCTTATGATGTACTTGTAATGTTGATGGCAGAACCTTTAAGACCTGTTATCTATATTTTAGCCTGTTAGCTTGCTGATCAGCGAGAGATCTACTTAAAAAAATAAGTGAATATAGTGATAGAACACACATTGCGCACAGAAAAGTCCAGCAGTTTTTAATGAGTTAAATGAGTTTAATGAGGGGACACTGTGAAACATATCCAGTGATATGTTATGCATGATGTGGTTAAAATCAACAAAGTGTGTTTTTCACTATTTTGATTAAGGAAATGGCAAATATGAACAACTTATTCCAGGCATAATTTCAAGTAAAGCTAAATGTGTTGCAACATTTTCAGCATCAGCCCACATACATCTTTGCAAACGAACACGAGTGCTGAAGTCTGACTAGACGCAGCCTTCTGCGTTTTTGACCTTGCCTGCTGACAGGGCTGTGTGATGTGTTTCCTCTGAGGCAGAAGCAGGCAGCCGTCTCAAAGCTCTTTAACTCTGCAAAGAGAAAGATTACGCCAACTCATCAGAGAGAGGGAGGTGGGAGGGGGAGCTGGAGACCAGGGATGAAAGAGTGAGAGGAGAGACAGACAGAAAAAGACTGCGAGAAAGAGAGAGAGAGAGAGTGAGAGTGAGAGAGAGAGAGAGAGAGAGAGAGCGGGAGAATGAGAATGAGAAAGAAACCGGCTTCTCTCTGATAAGGTGCCAGAGAAGCAGCAGCACATTCAGCCACCCCACGCTCAGGGGGGATGAGTGAAAATTAATTGAGTGCTGAGAATTTCTCCAAAAATGCTGACTCTCAAAAGTAATATGTTCGTATCGACTCGACTCACACCCACACCCGCGGATATTCTCTCTCTCATGCTTGCAACCTGTTTATCCTTTTTATAGTGCTGCATGCGTGAAAATAAGTTGGACAGAATGTGGTAACACAATGCTCTTCCATTCTGGTCTTCCTTTCCATCTTGAGCAGTCAAAGTCTCTGTGCATGTATAAATTGTGTCCTCTCTGACTGGTTTGATTAGGTTGTCCTCCACCCAACCCCTAACAGCCCAAAGCAGTCAGAGCTGCATAAGATGACTGTGACCAAGGCCTGCCCTGACCAAGACTTAAAGATCAAACTGGCCGTCCGCATGGACAAGCCTCAGAACATGAAGGCCTGCGGGTAAGGATAGTATTGGTGTAAGGCAGATTTTTTTCAGTTCTGATTTGTTGCTAAACTCCTTAAATGGCCAGGAACCCCTGCTGGGACCAAACTTGTATTACATAGTTCTATAGCTATAACTCAGTGTGCACTGTGTGCACTGAGGTTCATGTACCCAGTGGATAATAAACCTTAATTCTGAAATTTGTGTGGATCACTGCATTACCAGGATTTATACACCTAGAAACGCTGTAGGGTCTATTGATACATTTTTTGTCATTGGACAATTGTCATCTATGTATTTATATTAAGTTTATATTAAGTATTTTAAGCAAGATATGATTATGGGGGCTGTAGAGAAAGTAGAAATAGAAAGTATTATAAGACAAGATTTGTAAGGGGGCTTCTAGAGGGGCACGGTGTCTCTCTTGAAGATTTTCTTCTTTGTGCTGTAAAAATAGAATTGACAGCCTTCAAGATTCACACATACTCTGTTCTACTGTGCAGGTATTTGTGGGCTTTTGGGAAGAATGTTTGGAAGCGTTGGAAGAAGCGATTCTTTGTACTGGTCCAGGTAAATCTGCTGAAATTTCAGGTCATGAGAGCTACACAGTGAAGGAAAATGTGCAGAAAAGGGAATAATTAATGGTGAGACGCTACAGTGCGGTGAGGATGAAGTCTATATTAAATATTTGCTCCTATTTGTGTGCATGTTTTGTTTGTCTTCATGCAGGTCAGTCAGTACACCTTTGCAATGTGCAGCTATCGGGAGAAGAAGTCTGAGCCTCAGGAGCTCCTGCAGCTGGATGGGTATACCGTGGATTACACTGACCCACAACCAGGTGCATATACGCACACACACACATTCTTTCACTGTATATGTAGCATACTGTGTCATGAAAATGTATGTGCCCCTCCTGGTTTTCTTTGTTTTTGTGTCACTGTTACAACCCTTGGTCTAAGTCAGGAGTGAAGAACTGGAAAATAAAGGAGTCCCGATCAACAGTTACATTGTATAGTGTATACATTGTATATGTGCCTGTGTTTATTTATATCAAACCAGCAAACCAGTATGTATCAAAACCAGTATATATGAGCCATGTACATGTGAAAAAAGTATAAACACAGCCAACAGGGTCTAAGTAGCAAAACCACCAAACACAAGCCTATCATTCTAAAAAACAGAGGGTTACACACAACACAATAACCGTGGCTGCCAAGAAACAAAACCGGCTGCTCAGAAACAAGATGGTGACCAGCAACATACAAAAGCTCTCTCTCTCGTGCCTCCCTCTTCATAAATTGTAAGCCATGCCTATCCATTTTCCCACTATGGGACCTGATTCGTCCAAGGTGACATGCCCATTGCACCTGAGAAAAATAGGAGGAGGAACAAAACAAGAGAGAGAGAAAAGCACAAAACAGTTTTCAGATTTGTTTCATTCATTGACAGAAAATGGTTTTGCAACACGTATAACCCATGTGAAAAAATATTTGCCCCTTTGACTGAGTAATTGGTTGTTCCACCTTAGCAACAATGACTGCAAGCAAATATTTCCTATAATTGTAAATCAGCCTTTCACATCACTGTGGAGGAACAGGAACTGCCACATTTGAGGGATTTCAGGTGTGAATTGTCTGTTTAAGGTCCTGCATCTGCATTGGGGTATAAGTCAGGACTTTGACTAGGCCACACCAAACCCTTGATTTTGTTTCTTTAGACTCATTCAGCGTAGATTTTACTGTAGTACTTTGGATTTGTTGTGTTGCTGAATCATGACCAGGTATTGTCCTGTAGGATTTTTGGTAGAGAACAGAGTTCATGGTTCCCTCAGTTCTGGAAAGTTATCCAGGCCCTGAAGCAACAACAATATATCCCCATATCAACACACTAATACCGCCATGTTTGACTGCTGGTATGATGTTCTTATTGTCCTTAATACTGTATTACCTTAATGCCATATATAATAGAACCGCTGTTTTCTTAGGCCTGCAGTTCCTTTAATGTTTATTTATGCTTTTGGTCAGCTAGTCACTTCTGGGAAGACCAGCGTTCTCCATTAAGAGATAATGGCTCTCATTTTGGTTCACTGATGGGTTTTAGAAATGAGCTTCAGAAATGATTTTGTAACCCTATTCAGATTGATATATTTCAATAACTTTCTCTTTGATCATGGCATTGGACTGCTCGTTGAGACCTTTTAGCCTACTTCACTTTTCTGTATGGGTTTTATTTAACACCGCTGGCAGGAACTAACCTTGGATTAATCTCATATAATGAATCCTAGTTACAAACCAAATTCGATTCATTTTTAGTGAGATGGTTAATTTACAAAACTTCATTTTCAAAAACAAGAAATCAGGAGGGGGCAAAAACCTTTTAATTGCCTTGTAGACTATATGTACATGTCTCTCTTAATAGAAGTAATATTTTTTGCTCTAAAATCTGTGATTTTCTGGTCAGTGTAATTTGCAGGACAGCTAAAATGACAGCTTTAACACTTTAAGTGGCCTGTAATCTGTTGTGATGTATGTAGGTTTGGATGGAGGCCGCGCATTTTTTAATGCTGTGAAGGAGGGCGACACTGTGATCTTCGCCAGCGATGATGAGCAGGACCGCATCCTATGGGTGCAGGCCATGTACCGGGCCACCGGCCAATCACATAAACCGGTCCCACCCACCCAGGTCCAGAAACTCAACTCTAAGGGTGGAGCTTCAGCGCAGATGGATGCGCCCATATCTCAGTTCTGTAAGTTACTATACTGCCAAAGCATACACACATTCACACCTGCAGAAAGTTTATCATAGAGCAGTTAATTCTGACTTTTGTTGTAAAAATCAGAGCACACTCCTACCCTTCCGGGAAAATCTATCTATATTTTTTTTAATACACAACTAGGGCTCTATATGACCTAATGTTGAACTAACATTTATATTTATGGAGCAGTGGCTTCACTGTACTAACCATAACAAACTAGTTCACAGGCCCTTAGGATGCAGTGACAGTGGTGTCATTTAAAGTCATAAAAATACACAGCCATGCATACACATTGACATTCAACTATTGTAATGACAGTTTAACTAAATATGTGCCATACTGTCTTTGCACAGTAAGCATTTAATATCTGTTACTCAATGAACTCTTATGGCAGTCATTGAACTCAATGAAGTTCTGATGCCAGAATGCATTTAAAATAATTAGTGATTCAAGACACTGGTCAGCTTTGAGAAACTAATACTTTCACCTATATGGCAGAGTACACTCTTAGCAGACTGCAGTGGTAGCAAAAGGAAGGTAAGAGTGTGTAGAGTGGAGCGTATGTTCATTTTAATGTCCCCTTCTCTGTCGTATTCATACTGTTTGACTTTTGTGGTAGGTTTTAGACCGCCAAACTTACAAAGATGGAGCATTTTCAGAATGTGTCTTGCATTCTGTGAATATTTTGATGAAAGATTTCTTCAGCGTTAGGAATGATACAGTACTAAATATTAATTCAACTGTGACGACCAGATTTCCTTTAAAAATGTGGTGCCATTTTTTGATTCCAACATTTTTGCATTGCATTTAAGAGTCCCCTGAACACCTAAAATGTGACACTAAACAAATCTTAAAACACATGGAGCCTCTGACTCAGGACAGAGTTCACACTAACCCATCTGTAATGATCTGAAAGCTGCTCTATCTTTTAAATTCTAAATAGGAAATCATTGTATCAGTGAGATGCATTTTAATCGAATAATAAAGTTCAGCATTTACAGTTCAGTCCCAGTGTGATACATTATGTTATCAGTAACACCTAGTTAAGTTTTGAACGATCAGATTCTTTTTGTATGCTTTTACTCAAATAGGCAAAATAAAAACTTTTGGAAGCCATAATTCAAAATAAGTTACTTTAGAGAATATATACAAAATAGATCCTGCTATTCAGAACCCAATCCTGTTTTTGGTGTGCATCTTTTAACCTCAGTATCTATGCAGAAGAATATTTTTGTCAAAGACTTCTTGTGAAAGCTACTGAGAGGTAAACATCTTTGCCTTTTTCTTGTAAGTACGTACCATTTTTGAAACCAATATCCTCCCATGAACAGCTTGATTCAAGGTAGTCTAGCATGTAAAACTAATGTTTTTATTCTTCTTGGAATAAACTCATATAGTTCATGAAACAGGAAAGTTCAGCAACAAATAGAGATCAACCAACAGAGATTCTTTGTTATTTCTCCATTGATTTTTTGTCCAGTATGTGAATGTTTCTTGTGGTCAGTTGATTCTTTACAAAGTTCAGCTGATGCCATTCAACTTCCTCACTAAAACACAGACCCTACCCCTCCCGTCTGAAACATTATTACACAGTGTAAATGTTTCACACTCTCACCTTCTATACACCCAAGTGGTATTGAATGGCATAGATAAGTGCATCACATAGAGTATACACTTCAAACACACGAGACAACACCTCAACATTTTGCTGCAGTTGATTTTTTTTTACCAGATTCTTGAATGCTATGAAGGTTCTGGAAAGTTGTTTCGTGGTAAACAATATTTATGAAAGTATTTATATGATTTATTTATATGTATTAATTATATAAAACAGGTGATAGTTTAAAAGAGGACAAAAAAGTATAAAGTTTAGCATGATGAAGCTTAGCAGACGAATATAAGCCGCTTTATCTTTCACTAATTGCAGTACCTTCATAGAATCCTTGTAGTTGCTGTTACTGGCATTAAATACACATTTTTACTAGCATTCAGATATGGATGTCTAAAGGTAAGTGTATTTGCCAGTACAGTATTAGTCAATGTTACGTGTAGAGTAGAGTTGCTTTTATCTTTCTCCATGTAGATGCTGTAAGTGTTCATAATCCAGCACATCCATATGGATTATAGAGCAAAGAATCCTGTTAAAAACAACTGCAGCAGAACAATATATATAAGGAACAAAATACACCAGTCTTTACCTTTCTTCCCATCTCTCTCTCTCTCGCTCTCTCTTTCTCTCTCTTTCTCTCTCTCTGTCTCTCTCTCTTTCTCTCTCTCTCTCCCTCTTTCTCTCTCTGTCTCTCTCGTTCTCTCTCTATCTCTCTCTCCTTTGTCTTTTACCTCTCTCTCCATCTCTTAGTAACTTTCTCTCTCTCTTTTTCACTCTCACTCCCCCTCTGTCTCTCTCTTTTTGTCTGTCTCTCTGTCTCTCTCTGACATTGTCCCACGCCAGCTCAGACTGCACTATCATGTTGATACAGGTTGTTGTTTTTATGTTGTGTTTTTCTTCCTTCATGCTTTGCTTGTACCCTTCTTTAGTCGTGCAGCTATAGTGGGGTCAGGGTTTTCGTGTCTGCTTTTTTCCTTCAGCCTTGTTGCTAGTCTTTATGTTATTCTGGTTTGTCCCTTCTTACCCTGCTGTCTTCTAGCTGGACTTAAGGGTAAGTGCTTCCCTGTTAGCTAGCACCAGTCAGATAATCCTAAAACCATTATCTGACAAATGCAACGTGCTTTTTTACACTTTCTCTGTTCCCTCTTCCTCTTTCCTTTTCTCTCGAATCTCGCTTTTCATGCCTTAGACCAAAGTAGACTCTCTTTTTTAATTTTTAATTTATTGGTTGTAGGTCTACAATATAAACTTCCATTATTCTTGCCAGTTTAGGATGCATGAAATTTTAATTCGTCTCTCAGTATCATAAAGCTCGGTTATTATGATTGATTTATTTGCATAATTGCCTTCTCTACAGCACATAATAACATTGGTGTGAGGAGACCCCTCAGAGTAAAGATAAAAGATGAATTCGGTGCTTAAATGCTTCCAGCTGCATGAGCTCACAACATCCAAGCAAGAGGAAATGCTTGTAGCCGATGCTTATTTTTAAATGGCACAACAGCATTTTAGATGCTTGGAAAAAAAATGAGTGACCAGAGAACATATGTATTAGAACTATCAAAATCTGCCAAATTGTCCATAAGATCAAAATTGTTATGGAACAAAAGCCAGAATCCACAATTATCTTTACTGTTTCACTATTGAATTTTGAGTGGCATTTAACAAATGTTGTATTTAATGACAGTTTGACTGGTTCAAGTCTTGTCTGATTAACTCTGATTAAACCAGCTGCATCTGAATGACTTTACTCTTGAGGGTTCAGTTGCTTTTAGCCTTCTGCCACTTTCGTTGCCATTAGGTTTGGTTCATAAGAGTTGGCAAATATGTAAGTGGAGTATTCAGAATGCCAATGCCACAGACTAGGTATTGCCATCCTTCTTTACTATGAAATACTCCCAGTTTTGTAATATTTATCAGACTTTCTGGGTCTATTTTTGATAGCTGCTTGGCCCAGCATAGCACCTTTATAGCAGTGAGAGACTCATTTTGAATTTCTGTTTTGATTGCCCATTTATTGCTTGAGTAGGTGAGCACTCAAGTGGTCACGTTGTCCATTTAGGTGGTGGCAAAAGGGCAGGATTGTTTTTTTTTTCTTTTTTTGTTTTGTTATTCCCCATTTTCCCAGAGAATGAATGACCCACTTTTAGCCTCTGTTGGCTTCATGCTAAACCCATGTACTTGCACTAGAACTGTAATGCTAACCTGTTAGCGTGCTACCTCGGTGGTTTGCTTGCTAGTGTGCTCAGCAAATGTTGTGAACACACTGATAATTTCTCAAGTATTGTCAACTTGCAAATGCTACTGGAAAATAAGGAATGCAAATAGTTAGCCTTAAGTGGAAAATGTATCAACAATTGTTTTTCTTGCATGACATTGGAAAGTATAGTGGTTTACTCACTGTCTTCCAGCATGTGATCGTAGCTAATCATGGAGCATTTACATACACTCATGTTCAATAAAAAATTAATAGGTAAATTAAAGAAAACTCCAATCCCCCTGCTCTGATAGTAATTAATAATAGAATCTAAGTATGTCAGTTTGTGGCCTTGCCATATTCACTCTCTTTTATGTTTGAGTTTGAGGATTTCTCAGTTGTTGAGAAAGTAGTTAATTTAAGACAGTTGACGTGCACCTACTTAGCCCTAATATTATTCCCCTCTCTCAAGCCTGCGTACCTTGTCCCTTATTTTCTCTGTATCTTTTTTATTGCTGTTGTCCACAACTCCTTCTTTTGAACTCATACACTCTTAACGCTTCTTTTTGTTACTCAATTTCTCTTTTTTTATGCTTAGCCCATGTTAATACTTTATTTTCAGTGCAACATATTCTTTTGCCAAACACTAAAATTTTTAACATGTATATTTTTTTTGGTGCTGTCTTTCTCTTTTATTCCTTCTTTGCTTTTACCCATACATGGATTTTTGCTTTTGATTCCTGTTTTGCCATATTTGCTCTTATGTGTTCTTGGCCCTCTCATTTTGCAAATAAATATTTACTTACTTAGCTGCTTGTGATAGACCTCAAAATCTAAATTAAAAAGAATAGCTATACCCATTTAAGTGCTAAAAAAAATAGCTGCAAAAATTATGTTCTGTCCTCTCTCTGTGTAAAAAGTTGTTATATTGTCCAGTCACCACTTCCAGCCACATTCATAACCATTTCTACTTGTCTATGTGTCAAAAAAGTCATGATGAGCTGCCACTCACTCTATTAAGCTCGAAGACTACACACACATTTTTCTCTGTATATTGTCTCTCATAATTACACAGTCATCACTACACTAGTTTGTATCATTCCGTTCAACTAAGGCATTCCTCAGCAGCCAGACAGAGCGATAGTGTTTAGTACCTGTTTGCATATTATTTTATGGTAGGCTTAATCAAACGTTTTCTTTTTTTCCCCAAAAGGAAATAAATGATCAACCTTATTTTAATAAAAAAAAAACGCACTAGTCTAACACTTATACAGCAAGAGGATAATCAAACAATGAAGACCATATCATATATGCAAAAAAAGAAACAAATATGCTGAGGAAGAGGTTCAGTGTTTCTAAAAATGTTGGAAATGTATTTTTTAATGCAGTGCCAATCGTTTTTGTCTCCTTACTCCTTCATCCAAAATAATAATGAAATAAACATGTCTTTTGAAACAGGGTGACCATGCGTAATTTTTTTTAGAGTATTTTAACTAAAGGGTATTGTACCCTATAAAAGAAAAAAACATTAAACTAGAAACTTTTTCTGACATTTCCATTTTTACAAGCACACAATCCATCATTTCTCTCTAAGTGAGTGACATAAGTCAGTTGCGAATGGCAGAATCTATTGAATTCATGTGAATGTAAAAAGCATTACAATTCATCATTAAGAATTCCACCTCTACCTACATTCTCTTGAGCTATAATTAGAGATCTTCACGAACAAAACCTAGTGAACATTTGGAGAAACTGCACCCTAATCAGTCCATGCATGTCCATCCAGTTTGAATGTGGGTTGATGAGTTGAACTTGAGCATCGCCCAGTTCCATATTGCTAGGCCCGATTGAACTCTGCTTGACTTTTGCTGCAAGTTGACAATGTAAAAGCTGAAAGTCTTTGAGTTGCCATAGAGTAGTTGAACAAGATGCTAATTGCTTTTGTTGAAGGGGGATCTTTCTGCAGGCTGTTTCACTAACTTCCTTCTCCTTACGCCGCCCCCCTTTCCCTACATCTTGCGTGATTGAATGGATTAGATGCTGACAGGGCACAGAAGCACGGCATGGATGAGTTTATCTCGGCTAACCCCTGTAGCTTTGACCATGCCTCGCTGTTCGAGATGGTGCAGAGGCTCACACTGGACCACAGGCTCAATGACAACTTTGCATGCTTGGTAAGTGAGACACACTTGGTCATAAGACACTAGTAAATTTATCACAAGACCCACTTAATATCTCTTTTAACCTCGCTTTCGTATTTTGTGATTTGCCTTCAGTTACATTTGCTTAAATGTTATTTTTGATGGATTTGCACCTATTCTCAGATGCTAATATTTTAAGTAAACTTGTAAGAAAAGTAACTTTTTGCCCAGTTCCACTTTTCACAGTTGGTTCCTAATTGCTTTTTGATTTAATTTCATTCTTTTCTCATGGGTCAGCAGCACCTGGATTATTTTGCTGGCACTCCTCTCATTTATCATTTTATTTTATACCAAATGACGTCCAAAAGGAGAAGAAATAGCACCTAAACTAAATTCCGGTCCTGTGCTTATAAATTTTAGATGTACTTCTGAATTCTGAATACCACCATGTCCTTTCCAATTCCTCATCCTGTCATGGTCCAGTACCTAAGAGGATGAAAGCTGTGATATCTGATAGGCCACCAGCTACCAACATATTTGGAGAAGTGTACTAATTACCACAATTAGCATAAACTACACCTAGTGAATTCCTCACTGATCACTGATCCACAGGCCATTTCCCCTGGACATACATTCATGAAGAGTCCATGGCACCCTTTTGTTTTACAGGCACTACATCTAGCAATATATGATCCGTAGCTTCTTTATTATTTTACTGTTTTGCTTGCAGGGATGGTTTAGCCCAGGGCAAGTCTTTGTTCTTGATGAGTACTGCGCTCGAAATGGAGTGAGGGGATGTCACAGACACTTGTGTTACCTTGGCGACCTGCTGGAGAGAGCAGATGCAGGCAACATGATTGACCCAACGCTGCTGCACTACAGCTTTGCTTTCTGTGCCTCGCATGTCCATGGGAACAGGTACACATACCATTTTTTAACAAAAGCAGTAGGCTGCAGTGGTGTGCTTTAACATGACTAGGGGAGGATTTAAAGAAAAATCTGTGGAAGAATGAAGCACCACAGGGCTGTTAAAGTTTTTTTTAATCACCCTTTGCTTTAGTGTTTGTCTGTTATGTTGTTTTTTGTCCTTTAAATGTCATGCATGTTTTTGTTTGGTGGCATTTCACAGAATTAATTTTGGCTTTTTATTTGTTCTCTCTCACCTTAATCCATTTCTTCCCCTATATTTCAACAGTGCTCATTAAACCATAAAGGCTTCCTTCTTTTTCCTTATTGATTTGCTCCCTGAACCTCATTGTTTTAATGTTGCTCACCTCATCATATGTTCCTGATAGTCAGAGGGGGTCTGAGTTACAGGGGTGTGGCTCTAAACCGGGAGGGAAAAAGGAGTCTAAAAAAAAGAGGAACTGTAAAGCTCAGTCAACCCCGGTGTGCCAAAGGTAAGAGGGCTTTAAATGCAGGGAAGAAACCCCATATGTGTTTTTTGGTTTGTTTTATCAGCAAAGATTCCATGACGACATCCTTAGGAAAAGGAAATGACTAAAAACACTAAAAAGCATTACTTGAATAGAAAGTAACAAAAATACATGACTGTTCATTATGATGCAAAACATGTGAACATATGCATTGTGGAAATGGGCCACCTAATCCAGCTGCACACTATTATTTACCTTGTGCCAATTTCTGAGACAGGAATTAAGCCTAGACCTTTACACAGCATTATGAATGGAAAAGTGCTATTGAAAAGAAAATATACACTAGGATACTAGCCACAAAAATCATTTTATCCACACCAGCACAATTCATATCATATGTCCCAGTTCTAGTCTCATTAGTAGGTTGTGCAACAACATGGATACAGTTATTGTTTTTCAAAATCCACAAAATTCTTTTAAAAACAGAAAACTGAGAGAGAAAATTGGCTCAAAAATGCTGCATCCTGTATTGAACTGAATTGTGAGCTGAGTGCATCCTCAGTTTTGAACAACAGAAAAATGGGTCCATTCTTAAAATAGAACAGATTTATTTTTATGTTGAGCTGTTGAGAGGAGGCATAGTGGGTGAAAGGCTCCCTCTAGCTTTTGTAGAAGAGATGGACTTTAACTCTTGAGTGTTTTCTCAGGGGCATCCCCATTACAGTTGGGTCAACCAGACACACAGGGTCAATCTTGATGTACTGCCATTCAAAATTAAATGTCTGTATTAGTATAAATTGAAAGTGAAAACACATAAATTTTGCTTTTAGCTCAAATTTGTCACTTCAAAAATGACATTTTGTCTTGTTTCCATTGTTCTTTAAGTCTTTTGTAAGTATTGTGAAGATCTAATTAGATTAGAATTAAAAGAGCAGTTAACCAGTTAAATAATCATTCCTCATTCATCTCTATAGCCGGTGTTTGACAAGGATGTGCCTTTGCTACCACCTTGAGGAAGTATCAGTCTTATTCAATTCAAAGTGTGGGATTACACTCTAAAATTCCATCACTGAACCAACTACCTTATCAGAAATACTGATTTAAGCTGGTAATAGTTGTGTTGCAAGTAAATAGACAGCATGAAGCCACTGTTCAGCTTTTTTATACAGTGTCAAGAAAATGTTCCACAGAAAGTAAAAACAGAAACTTTCAGGTGGTATAAAATAGGCTAAAAAGTTGCAACAAGCAACACGCGACGCTGTGAATGAACCACAGTGAGAGAGCCGTTATGTCCAAATGGATTAAACTTAGAAAAGTAGTGAATTTTCTCAGAAGAGGCCACCCTACCAATATCTTCCAAGAGGGTAATAACAGCTCATCCAGAAAATCACAAATGCAGATGAACATCTAAGAAGCTGCAAACCTCACTTGCCTCAGATAAGGTTGGCTTTCATGATTAAACTATTAGGAAGAGACTGGGCAAAATGGTATCAGTAGAAGACCTGATAGGAAAAAACACTGCTAACCAAGAGGAGCATAAAGGCTCAATTTGCCAAAAACGTCTTTATGACCCTAAAGACTTTTGGACTTTTGGATAAGAGGTTCCTTTACATTTCAGGGTTAGGGTTAGCTGACGCTAACAAAGCATTCCACAACAAGAAAAATATGACACGAACAGTCAAACAGGGTGTTGGTAGTGTGATGATGTGGTGTGATGGTAATGCTTTGCGACTTCACGGCCTTCAGGTTGTGATCAAAGTCCTTCCATGAACCGCATTGAGAGGCTTAAACAGTATGTTGTGTGAATATACTGTAGCTATAATAAAATACTTTCTATAGATCAGTCTTTCATATCACTATAGAGGAATTTAGGGTCACTTCTCTTTTCAGAACTGCTTTAACTTGGCTACATTAAAGACCTTCCAGCATGGGTGGCTTGTTTTTTAATGAATAATGAATAAATCTTTACATTAAGGCCTAGAGGTCTAACAGAGTGCAAGGCTGCATTATTGCACATTGGTAAAAAAAAAAATCACTAAAAATGAACTGTGAGGTCATCTCAATGGTTGGGTGTGTGTTCCTTGCATTAAGAGAAAGTGCTGAAATGTCTTTTTATTTTCTAATTAAAGGAATATATTGTTATTGTTGATTCTAACCAGTAAAGGTTTACTGATGTCTATAACAGTAGGAAACATCTTTTCTTTCTAAAATAGACCCGATGGTCTTGGGACCGTAACAGTGGAAGAAAAAGAACGCTTTGAGGAAATCAAAGAACGATTACGTGTTTTGCTGGAGAACCAGATCACAAACTTTAGGTGAGTAAATGCTACTAGCCCACAATTTTTTTTAGCACACATCTAATGCTTTTTGTTGTTCATTTTTTTGGCTTTCTGTCCAAAAAATGTGGCACCTACAGCTCTGCTTATTGTAGCTTTGTTTTTCATCTAGGTATTGTTTTCCTTTTGGTCGCCCTGAAGGAGCACTGAAAGCCACTCTGTCTCTGCTGGAGAGGGTAAAGAAACCACTGTTTTCTGTAGATACACTTCTGTAAGTGGTAGAATGGATGTGTGTCTAAGAAGTGGATTGAGAGGAAATCTTTTGTTGGACAGTACCAAAGCACACGCACAGCAACACTGAATGTGTTTGGTCTTCTGTTGATCCTCAGGTTCTTATGAAGGACATTGTGACCCCAGTCCCGCAGGAAGAAGTGAAGACTGTGATCCGTAAATGCCTGGAGCAGGCAGCTCAGATCAACTACCAGCGCATTACTGACTACGCTAGAGTGGAAGGTGACTGCTATACTCTCACATTTTTCACCATGATTTCACATTCTTACCCACCAGTTTTCTAATGACCTAAAGAAACAGCATCATGAACAGCTATTTGCCTCTTTCTGTATAAATTCAAATTGTTGTGGAGCTTAAAGGTGTTTACAAAAGAGCTCAAAGAATGTGTCAAATGAAGTGAAATGTTCATCTTTTCATAGGAAGCAACTGTACAGTCCGGGTGTCGGGATGTTTGGGTGAATTAATTTTTACACAGGTTTATCCTTTAATGTAGTAAATGTTTTATTTATGGAAGTTCTTAGTGTTCTAGTGATAAAGGTCCTATGTCTGCACAAAGCTAATTTTATGAGTTTATCAGTGAAGTTTTTCTTTATCCACTTGAGGGCAGGAAGTAACTGAATTAAGGTAGCCAAGTGGGTGCAATTAAATGATCTGCCTGCTAAAAGCTTGTACTTGAATCCTCTTTGAACAAATGTCACATCACCCTGCTGAATAAATTAAATAGAAAAATGTTTGCGTACAAAGTATGGTATTACCAATTAATTGACATTTATTTTTCTGTTTATGTCATAAATTGCAGTTTAAAGACTCACTATGCATCTTGTATATTTTCAGGGACTGTTTTGGATAACTTGAGGTCAAATATGTTTTTAAATCAAGGCTTTTTGTGTGCATTCTCTTGTTGTAGACTTGTGAGTGAAAATGCATTTAAATTCATAGAGTGAAGAGCTTCTGACCCCTTCCATTCACTTGCGGTGACATGGAAAGTGGAACACAAGGACTTGACATAAATATGTAAACTATCCTCCATTACCCTGCACCTTTCTGTTTCTTTGTATACAGTTCTGCCCAATTCTAAAGCCAAGATCCATTCTTTTTCATCTATTCTTGCTATGGATGGATTAAAGTAAATCTGCCAAGATCTCTCTTTGGCCTTATGGAGTTTCCTTCCATTCAGGTCTTCAGGCCATGTCAAAGACTAGTGAATTGGGAAGAGACTTGAGGAAGGGGCTTAAGGTAAGCAAGGTGAAGACCTATACTAGGACAAATTCTGAAAGGAAAGCTAAAGATTAAGGGCTATTATGTCTAAGAGATTAAGTTAGGTTATGCTTAGGAAAACGTTTGCGCAGCATATACACTATATGGACAATCGACCATTGGGACACCAGCAGGGATTTTCATGACATTGCACTCAAATACAAATAGACTTTAATATGGAGTTGTCCCCCTTATTGCAGCAATAACAGCTTCTGCTCATCTCGGAAGCCTTTCCACAATTTTTTGGAATGTTGAACAAGAAGGCCTGGCCCGCATACTCCATTCCCGTTCATCCCAAAGATATTGGATAGGGTTAGGGTCAGGGCTCTGTAAGAGCCAGTCAAGTTCTTCCACACTGAACTCATCCAACCATGTCTTTATGGACCTTGCATTGTGCACTGGGGCCCAGTCATACTGGAATAGGAAAGGCCCAAACTGTGTCCACATGGTTTTGTCCAAAATGTCTTGGTATGCTGAAGCATTATAATTGCCCTTCGCTAGAAGTGAGGGGCCACCTTAATTCAGTGATTGAGAGCAATGTCCCAATACTTTTGTCCATATAGTGTATCTATATAGTGTATCTATATACATATAGTGGATCCAAACCAGAGATTGGGAATTATTTCAGTACCAAATACCTCAATGGAAGGACCTAGGAGAGAAATGACAAGCGTCAAATAAGTTGTCTACAGGTCATCAATGCTTGATACAATACATGTGATGATGATCTGGTTGGAATTGGGCTCTTCAAAAAGACAGGGGACTCCCCTTTCTTTTAACCCCACCTCACCACCCACACCCCACCCCCAACTAGTCATCAAGCTGTTGGCTCTTTCCCTCTTAATATTTGATCCCTTGTAATTTGTGATACCCTAGGGTCACAAATGGTGAACCAAACAATACAATACTGTTTCAGGGCATTGTCTACCTCTTCCCTTTTCAGATCATTTCGGTGCCATTGTCTTTAAAATGACAGTTTGCACGAGTGACCACCAGACATGCCCTTCACCATCTTTAACCCTTAACGTCTGACCCCAAACTCTTGCATGCCAAAATCCTCTTTTTCTTCAGGAAAAAAGAGGGAAATGTATGATCACCCTGTCTACTCCTTGGCTACACAAGTGATGGATTTAACCATCCGTGAGTAATTTCCTCATCCTTTTCATCCTGTACCCTCTATATTCACTCCTGTTCACCCCATCTTTCATGAAGTTGTCAATCCTTTTTTTTGGGAGAGAAGGTGAAAGGAGCATAGAATTAAAATGAATAAAATGAACAGTCACAGCCAGGTAAATCAATAGTTTGCACAACTGATTGGGCATTTTTCCTGATGTATTTATGTAAAGTTTTATTCATAATCAGTGTAGTTACACAAACAGTTGACAACAGCATCCGTAGCAGTAGTGCTCTGAAGTAGCCTCATATCTGTAACAAGAAGCAAACACTGATATTATAACTAAAAGCTTGCACACAAACTAGTTCATGTTTTACCTACCACTGATGAAACGATGTAACATAGTTACATAAATAAAAAATCCTATATTGGGTTTCTTTTCAAAGTAGATTGCCATGCAGTTTCATATGAAAGGCTCACGTTATACTTAAACTGGTTGTACAACAGGAATCAACCCTTAATATGTTTTTCACTATCACTTATGATTTATTAGGCCACCCAGTGGGTTTTGTCCTTTCTACCTATTATAATTCCATGGAGTGGACAGGAATATGTGTCAGTTATGGCCACATCTGTTTGTGACATAACACGACTAAGCATCTGTTCAGCTTCTTCTTGTCGTTTTTGGTTGGAAGCTCATGCTCATGAGTTGAATGCATTTTTGCTTTTCGCTTATCTCTCTCAGTTGTCTGCCTGTGTGTCTGTACTGTAGTGTGCTAGCTGGTTTCACTGGGGATTCCAGAGCACTTCAGCAGGTGACTCAGCTGCCAGGAGAACTGGACTAGAGCAATGGAAAAATGAGTCATGTGTGTTCGAGCTGGTGTCACAAATGTGTTCTGTTCACAAGTACGCTAGCTGTTTTGTTTAGGCGAACAGCTCTGTGGTCTCGTTGTTCAGTGTGTCATGTTGCTTTTTCAGTGTGATTCTTTTCTGCCAGGTAAATGTCTGTGTCCATGTTTGTCGCTGGATGTTTTGATTATTTTTTGAAGATATTTGTCTTCTTACCAACACCCAAATATCCCCTCGGAGTGCAGTCGAGATTGAAATTTCAAGGAGTGACGTCTGTCACTGTCTTCAGGACTTAAACACCCCACCAGAGGAAAACAAAATCTCAATAATTACTCTTTGTTTCTCTCTGTTCTTTTCATTTTCTCTTTCTTTCTTTCTCTCTCTCTCTTCCTTCTTTTTTTCTCGCAAGTTGAGAAATCTCTAAAGGATCAAAGGGATCCAGGTGAAGCCATATTTGACATCAACCTCTGTCCCCTCTAACATATAAACAAGCACACATTTTATATATATATATCTATATATGTATCACTCAGACACAAATTTATACTCATCACCAGCTTACTAGTCTAACATCACCAGTCTAAAAAAACAGAAATATGTTTACCCCTTGACACAAGAGTTTCTCCTGTGCAATTCTGGCATGGTCTGTCTTCCCTCTCTGAGCCATAGTGAACGCTGAAGACTGTTTGTGAAGATAGTATACTTCCAAAAACTTAGCTCAGCAATTGTGCTGAGCTATAACCCTGGGGCAAATCATTATTTTATAACTGAAGTGATCAGCAAAAAATTCAATAAATTATAAATGCAATACTATCTATCACAAATATCTCAGTGACTGCATTTTCAGTGTGTTAAACTATAAGAAAAATATGTATGTTTTGCAACTGTTCCACATGAAGCACTTGAATCAGGTGCAAGAATGAATGGCCGTTATACTCCTAGTTTAGTCCCTCTAATATTGAAAGAGAATTCACAGGTAACAGTTGTTTTTTACAACCAGTTTCTTATTTGAACAACATAAGCCAATATAACATCTTAACCAATGAAAAACAGTATTGGTTGCAGTTTAACACACTGAAAATGGATGAAGTATGAAACCTGGATAATGATAATGAAAAATTATCATTATGACCGCTGTCATTACTTCATCATGTGGTGGTGATGACATCATGGCTGTCGGAGCCAATCAGCATTAACTTTAATCAGCAGTAGTATAGTATTGCACTGAAATGCAATAACAGCTGTTGATCATAAATTCAGTCTAAAGTCAGTTAACCAGTTTCAACCAAAGATATGATGCACTAAAAGAAGCAATTTTAAGGGCCAGACAGCCTGAATGAAAATGACCGAACCAGCATTTACATAATTGGTGCGAACTCTTCGATAAAGGCATCAACTTTGCTGCTTATTGTTATTATGTATTTTTGTTATTCTGTCTTATTTAAAATGTCTTGTTCAGAGAATGTGTTATTATATGTTAAAATCAAAAGCGTTCTATGTCTTGCATTCATATGTCTCACAGTCTTATCTGCTGTTTGTCTCATGTGTGGCATTTACTCAGATTCAACTATAGGGACTTTGCCAATTGAACAGTTCAGGATTGCTAGTTTTGGTCATTTTAGTTCCGTCTTAAAATACGATTCTAAAATAGAAATCTAGCACTTTTTTCATAACATTAGAATTCCATTAGAACTTCCTAGAAATTGCTAAATTTCTCTGTGGAAAGTTTTTATACAAAACGCCTGTAGATACATTATGTTATGACTTTTAAAAGACAGCTGGCAACTGAAACCATGTGCAACATATGCCTAATATTAACAAGTTAGCTAATTTGTTGACATATTTGATTGAACTATTTGATCTCTAAAAGTATTAATGTTAGTTGATGTGTAGGACTCACTGACTTTAGGAAGGCTTCTTTACTTAAAATGTTCAAAATAAGTGTCATCAACCACATTACTGTTCCTGCATGCGAAATGGAGCAGTTTGATATTGGCTGCTTAGGACTCATCCCTTCGAATATCTTTGCACTGCTGTTGACCTCTCTCCTGCCCACTTTTCTGCTCCAGAGAATGTAGCCAACCTAGCTACACCTGCCAAAAAACTGGAGCACGTCATCCGCCTGGCAGAGTTAGTCATAGAGGTTCTCCAGCAGAATCAGGACCATCATGCAGAGGTGAGCAAGACTTCTGTTACTTTCTTTTACTGTACCTTCTTTCTCTCTATGCATCCAGTATCTCAGGCCTTATGCTGTGAATAGTGTTTTGCTTTAAAAAGATCCTCTTTAATATCAAGTGCACAGTTTAAAGTAGAACAGTTTTCTTGTAAACCAGTCTTTCGCCCTCTGTTTCTGGATCTCGAAACAGACAAAAAAAGCCTCAAAATCAAAGAACAAATGTCTGTCTGTATCGAAAGCAGGACATTTTCCCTGGAAAAGCACAATGCATAGTCAAATAAAAATGAAAAAGACAAAATGGGGTTGAGAAGAATTAGTGCATCATAATAATTAGCCAGTCTGCATGACTCAATAGTTGTTTACTTCCACCAACTGGTCAGAAATATCCATGGTTGGCATTAGTTTAGCACATGCAGTTTATTTTTAGGTAACCCGTGGTCTTCCTGAGCTCTACAGATTTACTGTATTTTTTTGAATATGCTTAACAGGCTGCGGTCACAAGTACAGGAGACCAGTCGGTACAGTATCCATGTTTCCTTTCTTCTCAAGTCCTCATCACATAGTGTATCTTTCCCCTCAAGCATGTCAAGTCACGCTAGGGGCTTTACTGTCATTTTTGGGGGGCGGGTGGATGGGGTAGTTAAGATTATGAAGGCAGAGCATGGAAGTGAATTAATGAGATGACATTAATGAAGTGTTTAATTCATCTATGAGGGTCCAAACCCCCTAAAATGAAGGGTGTTTTATTTATTTAATATGAATCTTCTTTGATCAAAGCATGGAAGCCTAAGAAGCTAATATTGAGAACTTGAGCAATATATGAGAAAATGTTTCAAGGTGTGAACAGAGGTCCTCTGCGGAAGAATCAGAAATATCCCTTTGATCTTTCTACTGCCCTGAGTTCATCTCAGTATCTCATGTTCTAAGCAATTTGCACCTACATCACTGAATATTTCCATGTCTTTCTCACCGCTCAATCCATCCTATGGGCTTGGGCAGGGAAAAGAGGTATGTGAGCAAACTGAATGCAATGAATTAGCCCCTTTGTTTCCCAATAATGGTTTGTGCATGAGCTGTGTGGGGCCTCTATTCCTGTAATTCCCTATTCCTCTCAGTATGAGGAGTATCTGCGTTGTGTCTGACTTTGGTGCGTCCCAGTTTGCAAGCACTGTCTCTGTCCAGTCTCTCCTGAAGGAAATGATTGTCAGACTTGCATTCCAAGTTCCGGGGGTTGGTCTGGTGGAAAGTTTTTCTTTTTTCTACAAAGAATGTACATATATATATATATATAAAACAAATTGCACCACCCCATCCCCTAGTTTTGTCATCCTAGCCTTGTCCCAGTTTGCCCTGTCAGTTTGCCCCTTTCCTGTTAGTGTTTCGCTGCCCCTTACCCCTCTAGAGTTAAAGTGCCTCTCTCGAAACACTATAATCCAAACTCAGAACCTAGCTACTTCCCTTTGACCTTTTTAGTCAATAAAAAAATAAGATATGATGTCACATTTGTTTTCTAACCATTAGAGTAACATTTTCCATATGGCAAGAAAGGACTTGGGGAAGGATCTTGGAGTTGATTGGATTTAATACTACTTTTTTCTCTCTGTTTGTCTGGTTGAGCTCAGCTATATGCGTTGCCCTGCTGCCCTTGCGAATGCTTTGTTTTCTGTTCATAATTTGAGATGTTGGTCAATGTAGTCTACTCAAAGCTTAATTGTGGGCCGGGTAAGTGAAATGGTAAGTTTAGACCTTGTTTATAACCCGGTTCCACCTGAGTGGGGAAAAATAATGTGTTGTGGATGCTTTGGAGTGGGTTGGCAGGATATAACAACAGAACAGCATGCTGCCAAGGGGGAAGGATTAACCTTCTCAAAGGCTGATCAGTTCCCTGAATGATTTGCCACTGGTCAGTTTGAGCAAAAAGAAAAGTAATTGATGCCAAGACTGCACGCAAGTTGATCCATCTGAGAGAGCAAACGAGGGCCGTTTTCTCACATGACTAAAGTTAGCTGGTCAGCACTCTTGGAGATCTGATCAAAAAAAGAAATATTTATGCATACCAAAAAAAAAAATACTCTGCTCTCATACTCGTTTTACAAAGCTTGTTGCATGCTTGCAGTCTTGGGCATGGCAGATATGGTAGGGTTGCATGATGATGAGACACATCCCCATCCTAACAGCAGGGATGCAGTGATGTGAATGGTTGAACGACTACATCTTTCATCTGGAGAGCGAAAGCATGCAGCGATTTCTACTCCACCTGCATGAGAACTGCACTTCTTCTGGCATCTTGACTCCACTGACTTTAGATTTACTGAATAAGTAATGGTTCTTATGAAAAATGCTCTCTGCTCACATATTAGCACATTTGCAACACAATAGGTGTTAAAGAAACAATGTTAAGATGAAACAATGAAATGAAACAATGGTTTCTTCTGTTAAAGGGTCATCCAAATATAATTGTATATTTATGAGTAGCATTTTGACTTATGCAGCATTTATAAAGCACTAGGTGTGAAGCCACTAAATCAGTGTCTTCCTAAAGCCAACTGTTTTGCACAGCAATGATACAGCTTATAGAAATACGATTTTTATCTGTGTTGCAAATTCTCTGAAATTCACCGCTAGATTTTAAGGCTAAACCTATCGTCTCTATTGGTGTAAACTGGTTAAAGGAGTGCCATATTTTAGGCCTTACTCACTACAAGATTCATTGATGCTAATTATGCATCCATAATAGTTATAATAGTAATAACACTAATCCTTAATGAACATTTTACAGCGTAGACATGATAGGTTTAAAATAAGGGGTTCAGTTAAAGCAGGTGATTTTGAGGTGACACCACATTTAAGTTAATAACACGTGGTGTACTGATTCATACTCTGACCACAAATTCTTCTTGTTGCAATTAATTCTAAAAATCAGCTATCTAGTCAGAACTGGACTTTACATGGCAGGAACCAGTTTACTCCCTTTGCCCTTTGTTAGATTACCTCATCTCTACTCTAACTCCCTGTGTCCTTTTTTCCCTTTTTGCTGTCTTTCCCTCGTAAACAAGGCATTTGCATGGTGGTCAGATCTGATGGTGGAGCATGCTGAGCACTTCCTGTCCCTCTACGGCGTGGACATGGACGCAGCTCTAGAGATCCAGTCTCCTGAAAGCTGGGATAGTTTCCCTCTCTTCCAGCTCCTTAATGACTTCTTGAGAGCTGACTGTAAGTACCCCAGTCTTTGCAATTACATGGTAAAGTGGCATCACAGCACTTGCAGTTGTATTTACTGATTTTGTTAACAGCAGGCATAGCCCTTATAGGTGTTTAACTGAATTATCTTTGGGTTGAGTCACTGACCTCCCTTTGTCTCTTCACAGACCATCTGTGCAATGGAAAGTTCCACAAGCACCTGCAGGACCTTTATGCCCCCCTGGTGGTGCGATATGTCGATTTAATGGAGTCCTCCATCTCTCAATCCATTCACAGGGGCTTTGAGCGCGAGTCATGGGAGCCTGTGAAGTAAGAAACCAATTCCTGCCCACTCTCCAGTCCTGGGTGTGATTGAGAGGCAGGGCCTTTCATGACACAATTACCTAGAACCAATATTTCCCCCAAAGAGCAATGTGGGCAAACACAGAATAATAAATATAATCCACTGTTTAGAGGCATCATGAACCATTTACAGTTGGCATTAAGCAGTTATGTTTTCACTAATATGGAGTTTTTAATGTTCAACCACCTCAGTTATATCTAACTTTCCAGCAAATCCACTGAAGGTTTTTAAATATGTTTAACATGTTATTTTTTAACACAACAATAGAACTGTATTGCACTTCAGTACTGGGGGTCTAAATTATTCCAAGCAGATCGACCTCTTTCATTGACCTCTGTTCATCATAAGCCACGAGTTAATCATAGCTAGCTTTAGTGCAAAAGGAACCTCACTCTCTCAGGCTAGACTCCAGTCAGCATCTTTCATGTTTTCATCTTTTTGTTTTGTAAACTAACCCTCATAATATGTGCTTGAATGAAATACAATGCCTTTTATGTGCTAATTAGTTCTTCTGTCTTCCCTGCCTCTCTGATTTTGCTTTGCATATTGATTTTACCATTTCCTAGCTAGAGATAATGCTATTTAGATGAGGGGCTGGCAAGCTTTCTTTTTAAACAAAAAGTCTCATCAATATTTTTGAAGTGAAGGGACACTCCTCTGAACTCTAATTTGACGAGTGGCTGTGTAGAGCCGCAGTATAAGCTTTTACAAGAAAGGTTAGACCTTTTTAACCGTGCTCCAACAGTACCATAGAAAACAGCTTCCTTTATTTGTCTGTCTTCGACCTGTGTGTTTAAATTCTCACCGCTGGCTGTTTAACCTGTCAATCTGCTGTTTGTGCCTGCTCTTGAAATATGCTGCTTCTGCTTCTTTATTTATATGTATATTTGTGCTTTTGTCTGTATTATAAGCCATGTTTTGTTTTACTGTAGGTCCTCTGTTTTAAATGTCTTAGAAACCTTCCCCACATTTAAAAACTGATTCTTTATGTCTGCTACTTTCGGATGTCTAAAAAATAGTCTTTTCCTTTATATAGTTTTTTCTACTTCCTGTTACTTTCTTACTGTATGTCTTACATTGCTTTTTTGCAGCATTCCACATTGCCACTGTTATGGATTTTTTTTGTTTCTTTTTGTCTGTTTCTGCAGGAGTTTAACAAGTAATCTGCCCAATGTGAATCTACCAAATGTGAACCTCCAAATTCCCAAAGTACCAAATCTTCCCGTGCCAGTAGCAGGACTATCTGTTAACCTTCCACAAATGCCTAGCTTTTCCACTCCATCCTGGATGGCTGCTATTTATGACTCTGAGTGTGTATTCAATGAGTTTACATCAGATCTAAATTCAAACTGTGTCCCCTTGGCATGAAGGTGTTCTCATGAGGCTCGTTGTTAACTTTGGGTAAAAAGTAAAAACTGGAAAACGTTTTTTTTTTTCTTTCTTTTAAAGCAAACATTGTTCTGGCTTGAGAAACATGGTTAAATTGTTCAAGTCAACTTCATACATAATTTAAAGCTTACATTCCTTAAAACTAGGGCCATAGCTTAGGAACTGCCAGAATAGAAGTAGTGTAAGCAGATGGGTCTGTTTGAGAGTATAAAAGTTAGAACAAAATCCACATCTTTGGTTATCAGTACTATGGTATATAATTATATATAATTCTGCTCATTCAAGAAAAAGAGAAGAGAAGCATCAACATCTTAACAAGCTCACTATGAAGCTCATAAGCTCTACAGTTGAAGGCAGGTTGAGCCCTAAGGTTGGGAGTCGAGCAGTTCAGATATGGTTTAATACAGAGAGCTCTTTCTGAGGAGGTGCAAACATGACTTAGTAATATAAAACCAGCCTATTGCTTTTGTTGTAGAGTATTAGCCAGCTTGTTTCACGTTCTTGCTCAAGTTCTATTCACATGTCCAGAAATGACTATGCCTGCACTGACATGGTTTCGGCTGTGCAACAGGGGTGTGCAATTCAAAATACCCACTCGCTTTGATCTAAAATTATGCCTATGTTACCATCTCCTGTGTGACCCATTTTTAGCACAGTCTCAAGGCACAAATTGCATTTCCTGACGATAAGCAAAAGCTTAAAATTCCTGTCCCATTTCTTACAACCTAGTTTTGTGGATGCACACCATTACTATTTATGTCACCGCACTCAATATAAATCAACTACTGACTGAAATGTTTGTCAAGCCAGCATAATTAAGCTATAATATATTAAAGAATATTTATGTTCATGGAAAAATAGGTAAAAGTGAAAAAATCAAATTAAAAATGCAACAAATAATGTTGTTATGAAGAGACCGTTCAACAATGATTGCCTTTCAAGTCATTTTCATGCCGAGTAGATTGCAAGGGGTTTGGGTCAAGCCCATGTTGTTTGTTTATTTGAAATGAGAACTGAAAAGCTTTTCATTTTCCTCAATGTGCATGCCATTGAGGTGGGACTGAGGTGGTGAGATCTGGATTGCAACCCAAACCTACGAACAGTCAGCCCTAAGTCTCCTTGCTTCCAACTAAGGAAATTTTCCCCATTCAACACACTATCAGCCTCTAAATCCTAAGGTTAGGACTGCGGTTTAAATCACTCATCTGTGTTCTTCCAGAACCTCTTTGAGTTTGACACCCAGCCCTTCATAAGGCTGTGTTAATCTCTCATCAGCTCATATAACATTACTGACCCCAAAACAAATACATTTTAATCATGTGGAGACATTAGGGTGTAGGCGGTCCTTGACCATAAGGAACTCCTAGCAGCATCTTATAGTGGATCTTTGACATCTGGGGTAAGAAATCCATTTTTAAGAGGATCCATCCAGACTTTGAGGCGGAGGGGTTTGCTAGAGGGTCATCAGTGGGTTCAGGTTTGTTTGAAAGGTGTCAGTGGGTGTGGGTTGGTGGAACTCCCTGCCTGGTCATAGACACCCTGCTTGGTCTTTTTGTATTAGGATAAAATGTTCTGAAGCAGTTCTCAGGTCAGCCTGCAGCTGGCATCCAAGGCAGTAGAAATTAGCCATCATGGAGTTTAAAACATCAGAGTGGCCTTAAGTTTTTTATACCTGCATGCCACAAAGAACACCCTATTCCATAGTATGTAAAATTCACAAAGATCTTGAACTAATAAAGTCACGAGACTATAACTCACAGAGGAGCAAAGCACTGTGAACCAAAATGAGAAAAGCAGTTGTTCATAAACCTTTCTGTGGCTTTAACTCTACCAACGTGCCAGAAGTCCCATTCTTTCAGAAATCACAATCACTCTTATGTTTCAACTCTATGCTGGCTTACCACCCCCCTTCCTGACCCTTACAACACTCCTCCTCCTCCCGTCCCATCTATCTCCACTCAGGATGGCAGCGTCTTCAGAGTTGACTGCATGATGTGTGTTGACCTCTGGAACTCCGTCAGCCTCGTCGGGCATGGGTGGTGAGAGAGAGCCTGATCTTTGTGTCTCTGTTCCTCTTCTGGGCTTTGTCCTTTACCTGCTCAGTCAATATAAACTTTTCTGTCTATCATAGAAGATGATGGTCCATGTAGATTATACCGTTTGGACCTTCTGAACCATTTGCAATGTAGCATTAATGAGACAGTGGTAGAACTGGTTTACTCTTATGTTGCTCGCCTTATGTAGATATGCAGCTTGATATGTATGAAAGCTGAGTCTGCAAAAGCATTTAGAAAAGGGCTTAGTGACCCACTCTCTATACATGCCTTCTCTCACCATGACATTCCCTAGCTCCTCACCCTCTTTCCTTAGAGAGATGTGATCCACCAAAGTGTGCATGATTCCAGGCCCTCTCAAGGGTGAATAACCACGCAAGTGTGCGAGGTTATTGATGTGTTTTGTAAACACACCTGTCTATTATACCATACACTGACTGACCATGTGAAACTTTTCCCTGTGAATTAAACAGGCCTCTGGGCCACTTGTCAGTGTATGGTTTAAATAATCTGAAAATAAACATGTCATGAGTAGAGCCATAGAGATAGAGCTCTACCTTTCTGTTGCTGCTCTCACTGAGCAGCCTGTTGGCAAAGGTTGTGACCTCTGACCTCTGACGTGTTGCTGTGCCTGGCAGTAATGGCTCAGGGACATCAGAAGATCTGTTTTGGAAACTGGATGCCCTGCAGACATTCATCAGAGACCTACACTGGCCCGAGGAGGAGTTTGCCAAGCATCTAGACAACCGTATGAAGCTCATGTCCAGCGATATGATTGAGTCCTGCGTTAAACGGTATGTTTGTTTTTGGGTTGAGAGTGAAAGGAGATAATAACAGTACAACAAAACCTCACTATGTACAGTTGATATGTATGAAGATTTCAACACAATCTGTATAAAATCTGCAGGTACAACCTGAACTTAAACCAAACACAAATGATTTTCCAGGATTGTTCAGAATGCAGATACACTTTATATGAAGATTAGTGGCTTGAGGGGGCTTAAGACATTACTAATGACTTTGTGGTTCACTCTTTGCTTTAGCACAAGGGCAGCATTTGAATCCAAGCTGACCAAGAGTAGCCGTTCAACAGATTTCCGCATCCCACTGTCCTTATGTACCATGTTCAATGTGATGGTGGATGCTAAGGACCAGTCAGCCAAACTGTGTGCCATGGAGATGGGCCAGGAGGTAATGAGAAGATCTACCTGGTCTGTTTCTTGAAGAAAATCATAAGAGACCACTGAGACAGTTCTGTAACTTTATGTGATCTTTCTTACTCTGGTTGGAAATTATTTCTTTGATTACGTTAAGACTGTTGGATTTTGTCTGAGAGTATATTTCTCAGGCTGGCTAGTGCTCATCTGTGATTTGCATCTCAACTTGAAACACTCCATTATGGGCTAAAGTGTGCCATGAAAAAATGTGTCTGTGTTATTACTGTATTATAACACAGTAACATTTAGGAAACACTAGTAACATTTAGGCCTGTCGGTTTGCCAGTTGCACATTGACTCCCTATTGACTTACTTGGACCAGTTCCTGACCTGAACTTCTTAAAGATCAATGTGACATTTCTACTTCTTGACATTTACACAACATCACTGGGTTTTTTTTTGGTATTCATTTTGTTGGTATTTAGTGTGACACCATTTTGTGAGTGTGCTTACATGTGTTTGATGCTTAAACCTACATTAAGAGTAACTTATACATGTTAACGTCTGTTTTCAAATATGTGATGCAATCATTTATTTTATATTTAAATCTGTTGTTTCCTTTTAGAAACAATATCATTCTAAAATTGATGAACTTATTGAAGAGAGCGTGAAGGACATGATTGCTCTTTTGGTGGCTAAGGTACAAACTGTAATAGAAATATTTTCTTAGACAGGTTTTTTTGAACCTGTGCTTTGAGTTGTGTTGGTGGTCATTCACCCATTTTAGATGATGTTTATACTTTATACTTATATCACCTGCACAGTTTGTGGCGATTCTGGAAAGTGTTCTAGCCAAGATCTCCCGGTACGATGAAGGAACCCTCTTCTCATCTTTCCTTTCATTTACGGTGAGATTTAGTGACTTTCGGATACTGTTAGGATTTTACTATTGTCATCAATATGGTACATGTACACTCTAATGTGAAACTCTCCTTGTTTATAGGTGAAAGCAGCTTCAAAGTATGTGGATGTCCCTGTAAGTGTTGAACAAATTTGACAAAACGATTTTGATCTCTAGCTGGTTCCTTTTTGTCTTTGTTCTTAGTCATACAATGAGTAACCCAGTCACTCCTCAATTAATCTTTTGCAGAAACCAGGAATGGATGTTGCTGATGGCTATGTGACCTTTGTTCGTCACTCTCAGGACATACTGCGAGATAAGGTCAATGAGGAGGTGTATATAGAGAGGTTATTTGATGTAAGTAAGATGCCGTCTCCTCCATGCCTAAGGAGGTTCCATCCAAAATGTGGCAAAACAATGGGGCATATGAGGGATAAGTCACATTTTGAGTGCTGTGCTCTAAATCCTTCCATCCTGACAGATAAGGCCAGTCTTATCCTGAGGCTCTTGCTCTCTCACTCTTCAGTGTCTCATTGCTGTGAATTCTCGTTCAGCCCTCTGTGCTCTGGTGTTGCATTAGCCATAATGAGTTGCACCTCTGTGCTCTGATGTTGCGTTAGCTACTGTTTGTTGGACCTTTGCGCTCAGAGCTCACGAGGCAAAGTGTCACTACCACCACCAAGTGGATTATTTAAGACAGTGCTCTCAAAGACAGTGAATGAAATAAAATATGAGAATAATTGTTTTTGACATATTTGTCCATATCCCTAATTATTGGATGGGATTCAGGAAAGAGAAATTACACCGTAAATATAATGTGTAGCAAAGGTAACGGATGGCAGACTAACAGTAGTTCTGATGTAAATGATGGTGTGCACTGGAGAGCACTGTTAAATATAGAAATAATCCTTTGTGAATCATTTTGTGACTCAATGTTGCACAATTGTGTACATGTGTGTAGTGGGAGGTGATTTATTCTGTGTACAGTAGTGTAGTTTATGTGTGTGTGTGTGTGTGTGTGTCTGTCTGTCTGTGTGTGTGTGTGTGTGTGTGTGCGTGGTTATTTTGGAGTCGTGATTGCGTTTTGAGAAGATGCAGCACAGTACGATAAAGTATATACAGTATCCATCAGTGCTGGAGAGCTGTGTGTGTGTGTGTGTGTGTGTGTGTGTGTGTGTTTGTTTGTGTTTGCATTTGATGTGTCAGACAAATGCACTGTGCTACACCTGCTGCTTTTCCTGTGTGTGTGTATGCATGTGTGTTACGTACTGATGATGCATGACTAATGCTTGTATTTCTCATTCCTTTTAAAGTACAATTGCATTTCATTGCATCATTAAACCATTCTTTTAAATTTTATTCAGACATTTGGATGAGAGGTTGTATGTCCTAAATAGATTCTCTAACCAAGTGATATGTTTACTTTAAAGGGGCCATGTTAACAAAACTTGACACTTCCTTGTTTTTTATTTATAAACTGGCTGATGTAGTATGTAAAGACTGTTAAAGTTTCAAGGCATACTGTTCACTGCTTGGTCCATATAGTCCATGCAACAGTTCATTTTTTGTGATGCCACAAAAATTGGTGCATTCACATTTATCTGCCTTTTTAGCCTTCAGCAATTCATCTCTGCTCATTCATGCTTCAATTTTAAAGGGTGCTTCAGCGCAAAGTGTTTTTCGAAAAAGCGCAACACAGGACAGCCAAAACTGCCTTAAAGGCACAGTAACAAAAACAGCTTGTTAAGTCTAAGTGATAAACCAAGGCTGGAAAACAGTCATGTAAAAATGAATTATGACTGTTTTTGTTTAATAAAACCACAAATATTTTCAGTGCATCCCCAGGGAAAACACAAAAAGCAAGGAAAATGTTGAGATATGGGCCCTTTAATAAATATAACACAATGACGCAAGGTACAGATTTTACCTACATAGATTAAAATACACTATCTGTCCAAAAGTGTCCAGACACCCTTTCTAATTAGAGAATTTAGCTACTTCGAGGTGCACTCATTGCTACAGCTGTGCACGCAGCTTGTTTCATCTCCATAGAAAAGCACAGCTGATAGAATAGGACACTTTGGAGTAGCTACAGATGAGTCTAAGTCACTATGCCCAGAGGCAAGTGTTTTTGGACTTCGGAACAAACTGTATGTCCAAAGAACTTTTAGATAACGCAACTTTGCAGTCTTTAAATCGTTATGAGACGTTAAAGGACCTACAGCCTTCCATTTCCCAAACTGAATAATATCACATTAAGTCTTTAATACATAAAAGCTGTTTCCTAATCTGCGTACTTGCATACCCTATGTGGAAGACAGTGTAATTCAGTGAGGTTCTAATGTGCACTAAGGGACCACCTGATTATACACAGTAAACAAGATTACTCATCATATGTAAGGACCAAAAGAGCTTATGCTGATTAAGTATTTAAGAGTAAGTATAAAGTAATTTCTAAGTAATATTTTGTTCATGATTACATATTCTTATACATACATTTTTCACACTATTTCCAAGTGCTTTCAAATCAAATATATTTTATCCTCATACAAGTGTTAAACTGCTACATTGAGTCCAATACAGAGACTCTGCACTGATAGATAACCAAAGGGAGAGGAAGCAAGCACGCTTTTTGATAAACAGCTAATGTTTCATAGACAAGTCTACTCATAGTCATCTGAAATTTCTGGTTGTCTCTGTCGCGTCTCTTCATATTTTAACTACATCCCTTTCTATTCTATTCTATTCTATTCTATTCTATTCTATTCTATCCTATCCTATTCTATTCTATTCTATCCATCTTCAAGACAATACCGCCACACCCTTTTATAACAAAGTGGAACTTATCTCTAGATGTCCTGCTGTTTGATCACATTCTGTTGAGTGGCATGATTTCTAATCAAATAATCTTCCTGTGTACATCTACTAGCATGACCCACCTCCTAAAGTTCCCACATCATACACACACACAGCTCTCTGCCCACCCACTCACCTGCTCCTTCTGCATGCACTGCACGCTCCGATGAATCAACTGTTTGAAGTGGACATGCAAGCAAACAAATCAGCCAATCACCAACCAAATTACTAAACAGCAAACAACTCGGCCAGGTCTAAATCACAAATCTAATCTTTCTTCAAACGACCAAACCATAACTTAGATTACAATTACTGGTCAAAGAAGTCATTGGTCACTCCAATTATCCACTGATCGAAACTGCCAACTACTGCTGTGTTCAAACCGTCTCCTAATCACTGGAAATAGAAATGTCTGAGATTTTTCACCTGATATTGGAGTAGTTAAGGATTTCAGGTTTCCATTTTGCAATGGGCAATGGCCAACACCAGTCAAACACCACTAAAGGAATGTCAAGATTGATATGGGGAAAAAGCCAGTCAAGATTTCTAACAAATTTCTATGAAATCAGTATTTATAACATTCAGATCACGATAACTTTGGGAAAATTTTCTAGAAGGCACTTGAAAGCAGCATTAGTCTGGAAGGCTCCCTACAGCAAACTATTGTTTAGCTGTCATTTAAAGCCTCCATAGCTTGAACAGACAATTCCGACCCTTCATGGGAAAAAAAAAACCCACTTCAAAATGCTCTAATATGCCGAGTCACTCCACAGAATCCTGTTACTATTTATTTCTCTCTACAAGATTACAACATCATCCATTACACAACACATGTGCTGTTCTCTTTGAACTATAAGTAGAATGTATGGCATTCTGTAATTTCACGAGTTTCCAGTACACATTGACATCCGATTTGTATTTGAAGTATTATACATACTCAGAAGTATTATTGATCCAATGTAGTACAGAAATGGTTTAAGATAACAGTACAAACCCTCCTTGCCTCCAGATTCCTCTCACTCACACATTTATATATTGATTTGCCGAGTTTTATGGCTATGATCATACTAAAGTTTGCTGCTTTGACTTGAAAATGTTTTGCTGGAGTTGGGGATGTTTGTAAGATATTTGCGTTTAAATATTAATGGCATGGATAAATGCTTTAATTTCAAGGTTTTTATTTATTACATTCAGCATAGTTCTGTTAAAAGAATGGCCAAAAAAATATGATCAGAACGTATTTAATCTGAATCCCAGATTTCATTTGTTACTGTAATTGTGGAAATTTGAAACACATCAATTCTGCTACTGGATTTAGGCCTACCATTAAAACCGAAATAATCTTAAGACTTCTTATCTAATCTTGCACATTTTAATTCTCAGACTATGCTGTATATATATATATATGTTGAGAAAAATACAATTCAAGTGTTATGTTGTTAATTATGCAACTCATTAATGCATGATTTATGTACTTTTTTGCAGATGATCAAATTGCTGCCTCTGTAAATTAATTTTAAATGGCCTGACTAACCTAGTGCTAAGTGAGGGTGTGATTGTGTCTTTGTTGGTATGCATTTGGTGTATTTTGTGTGTACGTGCTTGTCTCTGCATGCATTCGGGTATGTATGTGTATGTGTATGTGTGTGTGTGTGTGTCTGTCTGTGTGTGTGTGTGTGCGTGTGTGTGCATGCACGTGAGTATGTTTCTGAGAGTGGGCGTATGTGCGCTATCGTAAATTAGTGTGACTACAAATATGCGTATGTTTGCAATATTGATGAACAATTTATGTCTATGTGTACGTCTAGACACTTTGGTCTCTTGCATGGGTTTGTTTGTTTGTGAGTGTGTGTGTGTGTGTTGCTGGAGAACGATGTGTTTGTGTGCATTGCAGCAATGGTATACAGCCACCATGAATCTGCTGGGGACCTGGCTCACTGACCGAATGGACCAACAACTCCATGTCTACCAACTCAAAATCCTCATCAGGATTGTAAAGGTACTGTGTACTGGGGGATGTTACACTTTCTACTATAAAACAGTTACATACTGTATGTACTGAGAGCTAAACAGTGTTTTTCCCTGAATATGAGGCCTTGGTACATTGTAGTGGTGGGCAATAAATCATATATACCAATACATGGATAGTGGTACACAACAATGTTAGCAGTGCTGATAGATCACAAAACTTCACTGCATTGTATGCTGGCTCCTCAAGATTATTCTGAAAGATTAGTTCAAAACTACATAAACCGGTTTCTATCTGGTTTACCTTTACTACGCTGTGTTTGGTCCCTTTTAGTAAAGAGGGTTAATGCAAACTTAAAAGTCATCTGATGCTATGGGTTTTATTCCATATTGTGTTCAGCTGAGTTTGACTTTTCTTGCACTTTGTAGAAAAAATATCGAGACTTTAGGCTGCAAGGCGTTCTTGACTCAACATTGAACAGTAAGATGTACGACACGGTACGGAACCGACTCACCTTGGAAGAGGCCACTGCTTCGGTCCGAGAGGGAGGCATGCAGGGCATTACCATGAAGGACAGCGATGAAGAGGATGAGGAGGATGACTAAAGCACCAGCCCAGACGGTGCCCCAACCCACCCCACCCCACCCTCCTGGACCCTGCCCCGCCCACACCACCCCGCCCTACCCCCAACTTAGCCTGGTAACAGAAGATGCATGTACCAACTCTGATTACTCCAGTTAGGCACTCTAGGACCTCCCCCATCAGCTCGAAATGCCCACAATCAGAGCTAAAGTCGAGTAAAATCTAGTAATTACACTGAGTAAAAAAAGAAACTTTAAAAGAGTTATAAGAACCAGATTGACAGTTTTAGCTGTATGATGATATAATAAGGAATTAAGAAAAGAAAAAAAAATGAACACAGATTTTTGGACTGATTTATTTGGGAATTTCTTTCTGTGTGTTCCTAAGCAATATGGAGTACCATTTGTTTGACGATGTCGAGTGAGATTATTAGGTGTCTCCCTGTCCAATGCGATAACATATATGGCGCTTCTTTGACGTACTCTTACATACATTAATGGTACATTGTCGTGAAGATGAGTGTATGGATCCTTTTCTTTGTCTTGTCTGTTTTTAAAGTGGATGCCAACTGCTTCAAAACTGAAAATGAACTTCTGTATTTAAGTTAAAAAGCTGTTAACTGTAAATGTCCTCTGTGTCTGCACACACTCATAAAAAAAATGTACCAACTTGATTTAATTTGATTTCTTTGTGCTGAGGCTCTGTGACTCTTCTGAGGATCTTATGTTGCAACAAGGCGTCACCAACAAGGCGTTGTCTCACATCCATCTTAAAATGAAACTGAATTGGTATTCTAGAAAGGCAATATTCTCTTAGCTCCATTTTGATATCTTATTGGAGACGTCTTTTATTTAGATGTCAGAAATGACCACAAAGTAATATATTTTTTTTTCAGTTGAACTTTTACAAAGAAAAATTATTTCTTGCTTTTTTTGTTTTTTATGTTCTCTTAGAGACATTTTTTCTTTTTCTTTTTTATTTCAGTAGCCAAGAGATACGTGCCATTTTTGGGGGGTCTCACTATTGTTTTGTATATATGAAGCTGTATATTGCATTCTGAGCCATCGCTGCATGCCTGTGGGTTCCACCTTCTCCAAAAGCTTTTTGTTTTTTTCTGTGTCAGTTAGCTGGTGGATTCATTCTTGCGTTTGCCTTATCAAAGCCAACAGTTGTTATATGCAAGAGCTGTGGCCTCTCAATAAAGATAACTGTACAAATACATCAGTTGCCTCTGATTGATTTAAACAAAACTTTCCACTTTCATTTCAAATAAATGAAAGCTACAGTTTATTGTAACTTTTTGACACATCATAAAGTTCTGCAATAACTTAATGGCATAAATAGGTTTATTAAATAACTCATTTATATCTAATGGTTTCTTTCTTATTTATTTTTTTTGTTTTGTTTTTGAGGCCAATTAAAAAGTGAGGACATGGAACAAACACATAGTACTGTGTTTGAGTGGCGAACCGTCAGCAGAGCTACTGCTCCCAGCTAATTCTAGCTAATTCTATATAAGTTCTAAACTATAGTGCAGCTATTTATTTTTATTAAAAGCAAACATAAGATAGAAAGAGACAAAAATATATACCTGATGCTACAACCTCTCAATGAGCATCTGAACTCAACATAATTGGCTTGGTTAAACTGCTGCTTGCTCCTCCATTGATTGACTCCGCTATCACTTACTAATTATGTTGGCAACTATTTGGATTTGTGCTGCACAGGTCTGTAGAGAGGCAAAATGTTAACCTTAATTTTACTGTGTAATTTAAAAAAATAACCTGAAATACACTTTAAACCGTGACGAGATGCAAAAAGCAACCTACAGTCATTGGCTGCACATTTCAAGGTCCAAAGCTGAACACATTTGAATTTTTGCAGCTGCGGGCTCTGGATAAAAGTGCTAGTCTATACATCATCCACAGCTGACCAGCCAGTATTGAGGATGTTTTCTCCCTAGTTACTCAACCAACATAGACGGAAAGGTAGAACTCAACCCAACGATTACCACAATGAAAAAAGATTTCTTCTATGAATATTATATATTTATTGCTCTACATCTTTACTCAGCATCTTTGTCGCACATATCAGTCTGTTGTGTACTTTAACAAGGCTGTTTCATTTTAGTTACTAATCAATCAAATGCATTAAACTAACCATAAGAAACCTTTTTCTGCCTCTACACAAAAGACGTTGAACACTCCTTTAGGCCTTCAGTCCAGCTGAACTGTATACTACAGGCAAAAATAATAATAATAATAATAATAATAATAATAATAATAATAATAATAATTAAATAATAACTAAAACCTAAATAATGAAATCAGAACACATTACAACCGACGTTTAAATTCAACAAACATAACAATTGCAAAAAACAATAAATAATTTTAATGTTTTAGTTTTCAGAAATCATTTGACATTCAATGAAGACCTGGAAGGTTTGGGCACATTTTATTTGAATTATAATATTCAATGTTTAGTTCAGCGATGTGCTGTAATATACCCTTAAGATATTTTTTCTTACTGAATTGTTTCGGAGCTTGGACTTTTATTTTGTCCTGTGTGAAAAGTCTTCTGCAGCGTTGTCCCCTCACTGCTGTGGAAGTGTCCTGCCTGAACTGGAGCTGGATCTGTTTTTCTGCTTGTTAAATCAAACTGGTCGTGATGGCAGCAGTTGCTCCCGGGTCGATCTTCGTACCAGACTGGCACCGAAACCCAGAAAGCAGAGAATTCTTCAGTAAAATACTGCAAAAGAAAAACCGACGGAAATTTGGTACGGCTCATCACTATGGAGACCGAACAGATACTGCTGCCTAGATCTGTGATAACTGACCCAGCGGAACTGATCTGAGGGCAGTGCAGGATTCTCTG
>JBBPCY010000109.1:18263217-18291565 GCA_037974405.1 Brachyalestes nurse
TATATATATATATATATAGTGTATATATTAGGGCTGTCAATAGATTAAAATATTTAATCGCAATTAATCTCATGTTTGCCATATTTAACTCGCGAGTCTATTACTTTAAGTCTATTATTAAGTACTATTAAGTACTATTTTTAATTGACAGAAGTAGACAAATATGTTTGCTTTGTGCAGATTTATGTTTATTAATGGCAGTCAATACTGTCAATAAAAAAATCAACACTTAAAAAAAAATAAGGGGCTTTTTAACAGCAATGTTCCCTTTAACACAGTCACACAGCTGCAGTTCAAATATTTCTGTACATCTAAACTTAAACATTAATGTAATCAAATCAAATATAAAATCAAAGCTATTCGACACTGCAGGGCATTCACGTTTTATGTAGCTTGTCACTGTTATTTTTTTTTTATTATTATCGTTTTATTTATTTATTTTATTTTTTTAAAATAATTTTTGTATAATATAATTCCCATGTGGAACTAATAAAGGGTTCTCTTTTCTTACCTTCAATTTTATTTTGGAGGTGAGTTGAGGGCCTGGCTGCCATTTTGTAGAGGGAGTGACTTCCAGCTTCATTAGGTAGGGGAAGATCTTCCGTTCCAGAGTTCAGGGGCTCCCACGGGCGGGCTTTTCCTCACAGGAGTGAAATCTGCGTCTGAACACACTCTCATTCACAAAAATAACTCCGCGTCTGCACCTTTAGTCTGTATAGTTTCTTGAACAGACACTGCTGAGAGGAGCCTGGTTGGGCTCACCGCGGGCCCCAGGATGAAGCTGACCGACAATGTGCTGCGGAGCTTCAGGGTCGCCAAGGTTTTCCGAGAAAACTCCGACAAAATCAACTGCTTCGACTTCAGCTCCAATGGCGAGACCGTCATTTCCAGCAGCGACGATGACTCTATAGTCTTGTATGACTGCCAGGAGGGAAAGTGAGTGAGAAATGTTTATCTAGACAGTCACTGTGGCTCTCTGCTCATGGAGGCCCGGCCCTGAGCCTCGGTCTCGAGTAGATTAGCTACCTGAACCGCACCTGCTAACCCTGTGTCTTCCAGTCAGCGTGTGAAGAGCATGCATTGATCAAACATGCCGGGTCATAATTCATGTTTAAAAGTGTTCACAGTAAAGCTCAGCGGTTTAACACCTATTAAACGTGTTTAGTCTGTTACTTAGCTCTAGCGTTAGCTGCTAATGCTAACAGTTAGCCAACTCTCACACGCCTCTTTGGGGATGTTTACCAGCCTGTGTTAACAGAGAGAAAACTGTCTGTTTATAAACGAGAATATATACTACAGACTAAGTTATATATGTGAGCTTTCTTTCCTGTATAATTTGAAGATTCTGTTGGGAAAAAAGATCATTGTGGGACTTATTAAATAATAATAATAATAATAATAATAATAATGCGATTTTGGACCGTTATTGTTCTCTAGGGTTCTGCAAGGGTGTTGGATATGAGATAAGAGCCCTTTATTGGCCCCACAGGTGTGGAATGTGTGTGAATACTGTGAAATATATATTAATATATATAACGTTACATCTACACATTAGAAAGTCCTCAGTTGCTTGGTAGTAACAGACATTGACACAAACAGTAATATGCACCCCAAAACTTGCATGTTGCGCCAGAAATATTGCACACAACAGAAATATGGCACACCGGAGACATTAGTACTAATTACTGTAATGTAGTACTAGAATACAGTGTCGAGAGATTTTTGTAGCATGCTGTAAGTGTACGCCCCTTTTGGATGTTTTAACCAGAGTATGTATTGTTAATGTGTGTGTATAACTGTAGTATTTCTTTCTCTGACTGTGATACAGACCCAAACGGACCCTCTACAGTAAAAAGTATGGCGTGGACCTCATCAGATACACACATGCTGCCAATACAGTCGTCTACAGCTCCAATAAAATTGATGGTATGTTCTTTTTTTTCCTTTTGAAGGTTTATTGTTTGTTTGTTGTATATTATACCCCACATAGTGGCCTACTTCTCAAAGAAAGTTATATCAGTTACAATTTTCATAATTTAGGTTACATGATTAGATTTGATTTTGGTTTCCGTATTCCTGTTTATAATCCTGCTTGCTCATCCTGACTGTAAGGTTCACATGAAGTGAAGTATATTGTTACTGATAAGCGTTTGACTATTCTTCTCTCACCGCTGTACCCAAAGCTTTTTCAGAGCTGCCTGGCTATGCCCACTCTGGCCTGAGGTAGTTGTTTGTACAGTTTGAGGGTCTGTGATTCTGCCCTTTCAAGGAGCTAACTGTACAGACTACTGCCTTGCCCAGGGTGGTGCCAACTCGCCTAAAACTCTACCTGGAGATCTGCACCAACAGGAATTTTGAGGTTCAGTTGTTGGCTGTAGTGAATTCCGCAACTATAGGGTATAATACTGTCTGTCAAGTTTGCGCTACGACTATGATAAGTCCGAGAGTGTTTTATTGACATGTGTGGCATTGGTGTGTGTAATATTTTAGTCCTGATTCTCTTGTCACTATTAATGTGTTACTACAGACACGATACGGTACCTGTCATTACATGACAATAAGTACATTCGTTACTTTCCTGGGCACAATAAGAGGTAAGAATCATTATCACTTGACACCGAAGCTAAAATTTTACCTTTAATGGTAAAAATCAGTGTTTCATGTTATAAACAAATCTCAGAGAGTAGTGCGTTAACATAAATGTATGTGCATTATAATTCTCTTGTAATTTTACAGGGTTGTTGCACTGTCCATGTCCCCTGTTGATGACACCTTCATCTCTGGCTCCTTAGATAAAACCATTCGGCTATGGGATCTTCGCTCCCCAAACTGTCAGGTAAGCATCTTTTGCTCCCCTTGTAAGGATGTTGGTGCTTGTTGTCTGTCTTTCAGGTCATCCTTTATCAGTCTGATTACAATTCTCTGTGTGGTCTCAGGGACTGATGCATCTTCAGGGAAAGCCTGTGTGCTCATTTGATCCTGAGGGCCTGATATTTGCTGCAGGAGTCAACTCAGAGATGGTCAAACTCTATGACCTGCGTTCTTTCGACAAAGTAAGAGCCATTTTCCAAATCCAATTGTCAAGTGTTTTAGAGCTGGGCATAGTTATGTTAAAATCAGGAAAACAATTAAGTATTTGTTTACTTAAAGCTGGATTTAACAAACAAAATTGTTTGTTGTTTCAATAATAAATGTGGTAAAGTGGGTTAAAGGATACAAAAGAAGTATTTAACAAACCCCTAAGATAGTTGACTTCTTTGTTACAGCATCCTGTCTACTGCATTTAGAAAGATTTTAATATTCTCCTGTAGGGCCCCTTTGCTACGTTTAAACTACAGTATGAACGTACATGTGAGTGGACAGGCCTCAAGTTCAGCAACGATGGAAAACTCATCTTGGTCTCCAGCAACGGAGGAACACTGAGACTTCTTGATGCTTTCAAAGGAGCTGTACTGCATTCATTCGGGGTGAGTGTTCTCCCTACTCTTCTAAAATCTGTTGTAAATCTATCACATTGTTTTCAAGCATGAATACTGACAAGAAGATTGTTGTTTCAAGAAGTTGCATATATACTTGTTATACTGTTACATGATAAGCTTCTATGCTTAAGTTAGTAAAATGCTGAAGTTCCTGTAGTTTTATTACGTAATGAAATTGTTTAGCGGCCGGACAGTTAACTAAACGGTGTAGGTGTGTTTATTCAGAAATCATCAACTGTTTCTTCCAGACGTAGAGACGATACACTTAAATATTTACTATTTAATATCTCTTAGCTATACCTTAATGAAGTAATTTTTTCTGCTTTGAAGGGCTACAATAACAGTAAAGGTGTGATTTTGGAATCCTCTTTCACCCCAGATTCTCAGTTTGTCATGATTGGTAAGTTAAAATCTAATTTTAATATCTGAATCTCAAACTAAGATCATTGAATCTTTAATAGTTACCTGTTCTGGGAAGGTCATTTTCTCTTATGTCCATTTACTGTTGAAGTATGTCCTTTATCTAATGACATGCTTACAATTGGTCAACAGGTTCAGAGGATGGAAAGATCCATGTATGGAATGCCGAGAGTGGAATGAAGGTGGCACTCTTGGATGGAAAACACACAGGGCCTGTCACCTGCCTACAGTTTAACCCCAAATTCATGACCTTTGCCAGTGCCTGTTCTAACATGGTATGATGTTTATTCTCCTTTTTTTTTTTTTTTACTCTGAACACATTATGTGAAGACCATCTGCTGTTTATATCTGCTTAATAGGCTGCCATGTCTTGTTGTAAATTGTAATTCACACATTTTTGTCATCAGTTGACTTACAGTTTTGCACACGTTGTCAGCCTTGATTGTCCTGTAAAATCAGTGTGACCAAACTGTGCTTACTGGAATAAAGAATAGCCCCTACTGTATCACCAGTTCACTGAAAATGGCAAAAGGTGCAAAACAGGTTGCATGTAGTACAAGACACATGACTATCAGGCAGCCAACATCTGAGTACAACAGTGGTGTCAAATGTGTGGCTTACAACCAGTTTACTGTGTGATGTGTAGTAGCCTGTTATACAGTGAGGGTAAGCAAGTATTCAGAGACTTGTTTTTATTGTAATATACAACCAGTTCATATGTACACATCTTAGTTTTGTCCTTATAAATATGAACAAAAAAGTGTGTTCCCAAATATGTTGATGGGTAAAAATCTTTTGGGCACCACGTATTAATAACATTAGTACTTTGCCAACAAAGTCTTTGCAACAGTTACAGTTCTACTGTAAGAACCTGCAATTTCAAAATCTTCAATAAAATTTCAGTTGGATTTAAATCAGGAGGTTGATTTGGTGATGCAAGCTCCTTTCCCTTTATTTTAAACTGGTCTTGAGTTATTTTGGGATTGTTGTTTTGTTGAAAGGTCAATCTTCTCCCCTTTCCTGGCCAGTGATATTAAAGTATTTTATATTATGTCCCAGTCAATCCCTTCATATTAATTTCTTTCAAATACATGTAATTTCCCAGCATCATTTGCAGAGAATCAGCCCCATGTTTACATAAATTCGGTTATATTTAAAAGCACTAAGTCAAGACATTGTGTGTAAACGTGACTTACAGCTGTATAGCATGTATTTAGTTTTTTGATTGTTTATATTTCATAATATTTGGTCTGTTTTTGTGGGCTGACAAATCTAATTTCTCTTTCTTACATAGGCATTCTGGTTACCCACGATTGATGACTGAAGAAGAGCTTCATTTCAAACTGCGCTTTCAAATTGACAAGTTGCTCCACACCAACAGAGGGCATCACATGCTCTGCTTCTAGCTCATTGAAACATTCGGTGTACTTGTGGACTGTAAATAGATTGGCCATGAGGTCAAGTTGTATTTCTTTATGTTCATTTTATACTTATCATTAAACAACATTCTTTTGTAAATCAGTGTAATCTGTTTGTGATGTTTGTGGTCAAAATACAGTCTTGGCTGTCAAACAATGTCCTGGATTTAATCTTGGTGTTTTGGCAGAATATATAAATATATAACTTATGCATCCTGAAAAACTAAGATGTGCTTTATTTATTTTATACATACACACATACATACAATATACAGTTAAGCCAGCAAAATTATTCATACCCCTGGCAAATCTACACTTAATGTTATTCATCCAAGAAGTTTTCTTTCTGACTGGAAGTGCTACTGGTATTTAGACCATTGTCAGCTAACCATTTCTTCACCACATGCTGCGTGTTTTGGGTCACTGTCATGCTGAAATGTCCAGTGCTGCCCAAGGCCAAGTCTCTCTGCAGACTGCCTGATGTTGAGAATCTTGGTCTTTTTTTCATGGTGCCATTTACTTTGATTAGGTTGTCGCTCTTTGGCTGAAACACACCCCATCCTTATGCTTGACCATGGGGATGGTGTTCCTGGGGTTGAATGCTTCTCCTTTTTACGCCTACATCATTGTGGCCACAAAATAGAAGACCAGACGTCGTCGTCTTTCTCCAGATGAGATTTTACAAAGGCCAGGCATGCTTTGTGTGCCTTATTTGGAGAAGTGGCGTTCTCCTTAGTCTGCATCTGCGGAATCCAACAGTATGCAGTGTCCGTTGGACTGTCTGCCTTGAGATGTTGACACCAGCATGGCCCAGATTCTTCAGGATGGCCTTGACGGTGATCCTTGGGTTCTTCTTCACCTCTTGCACCATCAGCCTTGTCAGAGCAGGTGTCACTTTTGATTTTCTTGTATTTTTAATGATACTTTGTACAGTGCCCACTTGTGTGCAGCAACAGGTCCTCACTGAGCTCTTTTGTTTTTGCCATGACTTCCCACAAAGCAACTGCTGAGAGCTGCCCTTTTTACCTGTTGAGTTGATTGAAACAGCTGTTCCCAATTAATCAGGGTAATTAGGATACAGCTTAGAACAGCTTGGACTATTTGGAATGATATAGAACCTTGCATTTTCCTGAAGACTGTAACAGTTTTCAATGGGCATGAATCATTTTGGATATGCTATTTTCCATAAAAATGTAAGTCAAGCTTGGAAATTGTTTCTTTTTCCACTGAAAACTGTGGCACACTCTAGTATCATATTTTGATGCACATCTGTCTTTTCTTAGTCAGAAGAAACATGTTAGTCAAAAAATGTTTGTCTAAATTTGCCTGGGTATAAATAATTTTGGGTGTAACTGTGTCTGTGTGTATAGATATATATACGTAAAGAGTCTCTACTGTTTTGAGGCTAAATGAAAAAAATCAAAATGCAACTTTTGGAAGCTTGTTTTATTGACTCTGTCCCTAAAGCCAGTCCAACTGTGCAACTGCTGAAATGCAACTGCCTGAATAAATGAGCGGTAGGTGTAGTGTTACTTTTCTGTACTACTGCATTACTGATGTAATGAGCATGACATGACCTATTGTTACCAGCTCTACAGAGTGTTCCTGACTTAATTTCAGAAATACGTCTAATAATGTATGAAGAAATGAAATTATCAGTGCTAGAAGAGAACCAGTTATGTTGTGAACAAATTAGTGGCAACTAATTATTTTAAATAGTTAGATGTAATCAAAAAAGGCACTTAAAAATACTCAGACCAGTCTATAACATTTATTCAGATAGACTGAAACAGTAAACAGTGTTTATGTCTGCTTAAAATAGATTATAAAAAGGTACAAATATACTACTTTGCTCTGGTAAAATGAATGTAGTAGAGGTTTAAAGAAATGAATAAACCACCATCTTTTAAAGTACATTTACTTCGTACCTGAACACTAATTTTCTGGCAGTGGAGGTGCTGACATGCACTGGAGCCATGAAGGAAAAGGGTGGAGACAGCCATCCGAACTGCTGAAACCTTCAAACCTTCCTCCTGCATGAGGCACCAGCATCTATTACCCGCTGTAATCAGAGCAGCCAGGGACATGATGTCACCGGTTTAGGGGAACAGTAGTGGCTGATAGTTTACACCAGGATACAGTACCTACCTTGCTTTGTTTTAACAAGCAGTGCCATCATTATTGTGTTTGTGTTCAAGACTTTCAGGAACTGTCACTATTAATAATACTCTATCAAAGCTTGAGCAGGACAATTTATTCAGGCCCTTTTTCTTAAACAATGGTTATTTTATTCTCACTTGAGTCGTGTAAAATTAAAATATAGGCCTGATTTCTAATTTGTTTCTTTGTGTTTCTCTGAAAAATGAATGTCTAATGAATGTCTTTTCAAAGGAGAAAATCTGGTTTACTAGTTAGAGACCATAGCAACCTGACCTGACGTTTTCCAGCAACTACCAACGTTCTAATACTGGCAGTCTGCTTCATGCTGTTCCAGAATAAGAAGTGACAACCCTGATGAACCAGGGTGAATGAAAGCGACGGTCCACAAAAGTGTGAATGAGGAAGAGGGTCTTAAAAAACACACAACAGTCCCACACAGGTGAGGCACATCAGACTGAATTGTTGGGCTTTCAGCAGTGTTATCCCATTTACATTCCGGGGTAATCTTAGGATGTGCCGAGAGAGATGAAGCTTTAGTGGGTCCCAGATGAGCGTTATGGATGGCTGATGACTCGTTGTGTGAAAGGCTGGTGGTGGCAAGGGGTGGGAAAGGGGGGGAAGGCTGTTACCCAAGGCCAGCACACCGACCCTGCGACTGCTAAATTTGGGGCAGGCAGGATCAGGTTCCTTCTGCAGGCACACACAATCCTGTCCTAGTTACAGGACCCCTCTCTCTCTGACACACACACACACACAGGTCTCACATGCTGTCTTAACAGGTTCAAGCAGCCAGGATCTCTTGCTTTATACGGTTGCCTTGAGTCTGCATCCTGTCTTTGGAGAACCTTGAGTCTTGAGCTTTGTACCTTTGCTTTCAGGCATAGTCAGTTCAGTGAAGATCCTCCAGGTGATCCTCACCTGCCTCCTCTTTAGGCTTCAGCTTTTCTCCCTCAGACTGAGCACCCTTGGGCGGGTAGACCCGTGGACCCGCCATGTTCCTGGTCCTGGTGGTGACCGATGAGCTGAGACAGTTCCTGGTGAGGGCGAGGAGCGGGACAGGCCGCCTCATCCAGGTGCTGATCCGTGACGGTAAGTGACCCACAGTCACAGAGGGAGAGAGGATATGCCACTGATTGTTCTACCCAAGTTAAAGCTCTTTAAAAACTATTTATCAATCTGTGTAACAGCATAATAATGACAGTTGTGCCAAATACAAGCAATTTTTTTTAATCTGATGTTTTATTTAACTGCTTCAAACTGGATCTATCTGTGGTGCCACACTCTAATGTCTCCCCTTCAGAACTACATCACCTACATACTTTCAGTTACAAAGTAGTTACAGAATGGAATCTTAAAGTGAATGAAGAAACTGAATTAATACATGATTAATAATAAATACTGATAATAAACTTGCTGTTTAAGGACCTGACCAGGACACTGAAATTTAGCATCTACTTTCCATGGGAGGCAGTATACCAAAATGAAAAACTCAAAATGTTAAAAACATAGTAATTAAATAAAATGTACATCGGGGAAAAGAACTTAGAAACAGAGAAAATGATTGTGGTAGAAATTTGCCACACTTGGGATCACTGAATGACTGGCCACCCTTTGGTGAAGTGTCTTTTGCCAAAGGATCTGATGGTGAGAGGGGTGCTGTAGGGTTAAAGGTGTTCAGGTGAGAGGCGAAGTTTAAGGAGAAGTTTAAGCTTGGTATTGGAAAATACTAACCAGAAAAGTTGATAGGGGACATGGAACGTGTTTGTAGATATCCTGGAGAATGTGGGAGAACAATCTTTTTTTTTTTTTTTTTGCAACATTAAATAAGTCAAGTCAGGAGGACACTTCGTAGTTGTCTTAGATCTTCATAGTGGCCTGTGTGAGCATTTTGATAAGTTAACATTTCTGTTGGTGACATTTTGAGATACCAGGCGGTACTACAATGCAAAAAGATTAGGCTCTGTAGCCGAAATGATATCTACTTTAGGTTGTATAGTGAGCATAGTTATTCTCATGCTAAATTTGGTCAAAATAAATGAACAAATAATAAACCAAGTTGATTGAGTGTCTAGGAATTTATGGTAGCATGAGAAAGGCTCTGAGCGCCTAGGAAACAGTTGACTGAGGTATGTGACAGTGCCTGTAGCAAAGAAGTATTTAAACTAACAACAATTGTACAAACATGTAACTGATTATTTTATGTCAACACATAGTAGCTCATCTTGTTATCAGCTGGTTTCTGCATGAGGCTGTGTTTGCGTAACTCAAAAGTATCCTTGATTCGCAGCTTTTGAGTAAGCATGACACAGCACAAACACATGCTCTATATAAGTTCTAAAGCAATTAATAAACAGTGGGTGTGAAATGCATAAGTTTATCTTCATTTTTCGAGCCAGTTCAACTTATTATTTATTGCAGTAATTCCACTATGCTAAACCAAAAATTAGCCACTTTCATGAGTTCAGATTTGTCAAGAGCATGCTCATACATGCATTGCTTTGTAACCTGTATCGATTGGTTAGTTACTCTAATTTCATTTAGTAATATATTAACACTGCAGGCCTACAGGAATGAAACTGGAATGTTCTCCCAGTGTAAGGCTTGTGTTTAGTGTGTAGTTTGGCTTGTCTTGATGGTTGAGATGAAGTAATATGGGGGAAGGGGCAGAATATATTTCACAATATATTTTGGTTATGAAAGGCTTGGTTGAACACGAGTGGGGTCAGGTGATGCATCAGTTGATTCCAAGGCCGATTGGTCCATCAGGAATCCAGTCTATACAAGAGTGTGTGTAGCATGACAGATTTACTGATCTCTTTTGCAACGTGAGTGTGTGTTGCTGAGGGTGTCCAGTATCCTGTGAAATTATAAACTACTATCAGATGACATGGCTCACTTACTAAGACAGAGCTGAACAGAAAAGACCTTTAGGTGAGGTCATCCTAAATAGTCTGGTAAGTGTCTTTACTCAACAGGGCCTGCTTTGACAGGAAGGGGAAATTTGAGGAAACTTACCTCAAAGACTGGGGTTAAGGCATGACATGTAGGTGGAGACCAATTTTCGAAAGTGCTACAGCAAAAACAGACCAAGGGGAAACAAAGCAGTATGCCATTAATACACAGCACCATCTCAGGCTTTTTCTGTCATATAAACTTCACAAATGCTTTTCAATGAAAAGCTCATTGTACCGAACAGTTTCAAAACCAAAATTATGTTTTCAGTAGACATCGATATGCTGACAGTCAATGAAAGAGTAATTGACAAAATTCCAAAAGTTTGTGTACGCTTGGCGAACCAAACAATAGACAGAAAGTCTGTGGAGTGTCTGAGGATGAGATTAGTGTGTATGTGTGTGTGTTCATGTGTGTGGATGTGTGTGCGTATGTGTGTGGGGGTTCCTGCTATAAAAGTGCTAGTCAAACAGAGTATAAACTCATAAAATATCTCTCTGACATGAGGCCAGACAACGTGTCAGACTTTTGCGCTTACATTGCATCATATTGCACCCACACTGAAAGCCAGACATTTCATTCAGTGCAGTCACCTGACTGGCTGTTGAAATGGGAAATGTCCAAAACTGAACATTATTCACTGTATAGTATGCTATTTTAGCATACTCTACAGTGTCTGCCATCGTGCAGTGGCACCTGAAAGCATGGTGAAGATTGTCCAGTTCTCCCTTATAATCCCACAGTGCTCCCAAGTAGATAGTGTGCAAATGGAGTACAGGTGTATTGTTTTCATTTTCAACCAGTTTGGCTGGCAACTGTCAACATAACAGAAATATTTAAACAAGGTTCTAATCCCTGTAAAACAAAATGAAGTACACTAAAGCAATGGATATGAATATAGAGTATTATTACCCACCCAATGATTCACCCAACCCACCAAATAACTATTTTGATCCAAATTATTTGGAAAGAAACAAAAATATCATTTTTACTGATGTAATAAATGCTACATGTCACTCCATCTGAGCTAGGTAACCTTACATGATCATTAACTGTGGTTGTGGTATCTAGCACTACTAAAATAGTTATAACTGAAGCTGCCCTGACTGCCTTCCTCAATTCTCCCATTAACAGAGGTGCATGAGGTGTGAATGGCAAGGAAAATGTTATTTTGAGTAGTAAAACACTTATTACTAAACCAAACAGTGTATAAATAATTGACAGTAGTTGTACTTATCTAAGGAGTGATAATATACCCTACTATAGAGGGTTGTTGCTCTGAATAGACCAGCCATATAAAATAATTAAAGAGATGTTTAGGTTGGACTATTAGTTATAGTGCGTATTTCGAAAAGCATTGTGCGGTGTAAAGGTTCTCTAAGGAGGATAGTGAGTCACATCACTCTATGCTAGCACCATTACACCATTACAGTGATCTGGTGGCATGACGACTTGTATATATACATACATACACACACATATATGTACACATATAAGGAGTGTAACTACTATTACAGAGTGATCTGTGAAACAGTGTACAGCACTCTTTAATCATGAACTCTGTTCTGAATGAATGCCCTGTGTAGCTCCTGGCTTTGAGCTGTAGGAAATAGTGATTCGCAGACCATTTTGAACAAACTGCGACAGAATCAGACTGATCTGTCTGCCTGTATTTTGATCATGTACACAGTATCACTTCCCAGAGCCCCATGTGTCTCTGGTGGTGCCTTGTGGGTAGGCTATATATTACAGTTGGACACATATACATTCAGGTTGTTGTTCTAAGATCCCTGTCTGGGCCCTGGACCTTTCACTTAAGACTCACATCCTGAGTGTGTTTGATGTCTGGAACTTGTTTTGGTTGTCTCCTTTTTATTGCGTGCCAGTCGGTGGGCTGCCATTCGGCCACAGATATTTTCAGCGTGATTCAGTTAGTGAAGCGGGCCAAAGCGGTCATAAGTCTTACAATTGGTCGAGCTCATCCGTCACATGCATAACTGGTGACTGATTGGCCGCAGACGTGGGGAACATGGCCTCCTGTTGTTTGGGGTCTATATTTTTGTGTGTGTGTGTGTGTGTGTGAGCGCATATGCATGTGTGTAAGTGAAAGGCTAATGGAAAGTATGCATCTGTGCAGATAGCTGGAATGCATGCAGGCCTAGAATAGCAGTTGCTGCACAGGACAGTCAGGAAATCCCCCACCAAGGTCATATTGGCGTGTTTGTTCAAGTGTTTATGTGCTCATGATGTGAAGACTGTTGACACATCTTGGTTATTTTGGTGAAGTGAAAATTGTCGCAATGAATCTACACAGTTTTCAAACACTTCAAACTTTCGGCCTCAACAACAACATCACAACCTGTTGCAACACTGCTGTTGTCCTCCTGACCCGATTTCTGGCTGCTTTTCCCAGTCTACAAATACAGTCTAGGGTTTTCACTATCAATTATAATAAGGGTCACGAAATCTAATAATTATTTGGATGCTTAATCAAATAGCTTGTTTGTTTGTTTGTTTTTTAATTGCTGATTTAAACAAAATGGTTTATCTAAAACCAGGGAAAACTGATTTTTAAACATCACCGTATAGAAATCCACTCAGAGCGGTGCACCCAACACTGAAATGAAAGCTGTAATGGTAAAAAGCATTGTAATTATAATGTATATTAATTCTAATGTTACATCATGTGGATGCCCTGTGTCTCCATATCTGATAAACATGTTCAGACCACTAAGTACAGCTTAATGATGTCCTGTGGTTGCCATGTCATTATAAATAATTTTGAATTTAATCACTAATTGATTCATACAGAATGTACATTTTAATTCATGTTTTTTCATCAAGTAATTATTTATAGTAGTAATCATGACAGCCAGTGTTGTGCATGAACGCGTTCAATGAACGGCGTTCATTGAACACGTTCCTATTTTTCGTGAGCGCTGAACTGAATGAGTCGGTTTATAAATTATGAACGCAACCGTAAGTGACGTTCACTCTCGCGAGACTGAACACAGTTCACGCTGTACGTTCGCAGGACAGTGATGCGAAGTTCGGCTCTTTTCAGAGAGCCAGCTCTTGTGGTACAGCTCCCAAAGAAGAGCCGGTTCCTTCGGCTCCCAAAAGGCTATTCGTTTATTATCATCTGTAGCCTCTTATTTTAGCCTAACTTGACAAATATGAATGCTTTGTGTGTTGATAAAAAGTGGGGAGCGGCTCTCATGGGAGTCGGCTCTTCTGATTCATTACAAAGCATCGGCTGTTCTGATTCTGATTCAAGTTCAGATGCCTCGACAGAAATACACGTGGGGAAAAAAGCTTATAAAAGGGAGATATTTATGTTTAATACAGCTAAATACTGGATGTTTGAGTTTTAGAGCTGTACATTTTTAGTTACGTTCTTTTGTCGTGCTGTTAATGTTTTCTGAATACAAATTTCATATACAGTATACCTGCACCTCATTATTCCACTTTCATCATAACATGATGCGTTGCTTAAGTGGTAAGATCTGTTCTCAACCTCAAAATTGTTTTTTAATGTAACTTATGTCTGTGATTGTTCAGTCGTATGGCAGATAGGAGAAGATTGAAGGAGGTTCAGCTAGAAGGAAATGTTTAAAAAAAAAACAAACGTGAACTAGTTCGTTTTTGAGCTGTGAACTCAGTTCAAAAATGTAAAAAATGAAATATGAACGTGAACTAGTTCATTTTTATTTGAATGAACTGTATTTTGAACTAGTTCTTTTTCAGTGTGAACTGACACAACACTGATGATAGCCCTAAGCATGCAAAAATTGGGCCAATTCCTACCATACTTATTTAGATGGCGAAATAAATCAAAATACTACACTGTGTTAAAATACTTCCAGGGACTGAGTTACAAGAAAATAAAATAAAAACCAGTAGTTTTTAATCTACACCAATCTAATGTATTGAACAACAGTTCAACACATTAAAATGGATGACCTGATCTATATTTAAGGCTGACTGTTAACAGCGGAGTAGCTGCTTTATTTTGTTTGTAAATCAAACAAATAAAACGAGCATATGCTTCATGTTAGTGTTGTTAATACAACTATACATTCATTTGCAAATAAAATGTTTATAAGTCCTTAAGAACATAAAAGTACTTGAAAAGCCAGTGCTCTCATTTAACAGACAGTGGAAGAATAGGTGGAGGCAGAAGCAGTAGAAAATAAAAAAGGAATTCTTATAGCTCCATTGACAACAGTGCTGGCTGGAACTACAGGAATGAATTCATACCCTCAGACAACGTGTGTTTGTTGTGTGTACATATGATCTTTGTGAAGACTGCAAAATGAGACAGAGATGGAGGGCATGAAACGCCTGTCAGATCAAATATATTATGTGTCACTTTAGATGTGCTAATCCATGACATGATACTAAGTAAACATCAGCAGTTTCTTTTTCAACCCTAAGTCTACTTTAAATACGAACAGTGCACTATAGTCACTTTAAAATGTGGCAGTTGCTTTGAACCATTTCTATCTAAAATTACAGGTTTTATATTTTGTTGAGGCATGGACTCCACAAGACCTCTCAAGGTGTGAGGTGGTACCTGGTACCAAGGCATTAGCAGCTCCTTTAAATCCGGGGAGTTATTAGGTGGGGTTTCCAGATTAGTTTGTTCAGAACTTCCCAGAGACTGCTGATCTGAGGAATTTGGAGGCCAAGTCAACACCCTGAACTCTTGGTCATGGTCTTCAAATCTCCTGAAAGATGCCCCTGTCTTTTGGGAATACCACTGTCATGAAGGGATATATTTGGTCTGCAACAATGTTTAGGTAGGTCATACATATAAAAGTGACCTTCACATAAATGAAAGGACCCAAGTTTTCCCAGCAGAACACTGCCCAGAGCATCGCACTGCCTCCACCTTCTTCCCATAATGCTTCCTGGTGCCATCTCTTCCCCAGTAAAGCAACACTCATGCACCCAACCGTCCACATGATGTAAAAGAACATTTGTCAGTCCAGGCCACCTTCTCCCATCGCTCCAGTTCTGATGCTCATGTGCCCACTGAAGGTGTTTTGGTGGTGGACAGGGTTCCGCATGGGCACTCTGAATGGTATGCGACTTTGCAGCCCCATACTCCAAGTTGCAATGCACTGTGTGTTCTGACACCTTTACATCATAGCCATTAACTTTTTCAGCTATTTTTTATTGGCCAATGTACCAATGACCTGGTTCACTCACCCCACTTTTGTTAGGTACTGACCATAGCATTCTGCAACACCCCAAAAGACCAGCTGTTTTGCAGATGCACTGACGTAATTGTTCAGCATTCACAACTTGGCCCTTGTCTCTCAGAACCTTAGCCTATATATTTTTACAACACATCAAGAAAAGAGAAACATATACTAGTATAACCACAATATAAACAGGCCTCAAGAACTGAAAGACTGTGACTTTAATTAGCATATATCCATTTTTGGTTTTACTTTAGGACAAATCTTTAGGGATATATAAACTGATGTGTACCAGAGTGATAAGTGGAACCTTTGACATTTCGAAAGGGACACTTCATTTTGCTGCACAACATATTACTAAAACCGTTAGGAGTTCTCAGAGTCAACAAATGAAAAGGCTTTGAGTGGCATTCGCCCCACCAGGGCTCCCCTGAGCATGCTGGTCACTTACTTTAGAAAGGGTTGAGAAAGGCCCCAAAACAAGAAACGTAACAGTCTAAGTTAAGATGAATGTTCATATGTCCTATTACTAAAATTGACTCATCCACTATACATATAATTTCTATAAAGCTGATATTCTGTACCCTGCACTTGATTGTAACTGCATCCTTCATGGTCTTATAAAGCTGCACTCCTCTACACGTCTGATCCAAAGAAAGCTCAAGGAAAATTCTGCAGATTAAACCATTTTGTTTACACAGACCAGTAACTTATATTGTGAAATATACAGTACAGTATTTCTTTATTTTTGTGTTTCTATTTAAGATGTGTATATTGAATGCAGTGTGCATCTTTTAGCACAGTTACAAACAGGAGAATGTTTTTTTTTGTCTGTAATAGTACATCATTTGCATCAATGTTTTGCTTGCCATTAACAGTATTGACATCAACAGTATTTTTTCTATCAAATTTAGTGCTTTTCTGATGACACAGCAAAGCAGCTTGGGTAAATCATTCCATTTTATGTAATACAAATATGGGACCTTCATAGTACTAGGGTTATACCAATCATTTTCTTTTTCAGATACCAAATAATAGCAAGTAACCAGTATCCTGATACCTGCACTGATACTGGTGCTATTAAAAATCCTCTTGTACAGAAATAAGTAATATGAATTCTTTGTAATTCCAACAAACTCTTGTACATGTGGAAATCCTTTGCATTAAATAAAGCGCCACAGAAACTGACTTTATTGCCGTGATATGAGCTTTTCTGTGTGTTTCAGAGCAGCTGGTGCTGGGGGCATACCGAGAGCCGTCTCAGTCGTGGGAGAAAGATTACGACCACTTTCTGCTTCCTTTGCTGGACCCTCAGGAGCCCTGCTACATCCTCTACCGCCTTGACTCCCAGAATGCACAGGGATATGAGTGGCTCTTCATCTCCTGGTCACCTGACCAGTCTCCAGTGTGTAATACGTCTACTTCCAAATACAGTGCACACACAAAAACACACACACTCAAAAGTTTTTGTTTCCATAGAAATTCATATACCAGATGACAATACAGTACACATCAAACTAAGCTGTGATAATGTTCATTACTCGTGGCTGTATTTTACTCTGCGCAGGTCAGACAGAAGATGCTGTATGCAGCCACTCGTGCAACAGTGAAGAAAGAATTTGGAGGAGGCCATGTGAAAGATGAGATCTTTGGCAATGTTGAGGTATTTTTCATTTTTAATGACCTTTTCTTCAAAAATGTACCTGTCTAAAATGTTTTAAATGAACCAAGTTTAAAAACAGGTTTTGCTCTATATTTTTAGAACAAAAACTGGGTCTTATATTCAGGCCAATAGAGTAGTTTAAACATTATATACCACACCTGTTCTGGTTAATTAAATTAATATTTTGAGTTATAATCAATTTTTTTGCAAAAAAAACCTTTTTGCTTGCCCCAGCACATGTTTAGAGGACACATTTGCCTCTTTAGTTTAGGTCTGGAGTATCAAGGCTAGTTTGCTGACAATCACTAGAAGTCAACAGTCACCCAGAGAGCCTGAAGCCAATAACCAAAACTTCTTTAAAACCACTCAAACCCTGTAGATTTGTAGATGTGTATCCTAAAACCATCTTTGAGGATTGACTAGTTCTGTTGTTGAACTACTTCTTTAACCTCTTCAGAAGTTCTTGATTGTCTGGATCAGATGCATTAGTGTTAGGTAAAGTGTAGAGACAGCAGGTTGGAAATAAACTCTGCAGGAAAGAAAATCTCTAGGAGAAGGGTCGGTGACCACTGCAGTACTGCTTCAGCTTAAAGGCTACAGTTATAATGCTGACACATCCAAAGAGAGACAGCTCCTGTATCTAAGAATATAGCACGTGACCTAGTTATTCGCAATTGAAAAGTTTCATTAAATTCATCACAGGCTTGCTTTATTTAGAAAGGAGCCTTGGAAGGGTTCCAGGAACACTGTTGGAAATAATTACCTGTCAAAGCCAATGCAGAGGCCATATATATATATATATATATATATATAGCACCCCCCCCTTCTCTCTCTGTCTCTCGTTTTCCCTCCCTATATATATATATATATAACATGTTCATTATGTGGTTCGTTTTTTCTCCTTCATTAGGATGATGTGTGTCTTCAGGGTTACCTGCGTCATATTTCCTCCAGCTCTGGCCCTGCTCCACTCACAGCTGCTGAAAAGGAGTTACAGCAAATCAAAATCACTGAGGTAGGAATTCCTGTTCTTTCAGTTTACCCTAATAACGTTATTTAACTTCACTGAAATAATAACAATACTTCTTAACAATGACTGTATGTCTCAGCCAGAAGATATTCAGTAATAATATAATATCAATATCTGTCATTTTAGTACCAACAATAAATAATTTCTAATATTCTGTCCTTGCAGAGCAGGGTTAAGCAGGTGAGTGGCCTTTGAGTCCTGACCCAGCTTTGTTACTGAGTGTGTGTGTGTCCACTCTCTGCACTCTTCAGTGTAGATACTGTGTGTGTACTCATATGAATGGGCAAAGTGACACACTATGCTCTTCTAAATACTTTATTTGAAGGATGGTCCATCAGCACATTAATACATGCAATTTCCACCTTTCTAAACATGCATGGCCCAAGTGTATTGCCTAATGTCTGAGTAAGAATAATGTACATTCAGCTGAAAGCCTTGATTCAGAGGTAAAAGATGCAGCTAATATTTCTGGAGCTTATATGTTGTGTACTGTATAACACACAGTGCAGCATCTTATAAAGTTCTATGCATCATATTAAAAACTAATGGAAAATGTGTCTATTGTTGCTTAAATTTAGGCGTTGCAAAATACCACTTTTCATGTTCGAAACCAAAACCGATATGGCTACCAGTCCAACACTGTCTTTTCACTTCTCTTATTCAACTAAGCCATTAATAATACATTTGTCTGGATGCACTTTGAGTCTGAAATGGCTCCCTGATTCCTCTGTGATGCATTATGTAAGTTTTGAATTTTGAGTTTCTGCAACTGTAGTGCACAATTCGTCCATTATGGAATTCTGCTAATGACTCTCTGTAAGACATATTAAACACTCTTTGAGCTCAGGATTCTGTGTTTTAATTCCTACATAGTGCACTATATAGGGGGTAGAGGGCCATTTGAGACACAACCTTGCTGCTCATCTGTGTTACTCATGTCTTTACACATCTCTCTTTACGCTGTACTGTGCAAAGTTTAGTTAGGCATTTACGTGATTGTTCAGATTTTTCCCAGTATCCATTCCAATGTGACCGATACCAGTACACCCCTAGTTCATTTAATGCGTTATTAATGGTGCTTTATTAATGTTCTTCAGGCTGTACTGTAGAATCCTTCAAAAAAAGTGAGCATGTGTGAACCATGCATCATTGCTCCATTCATTCATATTATCACTCTTTAGCTGTATTATCACCTTTGTAGATGAGCGAGAGGAATTACCATCTCCTAATCATAATGCCCATCGCCTGTGTGTGTGTGTTTGTGTGTGGGTGTGTGGGTGTGTGTATGGGTGTTTGTCTCCCTCTGCAGGTAAAAACAGAGATCAGTGTTGAAAGTAAGCATCAGACTATGCAGGGTCTGGCCTTCCCTCTCCAGGCAGAAGCCAAGCGCGCTCTACAGCAGCTCACGGAGAGACGCATTAACTACATCCAGCTGGTAAAACTGCAACACACACACTCACACATTTTTTCATGATTCAGATACTGATTTTAAGGAGCTACAAAAATGAAGAGTTACAATAATTCAATATTTGATTCTTACATTATTTCATATGGCCACATTAAAGCAGCTTCAGTAGTTTTAACTACACAGTGCTTTGACGACTGATATGATTGTAATAAATGTTACTAGTAATGAAAGAAAACTCTGTACCTGAACAAAAATGTATGTGATGCTTATTGTGTGTGTGTCAGAGGTTGGACACAGAGAAGGAGACAATTGAGCTGGTGCACACTCGCGCCACAGAGACGCATGACCTGCCCTGCAGAATCCCTACAGACACACCCCGCTATCACTTCTTCCTCTACAAACACTCCCACGAGGGGGACTACCTTGAGTCTGTGGGTACGAATCAATGCACCCTCACTGGAGCTTCACACACACTATTGTTCAACTTCTGGAATGACATCACTAATGTTTTTGTAATGTAATATACCTACAGGTCATATATCAACCTCACATTTAAACACAAAAAAAAGTATGGAATTGATGGAATTGATAAGGGAAAAAGTTTTCGGACACTTCAAATGAATAACTTGTTTAAAGCCATTTTTTAAAGTCCTTTGTTGCAAAGCCATCAGTGTCAGCAATACCTTTGTGCCATACATGGTAGGAAGTAATGTAGTTGTAGGCCCATTCCTCTTGGCACGCTATCTTCAATTCCCCTAAGGTTACACATTCAAAATCCAAACATTTTCAATGGAATTCCAGTCATAATGAGCTGAATTATCACCACAGTGTTCTATTTCTGTTTTATCTGAGCAATGTACATTTTTCAAAAATTTGTTGAAAGGCTTGTTTGCACATTTTGGATCTGCATTTGTGTTTCTTTCTGAGCAGGGGAGTTTTTAATAGGGTGCAGTAATGGAGATGTGGTGCAGTTCATTACTTATTTGTTGTTCTACATATACCTATATTGAAGTCTTGAAGTCTTATGAACAATTAATTGTTCTTTGCTGGGGCTCTGTAGATTTTATTGTTGTTTTAGTGTGTGATGTTTAATACAAAAAAATAAGCAATTTTAGAACACCACACAAGACCTGCTGCCTTGAAAATGATCTGACCCAGTCATCTGAAAATCACCATTTAGCTCTTGTCAAAGTGCAAATATCAACTTCAAAAACTGACTGAATGTGCCTAATATATCCCACCGCTTCATAGGTGCCACTATAACAATAATCACTTCTCCTGTCAGTGGTTTTAATGTTAAAACTGATCATATGCTAAGTCTCTCTCTCTCTCTCTTTCTCTCTCCCCCTCTCCCTTTTTCTGATATGCTCTGTTCTCAGTGTTCATTTACTCAATGCCGGGATATCGCTGCAGTGTTAAGGAGAGGATGCTGTATTCCAGCTGTAAGAGTCGGCTGCTGGAGGAGGTGGAGCGGGACTACCTAATAGAGGTGGTCAAAAAGGTACAAACACACTGCACTACTCCCTCTGGACTTTGGGTCTGGGTATTTAGTTTATGAGTATGCTGATCCAACACACACAATAGTTACAGTTTTTATAAGAAAAAGGGAGGATATCCCTTTGTCTGATATTCTAATACAGATGAAACGATCAAACTGTGTAGATTTTTAAAGGTCAAGTCAGAGAAACAACACTGGTGAGAAATTGGCCCCAAAGTCATTAGGTGTATGACTGAAAACACAGGCAGAATAATTCTTGTGGGAAAATAAGAAAGGAGGTTGAGAGAACACTGATTAAATAAAGTGAGGTAGGATGAGAGAGGCATAAACTAACAATTGCGTCTTCTAACAGTCATTCTGACAATTGACTGAGCAATCATACACACAATTTGCAACAGAAAACATGTCAGTTTTACTTCATACATGTGATAATCTGCAACTATTGCCGTGTGATCCTGCTGGCGCAGGTTTTCTCATCAAAGCCATGGTTCAGACTTTACAATGACCTGTAAAGATCATTTTTCTCATTCAAATTGCAAAGTAAATACTACGCAGATTCATTCACAACAAACAGTTTAATCAGTTTTTTAAACTGAGTTATCAGTTTTAATTGAGGAACTGCTACAGCCCTAATCTCATTCAAGAGAGAGAGAGAGAAACAGTAAACAGTTTCCTTCACTTAGTAAACCCTTATATCACCATCTGTGCCTTATTATATTAAGCACTGTCATTTGTTTATTTTTTTTCTTTTTCTTTACTTTTCTTTAGATTTGAATTAAATATCCCCTTTCAATGGTGTGTTTCACCCTCCACTATTTTCACCTTCACCTATCACAGAGTGAGAATGCTTAGCAAGCTCAGAGATCCCCCGCCACACACGCAGCATGTTTTGGTTGGAAATATGTCACTGTATGGAAAGGGAATATGTTATGATTTCCTAATGTTTACTGTAACAGCAGTTTTAAAAAAGCATTTTTTAGGCAAAACCTGCTTTTCAAGGTAGACATTTCAGTCTCTAAATACATCTACATTCCTTTGTATATTCACTGTTTACTATATATAAGATATAGATCATATAGCTATTTTATGCTAACTTGTCCAGCTACTTTATTTCTTATTTAACTGACATGTAACAGCATGAGAATTAAAATGTAAGGTTGTGTCCCCAAAGTTTTCAACTGAAGTGTAGGAGCAGCAACTACTCTTTCCAGTTTAATACCTTACACATTTTCATCTCTGCTTTCCATTTCCTGTGACAAAGTTTTACCCTGTCAAAGCCACCCACATTCTCCCTGTTCCCTCTCAATCCTATCTCTGTTCATCAATAGATGGTCTGGCCTTTTAGCTCAAGTAGAGACCAACCATACTGTGGAAGTCTTATTTTCACTGTGAAAATAATATTTAATATTTAAAAACTGTTGAGCAATGGGCCATGTTTCCACAGTAATATTACCAGATATACTAAATAAAACTAAAACTAATAAATACAAATAACATTATACAGTAAATAGTGATTTTATGTTCACTATATCAATGTGTTCCTTGCTGAAGTCCAGTATTACTTGTAGTTTCATCAGAAACCTGATTTGACTTAATAAGGCCCTAATTAAATTACATCAGGAGCTGCTGATAGAATTTCACAAATCCAAGCAATGGCAGGAGCAAGCGAGGAGAAATCCGGAACCGAACCTGTGTTCTCCTCAACAGCTCATAAAATAACTACTTTTTACAAACAAAAGTAATCCTAATGCTATTCACTGCTTTGTTTGTTTGCATTTATTCTACTGTTAACTTTGCTAGCAGAAAGACACATTATCACACACTGAGAAAAAATGGCTTTAAACAATTTGCATAGGTGCCTAAGACTTTTGCACAGTGTTGTAACTCCAGCCAAAGATCTCAGTTGTATACTTCAGTTTTATCCTGAAGGCATGGTCTGAATTCCCAAAAAGATAGTAATACCAGTGTGTGTGTGTGTTTTTCTCTGTGCAGTTGGAGATAGACAGTGGTGAAGAGCTGACTGAGGAATACTTGTATGAAGAGGTTCATCCTAAACAGCACGCTCATAAGCAGGCCTTCGCCAAACCCCGCGGCCCTGCGGGCAAGAGAGGAAACAAACGGCTCATTAGAGGAGGAGGAGAGAACGGAGAAAACAGCTAGAGCGAGAGAACGGGTCCTGTTTGTTCTCTCCGTGTATCTGAGGCTGCTTGCTGAGGCAGAGCAGCCTGTTTGCTTATAAAGAACAGGATGGAACAGACTGCAATGTTGCCTCCAGTTGTTTTTATTCTTTCTGAATTGTGATTTGTTTTTTTGTTTTGTTTTTGATTTTTACTTCTTTGGCTTGTGTTTATTTTTTCATAAGATGCCTTTCTTTTGGCAAACTTGTGCACACATTAATTGGAGAAAAAAGGAAAGCTCAGGAATTTATCATGACTGTGTAAATTGTTTGTCCATTTTGTCATGCATTTGGAATCAGTGGTACATGCTGACAGACTCTCATGTTCAAAAAAATTCAGATTGGGCAAAAAAAAAAAAAAATCTGACACCCCTGACTGAATCACAATCAATATCAAAACCGCTGGTGAATTACTGAGGTTCTCAATGACATTTTCTCTCCTTCCTTCTCTCTCTACTGGATGCACACACTCACAAACACACCCTCAAAAACAGCCAAATCGCTCTTTCAAGTGAACAAACCACTTGAATGGATTAGGTGTGAACCGACCAATAGGAAAAGAATACAGCAAGATCAGACATATTATCAGAGCCATCTGAACACAGCAGTGAATGGGCCTTGAGTAAGACACTGGTAGAACAAGGGTATAAATGACCGTCTGGGTATTGTGTGATTTGATTTGCCATATTACCATTAAAGGCCTAATCATGTGTGCACACAGGCGTCATTCACTCTCATGCTGACCTCAGACCTGCTCACTGTTTTGTGTCAAACATATCATTTTGTGCAAATAGAGGAATTATTCCAAATAAAAAATTATTTCTGTACATTTGGTATCCTCTTTTTGAAATGTGAGGATTCATAGACTGATACAGATAATAACTGTAATCAAGCCTATAAAGGATATAGGAATGCAAGGTCCAAGTCACGATCTCTGTAAGAAGAATTTGAACACATGCTCATTATCTACTCTATATGTCCAGAAATATCCAGACACTCTTGTTAGTGAATTCAGTTTCTTTACCCATCGCTAACACAGGCGTTCAGTAGCGCACATACTATTTATTTAATCTCCACAGAAGAGCACTGTTAACAGAATGAGCAGCCACACATAAGCTTGAGCTTACCTTGCCCAAAGCTGAGTTTCAGCTAGAGGAGTAAACCCCCCCAGCACTGAGCTGTGGAGCAGCTGAACAGTATTCACTGGAGTGAGAGACCTCCTCACGGTACCTGTAGGATAAACTGGAGTGATGTTTATGATGCAAAATACTAATACGATTCATTATTAGCGCCCAACATGATGGTTTTGTGGATGAATGCAATCAAATCCCCACAGCAGTGATAAAAGGACAAAAAAGGACAAACTCCCCCTGATTGCAGAAGAACTTGTAGGCATACAATGTATTTGACTTAGTTGTTGTCTATCAAGAATATTATTTAAACATGAATAGAGTATACAATATATGTCTACAGTGCCAGATGTCTAAGATTGGAAAGTATTGGGAATCTGTACAATGAAATCTGTATCTGTGGAGTAAAGATCACATACAGGACCAGATCAGAGAGGTGCATGTTTCTCAAAATGAAAAACAGATCACGTGAATCCATTTCCAGGCAAAATCTGTCCTGGCTGTTTTAGTGGAAGTGGGATGACCTCTCCTGAGTTCAAGCAGAGAAAAAACTAAACGACAGACTGGTCAAACATTGTTCGGCATCTGAGGTGAGTGGAGCAGCCTAAAACCTCACTAAAGTTAAAGTGTTGATAATTCTATGAAATGGGACTTCAGTGGAAGAATAATTTGAGTAGGACCTGTTTCATTTTATTGATCCAGGGTGGCTAACATTTCGTTCATTTGAACCACTATTTCGTTTGAGTTGTTTTTTAGCATCATATTTAGACTTTTGCTCTAAAATAAAATAAAGTTTGAAAGTGAGAAGTGTGCCCAATTGCCAAACTATATGCTACAGACATGGTGTGATTAAACGACAAAAAAATCATTACTGATTACATATGTGGGGTAGTTTTTAACTGTAAAATGTGGTGTTAAAAACATAAATGCATATGTGTGTAAACAAAGGTATGAGCTACTGGAAACCTCTCTCAGATCAAGTAAAATCAGAACAGCATAGATTTGTTACTACTCAAGTCTGTTTGAGAAGTAGACTACAGTCTGACACTGGACAGCATGACCAGGCTTGGGGACTGTTAATGACCTCCAGATGGCGATAGCAACAAACATGTTTCATGCATGCTCAGGCTTATGGCTTGCCAGTGGGGAGCACAGCACAATCTGTGTGCAGTTATTATCTATGAATAGGGCTCAGCATATTAAACATAGACAGCAAAATGCCATTTAACAAACACTTACCACTACAATATACCAAAAAGCCATTTTAATACCACAATAAAAATGGCTTCCAATCATTATGTATGCCGAGCACTGCTATAGCCTTAGGCCTAAGAAATGACTCAATTTAATCATAATAATAGCACATTAATTATCAGAATTATTCTGTAACAAATGCAGAATCGTTATCAATAATATTTTTGGAATAAAGGTATAACACATGATAGCACATGTGACTATACTGTGGGTTTAGCATTTTGACAAATGAGACTTATAGAGGCTTAACCAGCTGCCCCACTGGACTGAGTTTAAGCCCAACGCAAAGCTGCAGAGTAGAGGTATGTTCTTTACTATTACAGCTATCAGGCAGGTTATGCCAAGCACTGTTGTTTATGATCAGAAACACTAGTCTTAACAAGGCTGTCTTTCTGAGTATTTGGAAATGATAGTACCTTCACATCTACATGAGTATATTCATGAGAAAAGAATATTATATTATCAGTTCTGGTCCATGTTGTTTCTTGCACCACTTTGGAGCCTTAGCTTGTTATTTTAGACCAAAAAAATCGTATCAAGATGCATCAAGAAGTTTCACTTTTACTTTTCTCTTTAATTTATTGTAATACCTATTTTGAAATGATGGTGCAATTCCATCAATTAAAAAAAATAATAAACAATGTTTTTAGGAAAATGGTCCATTCTAGAGAATTAACTTTTTTCTTTTGATGGTGACAGAAACCATTATGTCTACAAAAAACTCCTATAAAAAAGTCTCAAGCAACGAATTTATAACCACTTTGTGTAAAACATACTGCGAAGGACAGAATTTGTAATTCTTGTGCAATTATTTATCTTTAAAATGAAGGTGGAATTCCATCAGTTATAAAATAATAATGATATATAATGTTTTTATGAAAATGGTCCGTTCTTGAGAATGAACTTTTCCCTCTGAAGTTGATGACAGAAATCATTATAATGGATTTTTTTATACAGCTAGTGAAGCTGAGGCATGCTTTTGCTCCTTACAATGCCCTTGTATGTAGTTCAGGGTGGTAGATTTTTTTTTAATTATTATTCAGGATAAAACACTACAGGATAAAACTCTCATAAAACAGTCTCAAACAACAAATTCATAACCATTTTGTGTAAAACCTACTGTGATTTACAAACCATATGGTTCCCTCTCACTACCTCTGTACATAATTCATTTTAATAGTTTTATATGAACTATACTTATATTAGTATTTATTTTAGTACTACATTTATTTATATTAATTTTAATAGTTGTACAGACCATCTAATTTTCTGTTTGGACAAGAGTCTCATCTCTCATCTCAAGAGAATTCTGAAAAAAAAAAAAACATTGGTGGAATTCCCCTTTAAAGCCAGCGCGGGGGTGTGGGGGCGGGGCCACAGAGCCGCAGGCCGCGCTCTGATTGGCTGGGACGGGCTGCACGCTGCGTTTTCCTGGAAAGTTCTGAGAAAGGTTTTGGGCAGAAAGCCCTGTAACTCAAACAACAGCAGGAGGGGTCGGGCCATGTCTGTCAGACACAGAACCGTCTCGCAATAAAAAAATCCCTCATGATTCATGGCACAGCTAGTCTGTGAATTGCTGAAGGCTTTTTGAGAATTGGTTGCCTAGTGGAAATGATTCATTGAGTGTGCATGTGTGGGTGTGAGTGTGTATATGAGTATGTGTGTGTATGCGCTTATGTATATGTGTGCATGAATGTGTGTAAGAGTGTGTGTGTGTATGTATATATAAATGTGTTTGTGTGTATATTTGTGAGAATGTGTGTGTGTATGAGTGTGTATATGTGTGAATGTGTGGGTGTGTATGAGTGTATATGTGTGAATGTGTGAGTCTGTGTGTGTGTGTGTGTGTGTGTGTATGTGAGAGAAGTGGTGTGTCTGAGGGAGGCTCACGTCACAGACGATTCCGAGAAAACGCCTTCCTGGAAGTGAGGCTCGGTCAGACCCTACAGGGTTTCGTCTGTTTCGCTTTTAGGATATTAACAGGCGAGACACCTTTCAGCACCACACAGCAGACCCGGTCCACAGCCTCTGCACGGACAGCTCCGATCCAGTCTTTACAACACGTCCTTATCTTCACAAAGGACTCCTGGTGCTACTGAGTATCCAGTTCAAGACGAGAAGAGCCACCAGGGCTGGACTAACTTTTCTTTACACAACCAAGAACCAGAACCTCCCAGAGAAACTTTCCTTGTTCAGACAGAGCTTCAGGATCAACGATGATTCTCTGCGTCCAAGGGTGAGTTCGGTCCCAGCGTCTGTATGAATGGAGGTAGATTTCAGTGGGGTCAGCTTCAGTCGGAATCTGTTGCTAAGGCAGGTGGTCCTCTGAGAGAAGCTGGTTAAAGTAAAGTGGTCCTTATAGTCACAGTACACAGTGTGAACTTCTTTCTCGGCATTTAATCCTTTCACCAAGTGAAGCAGTGGGTAGCCAGCGACGCAGTGTGTGGAGATGGAACCTTGCTCAAGGGTACCTGTGTTGCCACTAGCAGTCCTGGGGTTCAGACTCACGACCTTCTGATCGCAGTGGGGGAGAACCACAACAACAAAAAAAAA